>CM060844.1:57872500-58557500 GCA_030762175.1 Metallyticus violacea
GCTAGGAGACGAATGCCTCTGGAGAGCATCTCGTGACTTGTCCAGAAGATTGCTGTAGTATATGCCAGTGATGACTCCACGATAGTCCCAAAAAACTGAGAAAACCTTCCTGCTGACTTTTGCACCTTTTCCTCTTTGGGAAGAGGAGAATCAGCATGCTTCCACTCCATGCTCATGGTTTTGAACTCTGGATCATTCTAATAGATCCAAAATTTTCGTCCATGATTACCAGAAGACCAAAATATCCCCTTCATCCTTTTTAACAGCGGCAACGTCACGCTGTGTTATTTCTGGAAAGGGGTTAGCAAACGTGCACACACCTTATACATGTGCAGACATCAAGAATAACTTTTCACACACTACCATAACTGAGACAAACTTATTCTGGATCATGTGGATGGTTCCTCGTCTCTCTTCCAGAATTGTCGGTCCTGGTGGTGTAGTGGTTACCATACTTGCCTCCTAAACTCAAAACGCGGGTTCGAACCCGACCAGGACCGATGGATTTTTTCGGGGGTAAAAATCCTATGTATGGCTACCTTCGGAAGGGAAGTAAAGCCTTGGGCCCCGTGCCGTACATTTGCGGCACGAAAAAGAACCTCAAGCCTGAAAGAGAGGCCTCTGAGCAAAATTTGTCGGCCGTTTCACGCCCTGAGTTGAATGGGACGCTGTGACCTGAGATGTTAAAGAGCGTCCATAAATAAATAAATCAAAAAAAATCTTCCAGAATTAAACACTCCACTTTCTTCACTGTGGCTGCATCGTCCGTCAGGTCTTGGCTTGTCAATGAGAAGGTACAAGGTACAAGGCAAATTGCAAGAAGATACATTTCGGCGAAATATACTTTTATAATTAAGAGGTGTTCTAAAAGTAAGACGGGGTGAAAAATAACTTAATCGCTTAATCATTCCAGCACACAACACTTTCCGATGCAAACTTAAAACTTCCAATTAAAACTTCAATGCACTTGTTACTGGAGTTGAAAGCATCAGACCTATTTTGAAAGGATGATACTTAGCTTTATTAATGCATTCATCTTTAAGTATTTTTTATTAATTTGTATGTCGGTCTACATTTTGTTTCCTTTACACTGGTTGCATTGCAACTTCCTTCCCAGCACTTTATGATAGTTCTTGAAGTAGAATGTGCTGAAAGATGTTACTTACTAATACTGAAAAGTCGACATGCTTGTGGTGTATGGAGAATGTAGAAAATGTTATTCTTTCTTGCTGAAAGATGTCTCAATAAAAGTACTGCGCTTGTCTTCACCGGTTGTTTCAAAATCATTGGATTGGACGAACGGGACCTGTATTTTGGCCTACTTGTTCACTATATTTGATCCCTTTAGACATTTCTCTGTGGAGAAAGCTAAGATACTGTCTTCAAGGACATATTGACTACACCAACAGCTGTCTGTTCTGAAACTTTTGCTAAAATACTACAACATGAGCAGTTAAGTGGAGCAGGCAGCTCTAAATATTAAAATGTTTCACATTACGCTGGTTCTTAACTACTGGCTCTTAACTACTTGCATTAGAATCCTCCAAAAGCATCATTGACATTCAAATTTCCTTTAGCTTTATTATATTTTATTGTTTTTTTTTTTTTTGTCAGACATTGTTCGATTTGAAAATATGAAATTCTAATAATTATTAATGTGTGTGTATGGGCTGCAATTATGAATCCTTATCTTAACTTCATTTCCATTAAAGCAGCATATCAACAGCGCCTTCCATTTCAGAAATATGCGATGCAAGTTTTGCATGTACTAAAATGTTTAGGAAATAACCCTCCCCTAGTCACGAGGGAAAAAATTATGCAACTAATAAGCATCTTCAATTTATCATTATAGGGCAGTAAATAAGAGAAATACATAATTCAATACATAAACACCAGAAAATAAAATATAATAAAAGTACATTTAAAATAAAGCATTACATTATACGTTATGTTCTCTCTAGCCAGAGATTTTCTTTTGCTCATTTTATCTCACTAAAAATGTACATTTCCTGCCAATTATTTTTATCTAATATCAAATTTAGACATGCCGCCCTACTCCTTCTCGACCTCACAAAGTTTTCGGAGAGAATCTGCGACCTCCAGCACTCTGTAGCTTCACATTGATCAGAAATCAATTTATATACCTCGACAATTGTTGTGCTTTTTTGAAATTTGAGTTCCAAATTCTTCCGCTAGACATGTTGAAAGTATGGAATCTATAGATAGCTCTATTTTACAATTATTCATGCCTTAGCAAGTTTCAATTCAATTTGACAGTATTTAATATGATTTAAGAAAGACTCGTGAAATATCGTAATAACATACACACCGATAACGGATATCGCTGCGTCGTATTTCTTATCAGGTATGTTTGTAATCAACTAGCAAGAAACTTGATTTTTTCATAAAAGCCTTAAGTGACCAGCCCCTAATACTTTATCCTTATACCCAGCTAGCCAGCCCCAAGGGGTTTGAAACCAGGTCCTCCCAAATACTATTCCCAAACGTGCAGCAATAACACTATAACACGATAGCTCAGTATTTCGCGGTTCTCCTTATGTTACTCTTTGTTCCCTGCGGTAAAATACTAAGCATACCATCATCACGAGAGATTCCTCTTTCATGCCAGACCGTATTATAACCAAATTTCTCCGGAAGATATATTATAAAATGTTATTAAAAGAAGCGAGCACATTACATCACCAGGAAGAAATACGTTGGTGCTCTATAAACTCTGCATGCATCTCATTTTAGCAGAGGGGGAAAAAAAGAAGGAAAAGATGAGAATCCATTTAGATAACCCTGAAGGCAAAAATGTATACATGAATGTATGTATACATTCCATCCTATCTACATTTACAGCGCTGTCACACAGATGTTTAGTGATATTTGTGAATCTTACGTTAATACTGGGAACTTCAAGCTAAAGAAATATTGCAAGAGAGTCTAAGAATGCCAATAAATCCACCAACGTAGTGAGTAAATTTATCTGGAAATGTCAAACCCTCGAGTGATATTTATTAGGACTATTTCATGAATAAAATTAAAATTTAAATATAATTCCCTTAAACTTGGCGTACAATATTGTAATAATTGTACATTTGTATTATGAATACTTAATCTTTTCAAGTCATCTAGTAACAGACGAATGCCGATCGTCAGTAATGCCAATAGAGACGACTATTTCATGAATAGAATAAGAATAAAAGTAATATATATTTGAAATTCTCGCCCGGAGTATTAACAATGGTTTAAAATGTTAAATTTACTTATGAATGCTCACCTTTTCAGAAAACGTAGAATGAAATAGACGAAAGTCGACTATTACAGCCGCTATAGTTAGATCAACTAATACCAATTGGGAAAAACAAAACAAAAGAAATTTACCATTCCGAACAATGTGTTGATTAAGATTTATGGTTGCTTAGGCAGATATTGTTACATAATTTATAAAATTGATTTCAGACTGTTTGGATGAATACGCAAAAACAGTTACTTGAGTGAATAAACCTTTAGTTAAATTTACAGTTACTGAAAACACAGAAAAGTGGTCAGTGATGCGTGCTTAGGAATTATATAGTGGAGGTATAGCGTTGACTACACTGACTACAAGACAAATGCACATCGTGATAAAAGGGATTTGATATTTTTTTTCAATAATTTCGCTGCAATATTCGGCTGTGATTGCTCAGAATTCAAAATTTTATTTCGTTTCATTGGTCGATTAGGATGACGTAATATAATTGAAATAGCTTATATATATAAAGAATATTAATATGCGTACTAGAATGCAGAGCATGTTCTTTAAAATTATTATTAAGATCATCTGTCACTTCAAAGTGTTCCTGTTAATGGCTAAGCATATCAGAAAAAACATTCTTTGTGTAGGTATAATAGAAAACTCTTAGTTTGTAAAAGGTGCTCCACATTGTTTTGAAATTTCATTTAAACAGATCCTTGTGTTAATTAATTAGCACACTGTGGGGTTTGCCAGTCTGCAACATAACTTGCAGATACACTGTGTACACTGCGGTCATGCTGTGGCAGCTAAAACGTGTATAATATGCTTCAGCTATCCCAAGACAATTTTATTAAGCCTCACAAAAAGCCATAACGTGATACTTGATGTTACAGTCTGTGTGTATTCTGATCACCGCGTTGAGGTAGGTTTGGCTATAAAATCAGTATCAAAATATCCTGATCATTAACTCGAAAACTTCTGAAGCTAGAGAGTTAATTTGAAATCCGTAACCATAGAGAAGTCTATAAATAAAAATTCAACTATAACAGAATTAAAGTTAATTTCTTATTATTATACAGAACGGTTCATAGATTTAATCGCCCATATAACAAGCTATCAAGTATAGTTGCTATTCGGGAGCCGTAGAGAAGTGGATATAAAAGCTTTTTTAGCATTACATGAACTAAGAGATCTGTTTTGGGCAAACAGATACTAAAACTGCACATTTTCATCATCCATATTTCGTACATCCCTGTAAATAAATCCACCTATAATTCGCAACCCATGCAGCAAATGTGACTTTGAATTAAATTCATAGTGTTTAAGCAAGGCCAATTATTAGATGAATTTGTTTCCTCCTAATTTCTGTAACGTTTATCTCTGAGTAAACTCAAAGAGACAGAGTATAAAATAAGTCCATATACCATGGAAGATTAAACCTGAATATCCATTGGGATATGGTCTCCATTTCTCAATGGTAAATGTAGCGAATGATGGGCGGATTATTACAAGGTTAAAGAAATTGTATGAACAACAAAAGCAGGCAACCGCCATGGATGACCGGCGTCGTTAACACAAGGACTAGTGAGGTCTAAGGTTAGATTCCCGTCCTACATGAATGAGGTTTTTCAACGTTTTCCTCAATCCTCATAAATGGCAAATATCAGGAAGATACCCTAGACTTAGATATATATATATAAATTATATAAACCTTATATAATATTTATATATAAATAATATATATTATATATTATATATAATATAAACTCTTTACCCAATTTATCATTTCATATCATATATCATCAGTGTCCACCGCCTGTGGTGCTTAAGTAGTAAAAACGCGCGCAAAAGGCAAGAATATTTAATATCTCTTTCTCTAAACAATTATAATGGATGCCCAACTTAATTGCATGTGTAGGTTAGCCAATCCTTGCATGTAACGGCGTTGCCAAACTATGTGGGTGGGTGCGGACGGGAATTCCAAGCCTCTGTGACTAGTTCCTGAGTTTTTGAGATGTTCACACTTGCTCTTACTGAGGGATTCACATAAAATAAACAAATACAGAAGTTTTCAAGTAAGCAAAACTTGGAATTTGTTACTGGCAACTGGTCTGCACCACATCTCTCGTAATATTCCTACCCGCCCCCTACTTCATACAGGAAACAGGTCTGCTGGTTTGAAAATGGGAGATAATCAAATAGACCTCAAGGTTTTAGTGCTAAGGATTGTCAGCACATTAGTATCTATAGACATACATAGTTTTAATACAAAAACAAAAATTTTCGTGTTTAAAATAAGTTAAAATCAATTTTAGGTTTCATCCTCTCGCCTTAGCCATTCTATTTTTAACCAGAGTTTATTGCACAGTTTTAATTTATATAGAAATTATTACTTGAAGAATAACAAGCGGTTCCAGTCGTGCGCTAACTTGCTGTTCAAACTTTTTATACAATATGCCCACTTTTAGTTAGCTTTTACTTTAGAGGTGGTTTTAGATCCATGTCTTTATGTTTCTGTTGTCTAGCAAGAAAATAATACACGAAATTAAGTAACTTGCGTGCTACATCTTTACTGTTCAGTATTTTCATACCAAAGTGTGCTATCGTTCTCTATAGACCATACAAATCTGCCTGGTCCAGCCTAAAAGAGTCGGAACATTGACAAATTGTTTTCTTGCTCTTGTTGGGGCACCTTCTCTCTCTCTCTCTATGAAACTATTTTGTTTACGGGATATTATAAGAGTCTCTGTGCGCATTTTCGAAGTAATACAGTGATGGCATGTAGTGTTTTGGTAGGAAGCGCGGAGGAATGCGGCACCAAACCGAGACAAGAATATTAATGCCCTCATAAGGTTGCCATGGTAACCCCGATTTTGGCCCGAAGGGGGGGGGGGTTTGAGGTGCCGGCACAAAGGAAGCAGGTACGCGCACCGCACTTCCTACGGCATCTTCATGGATGATAAAATGATCGGAATCTCCTAAACTTTATACATAGCTACATAAACTTTATTTGGGTAATATCTGCACAGAATCCTGGGCTTTCTTCGCATAATCATTGCACATTTCCACAGTTCGGATATAACCCCCCAAATTCAGTGCTTATTGCGGTTTATGTTTTGTTTTTTAAATTGTGTAAGATAGAGAACACTCGTGTGACTGTCTTCAGTCAATGAACGACCTCATTGATGCTCATTATCCAATGAGAATTGAATTACTCTAATAGTAAATAGCGTGCTTCTCAGAAAATGTTAAATAATAGCTTTTTTCCTCTCCTATATTCATCATCTCTGCTTCGATTCGATTACTGAGCGAAATAAACGAAATAAACCTCAAGCATAAAAGAGGAAGCCTCTGAGCAAAATTTATCTGTCGTTTTATGCTCTAAATTGAATGGGACACTAAAGACCAGAGATGTTATAGCGTCCCTAACCAAACCAAATATATAAACTAGTACTTTTATGGAAGAGGGTTTGTCTTTTAAAGTTTATGATAGTTCTATACTGAGTGTTTAGGAAATACTTTTACAAACTTTGGTGGCCAGTTCCTTACACCAAAACACGAAAAATCCCATATAAACATATGTCCGAATACCTTTAGTTTTTGAGTTGTTAATGAAAAATTTACTTCAACGCGTTTCAAGGTGCAATGTAACAACTTAAGTTCGTAACCGAAAATAAAATTCATTTTGTTAAGTAATCGAATGATGTTATCGATAAAAATTTGCTGATGCACTTGGCACATCAGTATTGCATACTTATAAGACAAAATATTATTCACAAAATGCAGCAATAACACAGTTGAAGGTTAGCCGTTTATGTGATTTGGTAATAACCCTATTAAATATGTGATTTTAACTCTGAAGTAAACTTTCATTTATAACTCAAAAAGTAAAGATTTCTGGACACATGTTTATACGGATTTTTTCCACAAAACCATATGTGAGAAACCTGCCACCAAAGTTTTCAAAAGTATTTCCGAATCGCCCTGTATAATTATTTTCTTCTTCAAATTGTACTTTTTCCACGTTGGTTTTATAAATTAATAAGTTTTACTATTTAAAAAGAGTCCCAGAATTGCCGTGTAATTTTTCAACATAGACACACCACATTATGATAGGGAAAAACAACTACTGATTTCTTGCCTTCAAACCCAAGATCGCGTGTTCAAACCCGGCCAGGACCGATGGATTTTTTCGGGCGTAAAAATCTTAAGTATGGCTTCCTTCGGAAGGGAAGTAAAGCCGTGGATCCCGTGTCGTACATTTACGGCACGAAAAAGAACTTCAAGCCTGAAAGAAGAGACCTGTGAGCAAAATTTATCGGTCCTTTCACGCCCTGAATTGAATGGTATGCTGATGACCTGAGATGTTAAAGAGCGTCCGTAAATAAATCAAATCAATCAACTACTACTACTACTACTACTACTACTATTGATTTAACAACCGTCAATACCCGACTGCTCAGAACGTCATGCAGATACTTCGTATATATGAGCTTACTCTTATTGAGTGAAAAGGGGGGACTGCCACTAAATTCAGCAGATCAGAATCATTAATATATAAAATAAATTTTATTTAAAACAGGTATGCACAAGCAAGAAAGGAAATGAACGTGTCTTATTAAGTGTGCATCGATTGAATATTAATTTTGTACCTCTGTATATGACAGAGAAAATTAAAGGAAAGAATCTTACACAGCGTCTAATTTTTTATCCGTCCCTGAGATTCCTACTAGATGAAACCAATGTGGCATTGCGTACCATGAGAGTGCATGAAAAGATACAGTATACAACATATATACCTTAAACAATCATGAATAAGAGAGCTCCCTGTACCACACATCTCTCCAAATATGATCTAGTTGCACTTGCACTTGTGTGAAGTCATTCTTAGAATTTGTTAAAATATTCGTTTTTTTTTTCCTTCTTTGAATCATTTTAAATTGAAAAAATTGAGAATAAATTAGGGCTGCCTCTTTCTTCTAACTAATTGATGTTTCAGCTATGAATTACCCACTTTTCAATGCAATAAATGTCTTTGGAATTGTTTTGTTCCGCTTTCACAAGCATATTTATTTCTGTTCGTCCCCAGTAAGATTTTCCTTTAGTTTTGTAAAAAAGATCGTAACTGATATAGAATAGTGATGACCTACACTGTTTTAACCCCATAAACTTAGGTGCGACCAAAGCTCTCTTGCTTTCGCCATTATTTTCTGTGATAAAAATAAATGGCATTACCTTATCTTATGTACTTGTTTATATTTTTTGAGTTTTTTGCCTGACAGTGAAGGTAAACATTCATTTTCAGCGTTTGTTGTTTCTAGTTAAGAATCCAACTTTCAGGACCAAGGATTTTACTATAAAATTGCTATTACTTTATCTTTTTGTGTATGAACGTTAATTTTAAAATTCCCCACATTTGCCACATAATCTGCGGAAAGGTTTATTTTATTAGTTGTGCATACTGAGATCAGACCTCTAAAATTCAGGACATGAACGCCATAAATTTCCAGATACTAGGGCTTATTAGTAGCCCTATTCGTAAATACAGATGTACGTTAAATATAAATACACTATTAGAACAGGAGTGCTACATTTTTAAATATGCTTTTTAACGGACTTTTAAGGTGAACCTACACATCAACATTAGCGGACAGCTAAGACACGAGCAAAACATTTGGTTCCGCAGTAGAAAGCTTGTGGTGGGAGGTGAACAGTTGAAGGCGGGGATACAATAAGGAAGTTGAGCAGTATTTTTGAAATTCTACATTATGTAAAGAATTCCAGCAACTGTTTTGTACACTATACGTCAATTCCCTCCCTTTCGGTTATTTCGTACCGTAGGGAGGGCTCGGCCGTTCTTTATTTCTGCGCTTGTTTTGCTCATTTCTTAACTGTCCGTTAATATATACTATTTTAATAGGTTATAACGTACATTTTAACTTCACAGATAGTGGACAATAATGATACATGAGATTAATGATAAATTTGTTAGGGAATTTAATGTAGGAAAGAAGTGTTCTAAGTCATATTTTAGTGCACCTACTCAACATTGTTCATGAAAACGTTAAAAAATACCTAAGTGAGGTACTTAAACTGCAGACTCCCTCTGTGAAATACGCCAAAATTTTCAGGTTTTTATTGATTTTCTTATAGACTTTACGTAACATTCAAGAAAAGATATTCTGTATTTTCTGTAAAATTAAATATGATGAGAGCAGTAGACAAACAATAGGTCACTATTTTTTCTTCAGAGTGTTTTAAAAAGTTGGAGGGAAATTACTTCAATCTAAGTAGTAGAAAAAAGAATGTTATATATTCATGCTATAAGTCTCTCATTAATTTTAAAAACGTCATGTAAAACTGAAAAGCAAGTTATTTTACAATTAATGGTGGAATATTTGCTACTTAGTATGCAAAATTACCTTAAGGTGTAGCTGACCTCTGCCTAGAGTTCCAGTGTAAACAACAACAGGTTTCCACATAGCAACCATAAGCTCTAACCCCTTCTCTTTGACGTCATTATTCTAACACGCCTCAGGCTTGTGCTGATGGTTTGTTTCCAAAGGAATTTCCATAGGAAATTTCAAAGGAACATAGTTTCCAACTATGTTTTTAACATTATGGGGAATTTTGAGACTTCTTGTGAACTAGAGATAGTTGGGAAATAAAGAGAAATGAGCACCATTTTTTTTACTATTAAATATCACGTGTTTTCATGCATGATATTGCTTGCAGAGATGAAAAGTAAGAAAAACTATATTAGTCCAGGATGAAATAAAATTTATGTAACTCGTTGTCTTTCTAGAGATAGATACTTTCTTTTTTTTTCGGTTTTTTAAATTTTGTATGGTCTTCCAGGTAAGAGGAAATACCTTCATTTTAGACATCATCGTTCGTACTTTTCAAATATTAGCACTCTAAATGCTGCAGCATTATATTGTAACTTATACTAATTTTGATATAACATGTCTCATTTTTTCTTATTAGTGTAGCAAGGGAACACTTCCGTTTGAAAAAAGTTGACCTCATATTTTTTTGTTCAGTTCCAATATCTTTATACTACTGTTCTTTAGTATCTACTTTATTTAGTGTCTTTTCCCTCTCATTCAAAGTACAAGTCCTTCCTTCATTGTCACCTTGTTACTCATATTGGTCTTTTCAAGAAAAATATTTTTTATAACTACTCCTGTTTTTTTTTCTTCTTTTTTTTTCTTATTAATATACGTTACAGTATTACATTGCCATCTCAGTTTTGATAAAACACTGGCATTCTTTTGTTCCCTTGAACTTTTTATTTTTAAGTGCCAAATGCACATTCTTTTCATATATTCAAACTTATAGGATCTGTTATATCATAATCTTGTAAGAGAACTGATTAACTATCATAATAATCTGAATATGATACATGCGAAATTGTAGAGGCAAAGGCATTAATTAAAATAATAAATCTGTGAGAACAGCGTATAATATTCTGAAAAGTATTTCTTAAGTTGTGTGATATATTGTATTTTGAAACAATGGTTACTAGAGCCCCCCCACAAAAAAACCGCCACGGGTGGCCGAGGTGGTTAAGTCTCGGACTCGTGAGCGGGAGGTCTGGGTTCGAATACCACCAGGACCGTCCTTCCTGACTGAGGTTTTTCTCAGTCCTCACAAATGGCAAATGCCGGGGAGGTACCCTAAACTTAGGCCTGGAACGATTCCTTCCATAAAAATCAATCCTTTCCCAATATATCATTTAATTTCATGTATCATCAGTGTCCATCGCCTGTGGTGCCTCCGTAGCAAAAACGGGCGTTAAACTTCATTCATTCCCCACAAAAAAATTTAAACAACTAAGATAAAAATCGCCACAAAAATATCGTTAATCTTGAAAAGTTTTGTTTTTTATTGTAGAAAAAGACAATTGGTTAAGCAATTTGTCTTCATTGATGATCAACCCAGCATTTCCATTAGGTGTACATCTTAAGCTAAAATAGATACTTCTCTCTTGAAGCATAAATATATCTAAGTTCACTTGGGCATAGTTCTTTGTTTACATACAAAAATACCAAATGTTTTATGTCCAATAAGCTAAGTTGCATCATGTTTCTATAAATATGCTTAAATGATGGAAGGTTTACGCACCTGATACGAACTTTTTTATTGATTCGTTAAGGAAAGTCATTCTTTTATTTTCAAAAATAGTATTTCTTTGTTAAGAGATTGGTTGCAACAGAGCGGGGTGGCCCAGGCGCTAATGCTAGGACTAGCATCCCGGAGATCTCTTGGGCAGGCCATCCTGGCCTTGGTATTTTTCCTCCTCTCTTGTTTCATCTCATTTCATTGTGCTGATTTTATTGCACGGTTCAACATATCGGACAAAGTGGGCTAATGCTATGTGCGTTTGTTGCAGTGGCTTGCTCATTGGAAAAGTTTCTAATCTGGCGTCTAGTTTGCAGATGGGACTAGGAGTGTAGGAGTACTCTATCTTGAAACATTGTTAGGGACCCCGCCTATGCCCCTGGTTCCTGGTTGTCCGTGACGCCCTCATCCTCCAGGAGGTGCCCCCATTCACATCCAACAATACTTCACTTTAAATCTTGAAAAAGTGCAGCGTGCCAATCTAAGGAAAAGACTAGGTTACTATATAACTGAACTTTTCAATTTCCAAATTTGTTAACTAAATTTCCTAGCTTCCCTTATTAACTCTAACTAGCGAGGGTGTCAAAAAATGTATACACACTTTCACAGTAGATATCTATTTAATATATTTCAGAGTTGGACAGAAAAACAACTGCAGCGGTATTTAAAAAAGGAAAGAGTTTAATTTAAATATGTAATGGATGGAGGGAAGGGTTTGAAAAAAAGGGGAATTCGATTTGATAGATTTTTGGATGTAATCTCAGGGGTAAATAATTCCTTCCTCTCCGACGATGGTTATCGCTGTCTTACAGTTTTGCCCGGCTGTTGAGACTCTGATGCTGGATACTTTTATGGTCCTGTGACCATAGGGGAAGGAGTTTTTGATGATTAATAATGTTTTTTTTTCGTTATGGAAGATGGAACACAATTTATTGTTCATACACTATTATGTATAAACTATTGCACTTAACTAATAAAGATCGTCCACTTAATTCTTGCAATACTAACTATCGCTTTCCTCTACTTGACTGGTTCTGAGAAAGCCCTTCCACTGACCTTGCCGTGCTGAATACACTTGCCAAACTGACTGCGGGCAAAATTGCAAGATTAAGTAAATATGGTCTGCGTGACTTTTCCATATAGGATGACTTTTTCCCTTGAAGAGGTTAAAGACCTGTCTTACACCCCTATAGTCGCCAAATGTTTTTATGGTGCCTTAAGCCATTCTATAACAGAATATCAGTAAACATCTGGCTCCAAGATTCTTTACAAATATGGTTACAAAGGGCTATAGAAATTCCCAGGTCAGATTTTATGGCTGTGGGTAGCTTTCTGCGCCCAGGCAAGAAAATAACGCTTTAAACAGAATATTCAACACTTGTACAGGAAAATGACATTGAACATGACTAAAACGAAGTTACATAAAATTATTTGTTACAATCAATCTAATTAAATATGGGGGTGGCAGCTCATAAATACTGCCTCACAACAGTAATGTGCAGTAAGATGTTCTGTAAACAGATGTGACTCACATTACGCTATGATAGAGTGGCTACAACAAAATAGAGTCAAGGTTATCGTTTGAACAGCGGAAAGTCATTTTGAAGTTGTATTGAAAAACCGAGAATATTGTTGAAGTTCAAAGGCAATGGAGACGTGTGAACCGCCAACGCGAGTAACAATTTCACGCATTCCAGACAAATTTGAGACTCATGGTACCGTGTGGGATGTTCACAAGGGCAGATCTGGGAGACCTCGCACAGTAACAAGCCCGGCGTCCTCGGCTATGGTTTTGGAACGTTTTGAGCCACTGACCACAGAAATCTATAAAGCAATGTGCACGTGATACTGAGATTAGCAAAACCAGCGTACGTCATATTATTAAATCAGCAAAGTTGAACATTTTCATCCCAAGACTTTTGCATGCATTAAATGAAAACGGCATGTGCTGCAATCACTGAGGTCACTTTTCACAAACGTTGCTCAATCAGTAGTTCAAAGTACTCAGAAATGTATCGACGTCAATGGTGGATATTTTGAGCAACTGTTGTAACTGTAAAAGTCTAAAACGATTAGGGTTCATCATTTTCTGTTTGTGTGAATTGAATTTGTTATGTTAACACAGTTTTTTCTTTGCTTGAAGTGTATATACATTTTGGCACCCTCTGTATATATAGCACTCGTAAGCATTACAATATTTAGCTACCATTAAATAGCGATATCTACTAGGGCTCTTCAATAAAGAATTATCATTTTGATAACATATATTTACTCATCTTCATAATTTTGATGCTCTTTCTCCCGTTGGATGCAATGCATCTGTCCCGGCGTTTTGGCCAGTCTTAAAAGCCGTGCTGGAAACTATTTTTGATAGGTCCTTCAGAATCTCCTCTGCTGCCTTCACCACTATTTCTAATTATGGAAAATGCTTCCCACGAAGGTATTTCTTTAATATGGGGAAAAGGAAAAAGTCTCACGTAACTAAACATTGACTATAGAAATGCTGAGGGGCAGAGATATTCAGCTACAATGGGATGTGCGGCCGTGCATTATAGTGGTACAGCATCCAGCTTATTGCAAAATAAAGTGGCATGTCTTGCAGGGTTTTAGGATGTAAATTTAGTAATTTCTAGTTATAGTTTGTAACCAGGTACGACATGATGATAAACGATTCCTTGAATATCGAAAATTGAGATGACCTTACTTTTGGGGGGGGGGGTGATGAAGTTTTCCACATAATGCTTTGCTGTTTGCTCTCAGAATTGAAATGGCGTAGTCAAGCTTCACCAGCAGAAACTCCTCATTTTCCTGTTAACATCATCTTCAACTGCATGCAAACCTGCACGCGAATGTCCTTTTGTTCAGAAATCAACAGTCTTACAACCCTCCGTCCATAACCTCATTCACAATTTTTCAGTTAATATGGACTGGTGAAATTTTCAGTTTCGACGATCCTTTCTCCCAATGACAGCAGAGGTATTCATGTTTTCTTCCGTTAAGACACAAATTGTAACCCGGGTCCACCTTCCTTTGAAACTGCTGTGCTATAGGGAAGAACAAATTCTCCATAGGCTTGCTGTAACATTGCATAGGCCTCAGCTGAAGATTTGTTGAAAGCGGAATTTCAAAGCAGCATATTATACGTCGCGTGGGCCGAACTGAACATGTCTCAGCTTTCACACCTCTCACAGTCGGAAACCAGAAATGACAACATTACTTTTAGGTAGCAAAATATTGCAAAGTTACATTTTACCGCGAGTATTATGCCTGTACTAAATTATGTTCATTCTTTATTGAACAACCTTTGTGAAAACAGTTTAAAAATACTTTTATAGAAGATTTGCAAACATTAAGACCGAAATCGTAAATGGTAAACAAGAATTGCTAGCACATCTTCACAATAAATAATAAGAATTTTCACGACGCGCAATATTTCTTATACGGCAGTAGTTGCAATATCTGTAGGCTTGTTAAGAGATTATAATTGGTTACTATAATTCAGTGGCGATATTAATGCTCGTGAACTATGAATATGAAACACATATTAATATTAGTTTATATAATCATATTACACGTCTATTTCCACCCAAATCTGAGCCTGAATAAGCATTAAGCTAATCATCCATGTGGAAATTCATTAGCCTTTAACGAGAGCTATATAATTTTGAAACGGCTGGGGTTGAGTGAATTAACAGCTTCATACGAGCGCTAATTGCCTCTCTACTCATACACACGAACATGCGGTTACAGTTATAATGGAGTTTGTCATCGTAAAAGTCTTGTAAAAATCAGCTAAAGCCGTACACTGGTGTGCATTAAAGCCTTTAACATTCTACTATTGTACATTCTGCTTTTGTTTTCTTTCTGTTTTGTTGGTAGTACAAAGCGAAAACAAATTACAATAATCAGTTAAGAAACGCTTCCAAAATATAGTTTTTAAAGTTTTTAACAATTAAACCTATTAAAACGTTGAACTAATAAATATGTACATTTTTAAATATAACATTTTGAAAGTACTTTTCGTTTTCCAGCGTACATATTAATCACAGTTCATAAAGTTTCTGGATTCCTGTTTTATGGAATTATTTAAAATGATGCCAACATAAATTACATCCAGGACAAGAGTATATAAAGAAGTTAGTTTACAATTGCTTGCTTTTTATGAAATTAATAAACATTTTAATGAAAATGTTGTCCGAAAATTAGAAAAAGAGCTCAGATGAACACGGCTTTGATTCTTTGTAGATATAGGGAATATTCTTGCAAAAAGATTTTGGAATATCATAATAAATTTTGTTCGTATTTTATTGGAAAATAAGGCAGAATATTCACCTTGCTTTAGATTTTTATGTGAACTTGAAGATTGTTGGTTTGTCGTCTTTGATACGTTGAAGTCTAGAATACTCTTCCAACCTACATTTTCCATTTATGTTGTCAAGAAAACTAGCCCATTATCGTACATCCTCATACTATAATGATATTCAAGTGTATTTCCGAGCGATTTTATCTTGTACACCATTTCTACCACAAGCTCTATAAAAGATACTTGTATAAACTAAAGCAGCTTTTGTTTTATGCAGTCGGAAAAATGCGAAGAAACTGTCAACATCATATTTGCCAATAAATGGAAAGTATTACCAATTATTATTAATTTTCTTTAATAATGTTCGTCATATTTCACTAAACTAGTTTCATTTGTCAACATTCAGTTATTCTAATTATCTGAAGACCATTGAGGTGGCAGGCGTTTATATTTTTTTGCATATAATAGACAAATTTGCACATTTTCAGCAATGTTTTATAAACAGGCAATTTTGCGTATCTTCTATTTTTTTTAAAAAATACAATATAGCATAATTCACAATAAATCAAGGAAACATTTGGCGCAAATACCAGTAATACTTTTGTTAGAAGCAGTAAGTTCTTTCCAGCCAACAATGGCACAAAGCCTGCATCCGTATCTTTGATGGTTAAATAAAGCTTCTTTATGTCTGAACTCAAACATTTGTTTTGAATCACGCATAAGGAATTTTAATATGTGATTTTTCGTAGTTTGAATTTCACTTTCGCACATTTGGCAGAAGTTAAATTCCATGTTAATATCAATTTTTTGGATTATTTCCGACCTCATTGCGATTCTAAAAATTAAAGGAGTGCTACTGTGTGAAAGTAACAAATTGTAGAGTATGCATTTCCTAAAAACAAGGATCGACTGATGAAACTGTTAAGATAAAATTAGAAACGATGCTAATACAAAATCTTGGTGCAGTACTGTGCTTAAAACGAAGACAGTTTATGCCAAGAAAAGTTGGATAGATCACACACTTAGACGAACAACACGTGTGTGTATTGACATTTTTCTGAATAACATCATGTAGTGTAGCGCGATTGTTTTAAGCCTTGAAATATATCCTAGGAGAAAACATACAAAATATGACTATTGCAAATCTTAAGAAACTGTTCTTCGTATTTTGTAAACTGGAAATATATTAATATTGTTTATTGCTTTTTGTAAAAGTATTGCAAGTATAAAATAAATTATCTTTGAATTATTTATTAATTAGTTCATTACAAGAGTTGATAGAACTGTTTTTAATATGTCTGTTTTTTTTTTTTTTGGCACATTTCAGAATTTTGCGAACATATAAATTTTAGTCTAAATACCTTTGGATACCTTTGACAGAAGGGTATTGGAAACTGTATAGTGAAAAGAGTCAAAAGACGCATGTCTGACGTAAATCGGCAGGAAATGGAGGTGCGATGCATGCAGATGTCATCTCTGGACCTGCAGAGCAAAATTAAACTAGATGGGGTAAAGCTAGGCATGAAACAGAGGTCGGGAATAGCATGGCTAAGAGTGGGAGGCTGGAAGGCACGTAAGGTTGTTGACGAGGAAGGCAGAAGGATTTGTCTACCATGTTCGGAATCGGAAGACAGGGTGCACATTTGCTTAAGTGGGTACCGACAGAAGATATTAAGAAAAATTTGCTCCCGGATTCATTTTTGACTTCCAGTAGGGAAGCCTGTATGTTGAGACATAATTTTAAATAGACAAAACTGCGCATTTTCTTAAATTAAATACATAGTTTTAGGTACAAGAAATTTCTGTAAGTATTGTACATAAATAACACAGAAATTTGTATGAATATCGGATTATTGTATCTATGTATGTCTGTCTGTTTCATGTGTGTGTGTGAGCGTGTTTTTGTTAATGTTGTTGTTTTCTTTTGTCGCCATTAATTTCAGAATGAAGTATTTTACAAGAGTATGAACGATCTTGCGACCCATGCGACTGTGATATGTAATATACATATACCTAGTTTAACTGGAATAATAAATACTGCTACATAAAAATATGTTCAATGTGTTAACTGCTTTGCAGGAAATTAAAACACACCATTTATAACAAGTGATGTTACATCAAGCTAAATAAATATATTAGCAGGAATGAAAAATATATATATTAGCTGCTGTTGGTCTGGTTTATTTACGGACGCTCTTTAACATCCCTGGTCATCAACGTCCCATTCAATTCAGGGCGTGAAACGGCCGACTAAATTTTACTCAGAGGCCTCTTCTTTCAGGCTTGAGGTTTCTTTATTGTGCCGTAAATGTACGACACGGTCCCACGGCTTTACTTCCCTTCCGAAGAAAGCCATACTTAGGATTTTTACACCCAAAAAATCCATCGATCACGGGTTTGAACCCGCGATTTTGGGTTTAGAAGGCAAGTATGGTTACCACTACACCACCAGGACCGATATATTAGCTGTATTTAGCAATTGTTGGAGAAGTAGACATACGAGCTCATTGCGAAAACCGAATAATCAGAGCATGAAACTGTTCACAGTTGCAAAGGTAGATATTTTGATGAAGGTGTAGGTTTTCCTAAAGCAGCAAGCCTATACGCTCTTTTCTTCATTTCATGAGGAGTATAGGGTTCAGTAACATCCAAGCTCAGTAATTCCCGAGATGTCGCGCGTGATTCCTTTCCCGTCATATTTTATTCTGTATTTGTATTTACTTACTATTGCTTAATAATCTAAGATTACACTGGCTATCGTTTCTATTAAAATTAGCTCTACGATATACCAAGAGTTCTCTAATAGTCTAAGAATACCGTTGCAGCACCGACTTCTTCGTCGTTATTTGCGGATTTTCGGTAGCCGCTATCCAGTAATTCAGGTGGTTAGAGTGCCGATACAAAACCAATTGAAAATATACGGGACTCAGGTTCAATTTCACTTAGTTTAAGAGCCCTCACATCTGAAAGACAAATTCCAAATAACTTTAGACGCCGACGGACTCCGATCTCATTTGCTTCATCGTTAATTCACACCATTCAGTGTCAAAGACCAGCAGTACTTACATGGACCGTTGAACTTCTTCCTTTGAAGCATTGGTTTTTCTCTTTCTATGTGTACCGTTTAATCACAGCTGCAAGCAAATTGTGTGTGATGAAAAGGTTTACGTATGCTTGCAAAATTGCACACTTCTTTGTCCTTTGAAAGATTTCTATCGCCTAGTCTTTCACTCAATGACATGCTGCCCAGCTAATATTTATGATTTATGCTAATGTATAATTTTTTTTATTTTCTTTATCATGATTGTCATACAACTGGATCATTGTCATTTAATTATTGCAATATTTTCCAGAACAATTGTCAATTTATTTAATCAAGTTCTTCTATCATATATAAAATATAACGAATTTCTTAATCTTTATGTATTTGTTACAAAGTAATTTATATGAAAACCAGCATCAATATAAACATGTGATTTTTTAATCTTTTGTTGCATATAAATTATTCATTTTATGTTTTATATTTTTAAGACTTACTACGATTGTCCATTAGTTAAGTTTTCCAAATTTGATAATTCAGCTTTACCGTGATTTTATTTTATATTATACAAAATTTCTTTGAATATTTTTTTTCCAGTTTTTTCCTGTAAATATACCTATTGTTTAGTAATTCTTTCCTTATAAATTTCATCAATGATTACAAAAGCCGTTTTCATTAGCTTCATTTACTACAAAGTATTCATTTTCGCATAATAGAAGTGTCTTACTGTACTAAATTCAGCATTTTATAAACTCCCGTTGTATTTGTTTTTAAAGGTTTGTTCCTTGCGTTCATTTGGCTGAAGTTCCATTCAAATAAGAGCTTTAGTGTTTCCAAGCAGAATGAAAGATGCTAAGACCTATACTAATTTGTTCCGCTCTCTGAACAGTTAACGTTAAATTCTGTAGATATTAAGTTTGGAAATTACAAAATTATCTAAACGTGTGTTTGCCACTGACTGTACTGTTACATTAATATTCAGTTTTCTTATCATTTAAAGGCAATTAAAATTATTTTACAATTTTTTTTTCATATGTCCTCCATTATTTTTCTACTTTATTTTATTTTAAAAATAATTCGTTGAATTGGTTTTACTGAAATTATGATAAAATTTTGAAAATTAATTTATTTATACCATTAGCAGAATAGGTGTATCATTTTCAGTTTGATAGATTTATTAATGATATTATGCAAATAGAATGTTTTGTTTGCAGTATAAATCATTTCAAAATATTAATAGTTTTGTGTAAATCTTTTTATATTTTGAACTGAATTATCAATATACAGAGGGGACCAAAAATGTATACACGCTTCAAGCAAAGAAAAAACTGTGTTAACATAACAAAACTGAATTCACACAAACAGAAAATGATGAGCACTAATCATCTTAGACTTTTACAGTTACAACAGTTGCTCAAAATGCCCACCATCGGCGTCATACACTTCTGAGTACGTTGAACCTGTGATTTAGCAACGTTTGTGAAAGTGTCCTCAGCGATTGCAGCACATACCGTTTCAATTTCTTTCCTAAGTGCTGCCAGTGTAACTGATTTTCTACTATATACGGTACCACGAGTCTCAAATTTGTCTCGAATGCGTGCAATTGTTACTCGCGTTGGCGGTTCTGCTCTGTACACACGTCTCCATTGCCTTTGAACTTCAACAACATTCACGGTTTTCCAATACCGCTTCAAAATTTCTTTCCACTGTTCAATTGATAATCTTGATTCCATTTTGTTGTAGCAACGCTAGCATAACGTAATGTGAGTCACATCTGTTTACAGAACAGTATACAACATACTACTGTTGTTTTTCGGTTCAACTTTGAAATATATTAAATAGATGTCTAATGCAATACATTGTGTATGCATTTTCGGCACCCTCTGTGTATATATATATATATATATATATATATATATATATTATTCTTTAAAGGAGTATCAATAGAATTGAACCTCCACGAAAATCTGGTACACTTCCTAACATCACTAGTGTTGTTGTTACACTTGAAAGATGAAGAGTAAATTTTAAGAAGTAATAATTTAACAATAATCTAACTATAATTGAAAATATTTAATAGGCAAGGCGGGGTATTTACGGTTTCCTGTTTTTTAAAGCAATATACATGTTTTTGCAAGTAAAAATTAAGTTGTTTTTATATATCAAAACTTTGATTTCATTTATGTATTTACGCAGTCTCATTATTTGTGGAAAGTAACGTCTTTCAAATGCACCCCTTTTTAATGCAATCGATCGCAAAAGTCATGCATGATGCTGCAATCGGTTTAAGAGTAACGTTCGCAATTTTATCTGGTTCTTGAATACTTTGCATTGTGGTTAAAAGGACATTTTCTTTCAAATAGCCCAGAGGAAGATTTCCGGGGCGATCAAGCCCGGTTATCTTGCAGGCCAAGGAATGTCACCAAAAAGATAAATGATGCGACCAGGAAAGAATTCCCGCAGCGTAGCACCGTGGCTCCGTTCTGTTGTTAGAAAATATTTCACAAATAGTGGCTAGCCAATCGTTGAATGATTTGAAAAAATAAGGGTCCGATAGTTGCCATCATTCCTACACAAATCAATTGTTTCTTGAAAGTTATTTGGTCTACAGTATTGGAGGATTTGGTTTTCTACAGTCTGTCAAATGAAAGTTGGCTCTATCAGTCATCAGCAAGAATTGAATTGAAGATCTCCCTCTATTCTGCACAGCAATGCCTCAGACTTTGTGTAGAGCCTTGTCACGCTCACTTAGCTTTTGAACAATGCCATGCAGGGTCCGTCGTGTTAATTACAATATTAGAGCGTGACACTGTGCTGCACGCTTTGGGCTGCGAAGCAAGAAAACTCCTACCCCACTCTATGTCTTTCTTCACGGAAGCGTTTTATTTTGAACACTTCCAATAGTGCACCTTCACGAATTGCTTTTTGTGTAGCAACTTCTCGGAGGTCGTGTCGTCTTTAAAGTAGGCGAACTTATACGATATACTTGGTCTCAACAAGTTTTCTGTTACACTGAACAGAGCTCCATGAAATCCAAGGTCCTAACTAATTATAAAATCACAAGCGTATTGCCAAACTAAAAGCGGGTAGTTAAAAATACTGAATAAATATACAATTTACATTTCTTAATAAAAATATCCCCAAAATTTCAATGGAAATACAGCCTACTGAAATGTCAACCTATGAGCTCTCTTCAAAAAGTATCGCGAATTTTGAATTTCCGCGGGCTACGTATATTCGATTTTCGATTGTTTTGTGGCGTTATGTTGGTACTCATGTCCCTCACTTACGTTGACAAGCTCGGCCATTTTGAATGTTCAGTTAATTGTTGACAGCTATTTTGCTTGGACGTGTTTTGGCTCGTCTTCGATTTTTGCTTATTCCAAAAAATGGAGCAAAGAATTTGTATCAAATTTTGTGTGAAAAACAAAATGAATTGCGCGGATGCATCCCGAATGTTGACTATGGCATATGGTGAAGCTATCTTGGACCAAAGAAACGTTTATCGGTGGTACAAAATGTTCTCAGAGGGTCGAGAAGATGTGAACGACGAAGAGCGTCCCGGACGCCCGAGCTCGTCAACAACAGACGAAAGTGAAGAAGTGAAGAAAATAGTTTTGGCCAATCGTCGAATCACCGTTAGAGAAGTTGCTGAGGACCTAAACATATCGATTGGCTCGTGTCATTTCATTTTTACCGATGATTTGGGCATGAGACGGGTCGCCGCAAAATTGTACCAAAGTTGCTCAATCGACCAAAAACACCATAGCATGAACGTTGCTAAGGAGCTGTTGAACTCTGTCCGCGACGACCCAAATTTGCTCCAGAGGGTCATAACTGGTGACGAATCATCGGTTTATGGTTTATGGACGTGGAAACTAAAGCTCAATCATCCCAATGGATGCTGCCACACGAGCCAAGACCGAAAAAAGCGCGCCAAGTTCGGTCGAATGTGGAGGTTTTGCTTACAGTTTTCTTCGATTGCACGGGCGTGGTGCATCATGAGTTCTTGCCACAGGGCAGAACGGTCAATAAGGAATATTACCTGCAAGTTATGCGCAATTTGCGCGAAGCAACCCGCCAGGAACGCCCGGATTTGTGGAAGAACAAAAATTAAATTTTGCACCATGATAACGCCCCTGCTTACACATCGTTGCTTGTGCGCGAATTTTTGGGCAAAAACAACACGCTTATGATGCCGCAGCCACCGTACTCCCCAGACCTGGCCCCCTGTGACCTCCCCCCCCCCAAAACTGAAGAGGCCCGTGAAAGGACGACGCTACGCCACGATTGAGGAGATAAAGACGGCATCGAAGGAGGAGCTGAACAAGATCACAAAAAACGATTTTTTAAAGTGCTTCGAGGATTGGAAAAAACGTTGGCATATGTGTATAATAAATATCTGGTGGGGATTACTTTAAAGGGGACAAAGTAGATATTCATGAATAAATAAATACTTTTTGAAAAAAAATCGCGATACTTTTTGAACAGACCTCGTATAACAGCTACGGATAAAATAACTTGTGATATAATTTACGATATTTAAATGCAGTAATTGCTGAAAATCTTAATACAATCTTATAAGAAACAGAGATAAATGAATAGAGACTATAAAAGTTTTGTACATAATCATTCACTCAGATAAGTGAAAGCTGTTCAGCGAACAAAAACAATATACGATATTTCTATAGCTTACTGTCGTTTGTGATTTTTAGAAAGCATTTCCTTTTTATAATGGATTTTCTCCCCTTTTTGCTTTGAATAAAAATATTCAAAAAGAAACATAACAAACATGACAGATTTTTTTTGAGTAGTGTTTAACGCCCGTTTTTACTACATAGGCGCCACAGGCGGTGACACTGATGATACATGAAATGATGTATTGGGAAAGGATTTTTTTTAAGGAAGGAACATTCCAGGCCTAAGTTTAGTGTGCCTCCCCGGCATTTGCCATTTATGAGGAATGAGGAAAACCTGGAAACCACTCGGGGAGGACGGTCCTGACGGGATTCGAACCCTAGACCGCCCGCTCACGAGTCCGCAACTTAACGACCTCGGCCACCCGTGGCGGTAAACATGACAGTAATGCAGACAATAAACGTAAATGAATTTTTAGAAAAGAAACATAACGTTTATAAAATAACTAAGCAGCATAAAATTAGCATACAGTTTTAACAATGTTTCAATTGATAGCGAGATAAATGAAGTCCATTTACAGTTGTCAGCAAGAATTAATTAAACACAAACGAACATGACGTAAAATTTGGTTTCGTTCATCCGTCAATAATACTGGGACTACTCCCAGGAAGCATCGGCGGTGAGATAATTTCCTAAATGCAATTGCCAATCAGATGGAACCAATTGCAATCGAAACCGCAGCCTCGCCCTATCGAATTGAACTCTGAAGCTATAACTTTTCCCTGCTGTTTCTGTAAACTATCTTCCTGTAACGAAGAAACGTGTAATCTGAAGTATCATTGCCTTCCTGTATCACGTTTTTTTTTTTTTTTCCGGTTTTTCTTTTCTCTTCGAGATTAGTGATAATGAAATATCCAACCCTCATTAGCATTCGCGACTGGAATCTCGGAACAATGCTGGATTGGTAGGGACGGATGGCCTGCAAGGAGATACTTTAGGGAACTTTGATCGAATTTTGTGTGCGCATGTCTCGAAATTGGGTTTACTACCTGTATTCTTCGCTAGATGGCTCTGTATAAATAACATAATTAATTATGAGCTTAGAACGTTTATTACTATTTTTAATAAATTAAACGGGAGGAGTGATGCCATCGGAGCCCTAATATTTGCTGTTTGTTAGCATTCTGAAATATTTACTAATGACGTTAAAGCTTAAGTAAATTATGACTGGTAATTATGTAGACACTATCTTCTTCTGGTGATTAAAACCTGCGCAAATAATATAGAATTGAATGTTGCAGCGAATTTCTCCAGATATTTATAACAAGTTCGTGCTTTTTTACCACTAGGAAACCATAAAAACACTGGACAACTTCCGCCGATAACTAATTAATATTGTACTAAAACTCTAATAACCAATCGGGCGATACTTTCTGCTTTGTTATTATTTTCAGGTTATGTCAGGCTATTCCTCTGTGGTATATACTGCCAGAAGAATTAACTACTTGAGGTGCTATTTGTGAAAGGATATTCGCCCTTGGTTAAAACTTTTATTTTATTTAGTAATTTTTCAAGGTACGCTCGCCAGCTACTTCACCTCTCTTTTTATATCTAGGTGAAATTCAGAAACATGATAATCTCTAATAAACCTAATGTAAGGATTTAGAAGAAAAAAGTAATAATGATGCACAAAGTGATTGGTCTTAATTTATAAATCGTAATGAAAAAGCACAATGAAAACCCATACGATATTCCATTTTAACTAATGTGTTAATATAATAATAAAAGCTGTGTGTAAGAACTGTTGCATACCTAGCGGGTAATAGATTGTAATGTATAAGTGTCACAATATTTATACTGCTGTATGATATTTTGTCTCATAAACCACCAAGCATAAACACTTGAGCTTAGGCAGATAGATTTGATTACACATGTACATTTGCAAGAAAATTGCACGATTGAATGTAAACACTTTGAGTAAAAATGCAGGAAGAGTTTTAAATTACCTCGAAAGAATACCCTTAAAATATCTAAACAACGATTACCCCTGTATTAAAATATACATGTGAAAACTAGACAGTAAAAGAATTATATAAAAGGAAAATTAAAATAACATTTTAAGAACTGTATTTGGATACTAAGTGAAAAGAAAATCTTAGAAATATAAGAAAGGCAATAAGATTCAACAAGTGAAGATATTTTCTTGATATGAGTACATAAATGAAAGCAACAAGGTTTACAAAAAATGCACTAAATTACTAACAGAAAGGTAATGGCTTATAGGACGTTCTGAAAATTATGGGAGGATACCATTTCTTAAGTCATAAAGGCTGTGAAAGCTAACGATGATGGGAGTAAAAGAAGATAATATAAACAAATGCTACGGTTCAACAGTGATTTCGTTAAATTATTACCGCATTCTTTGTATGCCCAGAGTTGATTTTTGACATTGTTAAATATACCATTTCTATAAGCATGTAGCTGGGATGCTTAAAATGTCTGTGCATTTTAGCTTAACTACAAGCGCTTATGGATAAGATTTTATAGAACTAAACGGTTTAAAAGCCACAAAAGGGCTATTAATTTATACATATTAGAGAACTTTGTACTTAAACCTCAGTTTCCTACTTACAAACTGAGAGAAAATTTGCATTTTTTGGAGGACAAAAAGATTGTCTCTCATTAGAGTAATTTCATATCAAAATTAATCATATTACTGAATGCCTCTTATTTTATCTACAAAATTAGCAGTATATTTTAATATATGGTATCTTTTAATACAATGGAAGGTTTTCGGATGTCAAAAATAGATAAAGGGAACAAGTAGTAAACGGTAACGTCACGAGGGGTTTTAATTTAGAAGTGAAAAGCTTCTCAGTATATCTCATATTTGCAAAAGTTTGCCACTACAGTTTTTGTTTCAAGCTCACAATGTCCATAATACATGTGGTAAAATTTCAATGTTGATAACCGCTATTTTTTTAAAAAAATTCTATATATGCTAATTTACCAAAACTTTCGTACAATACAGTGTTTCCACTTCTGATCTAATAAAGATATTTATATATTAATTGTCTCAGAAATATATTCCTCAAATATTTAATATTACACTTTCACGACCCCAATTGATCAAATTAATTAAATTATATCTTGAGTACTGTAAAAGGATTTACATGCTTGTAAATAAAAAAATTAAAATCGAAGACCAGGTATTTTGTAATGTAATTCTAATTAACTATTTAATTTTCAATTAAACATGGAAAATTCTAAAAAAAAAAAAAAAGTATGTGAAATGTATAATGCAAAAATATGCAAGAAAAGCTTTACAATAGTTACACCGAAATATAGGCAGTCTTTCCAGCAATGTTTAGCTCGGTAACCGGCACAGCAGTTTGCCTTATGTTTCTGCAGGTTGTGGTCCTTACTGACAATTGTTTTCAATAAGTACACGATCCATCGATTTAATGCAGAAACACCCTTACGCAAACTGCTGTATAACACACCGCAGAGGAGAATGCCCATCTCTGGTAATACCTCTCAACGGACATTAGACCCCCATCATGTGAAAAAGGAATATGTATATAATAAAAATTAAAAATAAAGTAACTCTTGGAAGAATGTAGTTAAAACAACAAGAACTAGAGAAAGAAATAGATAAAAAGTTTAAATAGTAACACAAATATCGCAATATTTTGAACCGTTTTTGTTCTTCAAAGGTGGAAGACAAACGAAGGGGTAAAAGTAATTATTGAATCTCGAAGGTAACGTAATGCGTGGAAATAGGTAAAACAAACAATAAAGGGAAAAGGATGGGGAAATAAAGAGATGTGTTAATAATTGAAAAAATT
Organism: Metallyticus violacea; assembly: GCA_030762175.1. Lineage (NCBI taxonomy): Eukaryota > Metazoa > Arthropoda > Insecta > Mantodea > Metallyticidae > Metallyticus > Metallyticus violacea. Next base: position 57,899,695 of record CM060844.1, read on the forward strand.
CAAAATAATATTATCAAAGTAGAAAGGATAATATCAACAAGAGAGATAAAACCCCGGTGGTGTACATGCCTTATACTATGGTAGCTTTCAGAGGTATTCGTTGGTAACGCAAATGTAATTATTAAATTGAAAGAATGATTGAAACCCTTGTAGTAGGATAGGGCAGGTTGGGCAATCAGCAAGGGAGACTTGGTTTTAACAAAAGAATAACACGTCTCTCGAAATATTGTTATATTTACGTTACTATTTAAACGGTTTATCACTTTCTGCTTCTCTAGTTCACTAAATTTGTATAAAACTCGTGGAAGTTATTTTATTTCACTATGTACATATGCAAAATGCATTATTATTTTGTGAAATACCAACTCAAATTACGCTATGTTGGCTATAACCACTGGCCGATTTAACAAACGTCAATACCTGTCTACAGAAATGTGCAGTAGATATTACAATAGTAGTTTTCTTTGTCTCCTCTTAAACATTTTACTCCTGTGAACTGTGAGTAAATTTAGCACAGATCGCTAAAAGATAAAAGAAATAATTGAACTTAATCTCGGTATATAAGTATAAGAGAAAATAAACAGACATTATTATCTGCGTATCAATTAAATACTAATTTTATAGTTTATTGGATAATGGTGAATTAGAGAAAACTAACCAAACGTACATAATGTCTAAATTTGTCCATTACTAAAACCCATGCAAGATGCAACAAATATGCATGATTTCAATGAAAATAGACGAGGGTATAACTTGAAACTATTTACTGCGATTCTGTGTATGTTTTATAAAAGTTGAATGTTTAAAATTATTTTAAAAACACAAAGTAAATATACTGTAGATCTTGACTAAATTTCACATTAAATCATTTATTGAATATTTCATTTATGTGACGTCATCTTAAAAGCGACTAATGAAACGAAAACTTTTTTTGAATTTTGACATTCACGGACGTGAAATTATCTAAAAATGTATCAAATCCAATTTATCACTCGATATGCATTTTTTTTTGTGGTCAGTTTAGCCAACTCAATACCTCCACTATATAATTCCTGAGCACACATCACTGACCACTTTTCTGTGTTTTCAGTAATTGTAAATTTAACTAAATTAATGTGTATTCATTCAACCAATTTGTTTTTGCGTATTCAGCCAAATAGTCTGAAATCAATTTATACATTATGTAACAATATCTGATTAAGGAATCATAAATCTTAATAAACATATTCAGAATGGTAAAATGGTATCTCTGTTTTGTTTTTCTCAGTTCGTATTAGTAAATCGAATGGTAGTGACTATAATAGTCGATTTTCGTCCATTTCATTCTCACGGTTTCTGAATAGGAGGGTATTCATCAGTAAGTAACATTTAAATAAAATTTTTAAGAAATCGTGCGCGAATTTCAAATATATATTAATATTATTTTTATTCTATTCATGAAATAGCACCAAACCCATATTTCGCTCTTCTCTATTGGCGTTACTGACAATCGACGTCCGTCTGCTGCTAGATGGCTTGAAAAGGTTAAGTATTCATTTTTTTAATGGTGTTTAACGCCCGTTTTTATACTATGGCACCACAGGCGGTGAACGCTGATGATACATCAGATGAAATGATAAATTGGGAAAGTATTTTTTTTTATGGAAGGAAACGTTCCAGCCCTAAGTTTAGGGTACCTCCCCGGCATTTGCGAGTTATGAGGACTGAGGAAAACCTGGAAAATAACGGGGAGGACGGTCCTGGCTTTGTATTTAAACTTTTTTTTTATTATATTGGACTGATAATTTGATTATCAATTGTGAAATTATCTTATTGGGTGATTTGAACCCCAGACCTCCCGTTCACGAGTTCGCGCCTTAACGACCTCGGCCACCCTTGGCGGTTTGTATTTGTATTCATAATAAATATTTATGTATTCATTATATTTACATTTTTATTTTATTCAACATAAATTTATCGGTAATCTCAGACCCTTTTGTGGTATTACTTGAGATAATTGTTTTAATTTCTAGTTGTTCATTGGCAATACCAGTATAGCAATACCAGCAATACTTATAATTAGTGATAGTTTTTTTTATCAAGTAACGCATATCTCGAAATCTGTGGAAGACTGTTAAATATATGAATTAGTAGTGTTCATAGTAATGCATTTGGGCAAACTTTTTGTGCTCTCATAGAGTAGCAGTGAGTACTATAAAGTATGACATTGAAGTAAAAGCAAGCCATTCTATAAAAGCATTGTGAATTTGGTATTCTCAAGAGGACATCGTTATTATCATTTCTAAAATATTAGGCTAATACTAGGATATTATACGCTCAGTAGCATTAAATTTCCAGTGAACCCGCTTGAAGAACGGCTTTAAGAGAGGTTACTGAAGCCCTGAGTGTCGCGCACCTTGTTCCTTATCCGCTTTGCCGTGCGCATAATGAAAGAGGTTTGCTCACAAAAGGGATCGCTGTCTCACATGCACTTCACTTGTTGGCTCTTGTGTCTCTGGACCGCACATAATAATTAAATTATAGGTACAGTAAGTTAAACTTACCTCCTGTCTGTACCATGGAGCTTCGCGAAGCCTGAGGAACATAGATAGCTACTTTAACTATTGAGCCATGATATTGCCTAAGCCTTTTTAAATGCACGATACCAAACAATGCGTTTCTGTAGCTCTATTTTACCTACACAAATGATCTGGAGAATTTCAGGATGATAGCATTAAAAGACCATTCATATTTGTTTTAAAATTAAAAACCTGTTTTTATCTTTAAGATTAGTGTGTCAAGATAAATTTTTCCATTTTATTTATGTCTCGCAGCTCAATAATGACAAGTATTATAAATTTATATTTTAAAACATTAAGGGTATTTAAAGTCACGAGTGCCATCTTGTTGTTGATTTGGTTTATTTGCGGGTGCTCCTTAACATCTGAGGTTATCAGCGTCCCATTCAATTCAGGTAGTGAAACGGCCTGTAAATTTTGCTCAGAGGCCTCTTCTTTCAGACATGAGGTTCTTTTATGTGCCGTAAATGTACCACATGAAACCTACGACTTTACTTCCCTTCCGAAGAAAGCCATATTTATGATTTTTACGCCCGAAAAAATATCTTAAATATGGAAAACACAAAATGTCCGCAAAGTCTACAACCAATATCACAAATGAAAAAAAATTTTACCAGTTACTTTTTATTATTTTGTATCAAAGTGCATTCCAAATAAATTCGTTGATTTCGTAAGGATATTTTATTTTGCAGGTTTGCCATATTGTATTCTCCCATGTCCGATTTTAAGATTATCGGTCCTGGTGGTGTAGTGGTAACCATGCTTGCCTTCTATACCAAAGATCGCGGGTTCAAACCCGACCAGGGTCGATGGACTTTTTATGGCGTAAAAATCCTAAGTATGGCTTCCTTCGGAAGGGAGGTAAAGCCGTGGGTCCCGTGTCGTACATTTACGGCACGAAAAAGAACCTCAAACCTGAAAGAAGAGGCCTCTGAGCAAAATTTGTCGGCCGTTTTACGCCCTGAATAAAATGGGATGCTGATGGCCTGAGATGTTAAATAGCGTCCATAACTAAATCAAATCATTTCTTTTAAGAGTGTGTTTTGGCACCTTTGCATTTAAATTATCATTACAGTTCAAAATGGGGATGTCCATCTTTTTACCGGGTGATATTCAATGACGAAAAATTGTACACTGCATTTTTTATTAGTTTAATTATCATGTCCGTAATCGGAACAAGAAACTGGCCCCATACGCCCAATGCATCACACGCTGTGTTAACCTAAAAACAAAAAGGGCATGCAGTTTGCTGTTCCTTTGATTTGACGCGAACCTATTAAGTCATCCAGTAGAAGTTACCAAACTTTTGTCTCAGCATAACCGCTGGTTTTTCGAGAAAAATAAATATGAGATAAACAATCTAAATGTGCCAACAACTATTCACCAGTTTCAAGTGGTTCTTACTTTCGCCAGCTTCGAAGCAATCAATGCTTCAGTGTGACTGCTTGTAGCCGATTATCTGATGAAAACTCGGGGATGGGGACGGACTGCGAGCTATTAAAGTTTTTAAAGTTTTTTTAACATGCAGCCGACGATCTATTTTGAATGGATGAAGCAATACTTTAGTACATATTTACGAAACAAAGAGAAAAGTTTGCGGTCAGCGTACCGGCAGCCTCGCTAACGTGTATAACATTTGCTAACACTCTGAATGAATCTGATCACTTGCGCATGATTAAACGCGGTCGCCGTACCGAACACGAACGTATATAAGTTGGGGCTACCGCACGACAACTTTGCACTTGGACTCCGTGACAAAGAAATAGCTATTCAATAAGGGAGATAGAACATTATGCGCCTGCGCACAACCTTCTTCTGTAACAAGTATCATTTCTAAGAAAACATTGGTTATCTGTGTAAATGAGAAAGGTGGCCAGTTAAAGTGAAACTGCATGTATGCCACCTTTAGTTTGTGTAATTAACAGAGATGTAACAATTGCTTCTGGAACAAGATATGCATAAACCTGACACAAGGTATACTAGAGAGAGAGGGGCTTAGTTTGTTGCGGCAATGAAGAAACCTGCAGTTGTTTACATTGAAACGCTAGGAAGAATTTAGAGTCAGTTACATAGTATGTAAGTGTTCCATCAGTATTATCCTTTTTAAGGTAATAGATATGCAAATAGTACAGTAGAACGCGATATGACGGAGGCTGAATGCATAGTTATTGCGCGTCAGTTCCGCTGATGTTATAGGAATCTCGAGAGTCCATCTTAACTTGTATTCGATGCATAATGAGTGGGGAAAAAAAAAAAAAACTGTAGCTCACAGAAATGAATTCAGTTTCAGTATTTAAGTATTGACTGGAGGGAGGGAAGTACCTTATCGTACGGACCCATTTGCACACAACAACCGTGAGCGCCTATTTCTGTTCACTTTGTAATTGGGGATCGACAATTTGAGTTTCCTGACATAAGATGCCACGCACGACCATCGCCATATTTGAAACGTTGTCATACTTGAGGTTCCACAGCGCCCAAACCACGTGTATCCGGACATGGGTTCCCTCTTAAAAATTATCAGTTTGCCATCTCGCATAGCACACAAAGAGACATCGGTGATTTATGAATCACCCGGTAGAATGTCGCTCCAATTTTTACATCCACACCCTGGCTCCTTCCTTTGAATCCTGAGCAATAAAAGCGATAAGCAAGAAAAGAAATCACATTAAAAAATTGAACTGTGGAAAAATTCTGTCAGAAATGGACACCTAGCTATGATGGAAATCTATGCAGCTTTTGCGAAGGGAAAGCAGTACATTGCTAAAAAAAAAAAAAAAAAAAAAGGATAGATAAATAGCAGGCATACGTTTTATTTTCCTTCCAATTTGGTAGTATAGTAATAAGCAAAGTTTGTATTACAGTCGGGAAATCTGCTCTAAATATTTGTCGAGGTCATGTCTAAAAGAAGCTCCGCAAAATTTGTAAAATTTCCTATAAGCCATGCATGCTGTTAAAAATTAAAACTGTAGTCTTATGATATAATTTGCAATGTACGACGATTTTTTAAGATTCTTCTAAGCACGTCGGGATAGATAACAGAAGTAATCTAGTACCCAAAAAGCAATCTTGAGGTCTAGGTGATAATAATAACTAATCATTTTCCTCTCTTTCCTATTCTTCGATGAGAAACACCCAAACAAGTCATTGTAGAGGACGTTTCTTATAAAAAGGTCACAGCTACCCTTGCATTCTTATTAATATAATTTTCTGGTTTTAGAGGGAAAAAGTTTCTCAATGGTGGTAGTTGCTGAACTCTACTTGTCGGCTGAAGGTGCTCAGAGTTGCGTGTTGTTCGGGTTTCACAGTAAACTTTAGGCTTTCATCCTTTCTTTAGAGCTAAAAATAAAGTCTACGCGACAATGAATGAAATTAGTTAATAATGGGGCAATCTGTTGGAGCCTAAATTACCTAGCATTCATATTTTCAAGGTGTAAAAAATCTTATCCAGATCTCCTCCACTCACAGATTTGTAGCTAGATGCTCCGTCTTTTAAGCCCTCAAGACTGCCCTAAAGCTGCATGCATTTGTATGTATCTCATGCCGCATTGGTCGCTAATATTTGTCCATCTTTGGGGGTGGCGCATGATTTTCGTCAGAAACTGAAAGGCCATCAGACTGATTTAAGAGTACCTTGGAATGACTTTGGTAGCTTTGACTACATTCTTCATACATTATCTCAAAATTGAAGCAATCAAAATACTATAGTGAGACACCACTGAGAAACCGTCGCATTCATAATGACTGTGTTTGCCAATTCTTCGTGTTTCATGTCTCTTAAAAAAATGCATCACCCTCTGCACTCTCTAAAGCTCAGCTTTGGCTCCCAGTGACTTGATTTCCACGGTTGAAAGAGAGGAGTGAAAGTAACGAAGCAGCTGATGGTTATTATGTGAGAGAGCTTTGCAGACTACTTTGAAAAGTGGAAGGTTGTCGAGAGAAACTGAGTGCTTTGTAGTACTTTGAAGATACATTAAGACCACAATGCTGGATGCTCTTTGGATAGACGCTGCATATTTACTGCTTTCTAACATGAAGTTCATAGGTACCTGAGCACATTATAGAAATTGCGTAATATCTTTGACAAAACTCGTCTCTCATTCTTTTCTAGAAGGTCTTGCAACTCTTCTGCTAATAAAATAGATTGTTTCTTTCTGAAAGAAACTAGTGTATTCACTATATCCTCTGCATGACCCACATTTTGATATATCAGGTTTTAAACTGCTGTATCTTTTTTACATAATCTTGCCATAAATAGCATCACAAGGTTTTAATCAAGTATCTAACACATATTTTAATATTTTACATCTGTGTTTGATATGTTATTCTTTCATGTATTCCAAACATTTAGCACCAATCAGTTTTTCAAAAGCATTCTCTTTTGCTCTCACACATAATGAAGATTCTGTAAATTCGTGTATAGCAACATGTATTGCCTCCATTGGGAATCCAAGGACTCCTTGAAACTCTCACTATTAGATGCCTCTTCTTGCAAACCATTGACCAGACTCTGTCGTCAAAGGGATTCAGTCAGGACTCTTACAAGTTCAAGCTGTGTCAGTAATAAAATCTGCAACATTTCTCTCAAGTCAAGTCTGGGTGCCTTGTGGGCTGCAGATGAATCTTGATGAAAATACATTGCCTGTACTTGAACAAAATTGTATTCAGATTGTTCACACAGGTTCCAGCACAGTTTGGCAATTGCCTTCAATCTCTTTTGACTGAACTGAAATTTGGTGACTCCATCATAGCTCATTTCCCACCAAACAATTACTGAGGCATCTTCTAAACTCTTTCACAATTTCCTCCGACTTATATTGTAGCTTTCTGCAATATTGATACTTTATCGTCAGTAAACAGAGTTTTCCAGTGAACATTGATAGCATCTCAACACCCTCTGCTGATTCAGTTATGTCCAGTATTGCAAGGGAAGCTCTCAGCTTTAAGTCTTGTCTAAGCACTCTGGACATGGATCTCCTGAATATATTCATTTTACGGGCCATCAATGTTTGTTCCGGAACTGGATTCAGCCATTCACTGCTTTGACAACAGTTACAGAGCTCAACAGAGCGCGGACGTCCAGGTCTCGAATGAGCATCAACTGTACCATTCTTGATGAAGCGTTGGATTTTCAGCTTTTTAATAATTCAGAAAAAATTATTGGTGATTTTCCAACCCTAGGAAGAGCTATCAGAGTTAATCTCCCCATATTATTAAGCCTAAAGTAATATACTCTTTCTGCAGTACATAAACTCAACAATAAGGTTAATAGTTCCTGACACTAAACTGTTATCTGACCACCAAAACACCCTGTATAGTTCCTTTTAAATTTTTGTAATATTATTTATGGCAAGTGCAGTTTAGGTAGTAGGCCAGTCTCATGTTAAATCAGCTGTGCTACAAGTAGGCTGTGACTGGAGGTAAATTATTGCTCTTAGTTAATATATTCAATTTATACATGCTGCTCTGAGTTCATCTGGAGGACTATATGTAGGAACAATTTCGTTTTGGTACTTGGTATTTTGGTTGTTATGCCAGTACAGTTGCATGATTTTCACTCTTGTTCTTTGGCAGCCGCAAAGCTTCACGTATGGAAACGTCATTCATAATCAACAGTGATACCTTCGGTAGTTCTTTGCATACAATATAATTACCAATGCGAGGCCATAAATGTGTTTTAAGTACATTTTTGGACTCCTGAAGCTTTCACATTCTCATAAATTTAAACTAAGTTTGAATAGCTTTTATCATGGAAATGAGAAAGGCAGAATATGACCTGATTTTTTTTTTTTTTTTAACGTAGAGGGGAGTTCACCTTGTTTCGTTCTTTGATAATCGTAAGAGGCAGACGTCTTAATAATATCAGCTGACTAAAAACTTTATTCCATGTCTGATTTGAAATATAAAACGTAGAGGTAACCTTCAAAGTCAGATGTATTTCTTCTTCTTTTTTCGCTGTATTTACTCTCCACTACGTGCTTCGGGGAGCTATTGACTCTAGACACATATAGAGAGCACATGAACATAATTAAACCTACGTATGTTACGGCCGCCTTGATGATATAAAAAAAAACAGACCGGGAGAGAAAAAGAAATAAAAGGATAATGGCGGTTAGCGTCTGTTTTAACTACTCCGGCATTGCAAAAAGTTTTGAAAGGAAGCTTTCGGGCATTTGTCTGTAATGATAACTGAGGAGAACCTCTTGTAATAGCTTTAGCAACCTGGTCATTTGCAGTTTATGTATTTAATCTAAAACATTGGATAATTGGATAATCGCTTGTATAGTATAGGCGAGTGTTTCCCACTCCGCTGATCCCCTGAGGATCCCAAAATCTTGCAAGGGATTCGCCAACATTTTCCTCTAATGGAGAATATTTTTATTTTTTATTGCAATTATATTATTAATACAATTTATGCTTTTAATTCGAAATGTTGCAGCTGTGGATTAGACATTTTGATGTAAGAATGTGTTTATTGACTGAATTATCTTGGTCTGTTATACGGAGAGCACTTTGATTATGGCCACGGTGATGAGTGCGAAATGACAGACGTTAAAGAAAGTCTTAGATGATTTTCAATTTCTATCGTTCCTAACTTCAAAGCTCTGTATCATTCAAAGTAAGCAATTTATCCACTTGTTCGTTTGAAATTTAGTGAAAAGAATGCACCATCTGTTTGAAAATTTTAAACTACCCTATACGTGTTTAATTTAGTCATACATAAAATATTTCAGTAATAGTAAAAATGTGATTTTTTTATGTATGCTTTAAATTAAAATGCGTGAAATATAAAACATTTGCTTTAAATATAGGGAAATAATTATATTGCAAAATTTTCCATTTTAATATGAATTTTCTTTTCATATAGTATCCAAATACAGTTCTTAAAATGTTATTTTAATTTTCCTTTTATATAATTCTTTTACTATCTAGTTTTCACATGTATATATACAGGGGTAATCGTTGTTTAGATATTTTAAGGATATTCTTTCGAGGTAATTTAAAACTCTTCCTGCATTTTTACTCAAAGTGTTTACATTCAATCGTGCAATTTTCTTGCAAATGCACATGTGTAATCAAATCTATCTGCCTAAGCTTAAGTGTTTATGCTATTTTATTTTTTGTGGTTTATGAGACAAAATATCATACAGCAGTACAAATATTGTGACAATTGTACATTACAATCTATTACCCGCTAGGTATGCAACAGTTCTTACACACAGCTTTTATTATTATATTAACATATTAGTTAAAATGGAATATCGTATGGGTTTCCATTGTGCTTTTTCATTATGATTTCTAAATTAAGATAAATCATTTTGTGCATCATTATTACTTTTTTCTTCTAAATCCTTACATTAGGTTTATTAGAGATTATCACGTTTCTGAATTTCACCTAGATATAAAAAGAGAGGTGAAGTAGCTGGCGTGCGTACCTTGAAAAATTACTAAATAAAATAAAAGTTTTAACCAAGGGTGAATATCCTTCCACAAATAGCACCTCAAGTAGTTAATTCTTCTGGCAGTATATACCAGAGAGGAATAGCCTGACATAACCTGAAAATAATAACAAAGAATAAAGTATCGCCCGATTGGTTATTAGAGTTTTAGTACAATATTAATTAGTTATCGGCGGAAGTTGTCCAGTGTTTTTAAGGTTTCCTAGTGGTAAAAAAGCATGAACTTGTCAGAAATATCTGGAGAAATTCGCTGCAACATTCAATTCTATATTATTTGCGCAGGTTTTAATCCACAGAAGAAGATAGTGTCTACATAATTACCAGTCATAATTTACTTAAGCTTTAACGTCATTAGTAAATATTTCAGAATGCTAACAAACAGCAAATATTAGGGCTCCGATGGCATCGCTCCTCCTGTTTAATTGATTGAAAAATAGTAATAAACGTTCTAAGCTTATAATTAATTATGTTATTTATACAGAGCCATCTAGCGAAGAATACAGGTAGTAAACCCCATTTCGTGACATGCGCACCCAAAATTCGATCAAAGTTCCCTAAAGTATCTCCTTGCAGGCCATCCGTCCCTACCAATCCAGCTTTGTTGTTAAAAGTTGTTAAACATTACATATATTATAAGGAATTGGATCAACTCTATCGGTTCTGGTTATCTAGTGGTAAGCTTACTTGTCTCGTAGACCCAAAGGAAGTAAAGTCATGGTTTCCATGTTGTAGATTTACGGCACATAAAAGAACCTCAAGCCTGAAAGAAGAGACAAATGGGCAAAATTATAGGCCGTTTCACCCAGGACGCTAATGACCTGAGAGTTCAGTGCGTCCTTAAATAAGTATAAACATAGTAATATCAAAAATAATAGCTCAACTCAGGTCTTATTGAATTTTAGCAACCACTGATATAGGCAAATGATGACATTTTTGGTTATTCGGCACTTTTTTTCTTTTAAATCACTTTGGCTAAGTTTTATATTTACATTATTTTAGTTTGCAATGCATTCATTATTTTAACACTACAAAATAAATAATTGTTTTGTCATGTGTAAATTCACGTCTATCTCTTAATATTTTATTCACGTATTTGATCGATATAGAAAAATATGGGTTCACACGTAGATTTACAAGTTAAAGGAAGTTAGTAAAAGCCCAAAGACTAACTTTCTATTTTTTTTTTTTTAATATTTACTGATTTGTAAATATTTTATTATTCGCTAATTGTTTATTTAAACTTACAATTATTTATATGTTCAAACAGTTTGTATCTATGCTTCTAATAAAGAGTATTCATTTTGAAGCAAATGTAACTTTCTCTTTTGGTTTTACTGTCTTTGAACTTGTAAACTGCTTTCTTTGCTGTTAGAACTATATTATCTATAACTTCAGTTTTGCTCCGCGTTCTTTTGTTTGGCATTGTAAAGTTCCTAGTATTCACTTGTTCTATCTTAGTGGGAGTAAAAGGAAATGGAGTATTTCTGCGTAATACTGCAGTTAAACAGGCGATTGCAGAGTTTCGGGAACTCGTTCATAACTGTGTCCACTCCCGGCCCCTTAAATAAGAGCTTAGATTATTCAAATTCAGTTCACCCACATCATGTTCGATACCACTGTAAGAATATATCATTTTCTTTTTACTTGACTGCAGATCCCTCAGCCGTTCTCTAATGTAAATATTCGGTAGAATACAATAACGTTAGCCTCTTCCTAATCATAAACCGATCAATCTTACTACAATAGGTATAATTTTTATAATTAAAGGCAAACAAATCATAGTTGCAGTTTGGTATTAGCAAGCACTATTTTTTCTCGCTCTCTCTTGCAATGTCATCATTTCTATCAGAACTTTAAAGTACAGCCAAAACCAAATAAAAGTAAAGTTAATTTACTTTTAATAATTTAATAAAACGTTGTTTATAACATGTTGTACCATGAATTCTTTTGAAATGTACACCCTAGTATAGACGTAATGGCCTATTATTTATAGCTACCATATGATTTTTACGGGCGACTGTCTTAGATAATGTTAAAGGGGCTCAATGCTAGTTTATGAAGGAACATATCTTAACCTCTAAAATGTGCCAAAGGAGGTTGAGGTCTTGGGTGGATAATGGTCATTTTTAATAAATCCGAAGCAAGAGTTTTGTTGATTGAAATTTTGCTTCACGTTTTCTGATGTACATCCTTGCGATTATTTTGATCCCTTTTGCTTAAAAATGAACTTCTTAAGGCTCATTGTAAAATGTCCCCAACCAACTCATCATGGTGATGGGATGGTGATCACGTGGAACACTTAGAGCAATCTGCAAATACCTTGTGTCATTTTGATGTTTTTGTTTTTGCTTTCTAATCGTGAAGATGTTTCCCTCTGTCGAACACTTCTAAAAAGGGCTCACGCTCTCTCCAACCAGATCTTCTGGAAACGAAATACGTGTAAGAGAGGTGTGTTTCACCCTTGAGCTTAAGGTCTTCACAGCCTAGACAAACTTGAAATTTCCAGTTACTGTGCATTTATCCACTATTTTCTGCGAGAATTCCTGGAGATTCGTTTCCTAATCTTCTGGTGTGAAACTGAGCAAGGATGATCAAATGTCATATATTCATTTTATTATATCAAGATTCTTGAAATGTTTATGTTACACAAATCTGAGGTTGATACCAAGCGGTTTTAATCTATTGAAATTTGCTCTTGGATCCTTGTTGTACTTATGCAATACATTTATAGTAATACGATGTTTTTTCACTGACCATTTCATGTAATCCGCAGAGAAATGATGAGAGACTCTGATCATAGTAATTGAAGATGCATATCTTGACATTTCCAGATAGAAAGTAATTACAATATATTAACAAGTAATGAACCATTTTTATTTATATAACCTTTAAGACTTTGTCAGTGCAATCCTTTGCTACATTGAACACACGCTGCCGCACTCTTCTGGAAGATACTGAACACCCTTAGCTAAGCCATTTTTGGTTATGTCTGAGGAAAAGCAGCCAACCGCCAATTCATCTTCTGAAGTTATTGAATTAAATCAACGTTATGCGCTTGGAGAACAGAACGACCTGCACGTGGCACATCTTCCACACTTTCACACTATCATTTCCTTGTCGAAAGTATAATACCCAACGGGCCACCGTCCGATATAACAAGGTATTATCACAGGCTTCTTGGGGATCCGCATGACAACTCCTCATGCTACCTCAATTTTAAAGATGGGTAAACCAATAATGAACTACTTGGGACTGGCAAAAAGTGTAAAGCTGATGAAGAAGATGGAGAATATTTTACTAAAATTTATATGATGCAGAACTGCGTACTTTATTCTCTCAGGATTAAAATTTTCATTTGGACACACAAATATCGCTAGACCCTGTCTCTGGCACCCATGTTTTCCTTTACATATTTAGTATGTCATTTCTTAACCAGGATTTAAGTTTATGGATGTTATTTTGTTTTCGACTTCATTAAGCTGAAATTGAAGTATCGGAACAGCATATTAATTTTTTTCTTTCTGTTACTGCTGCAATGTTTACTACTACATATCTAAAGTTCCTTTCTCTGGCTCTGAGATTAATATGGCTACCTCATTTATTGCATTCCTCTTCCATATCAAAAAATCAAAGAGATAGGCGAGAGATGACAAGTTACAAAATGCGAATACTTGAGCTTCCAAACTTCAAATGTTATTTCTTCGCCAACAGAAACACACCAAAAGGAATTGGATTCCATTAAGTACCGGGGAATGAAAAATATGCTCAGATCGGTTTTGATTTTAAATTATAATTTTAGGACAAAGAAGAAAAAGCATGCATTCCGTTAGAGAACAAAAGATAACTTTAGCCTAAACACTGAACTGCAAGGTATAAAGCGTGTATCTAATGCGCGATTCTTCAAGCAGAAGCGAAGTGCATCCTTTAATTGCAGTGGTTTGTCAAAACAAAGCATGGCGTGCTATAGCGTCCTCACGCGAGGGCTTCCGCATCACGCACGTGTTTCATTCATAACGGTCACCACAAGTTCACGGTCAGCTGGTTCGATTCCTGCGCCATTAAAAACTAAAGTCCAAACACTTCCTTGTTTACTAGGAAGTGATATTTTTAACACTGGCGTACAAGCGTATATCTCTTTGAAACACTTCCGTTCGCTCGATATTTGTGTTTGGTGAAGGTAAAACGCTGTTGATTCGCAGTTAGCGCCTTATGCTTTTAGCTTACAGTTTAAAGAAGATTTTATCATGGAAAATAAATTACTCTTATGTTATAACTAAGCCTGAAACCTCTCCTTTCATGGATGCAAGGTTGCCAAAGCTTCAACCATACTATAGGTGACTCTGAATGTTGCACAGTGGTTCAAAGTAAACACTACACTACAGGTGACCAATCAACTCAATCGCTTTCAACACTGTTGCTGTGATAGACTATACGGAATCGGATTCTAACCTCCCTCTCACTGCCGTCACGTGCAGTGCTAGCGTCAACCATACGCTGTTACCTTGTTTGCGACGGAAAGTTTTCACCTCTAACAAGAGAGAATCAGAAGATATTAATCGTGCCGACTGCCGTCAAGACAATAAGCAATGACATCGAAAATAAGGCGACGATTCTATTGTCGGCTAATGTTGCATTCCATTTGGGTTTTCAGAGCTAGAAAAAATATGAGAAAACTTACAAGAAATTTCCAGTGTTTAACCGAGCTCCGTGGAGAGCAATCGAATCAATGCCTATGATCGTAACATTTATAAGAAACAAAGACACAAGAAAGGAAATTTGCCTACATAAGAGAGAGTTTCTATAGGTTTTTGGCTTGATCACGTTACAGCGCAAAAATCGGACAAACTTTTGCTTATTATTATTCAACAATTATATGAGCAACTAAAGGTGTGTAAATTTTCTAATGTTGGAAACTAAATAATTGCCTTTTTTGTACAAATGATCTTACAGAAATTAAAAATCGCTTAGATAGAGCATAAGGTTAAGCTTCCCCAATAGTAAAATAACGTAATAAACATTGAAGATTTATCACGTGAGCCGACCAGTAGAGGTGCTAACATCAGAATCTATCTCTTGCTGAAGTGAGAAACCACTACTGCAACAGAAAGTGCTGAAAGGGTTTTAGACCTGAAGCGTTATTCCAAGTTCAGCTGACAGGTTTCGTGTTCATTTCATTTGCGACTTCACCACAGATGCCTGCACTTTGACGGGTCTTCCGCTTCGTTCCTAATCTTTCACATTCTCTGCTTCAAAAGCACCCATCGGAACTTAAAAATCTTTCTTGAAAGCGATTCATAATGTCGTCATGTCATCCCATTGCATCCACACTGCCACAATCAAACGCTGTTCAACAAACTATGTATTCGTGTCATCACCAGAGCCCGGAAGTTAGGCAGAATGCATTTGCTCTCTGGGTGGATATATTTAAGAGTTAGATAGATATGAACATATTTCCGTACTTTTGGGATTGGTAGGGCCAGTTTTTATTTTACCTTTTTTGCCTCCTGTTGCCCATATTAAGGTTTAATCTCCCCTCTTTTTGCCTATCATGAATACTTTCAATATATCGAAGTGAAAAATCTATAAAATTAAATAGCATCTTCTCCTCACAAAAATATTTATTATGAATCTTGTTATACATTTATTTCTGTTCAAGCAGCCAAAAACTTTCTCCTGAGCCCATTAACTTAAGCTCTTTAAATAGCAGAACCTTTATTAGCGAAAGGAATGCACGGTTACCTTGGGCATACGAATACCAGGGAATAGAGAGGATGACGGAAGTACTGTAGTTTTGAATAGTCTGGCGAATGAAATTCAATCGATCTGCACGAGACAATTCTAGGAAATGTGTGTGGGGGGGGGAACTTCTCAGCTGCATAAATGTAGAAAACAATTGCAAGAGAGTAAGATGAGAGTGGTACAGCTTGCAGTAAACTGCCCTACAATGTGTTCAGTATGGAAGTAAGAGAAACTTGATTTCCCTATAAAGCATAAACAGAAAATGTACTCGACCAGAAACTACTGCACATCTTTTACTCATTCGCCAGGACTATTTAAAACTATTTTCCTTTGTTTTAATCAACATTTCCATGATGTCCTGAAAGGACAATATTCTGCTGTATCTGATAAGAGTTCTTCCGAAATAGCTAGTTTTAAATATGCTCCAATCACTTCAGTGGAAGTAGAACGTTCATTTTACTTGATGAAAAATGTTCTCTGGGATAAGTGGCTGACTATGACAGTTGATATCATGTAAAAAACATCTTATTGTTGTTTGTAACCAAGAAAAGTAAGTTTAAGACCTTAAGTTTAATTATGTGATAAAGAAAGTATCTTAAATATCTATTGTCATTAATAATGAATGATATTACTCTCTGTTTTCACTTTAATAAATGCCCATTTTAATTATATTACTGCCTACTGTAGTGTTTACCTGTAATGTAAATATTTTCTGTGTGCCCTTTTGTCTGCCGATTTATGCCTAAATGTCCGGGCTCTGATCATCACTAACGTTCTCGTTCGAACTGATTCTACCATCTTACCACATTGTAAGATGCCCTTCAGAATACGGAAAAATTCTATAAACCCTATTTTATTAACACATTTTCAAAATTATTCTACTAGATTATAAAGGTACACGAGTTAAACTAATATATGGTCTGAACAATTATTGATATTTGATCTGAAAAGTCTATTAGAAAATACTTATATAAAGACATTATTTCCATCGTAAGAAAAATCACAATCTCACTAACTCACGCATTTTGTAGTTTTTTTTTTTTCGAAACAAATTATTAACCAATATTTTTATATAAACTTGTAATGAGAACATGATCTAGTATACGCGACCAGGGAAAATATTATCACAGTTTAACATTAGTCATTTATTTACTGTACTTAGCCTTACCATAAATTTCCAATTACAAAAAGTATAATATTTTTGCAAATAAGTTTAAATGCAGAAAAAGATATATCCGTATCTAAAGATGTCATTGGAGCTTATCTCATCTTAGGGGCATCCGTGAGATCAACAACAGTACAGTCAAATTCGGTTTTGTTTCCATTCAAAATATTTCTTACTTCACAAAAACACGAAAACACTTTGCCTTGTCTGAATTCTCACTTTAGACCAGACGAAATTCAGTCACTCCAATTCCTTTCCGGTTTCACACGTAAATATACATGTTTTAAACACGCAACTAAGGAATATACACTAAACTTAAAAATACGATTTACACACACTAAAAACTGCAAATTTTAAGTATTAAATGCCACAAAACATATATTTATTATTTCTTAATCATGACATTAAGTGTATTTTCCTGAAGTTACGCTGTATATTTATTATCTATACTGTACAACATTTGTCCTTTGGGATGCAATAACGTACGTGGTGTGTATGTGTGTGTGTGTGTGTGTGTGTGTGTGTGTTTTTTTTAAACTGAAGCCATTGTCTCCAACTAAATTATTAGAAATGTTTTGTTTGACTAAAAACTTCCAAATTACATTCATAAATAGCTTAATCCTATGTACTTCTCTCAAACCTTAATTTACTTTAAGTTGCCATAA
Organism: Metallyticus violacea; assembly: GCA_030762175.1. Lineage (NCBI taxonomy): Eukaryota > Metazoa > Arthropoda > Insecta > Mantodea > Metallyticidae > Metallyticus > Metallyticus violacea. The sequence continues at coordinate 57,917,282 of CM060844.1, forward strand.
GGCTGTGAATCTAACGCAACATTTTGCATATCATTATTTCATGTGCGTTACTAAACTGTTTTATAAAAAAATCCAAGATAATTTTTAGAGGCCCTAAAAAGATTTATTCGTCTTTGATTGTAAAATAAAAAAAAGTCTTTAAGGCAGAACCTCATGAACCAAGTTGAGTGGAACAAAAAAGCAATTCATTGCATCAAAGAGACTACGATAGCTCTAATTGACTCTGCATCCAGAATAAGATCACTGTCCACTAGTGCCAATTTTTCCAGTACAACCAGCTCGCTGTGGGGTATTAACCAATAATTTGCTCAGACTTGCTAGAGGTCAAATTTTCAAACAAAATAATTATAGCCATTCCCTTGAAGTTTGCTTTCAGAAACTTCCTTCTAATGGTGTGCGATGTTTACATTGACAGCCTCTCCCAGACTGGGAATGAAGCAAGTGGCGAGTGAAGTAGGAAGGGAAACAACAATTCAACTCCCCTATGTAATCATTCGAGTAATTCAAAGCGTGGAAAAGAATTCTGAGAAGTGATTCGAAAAAAAAGACTGTATTCGCTACAAAAAAAAAAATCCACTTAAAAGTTCTTCTCTAAGAAAACAAGTTATATACATCAAAAGTTACATGGATGGCAAAAGGTAAAACATATCGCCATTAGTTTGAACGGAGTTGTGCATACACAAGAGAGGAGAAAGGTTGTTATAAAATTATTTTCCTGAAAGGAATGAGGTGCTCCAATGTTTGACAGGAAAGGGTTTTATATAGCTGTGACACTGCTAGCTGTAAAAGAAGTTAATGACTTTATAAACAAATAATAAAATTATGAAATATTAATAATATAGACGAAGTTATGAAAATGAAATACCTGCATAGAGTATATGGCAATAGTTTATCAAGAAAAATATTAAATTATAAACAAAGGGGATAAACATAGACTTTCACGACCGGAGTCACAATCATAATTGAAAGAAATTTTCAGGGCTGAGAAACCGTGGTCTGCTGGAACCTTCCTGTCCAGACGTTTCGTTCACATCTGGTGAACATCTTCAGTAGCGCGGTCGTAGTACTCTCGGTGAAGGTTTGGCAGCAGTTTAGCAAACCTTCAACGAAAAGCCTTTTTCTTTAGTGATTATCTCTTCTGAAATATGTGGATCTGATTGCTAACTTGTCAACGTTTTTACGAGTTCCTTTTCGGGCTTTTTCAGCACACATCGAACTCATTTTACTCGCGTTATTGAGATCACACAATTTGACTTGTTCCTTACTGGCATCAGTGCTAGAAAATATTCCAGGTCGCGGCTCAACCATCATCCCTTTTTAAAGCTATGGCTATTAGACTATAGAGTCCAATGCATATTTCACAGTAAGATACCTGTTAGCGTGCATAGTTTGCACTTTTACACACACAGCTGTTCTTTTAGAGAGATTACTTATCTTAATAATATAAAGAACATCGCCACGGTAGGCCGAGGTTGTTAAGGCGCGGACTCGTGGGCGGGAGGTCTGGGATTCGAATTCCGCCATGACTGAAGTTTTTTCCAGGTTTTTCTCAGTCCGCATAAATGTCAAATGCCGGGGAGGTGCCCTAAACTTAGGCCTGAAACGTTTCCTTTCTTAAAAAATCCTTTCCCAATATTTCATTTTATGTATCATCAGTGTCCACCGTCTGAGCTGCCTCAGTAGTAAAAACGGGCGTTAAATACTATTAAAAAAATAATAATATAACGTGAGCTTCAGGGTGTATCTTGAGAGAATCTGCATTCTAGTTGTATTTGTTTCGACTGTTTAGCGAATAAAATGTCAAAAATCAAATAATACATCCATAAAATGCGCTTACAATTATGTGTCCAGTCTGGCATTTTAATATCCCTTAACAGTCGAGCAGATGAAGTCAAAATTAAAACGATTTACGGAATATACTCTTTTGTTTTTTCATTTAAACTCTTTGGTAACAAATTTAAGACAACTAATGGCCTACAACACTATTAAATGTATAATTTTTAAAAATCAAACAAGTGTTTAAACTGGTCCCACACACTGTTTCTATTTTGCTTTTTTTTTTTTTTTTCCCCCTTGAAACTTTGAATTATAAGGTCAATTATTTGTGCATCTGACGTCTCGCCAAAACATTTTCAACAACACATTTTATTGATTTCTACTGCATATTGGTGTTAGACTAAAGAAGTTATGCAATATCGTTGTGCTGTTCTGGTGAATTTCCATAAAAGCAACTAATGGTAGGTGAGATAAAATGAAAATGATAAGACGGAAACAAAAAAATTGTGGCAATAGGAAGCTGTGATTGGTTGGAATTCTTATATTCTTATTCTGATTCTTATGCTAAATAGTGAACATTCATAGAAACGATAACCTGAACTTCGTACATTCACCAAGAATATTAGCATGTTATGCTAACGAACTGTGCATTTGTTTTTTTTTGGGGGGGGTTATTATCAAAATCTTCATTTGGACTACACACAAGCACACCTGTACAACGAATGTCATGTTCAATGTCCATCTTCGTTTTGTCGCTAGCAAGTTCATGCTCTTTCCAACATTTTTATTTCTTATGGATTTATTGGAAGAAATTGGTAGGCACATTAGCATATATGTATATTAGATTTACCAATCATTTACAGCACTTAGTATCGCTATTAGTGGCCGCGATCGTTAAGGCGCGGACTTGTGAGCGGGAAATCTGGGGTTCGAATCCCGCCAGGACCGTCCTCCCTGACTGAGGTTTTTTTTTTTTTTTTTTTTCCAGTTTTTCCTAAGTCCTCAAATGGAAAATGCCGGGGAGGTACCCTAAACTTAGGCCTGGAAATTTCCTTATCCTTAAAAAAAAATCCTTTCCCAATATATCATTTCATCTCGTGCATCATCAGTGATTGATTGTTTTGTTTTTTGTTTACGGACGCTCTTTAACAGCTCAGGTCATCAGCGTCCCATTCAATACAGGGCGTGAAACGGCCGACAAATTTTACTCAGAGGCCTCTTCTTTCAGGTTTGAGGTTCTTAATCCTGCCGTAAATGTACGATACGGGACCCACTGCTTTACTTTCCTTCCGAAGGAAACCATACTTAGGATTTTTACGCCCCGAAAAAATCCATCGGTCCAGCCCGGGTTTCAACCCGCGATCTTGGGCTTAGAAGGCATGTATGGTTACCACTATACAACCTGGACCGACTATGTATCATCAGTGTCCACCGCCTATGGTGCCTTAGTAAACGGGCGTTAAATACTATTAAAAAAAAACAGCACTTGGTAGTTGTAAAGCAGTTAGTTGTTTTATCGAATGTATTAGGTTTCTCATGGTATACATATATTAGTAAAAATGCAGTTTGGAAAACTAATGGAAATACATAAGTTTCATTTACATACTGTTTTCAAGAATGGAAGGAATTCTGCATAGTATGAAACAATTTGTTTATAATATAAAGAAATATTAAGGATAATCGAAACCTTAATTTGAACAGCAATAAAGCTGAAACATTCCAAGTGTATCTTGTCTGCCTGTCACGTTTAATCCAAATTGATCCAAAATAGTAAAGCTGGTGGTAAATGAGAACTGCTTTTTAAGCATTGTGAAAACAATGTATTCCAAGGTAAATTAGATAACGAAGTGTTGGATCAGCATGCCTCTCAAGAGCAAAGAGACTGTTAAGGCTTTATCCAGGCCCTGCAGAGTGCGAATCCTTCACACGCTCGGGCCGTAATAAGTTGATTTAAATGCAAATTAGAAAGCCACATTTCGTTGTTGTTGCCGGAAAGAGCTGTAAACCATTGAGGGAATATAGGTCAAGGAAAGGCTTCGGGCAATATGGGAATACGCGAAACATGTGTTAAATGCGAGCTTCTGCGTTTATAGTTGGACATTTAAAAAAATGCCAACCTCTTCATTGGGAGTCGAAGTTTATGACATTTCGTATATGAAGTTAAAAGGAGGGAAATTAGCTTTGCATAAGAAGATCTATAATGACACATTCCTTACAGAAATCTCAATAATGTGCTTTTTGCAGGTTAATGTGAAAAGTGAAACAAGAATCATTGTACCGTTTCTTGTACCTGTTCTGCAATTAAACAATGTATGAGGGTAGGTGCATAGGTTTCCGGTCTCGCCGATAAGAATTGTCACTTTCACAAAAGCCTTATCTGGTGTCATACCTGTTAAGTGAATACTTGCAGCTGTAACTCCCGCTCCGCTGTGTTCAGTTGTTCAGATATAGTTGCATAAAGAAGGCTATGTGTAGAAAATTGTGACATGTTCAAAATGGAGTTTCGAGCTGTTATTAAGGTCTTCACAAAAGAAGGACATACTCCAAATGAAATTAAGCAACGATTGGACGGTGTATATGGGGAAGTATCTCCCTCATATTCCACCGTAAAAGAATGGGCCAAATTTTTTAGAATGGATCGAGAAAGCATTGAAGACGAAGAACGTGCAGGTCGCCCTTGTAGGTGCTCACTTTTGAAAACATCGCTCATATGTAAGGAGAAATTGTGGAAGACCGGCCACTCAAAGTTACAGAAATAGCAGCAAGGTTGGACCTTTCTAAAACAACAGCCCTTCGAATTATTCATGAATATTTAAACATGAATAAGGTTAGTGCAAGATGGTTGCCTAGACTTCTTTCTTCAGTCCAAAAGTAGCAACGAGTCATCTGTTGCCAGGCATTTTTGGAGCTCTGCCGTGGCAACGAGAGAGAAGTTCTGCAAATCATTGTTACAGGAGATGAAACTATGGTCCTCTACTATGATTTCTTGTCTAAAAGAGAATCAATGGAGTGGCGTAAACCTGGCGAAGCATCGCCTCTAAAGGCTAAGGCCACTCAGTCAACCCACAAGATCATGGCCACAATATTTTGGAACTTGAAGGAACACTCTTCATTGACTTCAAGGAGAGGAACATCACAGTGAATGGGGAGTACTATACTGGCCTACTGTACAGACTACGTGCTTCCATCAAAGAGAAAAGGCGAGGAAAGCCGAGTAGTGGTGTGCACCTTCTTTACGACAACGCTCCTGTGCACAGATCTCTGGTTGCAAAGGAAACTATGAAGAAATGTGGCTTCAATGAGATCGACCATCCACCCTACAGCCCATATCAAGCTCCCAGTGACTATTTCCTCTTCTTAAAACTCAAGAATGACCCTCCAGAAAGGAAATTTAAGTGTGACGAAGAAGTGATGTATGCCGTTTATGCCCATTTTGTGGCTATTTTCTGGGTTTTTTGGGGGGTCTAAATGTTAATTAAAAGATGTGAGAAATGTATTGCAATAAAGGGTAACTATATTGAAAAGTGAAATGCAGTGTTAGTGTAGTGTCTTTTCATATCTAGAAAATGGTTAGTCCGGAAACTTATGGACCTAGCCTCGTATTATTGCACTTCGACTTCTGAATGCCTATAGAAAATATTAAATTAGTTTTCAGAGATGATGTGCCGTTACAAGTATCGTCATTATTTAATTTCCTTTTCCTCTACCATTCCTCTACCTTCACACAATTCATTTACTTCCTGTTATATTTTGCTGGCTTGCTTTTATTTAATTTTTTTTATTGGTCAATACTTGTGCCCGCATGTATTTATCGTTATGGGGTAGCCACTCCATTTTTACTTCTAGCCCATTATCCTGCCAGAGTGGAGATAGTTGGCTCCGATATATCCCTAGATTAGCATTGTCTTCTTTCGGAGGAATTGTTCGTGTTCTAGAAAACTTCCCAACTCAATGATATTTCCCAACCGTAGTTACCAGCTAAATTTGCTTGGCAAGAGTCAACTCTACCCTGTGACCCTGGTACCAGGAGTTTAATTTGTTATATTTTGTTGTGTGCGAATTATTGTTACAATAAATTTATCCAGGGAATCTGCAAGTGCATTTTGGTCACACACTACTAACGTTTATATTTCTATGATATTTTATATTTTGGGGGAATTTGGTTATTCTAAGAAAAAAAATGTTCGTGCTTTTGAAATATATTTCAAATTTAATGGGTATCTCTTTGCTGAAATGTTTTGAGAAAATAAACTTTATGCATGTTATGCTTAGATGCTTATGCCGTAATACATTCAATGAACGTGTTTGCAAACGTTTACTTGTTGCACGAGCAAACTAAGGTTTCCTTAGTCCGATCTGGGGGGGGGGGGGGGTTACCTTCTAGTGTATTTCCTAACATTACTACTAATATGAACATTTTACTTCATTTCATTATTGTCTCTCTCTACGAGTATTTTCATGATGCTGCTAGTTGGCAGTGTCTATTAAGAAATGTGCACCGAAATGCTCTTTTGGTCCTTCTAAAATACTGTATTTTAAGTATGTTTTTGGTATATTAATAGAATATATTCCTATACACTATATTTCATTGCCGATATTACTAAACACACTAAACAACTGTATTCAAATCAATATCCCACTCTACATACTGTGAGTTATGCGAGACGTGAGAGACCGGGCAACTGCATATAAGCTGCTGACTCTATATTTTTAACCGCACTCTCATCTAAGCGCAATCAGGCTACAAGAACGTGATAGACCTGAAGAGGCTATCAAAAACATACATGCGAAGCATAAAAAGCGCACTGTGTATATTAAAGGACGCTTAATGTTTCAACAGATATCGTAAAAAAACAGTGAATGCTTTGATTTTTCTTTCTTCATTATATTCGAGATGGAATCTGGCCGTCAGCATAGTCGTTATATTTTTAACCAAAATAAATACTATAAGGTATTTCAGGGTCGCGAATGTTCAGACTTGTTCTGAGGTAGATATTTAATGCAGCAGGAGGCTGATAAAATAAGAAGAAACCAAACAGTTGGTCCTCTCATTTGTTGTATTTTAATTAGTCCTTATCTCTAGTTTCAGTAAAGTATTTAGTTAGTTTAGTATTAGATGCTGTAAATTGTCTATTAAACTTTGTAACATGCATTCCTGTCAAAGTTATTTGTTCGTAAATAAAGCCATTATCCCGCAATTTTTCTATGTTTCATCTTTATCTGTCATCCGGCTATGTGGAATAAGAGATGGTTAAAAGGACTTCAAATTATTTAGATAAGAATAACGAATGCTTGGGATATATTATAAAGTGTAGGAAGATGCTACTGGCTTTAGTAGGACGTAGATCTCACGGCGCAGCAAGAAAAAGTACATTATTGAAACCTTTTAAGAACTGAATAGCGCGTATTCATAAGATGGTTGTCAGTTACACAGTAGCCTTACTGCACTTTATTAGGACATCGTGAATACACACCGTCACTGAGAGTCAAGTCAGATAAAGCCGCTAGAGCGGCTGTTTAAGATCAACGATCTAAAAAAAACTCCGTCACCAGCTTCTAACGACACGGTTAAGGAGCAGCAAACAATTGTTTTCTGAATTTTGTAAAACCCTAACTTGAGTTTTAATTGACTCTAAAAAAAACGAAACTCGATATATACCATTTAAATAAAACAAGAAAATAGTTTCTGAAAATCAGCGAAATCAGACTATTCGGAGCTGGAGTTTACCTAAAACCCAAAAGTTAAATTAGCTCTAGCTGACCTATTTGTTTTTTCTCCGCAGCGAAACTAGATTTTGTCATTTTAATAAAATAATAGAAATAGTTTCTGAAAATCAGGGAAATCAGGCCATTAGAATTTGGAGTATACCTGAAAACCGAAATTTAAAAAGCGCTCTAGCGGCAGCAATTTCTCTACTCTAACGCTGTGTAATACCCTTCACAAATTCATCTTGCTGAAGTATTCGCTTAGGTTACTCATAATGGACGTTTTTTATTCGTATACTGAAAAGTTGCAGCCTCATGACATTGCTGTTGCTGTTGTACCTCGTGTATTAACATTTCAATATCCATCTTGTAATGAACGTGAAATGAGAGCTACACAGGGAAGAGTGGGTGATAATGCACGTTAAACCAGCCCCAGTGCTCTTGGTGAAACACAGGAGCGCAAGATGCAACTTGTAACCTACGTTGTAGCTTGACCACGCAGGTTGAAAATATGATCTGTGTTGCGTCGTACTCTGAAGCCAACAGAGACTAATGGTGAACGTTTTGACGCACGTTGAAACGTCCATCAGAGTTCATGTTCTAGACGTAAATTTCCAAGACATGCCAGGCAAGGGGTTTGTTTGTACCACAACAAAATAAAGCAATAATTATACATATACTTGAGCCGTTCAAAAATGTTCGACACTCCCCCTATAACTCTATCGCTGGTTTGTTTTATTTAACATCTCAGGTCATCAGCGTTCCATTCAATTCAGGGCGTGAAACGGCCAGTAAATGTTGCTCAAAGGCCTCTTCTTTCAGGCTTGAGGTATTTTACGTGCCGTAAATCTCTATATGAGACCCACCACTCAAAGGAAGCCATACTTAGGATTTTTACGTCCGAAAAAAGCCATCAATCCTGACCGCGATCTTGGGTTTAGGAGGCAAGTATGGTTACTACCACACCATCGAGACCGACCCAATAACTCTGGAAAAGTAGCAGTTTGAAATGTGTGCCGATGGATATAGTGCAGTCTATTGCCAAAAAGTTTATATCTTCTGGAAGCAGGCAATCATGTGCAACGATAGACAGTGAGGTTTCTGTGGAGGAAAGGAGTGACTACTTCATACATTCACACGAGCACCAAGTCGTTAGATATCACAGTTCAATGATGACAGGGACTGTGCCGAACAACGCAAAAGCATTGGGCCTCCAGCAACAACCAGTGTCTGATTTGATAATGGAGAACAGGCGAAACACTTTGAATGAACTACAGAACGCAACAGGTCTATCACGGGGAGCCCTTCGCACCATCATCCGTGAGGACTTGAAGATGAGAAAGATATGCGCACAATGGGTGTCTCTTTCCCTAACTATTGCGCAGAAACAGAAGCGTGTGGAGACATGGCGGAACTGTACAGCGCAAATCTGGCGGAGTTCTTTGAGCGTTTGGTCACCGTGGACGAGTTCAAGCCGGGATATCCCCAAAGAAAAGTTTAATATGGAAACTGCCAACACGATGGTAAAGGTGCATAGGTGTTGGAGGAGAATAACTTTAATTATATTCTGTATTCCTCATCTCACAATTATTTCTACTGTGGAAAAAAAATTCATAGTGCCCGGTCATTAACAGTAATTAAACTTATTATGGTTTTGTCACAAAAAGATTATGGGAGTCTCCAATATTTTTATGCTAATTTCAAATAATATTGGAAGTTTTCTTTCCCATCGTCTGTGAGATTGTCATTTATATTACATACTTTCAGTTCTTCATGTCTACCGTGCAATGCTAACCTTCACGTCGCAATATGTCGGTATATGTTGAACATGAACACATCCTTTGGTGGAGTTCATGGCATATACAGCAAGGACGGATTGCGTTGATGTTACTGATGAATCCGCTTCCGAGTCGAGTACATTTCTCTATGAATCCATCTGATAGCGTAGCTCCCGTCCCAGCTAATATAAATGTTTAAAGTAGGAGTTGCATGTTTATTAATTAAAATGTTAAATGTAATGAAAATTTATTTCTAGTATGTGGCACTGAAATGCTCATATAGGTAATTATGTAGAACACCACATTAATTAAGCTGAATAAATTGTGTTTTTACTATGGTTTCGGCTTTGCTTATTTATTTGTGGATTCTGAATGACGATCAAGCATTTTTAGTATTACTTTTATTACTTTTTTATATTTCTCTGAGAAAGAATAATATTTCCCATTGTTAAGGAGCTGGTGAGCGTAGCTTTATTTTAAAATTATCATTAATGACTGGGCTCTGAAAAGCATATGTTGTATTTCCGCTCTTTCTTTACACCCCCCCCCCTTTTACAATAAGTTTCTATTCTAATAAGGCAAAACTTTATCAAAGCAAAAGTTCCTTGGGATAGTACGAGACCTGCTCCCATAAAGTCAAAATAAATGTCTATGCTTACATTGTAATGTATGTTTAATATAAAATGAAATTACCGTACATTTTTAAACGTACTAAATGACTTATATACACCGAATACTATACAGCTCATCATAAATGAAGTTTATACGTGTAGTATCTGGATGATAGATAGCTTTTTCATAAAATATGGTGTAAATAATTAATTAAAAAATAATAGGTATATTCAACAAGTCCATAAAAACAGTAACTCTGAGAAATAACACACCAAAAAACCTGAATGTAGTAGACGGTAAAAATAGCAAACGCTTGTGCGAGGGTCGTGCATTAAATAAAGGGGAAGTATGTTTTATTTTTTCATGTATAATTACCCTATAACCATTGTTGTTTCTGTTTAACCTGCATATCATGTAAATCACTATTTAAAGTGAAAATAGTCCTTAATGACTTTGTTGTTTCCCGTTATTTGTAATTCTCTCTCGTATTTATTTGTATCGTATTACAGAAATTCATTTTTTATAGTTTATATTTACACTAAGATTTCCTTTTTATATTTTGTTGTCCGTTTTAAATGATGTGTTTGTATTCATAAAATTGAGTTAAACAGTTGACTATCAACAAATTACAATGAATATACCCACGATCCTACTTTTATTATCATCAATTAAAATTTCCATATTTCTAATACTTTTTCTAGAAGTTTTATGTGAAAAAATGTAAATAATATAGGAAATATAAAACGTAATTGGCGTTTTTCTTTTCTTACGTGAAATGCAGCTTATAAATATTTTCTAGTTTTTATTTTAAAAATTGAATTAATTTATAAAGTTCTAATTATATTTCTTAAAATGAATCCGCTCATTTTAAAATTTGTCTTTGAGAATTATGACATACTTATTCCTTACTCTTTCTTATTGAATCTGACAGAACTAAAGAGCATATAGCTAGATATCGGGCAGTCGCTGAGAGCAGGAACTATGCTCAAAGAGCTATCCTTTCTAAGGAGAATTTGAAGCATGTATCTTCAATTATCACTCTTGCTAACTACTTTCAGGTTGAACTGAGTAAAAGTATTTTGATCATTTCTCCTGCGGCAAGCAGATGCTAGCAAATTATTCTTAAAGTAATACATGAAAATGAAACTGACTGGCAATGTTAAAACCATTTAATGCTCATTTGCCTTGAATATTTAGACAGTTGGAGAGCTGCTTCGTTGAAATGACAAACATCGAAGATCTTTGAAGATCTTAAAGCAATTACTTTTCTCCACAGCAAACCTCTATTCTAATGTGTGTATTAACTCTGTAACGAAATCATGGAGGCAACTGAAGTAAACGTAAATAGCACGCCAGTTTTAAACTTCACTGCTGGTTTTATATTCAAGGAAAATAGAATGTTCTCTTTCGGTTTCATCTCTTTGGTTTAAAATAGTTCTTATTTGCCATTTTATATTTAGTCTCCAGTTTCCGCATTATTATCAGATATTGTTTCACTTACGTAATTATTAAAATGTTGTCTACTATCTAACAGATCTCGGGTTGGTTTCTTTTACTAGTTTACTTCTAATTCCTAATAACATTTAAACTTTACTTAGTTAAACTTAATAAACTTGCATAACTTAATGATAATATTATTCCTTATAAAATGTGTTGTAGACACATCACAATAACTTGTTGCCAAAAAATATATTAATAATAAATTACAGAAATTTATATCTAAACAATCAACTCAACATTATATATTAATAAGATAAAACCCACACTCAAAGTAACAAATAATTCTGCTGACACAAGGTGATTCTTACTTATAAAAGTCTTAAAATAAGTGGTACAGTGTCTATAAATAATTGAGCCAGTTTTGTCACTTTTCTTAGAGATTTGGTGAACGAGTTTGAATCTATGACAAATATCTTTGAAGTTTTGTTTCAATTCTCTGGCTGTCGTCTGTTTCGAATGCTAGCCGCAAGATTGCCACAGCTGTAAATATGACAACAAACAGTGTGCTCTAAATGATGTACTTAGTACTACACGTGTACATAGTAAAATGTGCTTTATTGGAAGTGGCTTCCCGCTTATCAGTGGTTACCTTGCAGCACCTAACCACACACTATACATAGTGGCGGGGCACCGTACGACAACATTGAAAAACGCACAGATAATGTAACTCATTAAAACCCACACATGTTCAGACGGGACTCTAATCCGCGATCCTCAGGTCAGTGAATACTAGCAATAAATAATAATAATAATAATAATAATAATAATAATAATAATATCGCAGAAGCGAGTATATTCCACATTTCTCTTCATAAACATGCATTGAAAATGCATTGCTTTTTCCTCTTGATCCTGATATATTTTATTCTTTTATTTATTTATCGAACAATTAGAAAAAATTTTCTCCCGAACAAATATTTTTAAAAGTATTTATATTTAACTGAGTGAATGCTCTGCAAATAAACGAAAGGAAAATGAAACGCAAGATATTAGAAATAGCAAAAAGGGACAAAATCTCCAACGAAGGTTAGCCCAAATAACATCAACAACAGACATTCCAGAAAGAGCCGCCAGAATGAAGTGGAAGGGAAGTAAACCGTAGACCCAACGTTGTAGGTTTATGACATGTAAAAGAAACTCAAGCCTGAAAGCAGAGGCATCTGAGCAAAATCTATCGACCATTTCACGCCCTGAATTGAATGGGACGTTGATGACCTGAGGCCACATAGCGACGATGCAGAACGACAGTTGGACGTATAACACCACCATGTGGGACCACACTTAGGCAAACGACACAGAGGCAGGCCAAGTCTGAGATGGGAAGATTTCTACACGGCACAGACAGGTCCACAAAGATTCAGAATAGCAAGAAGCAAGAATACATGGAAAACTATTGAACGCCAACTTCCTAAGGAGTGAAATCTGATGTACAAATGTATAACACACAGGACTATACCACTGAACACACAACCCTATTGCGAATCAACTAATAGCAGTCAATAAGAGTTATCCTTCTGCAGGGGGCTTCATATGGACATTCGGGCTTCTTCTTCTTCTTCTTATTATTATTATTATTATTATTATTATTATTATTATTATTATTATTATTATTATTTTAACTCAGTGAATAATATAACACATACTTTTCAAAGAAAATTTAAATATTTAGAATTATAGCATCGCTTTAAAATATTTATCAAAATATGCAGTAAACTCTAAATATTGAAATGATATTATAGGGTGAGCAATGCTTGACGCAACCGCGGGACTACCCGGCAGCGCTATGTCGGTGAAGAAGGAGAATATATTTCCCCTCAGCTGCGCGAGGCTTCAGTGTGAGTTGAATCTTGCGCAAGTAGCACACCGACGACACAGCCTCGTCAGCCGGCCGCACGGCGCGAAACCGGTTGCATGAAGGATTGTTCACGCTGTATAAATCTGAAAATGTAAAATAATTATAAAAGTCAAATTTCTCGTTGGAATAGACGAAAGTAAACTAAATTAGATGTAAAATACAGGATTGCTACAAATGATTGCAGTGGTTTCATGATTTTACTATAGACATATTATTACACTTATCACAAAATTGGACAGTTAAATATAAAAACTCTCCATTGACATATTAAAGAAAACGTAGCTGTAAACTGTAACTTTTGAGACAGTGTAGAGTTTCGGAGAAACACTACTTAACATTTGCCTGAGGATTTTTGGTTACTCAAATGCGCATATTATTCCTCTTTACTTTATAAAAATAAGTGCCTCTTAACCTAACCTAACTAAACCTAAGTTTGTCGCAAAACTTGTCACGAACTCATGAAATCGTGTACAAAGCTCAAAACGGCGCACACTACTATCAATAAGCTACAGTACGCGTACCAGATGCAAGTGCAAGACTGTTTCAATTTTTCCTTAAGACTTTCCAAACGGTCGGTCATGGAAGTTTACAATTCATTATTGGCTGTGCAAGTTGATTTTTATGAGCTATGTACGACGCGGTCAAGTGTTTCTTTAACCGCACGAGAGCGATCCATTAATTTCCCTTTACGGAGGCATCTATGGCTTTTAAACTGTTCACACGAGTTAGCACTAGGGGGATATTTATGGTACAGTGAGAGATACAAAAGCTTCTTGAGATATAAACAGAAACTGGTGCTTTTCACATCGTCAATATTCCCTTACAATAATGTTTTCGCGTACTTTTCATCTTGATCTAGTTCCTGGCTTGTATTTAATTCACATCTTGGTGTAAGTGACAACCTTATGATTAAAAATATGTTGAACGTAATGTTAAATAAAACGTAGACGAATAAATGAATGGATCATGAAATATATATTTTGTGAATAATATTGAATTATAAATGGAGTACATAGAAGAGTAATATAGTATTTCAGTTTTAAATAATAATATTCTCTAGTATTATCTTTAAACTTGTTTTATATGTTTATTTAATAATATATGATATTAATAAAGCATTATATGCAATGAAAAGAAGCAAAAGAAAGTTTGGGATATATGGATGAAGAAATGAATGAAGTAAAAGATGTGCTTAAAATGGGATACGATTAGCGTAGAAGATAGGTGATAATTTTTTCTGTTTAATTTAATTTAATGAATAATAAAGTTATTGCTTATTGTTTATGTTTACTTATCGCGATAAGTGTTATATCAACCGTTTGGTTTTTATTATTTTATTTCGCCTTTACTGTACAAAGGTGGTTCATGAAAGTGTTTATAAAAACTTTGGAGCAGATAAATAAAGGGATTTCATATTTGTAATATTTCCCTTTTGATATGTAAATATGTTGTTCTTACTCATATACATATGAAAATTTGTGATATCGGCCGTATGCTTGACATTTAATAATCTCTACCAAACATTTAGATGTGTTGCCGACCTGTCGTTATATTAGGTACAATGTTAGTTTGTTTCATGTTAAATGTCGGTTTTTAAAATGTGTTTTGTGAAGATTTTACTGGTTTACTTTTGTTTGACAATGCTATTTACACGGTGTCGTGGTTATTATTGCATATATTGTGAGCACGAGTCAGTCGTCAGTTGTTAATGCATGTAGCTAAGAAAGTTTGATATTAGAGTCCTTCTAAAGCACTACTGGAAACAAGATTATAAAGTTGCTGCCACGGTTCGAAGAATGTGTGAAGTGGAAGATGATAGTGTCTTTTGTGAATTTATCGGTAATCTCTTGTGATGTTTATTAGGACTATTTCAGAATAAAATAAAAATTTAAATATAATTTCCGTAAACTTGGCTTACAATATTGTAATAATTATACATTTGTATTATGAATACTTAACCTTTTCAGGCCATGTAGCAACCGACTAATGTCGATTGTCACTAGTAGTGGTAATTGACTCTCTATTGTACAAGTTTTAAAATACATTCAAAGAAATACAGCTGTACATGTTAATATTGTCCTTGTAACAATCAAAATGACCATACATATAAGCATTCATACATACATACCCTATATGCATACATACACATATACAAACCCATCGATATACTTACTACATCACACGTTTTCTATCATTAATTTTATATACAAATACATAAACATGAAGAGAACCCTTACTCTTGAGCCTACCTTCCATTTATTCACACCCTCTTCAATCTCCCCTCTTCTCTATAGCCGTTAACCTGCTTTGGTGGGTCTTCGCTAGAAATATTCCCAAATTGTATGAGTGTATCTCTCATGCACCAACACTTCCCGGCAAATGTTCAAATTTCTATTGGCATTTAGAAATTGCGGTGATAAATGCTCATTTCTTAAAATATCCGTTTCCGTGCATTCTGCCAAATAAGCCTCCAGGCTTTCTCCGCACAATAAACAAATTCTTTCCCCGAGAGCATTAACTGTTTTGTTTCCTTTCCAAGCCCCTAATCTGAACCATGCGAGACCACTTCTTTCTTCTCTGCCACAGATATCTAAATAATTCTCCTTCCCCCACACCGGATGTATTTGAGCCTGCAGGTTAAGCGATACTTTTTCTGCATATTGAGACAAACTATTTTACCTGCCTATATATCTTGCAGAAGTCTGTTAACTATTTTGCAACTATTTCGTGTAATGTCCTCTCCTCTTAACCAAATATTCCCCAGTCCAATTTAGGTCTTTCCTTAATTTTGATACCCATTCCCTATCCCATGCTTCCCTTCAAACTGCTCGAAGAAGAGCTTAATTTTTAACCAGTACTTAACTCTTCTTATTTTTAAATTCACACTTTCGTTAGAAATACTAAACTCTTTTAGAACCCCACAATTTGCTGTACCCCTCCCTACTTGTAGCAACCGATTTAGAAACCGTGTTTGTACCTGATTCAGTTCCTCGGTGTTTTTTCCAACCCCCAAATTTCGGCCTAGTGCACCAACTCCATTGATCTCTGGATTTTTCGGTATTTTTACTAAGATCTTTAATGCCTCTATATTTTTAATGAAGCACTTGCGTTTTGTTTTGCCCAATTCCCATTCATAGCTGAGTGACTCCCAGGTATGTGAATTTCTTAACATTTTCTAGTACCTGATCTGCAAACTCCCACCTCTCTTTCCTGCTGTACACTGCACCGTTCTTGAATGTCATTGTTTTGGTCTTCTCATCATTAACTATTATTCCCCATTCTTGACAATACCCTCTAAACAGTCTAGTTCTCTTTGCAGACAGTCAATTGTTGTGGATATAAATATTAGATCATCCGCATAAAGGAGAGCATGGATATGATTTCTATATTCGGAGCAACAGATTCTGCAATACACATTATATGTTTGTTAAGATTTGTGGTTGCTTAGGCAGATATTGTTACATAATTTATAAAATGATTTCAGACTGTTTGGCCGAATTTGCAAAAAAAAAGTTAAATTTTACAGTTACTGAAAACACAGAAAAGTGGTCATTGATGCGTACTCAGGAATTATATAGTGGAGGTATAGAGTTGGCTACACTGATCACAAGACAAATGCACGTCGCGTGATAAAACGGATTTGATCTTTTTTTTTTCGATAATTTCACTGATGCGATTGATCAGAATTCAATCTTTTGTTTCGTTTCATTGCCAGATTTTAAAATGACGTCATATAAGTGAAATAGTCTAAATAAATTTATCGAGGGCAATCGCGAAGCTCGAAACTGTGCCATTTCCCGACTGAAATTGGTGCTGCAATGTAGGCGCGTGTATGAAAATATACAACAATCATCTCAAAGAGGAATATTATGCTTGAATATTATCAAATGCATAACAAAATATTTAAACTGTCACTATTTGTAGAAAAAAACATCAGATCAATATAATAGGAGTGGCAGTTATCCTTTCTGTATGTACCAAAATACGAATTTATTACTAAGAAGTAGGCATAACCTAATAAAAGAGATGACATCGTCTGGTAGACAGCTGTTCCTCCTTCTTACTCTTTTATGACGTCACTTTTAACACTTAATACTTTACAATCGTTGTACATTATTCTGTGGAACAAAAAGTTAGAACTCTATACTTTGTATTACACTTGTAATGTATTAGACCATACTTTTACGAAATAGGGCTCTAGAGTAACAGCTGTTCTTTTCTCTCTCGTTGCTGACAGACTTTTCACAGGATATTTAACAGTAGTGCGCTTAAGTACCGCTTGGAGAACATGCATATACATTCGTAAAGCTGTTAACTTAATGCAGGTCATGTATTACATTGTGAAATGAAACCTTTGTTTTGCATATACGCGCATAACTTTGCACTAAAGAGCTATAACAGCGTTGATTGCGAAAACAAAAATGTATGATATGCAAATGGGATGTAGCTTGATTAATTATGTCTTGTAAAGTAAATCATTGCGCTTTGTACATCGATTTTACATTTCTCTGTTTGTTTTTATTTGCGTTTTGTTAACGTTATAGCTTTATCCATGTTTACATTCATGATCTGTGTGTATATCTGCTCGTATGATACAACGCCTCATGAGGGGGAGAAGTGATGCCAAGCAGAGGCTGCAGTAATATTGAAAATAATACGCCTGTTGTAAATGAAAATGTAAACTTTTAAAAATAAATAGGAATATGACATTTTGAACATAACAATAAGACTTTATTCAATTATATTTAAGTATTAACTGAAAATTATAAAATATTTAGTTATGACTGCACTGTGCTAGAGGAGCAATATTGTTTCATTAACTTTAACATTTTTACTGCAACAGTTTTGAGCATGTACCTTGCATAGAATGCCTGCAGGTCCTTTAAATTATTTCAAGAACGTTATGTATTTTCTAAATTTAACTTAAATGTATTGTCGAATTCTTCCTTCCATTTTAAAACAGGATCGATATATATATATATATATATATATATATATATATATATATATATATATATAAATGATACATCGATATATCATTTCATGTGCATCAATTCCTAGTCATTTTCTGCATGTGAATGGAAGTTTAAAATATTCAAATGAATTGTAAGCTTAATATGTAAAATCTATTAGTCCTTTCTATAGGACTTTAATTATAAATCTTGTAAGGCATTGGGATTTTACATCTCGACTACGTAAAAATCATTCCAGATATTCTGGACCTGCTCCCTTCCGGTCTCGTGGCAGTATACATTCGTCTGTATAGATGGTTAGACTCTAAAGGAACGCATTTTTGTTTACTTTAAACGCGCCAGGTTTATTATGCCATGATTAATAATATTTATTTTATCACCGTTGCACTGCCTGATCAAAAAATCTTCAATCGGTCCAACAACAATCTTAAAAGGTAAACCCTAAAGTTAACTGGTGGATGAACGTAAGAAAGTAATGAATAAGGAGACGCTCTGTGAGGAATAATGGCTCGTACGTACACGCAATAGCGCATTAAAGGAATTTATATTAGCAAGGAAAAATATTGCAAAGTATTAGAAGATGTAGAAAATTACCTGAGAAGTATAAGATAAGTGTCAGAAATTTTTGGAGCTCTGCCGTGCCAATGAGAGAGAAGTTCTGCAAACAGGAAATGAAACTGTGATCCTCCACTGTGACCCCTTGCCCAAGAGAGAATCAATGAAATGGCGTAAAACTGGCGAAGCATCGCCTCTAAAGGCCAAGGTCACTCAGTCAACCAGGATGATCACGGGCACAATTTTTTGGGACTGTGAAGGAATACTCTTCATTTACTTCTAGGAGAGGAACACCATAATAAATGGGGAGTACTATGCTGGCCTACTGCACAGACTTCGTGCTTCCATCAAAGAGAAAAGGCGAGAAAAGCCAAGTGTGGTGTGCGCCTTCTTCACGACAACGCGCCTGTGCAAACAGCTCTTGTTGCAAAGGAAACTGTGAAGAAATGTGACTTCAAGGAGATCTACCATCCACCCTACAGCCCAGATATAGCTGCCAGTGACTATTTCCTCTTCTCAAAACTCAAGAAGGACTTCGAGGAAGGAAATTTAAGTGTGACAAAAAAGTGATGGATACTGTTTATGCCCATTTTGCAGACAAGACTTCTGACTATTTGGGGGGGGGGGGTTAAAATGTTAATTCAAAGATATGAGAAATGTATTGCAATAAAGGGTAACTACAATTAAAAGTGAAATATAGTTTTGTCTTTTCATATCTAGAAAATGGTTAGGCCGGAAACTAATGTACCTACTCTCGTATTTAAACAAAATAAAAAAAATAATCTCCTAGATTTCATAGCAATAGACTTATCGATGACACTTTGATTAAATAAAGTTTGGTACGTTCAGGGTAAAGTCTTTCTTTAAATAACACATTGTATGGTTCCTATGTTTAAAAATCACGTTTGACTCACCTGGTCTATCCATTTTAATTTTACCTTTCTCGTCCAGTTGTAACATAGAAAAAGGCTTAGAATGTAAGCTTTGTATAGTGTTCACGCAGCAACAGCCTCTTACTGCTGAAGAGCATTGCACGGTTATCGGTGACCAACACCGTTAAGGTACAGAGGTCTGGTATTCGATTCCCGCCAGACCCGTCTTCCTTAACTGAGATTTTTCTCAATCCTCATAGATGGCAAATGACGGAGAGGTAACCTAAGCTTAGGCCTGAAACATTTCCTTCCTTAAAAGAAAAAATACTCTCTCAATTTATAATTTCATCTCATCTATCATCAGTGTCCACCGCCTGCAATACCTCAACAGTAAAAAGGAGTGCTAACACTGCTCAAAAGTGAGAATTGTTACTTCAAAAGTAATATCGTTTTATATTGACCCAACTGCAAGTTTACTCATATTTAAAATATGTTAATGTTGCCATTAATGTACTATTTCACTATAATTATCTAATTGTCTTTTAAAATATTTCCTTCCACTTTGTAACTTAACACTATGTAAACCTTGAAGACAATTTTTCTGGAAACACAGATGGCGAAAGATGACGTATACATACATATAGTGACTCTTATGAATATCAGTGGGTTCTGGTGGCCTACTATTAACCATACTTGCCTTGTAGACCCAAAATTACGGCTTCGATGGATTTTCGGCCGTAAAAATCCTAAGTATGGTTTCCTTCGGAAGGGAAGTAAAGCCGAGGGTCCCTGTCATAGATTTACAGTATATAAAAGAACCTGAAACCTGATAAAAGAGACCTCTGAGCAAAATTCGTCAGCCATTTCACTCCCTAAATTAAATGGGGACGCTGGTGACCTGAGATGTTAAAGACGTCGGTAAATAAACTTAACGGCACACACAGCAAACCAAGCCCCCCCTACAGACAATAACCACAAAACGAGCATCAGGCGCAATTTGGTTGATTTGTTTTATTTACGGATGGTCTTTAACATCTTATCAGCGTCCCACTCAAGGGCGTGAAACGGCCGGTGATTTTTCTTCTTCTTCTTCTTCTTCTTCTTCTCAAAAGCCCCGTTTTCAGGTTTGAGGTTCGTTTTCCTGTTATAAATGTACGACCGAAACCCACGGTTTCACTTCCCTTCCGAAAGGAGCCATCCATGCTTAGGAGTTTTATGTCCGAAAAAATACATCGACCCTGGCCGGGATTGAACCCGCGATCATGAGTTTGCGAGGCAAGTATGGTTACCAATAGATCACCTGGACCGACATCAGGCGCAAGATGCGTCATCTAAAGACATTTTTACGCATAGAAACTTTGGAAACCGCCCCTATGCTAATATACTAAACATGTTTCAAACATTTTTGAAGTAAAATGATTATGTAATATCAGTATTTCTTCTATCTTCTCATCCTGAAGGCATAGCATAAATTATTGATGCATAAACTTCTGTAGAAAGAATTAGAGAAAATGGAATAGTCAAAAACCAAAACTTGCTAGCAACGTTTATAGTTTGCATTATTTGCATTTGGATACAAAATGCATATAATGCAAGCTGTTCAAGTAGGAAAGAGAGACTAATTTAAAAAGTACCAATCTTAACTTTCTAAAAGGAAAAAGAATTTAATTCGTTGGTATATGTACACAAAAAGTCGTTTTAACGGCATAAAGCAATACACAACTGTTAATGGCAAATATAGAGATAGTTTTGAAACTGTTTCCCTAGTTTACGTTAGTTGTGTGGGTGATGTTGGTTACAGTGGCATGAAACAGCAAAAATTGCCTCATTACTAACCGCATTCAATACACAGGAAAAGAATGAATATGTCCGCAATCCGCGGAGAGAGAATGCAATTACTAAGAACCTGTGGCAGAAGGAGCGGCGGTTTGGCGCCGGGACGATACGTAGGGGAAATCAATACTCTGATTGATTGGTTTCGTTACAGAGATACGTTACTACCATATTGTACTACAGTCGTGCGCTGTGGCCTGGTTAGTATAATTATTATTACTACTAGCTACGCGCCGCGCCGTCCGCTCTCATTGAACAGTCAGTGACGCACACTATTCTTTTGATCGCTTCGTGTAGATTTCTACTTCTAGTGAAAAGGCACGATCTCTCTCACTCTGGATCGCCCTTGGTTTTCTGCATCGGTTCCTACTGCAGCTTATGGAAGAAATTAGTCAGACGTTTTCTAAATGCCTAATAAGGATATGAGCCGCCAAAAAGGTGAATAAAATACTGTGCGTTTAAAGTGCATACACCGCTACGTGTGGCCAAAGTCATTAAGACCCGGACTCGTGAGCGGGAGATCTGGGGTTCCCCGCCATGACCGTCCTCCCTGGCAGAGGTGTTTTCCAGGTTTTCCTCGGTCTTCATAAATGGCAAATGCCGATGAGGTACACTAAACCTAGGCCTGGAACGTTTCCTTTCTTTTTTTAAAATAAATCCTTTCCCAATATATCATTTCATCTCATGTATCATCAGTGTTCACCGCCTGTGGTGCCTAAGTAGTAAAAACGGGCGTTAAATACCATCCCCCCCAAAAAAAACACATTTTTGCTATTTTACATACTAAATAATATAAATATAATTGTGAAAATGTAATCAAATAATATAAAGTAATTAATAAATTACATAAAATTCTACTATTTTTCAGCGTATGAAATGTACATGGCAGCAACAGTTAATATTTTCCTCTGCAGGCATCTGTTGTATTCCTGATAAAATCCAAAATGTTTTTCAACCTGATTTTATTCTATCTCTTGATTATCTTCTGTCTCGAAACCAATTTATAGCTAGGCTGTTGTTGCTCACTTAAACAGGACTTTCATCGGGTTTGAATATTAAAAATAAACTTAATTTAAACAAAAAACTAGATATTGAAGGGGAAGTTCTAAAACATTTCATTTTAGTCGGTCCTGGTAGTGTAGTGGTAACCATACTTGCCTTCTAAACCCAAGATCGCGGAACGCGGACTCAAACCCGGCCAGGATCTATGGATTTTAGGGCGTAAAAATCCTAAGTATGGCTTCCTTCGGAAGGGAAGTAAAGCCTTGGGTCCCGTATCGTACATTAACGGCACGAAACAGAACCTCAAGTCTGAAAGAAGAGGCCTCTGAGCAAAATTTATCGGCCGTTTCACGCCCTGAATTGAATGGGAGGCTGATGACCTGAGCTGTTAAAGAGCGTCCGTAAATAAAAACAAAATCATTTTAGATTTCATTTTTCAACCCCAGCTCACACACTTTCAAATCTCAAATGGCAACTCTAATTTATGGTATTTAAATTTTAAAAGGATTTAATTGTGATCACATTTTAAGTTTCTATCATTGCTTGGTAATCTTAATTTTCCTGATGTTTGAATTTTGGGCAGAATAAAGCTATAAACACTATTGAATATTTAATATAATTGCTTTATTTTGGTAATAACTTTTGTAATATTGTAATGAATATTAATAACACTGGTCTACAATTTTTTTACCTGAATATATGTAGTAGGAATACATTGAATTCAAATATGTTTTAAGTTTTACTTTATCTGTCTAGGTTTTGAAGCAAAATCACGTCAAAGTGCTTACATTATTTTATTAAATATTATTAAGTATTAATACATATAGCAAAGACAAACTGTCTTTGTAGGTTTCGTTTTAATTTAAATATTAATGAAATGCGTAGAAAATGAGAGCTATGTAACAATAATTATAAATTTCCAAACGTTTTTCACTATTAGAGAGAAGAAAACTTTTTTTTTTTTTAACTTATATATGTTCTTCACCAGTGTATCTTTTCGAACACCAACAGTAATCAGCCATCATTTGCACATCTCAATGGCGGTTTTCATTGTTTTAATGTCATTATGAAACCGCTTACTTTGGTCTCCACTCATTGCTCAAAGATTCGCAGGGAAGTAAGTAATATGGCTGTTCAGAAAATACACTTTAACACTCATTCTGCATCCTAGATTTCTAAAATGTTGTAACATTTTCTCCATAATTTCTTTATAGTTCTCAGATTTCTTGTTGCCGAGAAAGTTTTCTATCACTTATGCCAACCATTCTGACTTCTCTAACTCGGACATCGACTGAGGATAGATCTCATCCTGCATAAGCTTATGAATCTGGGATCCATTGAAAATACCTGCTGCTATCTTAGCTTCAGTTTTCTGTGGGAACTTTGTAACAAGGAAGTTGAAACAATCACTATCCTTATTCAGAGCAGTAACAAATTGTTTCATCGAACCTAATGCAACACGAAGTGGTGGAAGGATGGCATTAGAAGGAGAAACTAATGGTTCATACTTCACTTTTTTTTTCTCAAGGACCTAAATTGCTCCTTTTTGCGCAATTGTTTGGTCCAATGCTCTTAATATTTCTCTCATTCACAAAGTGGACCATTCATTATCTTTTTATATATCTCATTTATTTATTTTATGTATTTGCTCAACGAACAAATGAAAAAATGTTATTTTCTATAATACCGATTTCTGAAAAACTGTAGCCCGATGAAACAGAACTAAGTTTGAAAGATTGTGGATAGTAAGGGATCAGAAAATATGAACTGTTTTCATTCAGTAAAAATTATGTAAACCAATGTAATATTGAAATGTTACTACTAAAGAGATAGTGATAATTGAGACGGAGGAGAGGCATTGGCAACCTTGGCTATTTATACCTATGTACTGTCTCAATGTGGCATCTCTGAGAGGAAGAAGACGGACGATGCCCGGACGGCAGGCCTGCAAGAACCACCACGGTATCACAAGGAGTTCCGAGGATCCCAGAGATTTATTATTTTGATTTGTTTTATTTACGGACGCTCTTTAACATCTCAGGTCATCAGCGTCCCATTCAATTCAAGTGTGAAACAGCCGACAAATTTTGCTCAGAGGTATCTTCTTTCAGGCTTGAGGTTCTTTTTCGTGCCGTAAATGTACGACACGGGACCCACGCTTTACTTCCCTTCCGAAGGAAACCATACTTAGGATTTTTACGCCCCAAAAATCCTTCGGTCCTGACGATCTTGGGTTTAGGAGGCAAGTATGGTTACCACTACACTACCAGGACCAACTGCCCTCAGAGATATTCCGCCAGACTCTGAGACAAGAACTTTCTCCTAACACAAGTGAGTCTTGTGCCTCTGTACTTCATGCTAAGGAATGAAATTAGATACCGGAAATTTCGTGGAAGGTAAACATCCATCAGCATTCGCCTATGTGACCACAGGAACCAAAAAAAAAAGCTCAACCACAGGATGGCCGACCCGAAGGTATTACTTCCCCAATGAGAGACTCGTTACACTCTATAACCATTCAGTTCGGTAATATTACCCAAAATAGTTTTCATTCGTGATAGGTGACCATGGACTCAAAGCTACCTTAGCATTAATCATGCAGTATAGCTAATCCCGAACTCTGCCTAGCACGAACTCTTTCTGAACTCATGCACCCTAGCTTGCGTCAGGCTTAAGCTAACTAAGGAACGGTTCCATCTCTAATGACAACAATGAGAATCTCTTTAAAATTTAAATACCATAAGATAGAAGTATCATTTAAAATTTCAAAGTACGGGGATACTGGGTAAGGAAGTGAAACCTAAAATGTAATCAACATTGCTTTAAAATATCCCCATTAATGTCTGGTGGTTTCCTATACCCAATATCGCGGGTTCAAACCCGGCCAGGATCGATGAATTTTTTCGGGCATAAAAATCGTAAGTATGGCTTCCTTCAGAAGGGAAGTAAAGCCGTGGGTCCCGTGTCGTACATTTACGGCACGATAAAGAACCTCAAGCCTGAAAGAAGAGGCCTCTGAGTAAAATTTGTCGGCTGTTTCACCCCTAAATAGAATGTGATGGTGATGGCCTGAGATGAGCGTCCATAAATAAAAAACCAATCAATCAATATCTAAATTGACGAGTTTTTGGTTTAAATTACATTTATTTTAAGCAAGTTGTTATTTAGACTGCGAAGTTTTTAAATGTAAGCCCTATATACTGTCAAGCACTTCAGCGTTTTCTAATACGGATATCATTATGTGTTTCCCACTCTTCCGTTATTGGTAGTAAAAGTAAATTTCGTTATTAAGCGTTTTAAAATGTCGTTTCAAGCAGAGCTGGGAAATATTTTGTCACACTCGAACGAATGTCATAACCTGCTCATAACGGAAGAAACGATTGATGAATGAATTTAAAGAGGTAATGGTGTTCGAAAAATGTTGCAATGCTATGTAGTACAATATGTTTTAAGAACATATTGGGTTTTTTTCAATTTTTCCTTTCTTTTTTTTTTTTTTTTCCTACATTCCGTAATTTTCAAATAAGCCTTATATCGATATCGATTTGATCAAGTGGAGAGGATGTCATATGTAAGTATTTGCATGAAGGATATGAATCAACAAATGAACTATTCAATGAGAGAGGATTAATTTGAATAATGTAATAATTAAAATGTTGTTTAATCTTATACATTGATGTTGTGTTACTCAATGTGCTACACTTATCTTTCGCTGCGTCTTTGGCGTATTTGAAATACGCCGTTTAGTCCATTAACTAAAAGCTTTTGCGAACCTCTCCACTAGCTCTTATGACTTCTTTAGTCGATTGAAAAGGTCGACCATTTAATTCTTTGACAGCCAACAACTAAAAGTCTGAACGGTAAAATGTGGATAGCAGGGAGGATAGAAAAAAAATGCCCTTTCATCCATAAAGCTGGGCAAGGCTTAACGCAGTGGGTTTGCGCTATCTCGACCAATCATCACCATCATAATTTTACACCATGGATAAGCCTTCACAAAGATTTTCTAATTCGTTTTTACCGGCGTCTATCTCTCCAAGACGTTGGCAATGATTATGGACCCTTAGCTTGTGTGTACGGTGTTTATTATACGCCATCCGAAAGTGTCCTGCTAAATAACGAAAAGGTATGCAGCTCGCCTTTTGTGTTTTCCGCTATCAAAGCAATAAAGCATAAACATTGGCAGTCACTCTTCGAAGACACCTGGAACATCTTACACAGGGACAAAGTCAAGGCGACTTTCAATTGCCTGTTTTGACGTTTGCAAGTCTTTTGTCTTTATTTCAATTATATGATGACTGACTCAGCTTTGGGAATTGCATCGGCCGATAAACTTATGCTTACGACTAATTGACCAGCACAAGCATCGGTGGTCACACGAGGAGAAGCTGGGACTGCCTGACTTCATTTTCCACACATATCTAGCATTCCGTCATCCTCTTTCTTTCTTATCTTGATTACTTCCCCTTTTCGCGAAATTTATTAAATAATTTATGAATTGCTTACGACTAGCAACGATCACTTAGGAATCGCTCGTCAAATAATCTCCTGACAGAATGAGCGAACTCATAAATAAATTCTGATTGTGAAATAAAATAATGATTTAGGTCCAGTGTTAGTATTTTTGGTATTCTTAGCAAACTTTTTACTTTAGGGTTAGGAAGATTTTTTTCCGCTGTTCAAACGACATTGACTGAGAGCCGTAAGACTCGAAGCCAACGTAGCAGTTCAATACGCCTTACTGTCTCGACTCGTGTAATTCGGTTGGTCTTGAGCCATGGCTTATAAGCTGGTGCAGTCCCTCGCTACATCATCAGACATTTCAAAATGCCCCAAGGTTTCACAACAGACACAGTCTGCCATGAAATGAATGTTTAATTTTGTGCACATTCGCACATGACAAATGAAAATCTCGTTTTTCCCATGCAACATGTCCCGCGTCTCTGCAGTGTGTTTCTGGAAACTCCTAAGAGCATGAGAGGATACGAATTTGGTGTAAGTTTCTCTACTCGGACACCACAAATATGATTACTGTTCGATCGTTAAGCACTTTTCGAATCGAGGCCACTGAAAGATTAGATTGTATGCAGTGAGGTGTACGCTCTACAGACGTTTGTCAAATAATCAAGTGCTTATTGATCGTGCGCCAAACTCCTATTTTAAATCGGAAAGAAGCTTTGAACATTTATGGTCAATAAACGACAGTTGTTTTTAATATATTTACAGTTCATTTGGTTCACGACCAAGATTCCTTTAGCGATATTAGTATGTACAATGCCTGAATTTTATTCGACTTTAATTAAGACTTTTTGTGGCATTATAGGCTGCAGTTTTTTATGTCCTCACCCAGAGCACCGCCGTATTCATGTCTGCCGTCAAAGGCTAATTGTTTCGGGCGTAAGAGGATAATTCAGTGCTTTAGCCTTGCTCATGGCTGGTCGTTTGTGCACACGCCCCCTGGGAACACATTTCTGGATGAAGGGATGAGTGGAGGAGACACCGGGCTGATTTCGCGGAAATAGAGGAGCTCCGATGCCTTTGGGGGTTCCCTCTCAAAGAGGTTGAGCCTCTCAGAAGGGACTTTCCAAAGCGTAAGCCACCATCACTCTGCGCCAGCCAAACTCACTGTTGCACTTTAGAACCTGTAACATAACCAGCGGCATGAAATGATATGGGTGAGTGAAAAATTCCTGGAGAGATCCATCCTAATATTCGCCTAAGCGACCAGGAGAAATGGCGAAAAAATCAAGGTTAGGATGATTGGCCCCAAGGGACTTTGAACCCGAAAACTCCCGAATGCGAGTACCAAGCTTTACTGGTGCCGTTCAATTGGAAAATATGGGTTTGATTTCGGTCGAGAAACGTTGCCTACGTAAGATTTTTTCCAGCGTTTGCTCTTACTCTGAAAATGTGAATACCAGGTAACTTTACGAGCCAAGAAATTTCCCCAAAGACGGACATGTTCCTTAAGAGAGGAATGAGATGAAATTCTCTCATCTTGGTGAAAATGTCAAATGATTTAGTTAAAAAGTAACTCTATGATTAATATTCCACAAAATGTAAGTTTCTATGTTGATCCGATCAGCTGTTTTAAATGCCATTTTTATATGGCCTCTCTGATAGTTTGCTGTCTACTGCTGTCAGGTAATAAGTACTAGAGGATGTTTCTGAATAAAAGCCCAGCAAAAGATAAGGCTGTTTTTGTATAGCAGAATTATAAACAGTTTTCATTGTTAGCCAGAATCTTGAATAAATAAAAACACTAGGTGCATAAAATTATCACAAGAGGGTCGAGCTCAGACTCTTGAGTGATATTTATTAGGACTATTTCACGAATGAAATAAGAATTTGAATATAATTCCCGTAAACTTGGCATTATAATAATAGTACATTTGCATTATGGATACTTAACCTTTTCAAGCCATCTATCTAGCAATAGACGAATGTCGATTGTCATTAATGCGAATAGAGAAGAGCCAAATACGGGTTTGGGACTATTTCATGAATAGAATAAGAATAAAAGTAATACATGTTTGAAATTCGTGCATGGATTATTAACATTTATATAAAATGTTATACTTACTTATGAATACCTACCTATTCAGAAACCGTGAGACTGGAATAGACGAAAGTCGACTATTACAATCGCCAAGGTTCGATTTAATAATATCAACTAAGAAAAACAAAATATAGAAAGTATTTTACCATTCTGAACAACGTGTTTATTAAGATTTGTGGTGCTTAGACATTGTTACATAATTTATAAAATGATTTCAGATTGCTTGGCTGAATACGTAAAAACAATTGCTTGAGTGAATAAACATTAAGGTAGTTAAATTTACAATTACTGAAAACACAGAAAAGTGACCAGTGATGCGTGTTCAGGAATGGAGGTATAGAACTGGCTACACTGACCACAAAACAAATGCAGGTTGGTGGGTCAAAATTCAAAATTTTGTTTCGTTTCAGTGGTCAAATTTGAGGTGACGTCACGTAAGTGAAATAGTCATGGTAATAATTGCTCATTAAGCTGCTTTCATTCCTAAAATAATATCAATTGAATATTATATTACAATCATATTAATAAAACAATTTATAAATTACTAAAAACAGAATCATTCATCTTCATTACAGAATGCATTAAAAATTAGTAAATTAATAATAGCTACCAAAAGACTTAGTACAATTTTACAATACTAACCTATTCTGAACTATGTGCCAAAACTAAAGTTTCTGAAGTATCCTTAAAATTTATCTGTTCGTTAAATTAATGAGCATGTATTATTCCTTTTTATAAGTATCATAACAATAACAATAGAAACAAACGAACTAAATAACCTCCATCGATATAATAACATCATATATATAATAAAAGTGTTCCTTGGCTTGAAGAGTATTTCATTAGAAAAGCGACATTAATGTTAAGTTTATTTTATTAATATCGAGCTATAGCGTATGAAACTCGTATATAATTATTGCATTTGTGAAAATTATAAAACTGCCTTTGCTTATTGCTTAAACTCATGCTGTAAAGAATAACATCATAAACCAATATATTATATTCTTTTCGTCAGTCACGTTTTTTCTATTTACTTATGATGTTTTACTCAAGTTACTTATGTGTAAACAAACGTTTAAGGTGACTGGTATTGTGTGAGCATTTCGTGATAATAGTTCATAAATGTATTAGTTAAATTTAATTAACATGAATTAAATGTATGTGTATAATGTTTGAGATGATTATTGAAAATATAACTTTTACTCAAAAGATAATTACAGTACTAAATGTTTGTAGTTAGTAGAACGTATGCCAAACACAACAATGGAGTTATTTTCTTTATATCCTTTTCTCGATCTATTACGTCATTTTTTAAAAATTTTCAGGCAATCATTTTAAAGAAAACATTTTTAAATTCTCTTAATTAAAACTTTTAAGTCCCTCCATTTGTTTTCCATCAGTTAGTAGTAATATTCAATTTCATTTTCAGATTAAAATAATGAAATATGTATCAGGAGATAGACTCTCAATTTTACTAAAAAAAATAGTTTAACATTTTTTTAAACATTTTGAATATAATATCCATCTTGATAAGAGTATTATGAACAAGTATGCCAGGTTTCAGCATTGTGCCTGAAATACTTTAGAAAATATTCTTTTCACTTCATTCTTCTGTGAATCTGTGCTGCATATGTGTAATAAATACCTAAATTCTTAAATTTATTTAGCAATTCGGACCAGTTATTAACTTCAAGCTTTATCTTCTATCTCAAAATCTGAACTATAGGTACCAAATTTTTTGTAGTTGGATAAAATTTATGCTAAACAAAACAATGAAATTATTTTCTTTCTATCGTTTTCTTGTTTTATTGTATGAATTTATTTTTACTATTTTCACTTTTTTATTATTTATAATTTGAATGTATTTTATATGAACATGAAGAAATATTCAGTTAAATTTTTAGACAATAATAAATAATAGTAGATAAGCTTTCAAGTTTACTTTAAAAAAGTCAAACTTGGTAAGAGCGTTTGCACTGATTGATATTATGAACAAGTATACAAAGTTTTACCATTATGTCCGTTATACTTCAGGATATTTTATTTTGACTTGTTTTCCTATTAATTTTGCCACAAATTCTGCTTTCAGGAACCCGGAAGTTTGAGAATTTTCTACGGTTCTCCAGCTAGAGCTTTTAATAAATTCGCTTTGTGTGTTTTACTGACTAACGATCTCACTGAGTTTATTTCAGCATATATAAAATACACATGCAGTACAACTGACTATAACAAAGTATTGTTTCTTTCTTCTCGCTTCTGCATACAGTAGATCAGCGTCCACAAAAACGCGTGCATATTATAACAAAAGAATAAATAACAGAAGAAAGGAGAGAAGTGTGATGCGTATTGAGCTGACCCATTACAAAAGAAAGCATTTTCACAGTTTCACATCGTTGCAGTTGATATTGTTATCTAAAATAATAACAATGTAACCTAACTTGGTTTAAGGAAGGTTCTCTTCGTGTATTAACATCTTGAACGCCTGCATCGGTTTCTGATCTCCTTAACATAAAAAGTATGTTACAAAGTTTGAATATTTCTTCAAGGAATCCAATGTCACATGCCACAGTCACGAGTTCTCTAATGAGATCTTTGTTACACGTGTTACATCTGTTATTTAGTTATGATATAGGATAGATTCATCGTGGCATTTTTATTTTCTTATTGCCTTTCCAAATTTATCTTCCAGGTAGACATTTATCACTCATGATATTCAGGTACAAATAAGCTATGGTTCTATTTGGAAGGTGCGATGTGATGTTAGATATTTCTTTGCTGCAATTATGCCCCTTGCGTTACATTCCTCTGTTCCCTGTCTTCTACACTCTCATTAAAGGTCACCTTCTAGCTAATTTTCTCTAAATAGTACACAAAAACACTAACCGTTTCATTCATTCCTCCTCTTCCAAATATGACCTTTTGCATCTTTATCCATATTGTCACTATCAAATCGCATGGCAGGACAAAGCTCATTAACATTTAAACACTCCTAAATTTATTGTAAATACAGAAATAAGGGAAACCTAGACTCCAAAAACGTTCTCATACTTTTCGATTTACTCTTAGCGACATTAATACCATCAAGATGGAAAAGGAAATGAGAGCAAAATAAGCCAATGTTTTAATTACTAAATACCATCGCGATATAGTGGAAAGTTTTTCAAATTATTTTAAATCACATACGGTTATTGTTACCCAAAAAACCGAGGACCCTGGGAGCTTACCTTGACCAGGGGAATGTTCACCTGCAATTGTGCTCACATATAAAAAATGAAGTTCGAACAAACAAATCTACACAAAAACTCAGCAATGGCGTTTTTTACTTGCCTCTGAACTCTGTGGTAATGTTCGTTTTTCTAAATAGATGGTTGTATTGCTGTTTTCTTTGTTCAAACCAGAGCGAAGGGTTATTTTTTTATTTTAATTCTGCAATACTTACATCCTGATATCTTGGTTCTACATCAGGACGTAATACTCCAGATTTCATTTATTTATTCCTCTTATATCTTTCAATACAATTTAAATTACAATTAAATTTTACAGATTTTAAAATCTACACTACTAATACTATGACTAAACAAAATTAAAACTTCAAAAAAACAAAACAAAATTTTTTTTGAAGTTTTAATTTTGTTTAGTCATAGTATTAGTAGTGTAGATTTTAAAATCTGTAAAATTTAATTGTAATTTAAATTGTATTGAAAGATATAAGAGCGAAGGGTTACTAAACGGAGCACTCTAGTGAGCAACTTTGAGATACTTTCTTTGCTACCATACCACTCACCCACCGCAGTTAGTCTGAATGTCATATTATGCAACAAGAGTTAGATATAATTTATTATATATATTTATTACATTTTAATATAATTTACATATGTTGCTAATGAAACATTTCTCTGACTTTTGTCCTTGACAACATTAACAAAATTAATAATTTTATCTGTAATTTCACATCTTTGTCATAAACAACACCACCGCTACGGGTAGCCGAAGTCGTTAAGGCGCAGACTTGTGAGCGGGAGGTCTGGGGTTCAGATTTCGCCAGGACCGTTCTCCCTGACTGTTTTTTTTTTTATTTTTTTTTTATGTTTTCCTTAGTCCTCTTAAATGGCAAATGCCGGGGAGGTGCCCTAAACTTAGGCCTGGAACGCTTCCTTCCTTAAAAAAATATCCTTTCCCAATATATCATTTCATTTCATGTATCATGTGTCACCGCCTATGATGCCTCTGTAGTAAAAACTGGAAAACGGGCGTTAAACACTACCCAAAAAAAAAATAATAAACAATACCAAAGTATATCAAATATTACTTAGAAATTTTCTCTACAGTTAAACCAAAATTATGACGAAATTAAAAAAAAATATATTTCCTAAAAATCGGCAAATGACGTTCGGAAAGATTCGCAAAAGAATATAACTAGAATAATGAATAAGTAAAAATGTGTTCGCAATATTGATTGGTTCTAAAAAGAAGATACTCCATTATCTAATAAGAAGAGGCCTACGTTCCCATATAGTTGATTTCTAATTCGGAATCAGAATCAGACTGTAAACATTTCAGAACTCATACCATGGGTCTTCGGCATACAGTGCAAATGGTCTTACCAGCTGAGCTACTGTGCCCTGTTCAATCATAACCGCGAATCCTTAAAGCTTGTATAATTAAAGAAAATTTATCCTTAAGGGGCCACTTGAAATATTTGTGTATTTGTGTCCCAGGCTTCATAGTTAACTAAACATCAGGTTTAATTTATATTAAATTCAAATGTTGCACACAAACCATGTGTTACACTAAGGTTAAGAAACAGAATCAGAATTCGAGGTGGGACTCAATTTGCATCTTCGGCTTACCGTACCGATGCTCTGCCATTTGAGTTACCTTCCCTACCCGACCAGAACCGCAAATACTCTCCATCTGAATCTACATACCCTAGAGACCTCTAAGGTTACCTCGTTCATAGATTTTATCCCAAAGAGGCGACGTTTGATTCTAAATCTTAAGTAACACATGATTTGAGTGGGAAAAATTCACATTTAATCGAAACAATTTTCTCTTATCCTTTTTTATGTTCCTGCGTTTAGTAAAATGGTTGATTAATGATGACATAATATTGATTAATGTGTTTTAGTGGTGGTGGTAGTAGTAGTGTATTTATTTACAAAATATATTTGTTACTGAATTATCTGCTTATCATATCGCATAAGTTCTAGAACCGTACGTGCTTTACCAATACACTAGGAAATACTTGAAATTACATAAATAAAAAAAAAGAAAAGATAGCAGTACAAAAATAAATAGCTTATACTCCCTCACATATATGTACAAAAAATTCCGGGAAAATGTTGTGATTTATACTCCCTTACCTCTCTTCCCGGTTGTTTCCCTCTTGCCATCTCAGCCGCTTCACTGTTTACAATTTTACCTACTCCCTCCTCCTCCTTCCTATTTGCCAGCAAAGTTCCTTAAGATATTTTAGAGAATGTGCATGTGTCGCCTCGTTTTACTGTGCCGAATTATCCTTGGAAACAGCTTTTCTTTACACGCAAGCATTAATAAGAGATTCAAAATGCCAATAACATCGGAAGAAAAATGGGAAGTAAGCAATTACGTATAGTACTGACTTCATAGTCCAAATATGTTCAGAAATACATCACTTGGAGCCAATGAATCAGTTGCCTGGTAATATCTGACGTTGCACATTTGACTCGATATATGATTGTTCTCAGAGCAGATAGCCTCTGCACAGACAAATGAAGATCAGGGTTAAAATTGCTAGATAAATATTGTTAATATTGAGTATATTTTAAATGATATTAGT
Organism: Metallyticus violacea; assembly: GCA_030762175.1. NCBI lineage: Eukaryota > Metazoa > Arthropoda > Insecta > Mantodea > Metallyticidae > Metallyticus > Metallyticus violacea. Next base: position 57,952,121 of record CM060844.1, read on the forward strand.
AATATCATTTCAATCTTATTATATTTTCCTATTCATTATAATAGGCAAATAGAAAACACTGGTTATTGTTTTGTTTTTGTTCTATAGTTTATCTTTAACAAATAATTGTTATTGAATAAAATAGCTGTGGTGACCGGAGTTTGAATTACTGTTCGTAGGATATAATATCGTAACTAAAAATGGCTTGCCTGTGTTATCCTTTCGTTAATTATTAGATTCAATATTAAACTTGGCATTAACTTAATTACACTTTGCCTAAGGCACTGTGCTGCTATATTGGATTTAGCTTGCTTTGTGTCAACAGCAGCATTACTGCAACTGTTAATTTGCTTGAACTATGTTTTCATAAAACTTTTTTTAGAATATATGCTAAAAGCGTATCTTTTCACAGATGAAGATAGTGTTAGAAATTAAATATTATTTATAGCGTGTTAATTAAATACAGGTAGCTTATAACTCCAAAGTTAAAAGTAAACAGCTTTCAACTTTTTAAACAACTGACAAACGATGAATGACCTCCTTTAAAATCGCTACACTTTGTTAACAGAAATTAAAACAACGTTTTAAAAACATGCTTTACAAATTTATTATGTTAATACTACAGTTTGTTAATAGAAATAATTTGTTAATGTAAATTAAAACATTACATTTTAAAATATTCTTTACAAATAATTCTTTACAAATTGATTATGTTAATGCTACAGTTTTGCAACTGCTTATAGAAATTCTTATGTTGAAGCACTTAAACTGTTGCTACAATTAACAACACCTGTTGACACATTACTAACGAAGTTCTTAAAATTACCATGTCCATAAACAATTGCCTTAATCTATAGCTGCCATTGTTCGCCTGTAGTCTTCCAATTTTCCCGCTAGAGCGGCTCCATGCATCAGTTTCAGCGGTTCCTCCTTTGTTTTTCATAGTTACCAAACGGTCATATAATTCTATCATGTACCATTTAGGGTAAAGGTGAAAGAATTGTAGAAATATACAAGTAAATGTACCGTTAATACTACTCGCTGCTTAAACTTAACTTGGAAGTTACATTTTAACATTATTATAGATCTTACCTGTGCGCCACTGTCCATAACGACTTTAAATGTAATCCATGGGTTAAATTTCTTTGTAATACGAGCATTTACTTAGGTTAGGTGTTCGATTAAGTTTAGTTTAAGAAAGTTCTTCAATTCAGCTTTATCTTTTATCCCTCTTTTGCACGCTGCTACCTAACGCATTTTACTGTTGGTAATAATGTGACCTCACCATTTCACTACACTATGCCGCCATTTTCTCTTCTTGTTCCCATTTCAACTAGAAAAGTCCACGTATCTTTGCGAGTTGGTGAGTTGTACGCACTGGGCATTGAGTTCATATCTTGCTTACTGCTACGCTTTTATGCAATTTTTGCAACAATTTCCTACGAGGGAGGTCCATAAGTTTCCGGCCTAACCATTTTCTGGCTATGATAAATACAAAAGCTATATTTAACTTTTCAATATAGTTACCCTGTACTGCCATACACTTCTCACATCTTTGAAACAAGATTTCAATCTCCCCCCCCCTCCCAAAATAGTCAGAAGTTTTGTCTGTAAAAGGGGCATAAAAAGCATCCATCACTTCTTCGGCACACTTAAATTTCCTTCCTCGAAGGTTCTTCTTGAGTTTTGAGAAGAGGAAATGGCCACTGGGAGCTAGATCTGGGCTGAATGGTGAATGGTCGATCTCCTTGAAGCCACATTTTTTCACAGCTTCCTTTGCAATAAGAGCTGTGTGCACCCATCTTGTCGTGGAGAAGGCGCACAGCACCACTCGATTCTCCTCGCCTTTTCTCTTTGATGGAAGCACGTAGTCTGCGCAGTAAGCCAGCATAGCACTCCCCATTTACTCTCCCCAGTTTCTCTCCTTGAAGTCAATGAAGAATATTAGAGTATTCCTTCACAGTACCAAAATATTGTGACCATGACCATCTTGGTTGACTGAGCGACCATGGCCTTTAGAGGTGGTGCTTCGCCAGGTTTACGTCACTCCATTGATTCTCTTTTAGACAAGGAATCATAGTAGGGGACCATAGTTTCATCTCCTGCAACAATAGTTTACATAACTTCTCTCTCGTTGGCACGGCAGAGTTCCAAAAATGCCTAACAGCAGATGACTCCATTGCTGCTTTTGCACTGAGGAAAGAAGTCTAGGCACCCATCTTGCCATCTTATTCATGTTTAAATGTTCATGAATAATTCGAAAGACAGTTGTTTTAGAAAGGCCCAACCTTGCTGCTAATTCTGTAACTTAGAGCTGTCGGTCTTCCATAATTTCTCCTTCCACCAGAGCGATGTTTTCAGGAGTAAGCACCTCCAATGACCGACCTGCACGCTCTTCATCTTCAATGCTTTCTCGACATTCGAAAAAGTTTGGCCCATTCTTTTACAATAGAATATGAGGGAGATACTTCCCCATATACACCGTCCAATTGCTGTTTAATATCATTTGAAGTAAGTCCTTTTGTGAAGAACTTAATAACCGTTGGATACTGCATTTGAATATGCCACAATCTTGTACACGTAGCCTTCTTTATGCAACTATATCTTAACAACTGAACACAGCGGAGCGGAAGTTACAGTTGCAATTATTTACTTAATAGATAAAATATGACACTAGATAAGATTTCTTATCGGCGATGCCGGAAACTTATGGACCTACCCTCGTAATTGCCTTATCTTTTTCTATCATTGGCAATTATTTATTTATTTATTAATTATTTATTTTTGCCTATAACTGCCTCCCTTCCGCTTTAAGAGTACAATTAGTACGTAATATTTGATTATATTTTTGTTTTCTTTTACACTTAAGCGCCTTTTAATCATCGAGTAATTTGCCCACAGTGTCGGAAGATTTCCATATTTTTTTACTTTTCTTGTAAATAGGCTAATAATACTCGTACATCTTCACTGTACTGTTGTACACAGAAATTATATCACTAATGTAAATATTTACAATCCACTTTATTGCTTAAGTTTATAACTTTTATTTTTTCACTTTCTTTAATACACAAGAACAAGTTTGGAATCGAATGTTTGCATGACATCAAAACAAAACAACAACGCACATAATCGTTCATATGTTTTTTTTTTTTTTTTTTTTTTTTTTTTTTTTTTTTTAAACTGCCGCCTGAGAATTGTTTCTCTACGAATTTTCTTTAACTTGCAGCATTGAATCAACCTGTTGTACACTGCTGGTCATTAAAATTACAACGAAACGACAGCAATACCAGCAGATGTCTGAATTTGATCAAGGATAAATTGTGGCATATCGAGAGTGCGGGATGTCAATCCGAGAAATCGGTGTTCGTGTTGGATGAAATATGTCCACAGCGAAAGAATGTCTGATCAGTGGATTAAAATGGAACGAACACAGACGGGAATATCTCTAATGCCCCTTACCAGAAGACGGATATCATTTCCGCATGGCTATTATGAATACGCACAGTGTGTTGCAATTTTAATAGCCAACAGTGTATGGTATATCATATTGCTGCCTTGATTTTAATGGTAACAGTTCCCAACGTCACTCCCTTTGCAACTTCTTTTATTTCGTCTGGCTCACCTACATAATCCACTCGTGAATAAATGTTTTGTTATTCTGCAACATTAACAACTATCAATAGTTCAAAGAAGCTGACAAATTTAGTGCCTATTAATACTCTTAAGATAGGCTAGGACAAAAGTGCTTAATAAATTACTGCAATAAGTAATTCGTTTATAAATAATGAACTAATGTCTAAAAAAGAGTATTGGTATTTACAAATTAAAATCTTACTTTTTTAACATTTGTATCATATTTGTATTCTGGTTTAGCTTTTGTTCTTTCTTTCTTTTAGTGTATATATACGTATATAAAATGCCAAAAATGTATACACACTTTCACAGTAGATATCTATTTAATATATTTCAAAGTTGAACCGAAAAACAACAGTAATGTGTAGTATGATGTTCTGTAAACAGGTGTGACTCACTACATTATGATAGTGTTGCTAAGTGGCAGGTAAATCAACAACGAACAAATGAAGCCAAGATTACCGTATGATGTTCTGTATATAGCCGTGACTCACATTACGTTATGCTAGCGTTGCTGCAACAAAATGGAGCCAAGATTATCGTTTGAACAGCGGAAAGCAATTTTGAAGTGATATTGGAAAAACGAGAATGTTGTTGAAGTTCAAAGGCAATGGAGACGTGTGTATAGAACACGACCGCCATTCATACACTCTGTGGAATTTTATTTCCAACGGGATGGTGCACCAGCACATTACCACCGAGATGACAATCTTCCAAGGCACTGGATAGGGCGAAGAGGTCCGATTGAGTTTCCCCCGCGTCCTCCGGATCTAACTGCTGAGTTTCCACCGCGTCCTCCGGATCTAACTGCATTGGACTTCCCCCTATGGGGAACTCTTAAGGATATTGTATACCGTAGAAAACCAGTTACAATGGCAACACTTCGGGAAGAAATTGAAACGGCATGTACTGCAATCGCTGAGGACACTTTCGCTAACGTTGCTCAATCAGTAATTCAACGTACTCAGAAGTGTATCGACGCCGACGGTGGGCATTTTGAGCAATTGTTGTAACTGTAAAAGTCTAAAATGATTAGTGCTCATCATTTTCTGTTTGTGTGAATTTGGTTTTGTTATGTTAACGCGGTTTTTTCTTTACTTGAAGTGTGTATACATTTTAGTACCCTCTGTATAAGTAAATATTTTAATCATGGAACTGCGATCTGAAAATGTGTTATGAACGACGATGATGACAATTTGACGTTACTTAGGGGCACGATTGACATGTACTTAAAGAACTGAGTCAGGAAACTAAACCAACGGGGAATCGAACCGGGCCCGCCTCGTGGGAAGTGCAAATGCTACCTCTAAATTGCGGTGATGGTCTTTGTTTTGACGTTATTTCTATGAAACGTTAACTGCTTCTGCATTGCACATTAATGTGCACAATCATTCCTTCTCCTTTTATTTCTAGTACGTACATTAAATATGACGTATACAGATATTTCCTCTTACAATTTCTCGCAATTTTATGTAGAATTTATTTCACTGTATTCGTTTAAATCGAAAAATTCATATTAATATTTGTCCATTTCATTAATTTCGACTATTTATTTAACTAGGCATAATAATATCAATAATATTATACTTATATAAATATATGATAACTGCATAGCATCCAAAAATTATTTTTTCAAAAACGAACCAGAACATTTACATTTTCCTTCTTTTTTTTTCAAACTGAAAATTTAGGCTACTTTGATATTTGACCACAAAACAAAATAATGTCCTCTTCCATGTAACAATTGCAAGTCAATATTTTGTAGGGTGGTCTTTTGTGTTTTATTTATCTTAAAGGCCTGTCTTGTTTTTGATCATTTTTTCGTATAATTAAGTTAAATTGTTCCGGCAGTTCTTTTTTAGAAATTTCGAATTTACAAGCGTTTTCCAAGCCTTGGTGTTAAGCTCTTAAGTTTTCGATAGATTAAGGCACCAGTTGCTTATACAATAGGTATTAATTGAGATCAATAACATTTAAATGTGTTTTATTCCTAAATTGTGAATACTTTTGTGTAAGTAACCCCATTTATTAGTGTTGTCTTGAATAAACGTATTTTCACCAACCCTCAAACCACAACTGTCCTCCATCATGTATAATTGTTTGGTGTACATTCAATTTTTTAACCTCTTAACTTACTTTACGCTATACAAGAGCTATTTAAACTGATTTAAAATGTTTACTTTTTAATCTACAAAACGTACTTCTACATTTACCTTTTTAATATATTCCTTAGTAGTGCTAATGTTTTTAGCTTATTGACTTTATTTACATAGAATTTTTCTGGGAATTTCCCATTGCAGTCTTTACTTTGCAAACTCTTTACAAAGATCCTGGATAAGCTTGTTTTCCTGTCTCTACATGAGTTATTGATGTACTTAATTTACTAATTTATTATATATGATTGCATTCCTAATTACTAAATATCTCATTCGTTCTTTAAGCTTCGTCGATTGACCTATGAGGTAGATTCTGTTCTATCTTTTTGTTCATATCTTCATGCAGTATAGCATTTGTATTTCTAGGAATACTCAACTTGGAAATATTTCTTACAAAAGTCTCTTTTTCTACTGTAATTTAAAAATCCTAATTTTTGATAAACTGAAAGGAATATTTTGTTGTTTTAAACAAAAGTTCATTTTTACCTATTACAAAATAGTTTAAATTCAATGTTGATACGTTAATTGCGTTTGTCTACATTTACTAAAAAGTTTTAAGTATTTATTTCGTTAAATTTATAAAATCTTTCTTTCCAGTCTGGCACAGTACAATGTAAATATCTATAAAATGTTCTGATTAACGCATTTTCTTGTTTTTCTATTTTTAAGGTGCACTATCTTTAATTTTTAGGCATCACAGAATATGAATTATATTATTCGTGTTCCCCCCCCCCCAAACCTTCAGATTTTAATTACCTAAATGCACTGTTCCGTTACCTACGACAACGAAGACCCTATTTCGAACCTTGATACTTTGAAGTAGCATGTTTGGTACAAATTCAAGTGTTTCGGGGTTTTTCTCGGGATTACTTTTCAGCTTGTATATTATCAATACTCTTCACTCCCCTCTTCCACTTATTGTTCATTCCATTGTAAAGGCTGGCTGTCATTTCAGTTAAGACTGCGAAACTTTCTTTTCTGGCGAGTCCTCATTTAACTCCTCCCCTTATTTTGTAGGCGGTTGTCTGATCCTAGAGATAATGTCTGGGGCACTTCGACATTTAATCGCCATAAGCAAAACTCCTGCAGGACTGCTCCCCTACCTGGTTTCCATCATGATAGGGGAAATGGCAAATGGAAATACAGTTGGCAGATGGGGCTTGTGGTGCCTCTATGGTCTGGCGAACTGCAATAACTCCTTTGAAGTTCAACACTATCCGCACCATTGATACATTTTGGTGACTTATGATTTAAACGAAAACTAAAAAGAAAAATATAGAGAAAACAAAAATTATAATCAATTTTGTAGTGAAAAACGTAACCATTTTTGTGTGCACAAGAGTCACACAAGTGGTTACACACGTTCGTACTGTTTCTTGCTAACAAAAATATAAATGCATATCTATATGGACATGTTCAAGTTATGATAATAGCAAACTTGAAATTATCAGTGGAAGAATGAATTTCTGCTCTTGTTCACTGTTATTTTGAATCTTGTTATTCTTTTGTTAATTGTTTTACTCATACTTAAACACCATCTAGACTATCTATATGGAACCTAAACCAAAGATTTCAAAAGTTGATAACTAGAGATCCATTACTAACGAAGAAAACTTGCATCATGTAAATTACTGCTCGTTATATATTCCAGGCTTTAGAAGTTTTCATTGAAATAAACTTTCTCAAATGGGTAATTATAAACCATTGATCTTAGATGCAACCGTTAATAAACGAATATATAACAAATGGGTTAATTGTAATTCTGGGAACTACACAGTATTTGAGACATTTACGAACACGCACTAAGGTTTAAATGTAATTATATTTTTTATTAAATTAATGGGTGTTACAAAAGCATAGGATTATTGTCAAAAAAAGGATTTATAGTTTACATTTTAAGGTATTATATAGGGCTTTCATTTCAAAACTTGCCGGTCTGAATAACTATCTATTTATGAAATTTTGTCAAAAGCATGTCGATTTAAATGCTGAAGGAGACTCTTAAACCCCAGCTACCTCCCTTTGAAATTTCAAATAGCAACCTTATAATTTGGTACTTATGGTGTTGTTTGAATTTGAACATGGGAAAGCTACAAAAACTATTGAGCATTTAATGCAACAGTAGTATTTCGATAGGTAATAAATGTTCGTGACCGCCTAGACGCTTAAACGAATGCCGCGTTGGAGCTTTCCTTTCTTTGAATTTTCCGCTCTTCCTTCCATATCATTTCATTCCGTTGGTACAGGATTATAATTGCCAGGGAGGTGGGCTGGTGCAGTGTGACGGTGGTTTGCGCTTTATAAAGATTTCTTCCTCCCATATTACCACTTTCTCCGTAGATGCCCCCACGGGGAGTTTAGGCACAAACGGCCTGCCGTTAAGCAAGGTTGAAGTACTGAAATATTCTCCTCCGTCTCTAATTTCAGAATCCAAGGTACAAAAAACTGGGGCTCAGGAGATGCCAACTAGTCTAGCTTAGGTCAATAAAATAAAATATTTTCTTGGAACCATTCATTTTATAATATCTTTTATTTATTTCCTTCATAATGAAAGTATTTCGAAATGGCATATTCTTATTTTAAACTTATATGATATTAAGAAGTTGACTGATGATTGATTCTGACACAAGGGAACTGTTTCAATAGTTGTATTAATAGTTTCAACTTTCGGTTTATTAAATGCAAAAATAGGAATGTGAAAAGCAACAAAATAACTTAAATTCGTTACATTTTTATTTTTGGTCTGTTTTGCCATTGAATAATGTCATATACATATTCATAAATTTATATTATGGAATAGAATTTTTTATAAAAGCATTAAACATATCAAATCCTGATTTCTAAAAGGAATTATTTATAAAAAACTGTGATCATTGATTTCCATGTCGTCGTCAATTTTTTTAATAAATATATTTCTTTTTTACATGGAAAGAGAACATTCTTAAACGTACTTAAACTTCAGTTTTTTAATTATTTTTTACGTTTATGTGAATTTTATGAAGTAATGAACAAATAACGCATGCTTCCGCAAAACAATTTAAGTATTTTATGGCGATACAGAAAGATATTTTTTTCAGTGAGCATAAAAGGGGAAATACGATTCAGTTTTAGAGACATTATCACAGTGACACAATGACTAGTATAATGGTAACGGTAAATAGGTTGTGCTTTCATTAAAATTTCTTTTAAAATATAGACTTAGGTGTTTCCAATATTTTTTTTAGTCCCTTCGTTTTATTTTGATTGCAATTGTCCGTTCTTTTAACATTCCTGAGTATAAGTGGATATTTATGCTCTGGTTAGATGTTGAAATGCATTACGTTATGGTAATAATTCTAAAATATACTGTCATCATTTGCTCCAATCTTCACAGTCGCAGATATAGCCTGAGCTTTTAAATGAGATCGATGAATGGCCCCAGGTAGAAGGGATACAGAAAGAAACCACGGAGAGCTTTCTTATATCTCCGAAGCAGGCTTGAACTAGCAGAACTGTTTAGTAGCTTTACATTTCTTGCATAATTATCTATTAACTGCATTGCAACCATCATAAGTGTGCTAACCTACAAATAAATAATCTGAAATAACTCCATTACAATGCCTTGTTTCCCACACTGGGACGTGTATTGCAAACTCTTACACTTTATTTCTAAATTACGAAATTGCATTTATATATTATTATTTTTAAATGATACTTATTGTTAGGTTACAGTTGGAATTTACTAAAATAATACAAAATTGATAAATAACAAAATTATATTCCCTTCAACTACTTCCTAATTTCTGAAAACCAGTAATATTCGAGTACCTGGAAACCAGCTACTACTTCTACTACTACTACTACTACTACTACTACTACTACTACTACTACTACTACTACTACTACTACTACTACTACTACTACCACTATTACTACTACTATTACTACTACTACTACTACTACTACTGCTACTACTACTACTACTACTACTACTACTACTACTACTATTACTACTACTATTACTACTACTACTACTACTATTACTACTACTATTACTACTACTACTACTATTACTATTACTACTACTATTACTACTATTACTACTACTACTACTACTACTACTACTACTACTACTACTACGAATAATAGTTTTATTAATTTACATTCTAACATACTTTTACTTTACTACTTGTATGTATCTATTCCTGTCTATTTTTTGTATAAAACTCTACTGTATATCTATAGATCTTGTATATGTTCCTTTATTTTTCATATTATATAATATCTTTCTATGTTATATAATCTTTATAAATATATTCGTGTAAATTTCACTTTTATATCTTATATTAATCTGTTTTACAACACTAATTATACTCTTTGTTTACGAATCTAATTGAGGTTTATCAAAACTACATTTACCCTGCCAGTTCATTATATTAACATCGTTAACATTAGCAATAATAATCACTAATAATATTAGTTATAATTATTATAATTATTATAACACTTTTTATGTTTTATTTTACTTCCTCTTGTCTTCTTCTTCTTCACCATACCCCTTTTCCACATCACTTTACCTACTCTCATTCTATATACACAATACTGTTTTATGCCCTATTAAAATTTTTCTTCACTACTCCACTACACTTTACACTTCTCTGTTTCATTTGTTTATACTCATATTATTAAAAATTTAAAGCTGTTCTTACAATTTTCATCACTAACTTCACTTCACTCCACTTCGCCCATATCTGCTACACCATATTTCTCCAATATATTACACCCCTCCCAATCTTTATTATACTTCTACGTTCCTTCTAAACAAGCTCCTCTAACTCCCATCCTCTACACCTTCACTGAGGCTCCCAACAACTCCTAGAGGTCCCCAACAACTCCTGTGCTAACCTGTACAAATAATATATTTTCTAGATAAAAAATATTTTAGCAAGGGAATAGTTTGGATTTAGAAAAAACATGTCAACCAATGGTGCCACTTTCAAGTTAACTAATGATGTTCTCAAATCTTTTGATAATAAATTTAATAAACAAATATTCTGTGATATATCATAAGCGTTTTACTGTGTAATTCATAAAATATTCTTATCAACATTATTAAGGGCAAATGTTATCAAACAGAAAGGATGAAGCTATAATAAATTCTTCATATGATTGCAATGTGTACTCGGAATGGTTAGTAGTGAAGTAGTACTTCTCAAGACTCTACTTTGGGTCCATTATTATTTTTATTACATACCAATGGTCTCCTCTCAGTAAAAACCAAGCATGCCTATCGAATTCTTTTTGCAGATATTACTAGTATTCTCATAAAAGTATTCAAAATCAGTCGACTCTCAGATTTATCCAATGATATTTCCAATTGTTTGACAGTAACAATATTCATATAAACTTTCAAAAAAACTAATGCATTCATTTTCGCACATAAACATGCTGTAGACCTAAAGACACAATTTGAAGGCAAAGAAATCATCAAATCTAGTAACTTAAAATGTCTTGATCTTATAATTGACCATAATATGAAATGGAAAAAACATATTAATTACATTTTACCCAAAATAGTAAATGCTTAAAAAAGAAGAAGAAGAAGAAGATTTCTTATACAGCAAAGAGTAATAAGGATAATAACAGGGGCAAAACCATTAACTCTTGTAAACCACTGTTCAAAACTTTGGTAATTTTACCGTTAGCTTCGAGGACATTCTAGCTGTAGATAGCTTAGAAGTATTCGTAACAAACAGCAAAGAAATTAGACATAGAAATTACACAAAGAAACAAGTAGCAGGTACCCCTACAAATGTATAGCTTTGCTAATTCACTCCCATCAACTATAAAGGAACCTCATACTAATAAACAAATGGTCAGTTTAGCATTTAAAAGATACCTTACCACTCACATCTTTTACACAGAGGATAATTTCATAATGCCAAAAAATAAAAGATGGCATATCAATGTAAACTCTACACCAGAGTTAAAATTTGTAAATATGAAGAGTGTAACAGTTTTATCAAATGTATAAAATGTATATAATTTCTAACGAAACCCACAACCTAAACTTAAGTCTTTTTTCTGTCTTTTACAGTCAACTAAACTCATTATAGGATCCACAGATATTGAAGAAGGAATATAATATGCTACATTTACTTTTAACAGATTATCTTAGCCTAAGCATGGGTAAGATTTTTTTTTTTTTTTTTTTTTTTTTTTTTTTCTAATTAATGAACCTAGCCAAGACTCAAAAGATATTTATAAAAATATTAAAATGCATTTGCAGAAAAAGAGACTTCTTCTAAAGCATCACCAGCATACAATCAGCATGTAATGCATAACATTCCAATCCTGCTATCGCTTCACCCTATTTGTCCTCACTTTTTGCGCATTTGCCATGCCGGTCTCACGGCAGTATATATGGTTAGACAGTTGACCCTAACGTTTGTATAAACGTTATTTTAAATTCGAATCAATTAATATGAGGAATTTATTCCGAGCCTTCCTAATCAATTGCTCCCTTTTAGAATTGCAATGTTGAGCACAATTCTGAACCCACTGGGTTCGGTAGGGGGGGGGGAACAAGCGAAAATAAATGAAATATAGAGGGAATTGGCATAAATCTTCAATGTATGCCAACAAAAACTACGTTAACACAACCGAACTTAATCGTGTCAACTAGAATATGTTGTTTATTTAAACAAGGAAGGATGACAAGTGCAGCATTTTTCTATAAGATATGACTGGGGAAAGGGGAGGTCCCGATCCCTTCAGCAACTCAGGTATGGACCCCTCCCTTCGAGTAGTTGTCACCATGTGGCGCGAAACTCATGCGATATTGAGGACATCTTTGTTTGGCAAAGTCGGCAATGATGGGGTTATGAAAAACGCTCGGGTTAGCAATACTAGACACTGCTGTTGTGCCAGTGAATACTGAGAGATGAACCGTATGATCTGCGCGGGTAACAGCTTTCATCCCCAAAGAGAAATAGGATGGGCAAGGAGTTCAAGCGTAAAAGTAGCCGAGACTCCACGTGAGCGGACAAGGTTTATAACTAAAGACTGATATTTTATGCTTTGAAAGCATATTCACCTATGCCAAATTCTGTATCTTCTTTTCTTTGGTCTTCTCTCGCTTCATTTATCCTCCTATGTGAGACAAGCACACCACACCCTGGGTCAACCGCAATCCGGACAATCATATAGATTCCACATGCACCCTAAAGAACTTCCTGAATTGATGATCAATCTTGATAACATCATAAACACAGAAGACGCAGATAGATAGGTGAAATGAAGATGAACGAATCCCTGGCAGAGAAGTACTAACCTGAGCAAAAGCACGGAAAAACGCGGGTTAGTCGACTGCAGGATTTTAACCTAGCTTTTCCCGAATAAGAAGCTTTGAAATTTGGTCGTCAAGTCCTTCATCCTGTTGCCATCTCTTAATCGACAATGACTCTGTAGAACAACAGAGCGCTTCCTCTTCTGCCCCTTTCCTTTTTGGAAATTCATAAAATTAAAAAGTTGACATTAGCAAAAGTTGCGCCTTCATCACTGTCGTATAGAATTTGACTTATTTTCGTTTAGACCTGCAGATCATTAGCAAACATTTGCTATGTGTTTGTTCTCTCTTTATATTCATATTCCAGTTCCTGTTCGTGCTATTGCAGTTAATTCGGCTGTTGTAACTAAAAAGAAAAGGAATGCAGTATGTCTCTTACAACACATACACATATACATATACATATATAAGAACGTGTATTTTTGCCGCATCCAAACCGCCTTCGGAAACTCGTGTAATTTCGTGTGGAGTGCGCATTTGTGACAGGGAATGAGCTGATGTGATTTATGATGCTAGTTTTAATCTCATTGCAAACAGTTTGCGCGCATTCCATCCTGTCTGACGAAAGAGCAATTCCTTCAGAAGGGCAAATATTTAACTCTGTCACCACCCATATGTTTTTCTACATTTTGGTGGTGTTTTTGTAACTGGTCTACCTAAAATCCGGCATTAATAAAGATTGAGTTTTGTCTCTTCCAGAAATTGCTTCTATTGATAGTTTTTAAGTAAGCAATAGTAGAAATTATAGCATTCTTGAGAAGCAAAATGGAACAATAGCACACAGCTAATTTATTACTGAAATTAATGATATTATAGGGTCTTTATTTTAAATTTTGACAGTGTGGTAAATGTTTATATAAAATAATTGAACCTCAACAAAAATACATAAATTTAAATATTGAAGGGGAAGTTTAATCACGGTATAAGGTGCGGACTCATGAGCGGGAGGTCTGGGGTTCGAATCCTGCCAGGACCGTCCTCCCTGGCTGAGGTTTTATCCAGGTTTTCCTCAGTCCTCATAAATGACAAATCCCGGGGAGGTAATCTAAACTTAGGTTCGGAACGTTTCCTTCCTTAAAAATACTCCTTATCCAATTTATCATTTCATTTCATGTATTATCAGTGTATATCGCCTGTGGTGTCTCTGTAGTAAAAACGGGCGTTAAACTCCATTCATTCATTCATTCATTCATTCATTCATTCATTCATACGGTATAGATTACATTTATGTTTCATCCTCTCAATCGCAGTCATCCCAATTTATACATCTTGTGTTGAAATTTAAATGAAAAATTTTCACTTTACGAGGCGGTAGTTATGTTTACCGAGCGTAACCGAAGCCAGTTATCCAACTATTCCTTACTGCACGGGAGGACATTGGTAAATTCTTGCTCTAACATAGAAAATGTAAATGTGTTACAAAACAAAATGTTACTTATTTAACATAACCATCTCTTAACTCTATACACTTCAACACAACGTTCGTTTCTAAACTTCATAAAATAATGTTTTTCTTGCTCTGCAAACTATTCCTCCACAGTACTTCGATGAAAATGTCTTTTCTTTTATGTATTTTTCGTTTTGAAATAAATAATATTCTGAAAGAGCTAAATCTGGCAAATAAAGAAAATGGTTAATAATTCAATTGCAATAGAGCACAACTTTGGAAATTTTTCCCCAGCCTTTTTCCAAAAGTCAGTAATGCAGAATAATACACATCCGTTACCGTTTTAACTTGCTCTAAATAATCTTCAATATAATTTCTTCTTTGTCCCAAAAACAAATGCGAGAACCTTCCCTGCCGATTTCTGGACACGGAACTTTATTGGGCGGGGCGAACCATCATGTTTGCATTCCTTTGATTTGTTCTTTTGTTTCTAAATCGTAGCATTGAATCAGTGTTACAATACGATCCAAAAAGTTTGAAGAATCTTCTTCAAACGTACTACAAATTCACGTGCACGTTGTCACTCCAAGTAGATTTTGATCAGCATTCAGGCTTTTTGGGATCCATGTAGCAGTGATTTTTCTCATACCATAATTATTATTCAAAATTTCATCCATTCTTTCCAGTTGTTGAGAATTAATATTCACGACGATTGCTCGCCCGTTTAGAGAAACACGCCTTTAATATTCCATCAGACACACAGTATTACTTTGTGCGCGAGCCTATTTTGTGTAGCGATGATTTTGGCATGATCGATGTTTTGGTGTATAATAATGCACTCATTTTTCGTCATATGTGACAATACTTCTCCTGATAAATCTTATCTTGCATGATATCTGCGGAAAACTGACTACAGATATTCTCTCTGATTTGGCCTTGTTTAAGTGTCATTTTATGAGATACTGATCTACAGTTCTGTACGACTTTACTCTTATTATGGCGAGCGATGTGAGGTATCTTTGGATGCATCGAGTTCTTCTGACTGCCTACGAGCTTCTTTTTGCGGATTTTCTTCCAAAACTCTGCGTGTATTCTCAATATTATATACCTTAGCTCTTCCAGGACTCGATAAGTCTTTAGCGTTTTCTTCTCCATTATTGAAACACTGGGCTCACTAACATACCTTCTCCTTCCACTCCACATATTTCCGTCGGTCCTGGTGGTGTAGTGGTTACCATACTTGCTTCCTATACCCAAAACGCGGGTTCGAACCCGGCCAGGGCCGATGGATTTTTTCGGGCGTAAAAATCCTCAGTATGGCTTCCTTCGGAAGGGAAGTAAAGCCGTGGGTCCCGTGTCGTACATTTACGGCACGAAAAAGAACCTCAAGCCTGAAAGAGAGGCCTCTGAGCAAAATTTGTCTGCCGTTTCATGCCCTGAGTTGAATGGGACGCTGATGACCTGAGATGTTAAAGAGCGTCCATAAATAAATCAATCAATCCACATATTCCAGCCATAGCAGCAGTTTTATAATCTTGTTTTCAGTAGTGCTTTAGAAGGACTCTAATATCAAACCTTGTTACCTATATTTTATGATTTTGTACTAACAACTGACAATTGACACATACCCAATAATAATCATGGCACCCGTAAAAAATACTGTCAAATAAAATATAACCTTAAAATGTTACAAAATACCAAACTCAACAACCAATATTTCTTATGAGGCAACCTTATAAATACAATGTTGGAGAATTATTAGATAAACTTTCTCGAGACAAATGGAATTTCAGGTCTGCAAAATAAACTGTTTTCTTAAGGATTCTCAAAAACTCTCAACGGGGCATGCAAAATGGCATTAACCATCAGTTGCTGTTGCTTGATTTGATTTATTTATGGACGCTCTTTAACAGCTCAGGTCATCAGCGTCCCATTCAATTCAGGGCGAGAAACGGCCGACAAATTTTGCTCAGAAGCCTCTCTTTCAGGCTTGAGGTTCTTTATCGTACCGTAAATGTACGACACGGGACCCACGGCTTTACTTCCCTTCCGAAGGTAGCCATACTGAGGATTTTTACGCCCGAAAAAATCCATCGGTCCTAGCCGGGTTCGAACCCAGGCTCTTGGGTTTTCATTATTTGCTGTTTAGTGGTACTTTAAGATGGTCTGTTCATATTGTGAAAGAATAGCCTTATTTAAGAAAAAATGCTAAATAAAATAAATCATACAGGGAAAGGAGTCCATTGCATTCTTCTGTCACCCATTTTACATACATGATGTAATTGTTCATTGTTGTCCATATTTTTAGTAAAATAACTTAAGAAGACATATGAGTAGGTGAGATTTAGTTTTATTCTTCTGTGTTCAGCTGTTGTTTGGTGATGCATCGCAGAACGGAGTCTTCTGAATTGAAAGACACAATTAAACCTAAAACAAAGAAATATAAATCGTATGGTAGGATGTCTGAATTCAATAAAAAGTCACAATCAAATGAAATGGGGGATTTTGGGACTATACGCGTTATTACTTTCAATTATAGCCTGAAGAAATAAGACACAAATTCAACATCATTGCACTTTTAGAACACTAGAACATCAACTTCTAAGAAGCAACAATTAGGCTGCTTACAGTCTTCCTAATGACCATTTTTGCCTGCCGAAATGTGCATTGTACTGTCTCGCTCTTCCTTAAAAGCACAAAAGTTACAATTTATCGGTCTAATATTGCCTAACAATCATGTCTTTCTAAGACATGCTGAGAAGTACAAAGATTGTAAGGCCTAATGAAGTACTGTGAATATAAGATAAAATTGCCTCTCAAACCTTCCATACAAATTAAATAGCGATAGTTCATGCACTAATTTAAAATAGTTTATTTTCCCATTAATATTGTGATTATAAACCTAAAAATTAATTTTTTGTAAAGGTTAGTACCGTGATAAATGTAGTTTAAAATTATTTATCGTTTTAAAGTTAACGTGAGATAAGAGGTTGTTGTTGTTGTTGTTTTTGTTGTTGGTTCTTTTTTAAGTGGTTGTACCCATGGAAAGATTTTGAAAATTTTCTTCACATCTCTGTCATCAAAAATCACAATGAATATATATGCACATAACACACATACGTGTGTGCGTATGTTTGTGTGTATATGGTCGTTAACATCCTAGCTTCTTTGTTTTTTCTCAACGAAACTCGGCATATAACGATCAATTAACAAATTATTCATCTGTTGAACAGCAAAATTGAACTATTAGGAGTGGGGATTAACCTAAAATGATAATTTAATAATTGGTCTAGTGCCTGCAATTTTTTTTCCTCAACGAAAATGTGTATATGCCACTGAAATAAAATAAGGAAAATAGTTTCTGAAAATCAGTTTTTTATGTAAGGTTTTGCCTAAAACGCAAATTTTAAAAAAAATTTTTTTTTGCTACGAAATTCTGTGTTGCCATTTAATTTTTTTTTGAAATTAGGGAAAACGAATCATTAGAAGAAAGCCGATTTTTTGTAATCGTCGAGGATGTCGATTAAGGTTGCCCGGGATGAAATAACAATTGGGTGTTCGCCCCAAGCGATAAACTCGATGTCATGTGAAAGAGTATGGGAGGAATTTTCTGCGCATGCGCATGCACATGGACGAATAATCGAACTTACAGACAGCGGCCGTACCGAACAGAAAAAGCCGAACTCCAGGGAATGTTGGGGCAATACGGAGTGATGTACAAATCTGAAACAGCAGTGTTATGTACTCAATCAACCTTGCTAGTATAAAATGTACATAAAATCAGATGGAGAGAACATAACGGTCTCGCATAGAAAAACAAGAAATCGTATGTTTAAAATTAACTATGTACTTAATGTTTACTTAAATCACATTCCGTTTTAGTTGTTATACAGCTAAGTGCAATTAGAAATGTTAAGCTAGCAATGTATCACATAAATAAAATAATAATGATACTTTTTTCTCCTATCTTCTCTGCTTTAGCGTTCTGTGATAACGTTCACACATTCAACTTGCTGAGGAATTTGCTTAGTTTTCGCAGCTACTGCGTGACAGACACTGCATTACTAATTTTAATAAGGAACCGATACCACACATGCCTTTAAAAGTAAAGAGTTAAGTTATATGGAATTACTAAATAATAGTCTCCACATAGAATTAAATGTTTAAAATGGTTGTACTGAAAAGTTTGTAAAATATTGATAAACATTTTTCCCCCTCCCCTGTAGTCTTCAATTATTACTGGTATTTTGGTACTTGTAGCATCTGTTTCCTGAAACTGTTTGAATATAACCTATTGGACTGTTCTGTTAACTTCATCGAATTCGTTCCGGAAGCCGCTAAAGTTCCGTTTACTAAAACACTCGTTTCTTTTCCGTGTACAATTGCCATTTTATCGTTATACGTATTGGGTTAACAATGCGAGCAGAAATACCAACAACATGCAAAAAGTTTTCAGCAGCTGTTTACTACGCTAAAACGTTCCCTGCACTAGCTGATCGTATGCTGAGAGTTATGATCCTTTGAATAGTTTATAGACATCCTGTAAAGTCTATTCTTTTTTCTCGAAAACTTTTTAGGAGTGGTAGTCAAAGGTCCAACGCAGAACATGAAAATTATTTATAGCCCTCGACGAGAGGAAAATATTGACAAGCACATTTTCTTTGTGCTTTACCGTGTTCCCTTCCCATCCTCCGAAAATGCTATGGAAACCAGTTCAGTGTTTATGGCATATGAGAGTTGGATAGGAGAATATTCTTGTAAGAGTTTGTCTGCGTAAATTTAATATAACACAAAAAAGTTTAAAAATCTAAAGTCCAATTGATCGCCTCTATCATTTATGTAACTTTAGCTTTGAACTGTATTGCGTATTAATTAGCTTCTTAGGTCTTTAGTATATCTTAACTTTGCATGTTCAGTTTTCCAGTATATCCCAAGACTTTAGACAATGATGCCCATGCTATTCCCGCTCTTATAGCTTTTTACATTTCAAAATTTAAAATAGTTTCATTTTAAAGCTGATTAAGCCTTTCTTTGTGATTAGTCCAGTGAGAGCAGTTTAAAAGTCCCGATACATAATTCAGCAGGTCGGCGGTTAGACCCCGCTTTGCCGCCGGTAATTTCTTGCGTAAACTCGCAGCACTCACGCGTTTTAAAAATGACGCACAACACATTAAATAACAACATTTCGTAATCACTCTCCTTAAACCAGGGGCTGGAAATGTTGCCTATTTTCCCCTGACACACAATCCACGTCTTCTTAGGACACGCATTATCTCTACATCACTGCGTTTTAAATGTTTGCTTTAAACTCCTCCAAGTTGTGAGGGTTAGTTGAATATACTATAAGGATTAAATATTTGGGGAACAAGGAGAGTTTTAATGAAGTTCTTGCACTTGCACATGGCGTCTTCGATTTTTTTCCGGTCATTGACAGAAACTGTCTCATTAAACTTCTGTACTAACTTTAATGCTTTTTTCGTGTTTTGGATCCGAGATGCCAGGACATTTGCACTTAAATGCCTGTCTCGTTTTGCCACATGATTTTCTGTACCTGATGTAGGTATGTCTTGAAGATGAATATACGACGCAGTGATTTCACCATTATATAACACTACTTCACTGTTTAATGACATTTCACTCTGTATTGAACAACACAACTGCCCGACTCTGTCGAAATCCCAGTGGCAACTGGCTGGAAGAGATAATGATGCCGCTCGTGCGGCGTGGGAAATCTCAGCATTGGAAGGAGGTAGATCAGCTGGGCGGCAAACTAATTGCGGGAATTTGAAATCGCTTTCGCAGTGGTATTGTAGGTCTTTGCATACAGGATCATATAATAACCTTTTTTAGCTTCCTGGAAATCTTCATGACTAACAGGGCATTCAGGTTCAGTCCGTGAAGCAATAGCTTCTAGGAAGTGACAAACGACACTTATCCTGCATTGGCGCTTAGCGGCCTTAAAGTTCAAATATTTACTTACTACTAGAACTAGATTTTTATTTAATAATATTGGCAGAATGTGTAGATAAAGTTTAGTAAAAGTATACTAAGTATGTAGGTAAATATTACAAGCGTGGAGAAGAATACTTTTGTTACTTGAGCCCTGCTCATGGCTAGCCGTTTGTGCCTACGCTCCTAATGGGTACACCTCCGGGAAGAAGGGATGGAATGAGAGAGACACCGAGTGCCCAGGATCTACAGGCGGTGACAACGTGGACAAGAAAGGGTCCCTAACACGCCGATGCCGGCGGAGTTTACCCTTCGAGTTGTGCGAGCTCTTAAAAGGTTCGAGTTTCATACCCAGACACTCGCAAACCACTACCACACCGCGCCAGCCCATCTCGCTCTGATATTTTTGACCCTGTAAAAGAATAAACGGAATGAATGAAAGCAAGTGGGACTTTCAGAATGCGAGTTACAAACACTTGGATCACCCCGCTCAGATAATTGTTAATAAATCTTTATTAACTGTAATATAGTTGTGTAAGTTTATACACATTATTACTTTTTATAAAGTTTGAAAATTGCAAATATATAAGAACATTATATTTGAAATTTATATTTTTGTCTTTCTGGAAGGAACGTCTTTTGTCTGAGAGACATTATCTGAAACACCGGTGCATATCTGCATTAGCAGTAACGTTCTCAGGAGTATTAACAAGCATACAATGTGCGGTGAATGATAAGAAAAGATGGGTATATCTGATGTTCTTATTCGGCATAACTCGTAATTTGATGGAAATCATTACATTACATTATGCGCTACTTTACTTGTGAATTACATCTTTCAGAGATAGACCCGAAGTCTGTCTGATACAGACGGAAAGTAAACTGTGCACTTTGGAATTGGGAGTTTCTTATCGCTGACTTCACAGCTTAGAAATAGCTACTGTGGAAATGTACGCCTTGAATCCAGGTTCTACAATTTGCGAATTTAGGTCTGAAAGCACAGATATATACCAGGGTTCATAAGTTTCTGGCCTCTCCGATAAGGATTATCGCCTTCACAAAACCGTATCTGGTGTCATACCTTATGTGTTAAGTAAATAATTGCAGCTGTAACTTCCGCTCCGCTGTGTTCAGTTGTTCAGATATAGTTGCATAAAGAAGGCCATGTGTAGAAGATTGTAACATGTTCAAAATGGAGTTTCGAGCTGTTATTAACTTCTTCACAAAAGAAGGACTTACTCCATATGAAATTAATCAGCGATTGGACGATGTATATGGGAAAGCATCCCCCTCATGTTCTACCGTAAAAGAATGGGCAAACTTTTTTGAGTGGGTCGAGAAAGCATTGAAGACGAAGAGCGTGCATGTCGTTCCTTGGAGGTTCTCACTCCTGAAAACATCGCTCTTGTGAAAGGAGAAATTATAAAAAGCCGGTGGCTCAAAGTTACAGAAACAGCGTCATTTCTAAAACAACAGTCCTTCGAATTATTTATGAACATTTAAACATGAATAACGTTAGTGGGTGCCTATACTTCCTTCCTAAGACCAAAAGCAGCAATGAGCCATCTGTTACCAGGCATTTTTGAAGCTCTGCCGTGACAACGAGAGAGAAGTTCCGCAAACTATTGTTACAGGAGATGGAACTATGGTCCCCTTCTATGATCCCTTGTCCAAAAGAGAATCAACGGAGTGGCAGGCGTAAACCTGGCTAAGCACCACCTCCAAAGACCAAGGTCACTCAGTCAACCAAGAAGATCATGGCCATAATCTTTTGGGACTGTAAAGGAATGCTCTTCATTGACTTCAAGGAGAGGAACGCCACAGTAAATGGGGAATACTATGCTGGCCTACTGCACAGACTACGTGCCTTCCATCAAAGAGAAAAGGCGAGGAAAGCTGAGTGGTGGTGTGCGCCAACGCACAGCTCTTGTTGCAAAGGAAGCTTTGAAGAAATGTGGCTTCAAGGTAATCGACCATCCACCCTAGATACAGCCCAGATCTATCTCCCAGTGACTATTTCCTCTTCTCATAACTCAAGAAGGACTTCGAGGAAGGAAATTTAAGTGTGACGAATAAGTGATAGATGCTGTTTATGCCCATTTTGCAGACAAGACTTGGGGGAGGGGGGTTGAAATGTTAATTCAAAGATATGAGAAGTGTATTGCAATAAAGGTTAACTATAATTAAAAGTGAAATATAGTTTTTGTCTTTATCATGCCTACAAAATAGTTAGGCCAGAAAGTTATGGGCCTCGTACATCAGAGAGTTCTGCTAGCTGCACTGGACACTTGTGTACTTCCGGAAACAAGAGTCTTGTCTCTGCCACACGATGTAGATCATGAGCTGGTTAGGTACCAAGTTGGATAAATCATTTCAGGGCTTTTTCTGCTTTCAACAAGTATGCTACTGCATCTGTAAAAACATCTGAAGCTCATTATTTATTTAACGTGCTATTATTCAATTATTATTTTTCCTACAAAGGTTTACAGTAAACCAGATGGGGTTTAATGAAGCTTCTGAATCAAACTTTCACGCGATAAGACTCGCGATGAACTACCTAAAACTTCAATGCACTTATCAACTGCATTCCATATGTATGGACTGTCAATATTAGTATTGAAGGTTTCCAAGGGGTCGATACAATAAGTTTCAAAATAAGTTTTAATAATGAAGAGTCTTGCGGAATAAGTATATATTGAGACACAGGGGTTGGACAAAATAAAATTAACATCCTATTAGAAGTATCCCATTTCCTGATGGTGTATTGAATTAGGCCACCACGCATTCTCCTTGTACTATGAGACCGCTGCTATCGTTTTGAACCACCCGTAAACCTGTCGTTGATAAAGTTAGTAAGCGCATCTACCGCCATAACAGCATAGCACGCTCATGCGAAAACTTCTGTTAAATATAATAGAGGTAGAGAGACGAAATTGGTGGATGGGGACAAGGAAAGCTTTAGTTGCCTCTCAGAAGAAACAACTAAAGGGACTGTTGAGCTCCTTACGCTTCCAGAAAACGTAGTGTCAACCAGGAAACTGCATAAACAAAATATTCATGGCAAAGCTGTTAATGTCAAACTTCTTGTATCATAGGAGAATGCAAAATGTAACTTCAAGGAGGACAAAACCTGGACTTTCGATCAATAGAAACGTAATGTAGTCCGACGAATTAACCTTTAAACTGACGGAGAACACCGGCAGAAGCATGCAATCCAAACTCTTCTTCCAACAGCGAAGAATAGTGTCATGGTTAGGGCTGTCATATCACGGTTTTCAGTGGGTCTTTACCAACAGAAAGATAACTGGTAAGGTCTATTAAACAATTTTAAGTGACTGTGGCCAATCACTGTTCCCAACAGAGGAATCCGTCTTCCAAAATGATAATGTCCTCATTCATAAAGCTTTGGCACTGTTTAGGATTGGTGTAACGAGCACAAGGACGAAATTACACACCTTTCCTGACCTGGCGTGATTTGAATATTATAGAATCATGTGGTCTGTGTTGGAAAACAAAGCAAGAACCCTCTATCCACCTCCAGCAAATCTCAAAGAATTGGAGCAGTTTCTTTTTGAGAAATGCTACATTAAAATCGCCCAGGGTTTACCAATTCCCAGGAGAACTGAGCCTGTCATCAAAGTCTCAGGTAGTTCCGCAGCATATTAAATAGGTGTTCATATTATTTTGTTCATCCCAAATTAGCAACAATGGTTACAAGGGAATATTTTTCAGCTATGTAAGAAGCACCAGTTGTTTATTTCTAGTGTACGGATTGATTTGTAAATGTTTTGGTTGAGATTTCATCAAACATCTAATATTAATGTTTGTCACTGCTTTATTTTCAGCTGTAAAAGCATCGCCATGTGTATTCCCGATACTATCTTGGATACTAATGAAGACTTAACTGGTCCATCGTTAAAAAGTGGCTGTTCTCTTTAAAGTATCCTTTACGACGTGCGGTGCGCTTTGAGCACTAGGAAGAAAACAAATGCTACTGTCGAGTTATTGCTGCGGAAAATAAACACCTCAATCCTTGGCAGCGGCAGAGGGATTTTTCTCTGCTCTTTCGTGTTCGGGCCTGTTCAGTTCACTCGGCCTGCAACCTAAATGAGTACCTAGGGTTTCTGTTGTACCAACCTAACCTAGAGAGTGAAGCTGCCGGAGCGTAATGCTGGCCACGATGCTTTTAAGTGTGCAATGCCTTACCGCTGCTTGTCCCAAGGAGCGTAAAGTCTACCCAGCCTAACCTAACATTCCATCAGAGTGAAAAAGTGCAAAAATACTACCACTAAAAACTCGCAACATTTCGACATGTAAAAAATCGACAAAATGTAAATCACAAGTAATGTGTAATATATTATGTAAAGCACGTAATTTAAAGTAATAATTTTAGATGTTAAAGGTTAATGTTTAAAAGCGAATCACCTAATTCGCATAGATCCATATTTCAACCATAAAAAGAGGACAGTCTGTTCTTATGACACGTAATGACCCAGTCCCTAGTCTTTTGTTTCTTATCCTCCTGCTAGTTGTCTTCATGGATTGTTAGGCTCGAGTTTATTTGTAACACTAACGTTGCATATCATCAGTTGTGATGGAATCCCTGCTACCATGGGCATGTTTCAATCTTATTTCTCTTGAAAATTTACTGCTAAATCATTGTCTACTCTTCAATCATATAGAGTGGCCCACATAAAATGTTACAAGGTAATGTGAGTATTTCTTAAATAGATCAATACAACTAAATACTGATTTTTTCTAAAAAGTTTCTGTGAAAGGAGACTTTATGATAGTAGTATGTCATTGAGTAACTTCAGTGTTCCTCAATAATTTAAGCAATTTTTGTTAAAAATATTTTTTTTCTAATATGAAATTGTTGAGCGGTTTGAAACATACTGTGGAGCTTAATTACACTTTATCAATCATAAAAAAAATATTCCAAAGAAAGTTAAAAAATAGCGCCTAGCAAGTATCAGTTTCAAAGTCATCTAAATCGTAAAAACGCGGTAGTAATTTTGATTGTTTAGCTCTCATATACTCAGATTGAATCAAAGTTAAAACGTGCTTTTTAGGACTTCTGCATACGCCTGAGTTTTGTCACGCAACAAGCTCGTCCGTCATTTACAACAATTGCTATTGCAGTTTATGGAAATGGAAAATGATGTGGCAGTTGGGTGACTTTCTTGTTCCCTAGGAAAATAACGTCCCGATGACAAAATAGTCACAATGTAATGGTTTGTCACTCAATTTCTTAGGATAGGCCCCGAATTTTTCATGTAAAGTACAAAATTGTCGTTTTGGTAATCTATCACTGTAAAATGGATAAACCCAATACTGTGTCTTTAGCTTTTTTTTTTTTTTTTTTTTTTTTTTTTTTTTTTTTTTTTTTTTTTTTTTTTGGTGGATTTCTGATCACCGGCGCAAACTCTTGCAACATTTTTAATGTCCAAGTTTTGTCTTGATCCTCTACTTTCTTACTAAAATAAAGGTGGCAGGCTGTCTTCACGAGTAGAGTAATTGCAGGTTTCTGAGCGTCATATCTTGACATACATAACAGAAATTGTCAGATTTGTTTAAGCATTTATGTGGCATCCTAGTTTTTTGAGTTAAGATGACCACAAAATAAACTTTCACACAGTGAAAAAACAACTCTCTAACCTTCCCTCCAAGCAAGCTGTAAACAAACAATGAACAAAAGAAGATCTATACTGACTCCTCACTCCCCTTCCCCGATTGCTCGTATGTTTTCTGTGCGTACTACCTTATTTAGCCGCTCTTCATTTTATATACATATCTTAAAAGATCATAAATGGACTATATCTCGAAAATTAGAGCTAACTATGCGTCTAAAACAAACTATTTTTTAACGTACTAAACTCAATACGAAATAAGTATTTTCAAGTCAGAAAAACTTTGTTGTTGATCAGTATAATAGGATAGGACACAAATCTGCTCTTACATATTTTTTATTCAAGAAGATCTATTATTCAGTTGAAGAAATAACATATGAAGTTTATATATATATATATATATATATATATATAACTTTTAAATAGTATTCAACCATAAAGTAATGATTTCATTTGGCAATATTCCTATAACGTATAATGTACCACTCTTTTATTATGAGTATTAAGCTTAAATAATTTTGTTATATTTACGAGGTTCTTTATATAAGTAGAAACATTTATCCGGCTAATCCGGGTCAATTTTAGATTTTTTTTCTTTTGTCTCAGTTTAAATTGTTTGTTAAAGGGGTGTAGAGGGAAGTTTAACTACAGTATTGATTCGCTGGCGGTCAATACCTACTTGTGCAATCGTGGTGCGGGTAAATTATGTGTAAAAGTAACACAAAATACATTTGTTGTCCATTATTTTAGTGCTAGTTCTGTACCATATTTCGTTCCACTGTGGGACGTGAAGTCGCACAAGAGAAGCAAATAGAACTAACAATGTTAATAACTAAATACAGGGTGTACAAAAATAATCGTCAATTCAGAAGGCTATATCTTTTATAAGCATGTACATAACCTTGGTATAAATTTTAAAATATAGTTCGGATAAAAAATTTTATTTATAATTTCACAAATGTTCTATATGCCCATATGCCCTAAACACTAAGCGTGAAAAAACATTGTCATCCTCCATTTTCATGCCCAGAATGAATTCACAAGACTTCATGTGTCGTAGTTTATCTTCGCGAAGGGTAACAATTGAATACTATATGGTGTAAGCGCCAAACATCGCCCAAAACACCCCAGACAGTCCTTTAGTGAACGGCTAGCTCTCCGCTAGACTTCTGCTACATACAAAACCATGGCAGATGCGTTCAATGTCATCATCGGACACACGGGGGCGACCTGTGGATTTCCCTTTACATACACAACAAATCTCTTGAAACGTAGGTGGCAAAGTCGAATGCCCTGAGCAGTAGAGGATGCAGCGCCATAGAAGAGAATCATGCAGTAGAAGACAATCATGCAGCACAGTTGTAACAGACTGACACTTGTTGAAACGCAGAACACAGAATGCTTACTGTTTCTTTGTCATTACCGTTTCAACGCATACTAAACAGCGAGCAACCGGCGCCAGGGAAGCACGCAAACTGGCCCCAAGGGAAACGCGTAAGTGAATCTGTTTATTCGGACATGTATTTTAAAATTTGCCCCAAGGTTCTGTGTTCATATGTGTAAAACATATAACCTTTTGAACATGAATGGTTCTTTTTGATACATATAGGGCCGGTTTCATCGACAGATGTTAAAAGTTAGCAACTTGTTCAAATAAATAAATAAAAATCCTGTTTCATCAACCATTGTTAACTTCAACGTCATGTTAAACTTCGTGTTAAGTTAACATAACCTTTCTCTTGTGTTAAAATTTTGGTGACAGCTCGAAAATGGCGGCCGTAAAATCAGCTGCTTATGTCGAAATTCTATATTTGGATATAATAAGTTATTCGTAACAGAGAATGGATGCAGTGACATTTTTATACAAAAGAGCAATTTTTGCTAAGGTATAGAAAGTGAAAAATAGTCGTCATAGGATTGTAGATGAAATAAGAGAGAGGTTAGAACACCTTTGTGCCTCTTAATATTCCTTGCATGAGCCATACATTTGATTATTCTTTGTAACAATAATTTTATTGTCTTTCGGTTATGGCACTGGCTCGATCTCTGCAATTTGCAATACTCGGGAACCTTAACAACGTGTTAACTAACATTATGCTTTTAGTGTGTAACGCCCGTTTTTACTACTGAGGCACCACAGGTAGTGGACACTGATGATACATGAGATGATAATTAGGGAAAGGGTTTTTTTTTAAGGAAGGAAACGTTCCAGGCCTAAATTTAGGGTACCTACCCGGCATTTGCTGTTTATGAGGACTGAGGAACATTAATAATCTTATAAATAAAATTCTAGAGTACTCACTTAAAAAAATTAAGAAAAATTGTAAAAAACGTCAGTCAGGGAGGACGGTTCTGGCGGGATTCGAACCCCACACCTCCCGCTCAGAGTCCGCGGCTTAACGATCGACCTCGGCCACTCGTGGCGGTCGGAAAAGCTTGATGAAACGCAAGAGTCTTAACATGTTAAAATATTAACACAGTGTTGAGTGTATTTTTAACATCTGTTGATAAAATCCGCCCCTAGTGCATATACTGTATTATATTTCGTTTCATCATTCGGACTATTCGGAATTTTCGCGAATCCGAATGACTTCCGACCCCAGTTAGTACGTATAAAGATGATCTATGTACTTTAAAAAATTTCGATTGTACTTATATACTTATATACTTGTGTTATATGTATGAGATTATTGAGCATTGAATGTATATACAGTAAAAGTATTTTAAAT
Source organism: Metallyticus violacea (assembly GCA_030762175.1). Classification (NCBI taxonomy): domain Eukaryota; kingdom Metazoa; phylum Arthropoda; class Insecta; order Mantodea; family Metallyticidae; genus Metallyticus; species Metallyticus violacea. Next base: position 57,980,911 of record CM060844.1, read on the forward strand.
GTTTATATAGAGATCATTAAAATAATACAATTTTGCACGTCTGAATTTGTTCCACGTTCTCAAATATACATTAATTCAAGGTGCAGCACAGCATCTTTCCGTTTGATGTCTGAGCATCGAGTTAAATTAAGGCACTAGAATAGATGAGTATTCTCGTCCGCCATTTTTTCTCACTTATTTCGGAGCAACAGTTGCGAAACACAAACACACACTGACGCTTATAGCACCGTCATCGAGCGATGTATATAAACGCATTTATTTAAATTTTAAGCATTTTAGATAAGTTGCTTAGCTGAAAAATATAAATATAATTATAATCTATAAATGTATAACTTGTTATGATTATATACAAAAATTATGATATTGAATTCTTATATACATATAATGTATATGTTATGTGTTGCGCAATTCATTATTTATAAATCACATAAAATGAAATAAAAGTTGCTTGTACATACGTATACGTGTGTACAATAGGTAGGTATGTGTACGCTATGCAAATTATAGGTTATGTTTCTTTCATAGTAAAGTTGATATTCATAAAAACTATTCAATCAATTATCATGACTTATTTATTTAATATTTTATAAAGGTACTTAATTATCACTGTAACTTATAACTACAACTATTACTATTATTATCAGTACGTACCTATACCTAATAAACACTACTTATATGGAGCTAACTTGTCTTTTTATTTTACACGCAATATATTTCAGTCTTTTAATTATCACTACAAACACTTTTTAAGTCACTTTATTAATAAAAATCTACTATTTTAATGCACAAAACACTGAACAAATACACAGTAATACACCCAATCAGTAGCGTCGGTTAGCACCAAAGGAGTGAAAATGGCGAATGGGAATACCTATATCTATAGCTCTCTAGTTAAATAGGAAACGCGCTAAGAAACACAACCCAAATATGGCGAGGAACGGTAACTTCATTTACGGGAGAAGAGTTGTAAAAAAATGCATTTGTTATAACAAAGAAATACTCACACATGCAATACTCAACAAGAGTGCACTAAACATTGCTGTAAACATACACAATTCAAAGGTTTAATTGCAAAGCACAATTCTTAAACATTAATATCAAAAGTGCTTACACATATCAAAGAAACTTAATGGCAAAAAACAATTTGAAAGTGGCATTAAACATTAATATAAAAACGTGCTTATCTTGCAATTACAGATATTTAAACCTAAACCTAAAATTGTTATAATTGTTAAAATTGTTATATCTACAATTAATAATACACGACTTACAAAATGCCATGGTCAGTAGATAAGGCGTGGGTACGTTTGAACAATCCTACAAGTTTTGAATGGTTGGCAGAAAATGTCGCTACTCCTTCTCACTCTGTCACTAGTCTAGACCAATAAAAAGAAAATACACGGGGATCAGATACAGTATGTACGAGATTTTTTTTATTTCATATATTTACAGACGCTCTTTAACAGCTCAGGTCATCAGCGTCCCATTCAAATGACGGCGTGAAAAGTCCGATAAATTTTGCTCAAAGGCATCTTCTTTCAGGCTTGAGGGCCGTAAATCTACGACATGGGATCCACGGTTTTACTTCCCTTCCGAAGGAAGCCATACTTAGAAGTTTTATGCCCGAAAAAAGCCTTCGATTCGCCCGGGAGTATGTGAAGAGGAAGAAAGGGAACAGAGCTGTGACACATAGCAACATATAACGTAAACCGTCATATTAAGATAATTTTCTGAATCAAACATTTTCAAATTTGTTTATTACTGGTACAGGTAACTGTAATGGTCATTGTTTCATCATTTCCAATATCAAATATGCATAAAGTTATCCCACCGAGCTGGCCATTTTCTATCGGTGAAATTTGTGGCGGACAAAGCGTCGGGTATTCTGGTCTCGTTATTGTTGTATCATCATTCATCTTCACCATTGCGGAAAGGTACAAGAAGCTACCACAGTATCTATTCCAAGAAAAGTTTCTATGAATGAATACATTCTAATTAAAGCATGTAGAGTTTATAGGTTTTAAGGTGCTAAAAGTTCATTTTTGCCTCTAATACGAAATTACATATTTGTTTACTCGGCCAAGGCCTCGTCCTTAAACACCTCATTTGTACAAAAAAGCATTATGTTCTGCACTAGACACAAAAATAAGTAGAATAAAGTAAAAGAGGTTATCAAAAGTCGTCTCAGGTAAGTTGGCTCAAGGGCTCGTGTTTGCTATAGAGTCCTGGATGCTGCGTCCGCAGGACATTAGCCATTTCGTGCCTGAGTTCCGTGACGATGTATGTAACTTAGCTGCGTTCCGTCCTGCGATGAATGTGCGGTAGGAAGGTCTTTGTTGCTTTGTCGGCTTCTAGCCTGCGCACTCGTCTCTTCACTGCGTCGTCCTTGACCTTTTCAGTTGCTTAGCTAAACCATATATAGTTTCAAATGTTAAAATATGATGCTAATAAATAGTAATATTAATGACAAAGCAATGTGAAATATCTGTCTAAGCCACCCACGATCATGCCTTTCCTTTAGAGTAATTTTGTCACATTATTTGTATATTTATCGAACTTTTGTTTGATGATGTCTGATTTCTTAAGTTATATTTAAATTAAACCATGAAAACTAAAATCTACATGAATAGTTCAGTAAAACAATAAATAACAGTTGAAAGTCTATAGTTTGAATTGTTTATACCTAGTAATTTTAATCTCACATCGGGATCGTATATATTTTATACATATTTTCTATAGCTGAAAGTTCTATTATTGGAGTTTTTCGATATCTAGAATAATTAATATTATGTTATCTCTTGAACTCACAGTTAAGTTTAAAATTAACGTGTAGAAGTGCAATTTAATTAATTAAATAATATTAATTATTATTTAATTAATTTACTTAAACAAGCACTGTAATTAGAGTTTTCCTATCTTTGTCCTTTTCTGGGAATCAGCCCAATAATGCTAATCCTTATATGTCAAGCCGTATAGGTTAGCAGCTAGCTCTACAGTAATAATTCTTTAAAATCCTGAAAAAGAAAAATTGTCTGTGAACAATTTTGTTGAAAGTTACTTTAAGGTGTAATGCGTTTTCCCTAAGTCCTTTAAGTAAAATGTTTACAGCCTTATTTAGATGGATTCAACCCAAGGTTTCGGAACGTTGATGGTAATAACAAGGGAAACGTTTTTCTATTCGTTCAGTTTAGCATGTACTATAGTCAAACGAACACCATAAGGAAGAAGCGAATACTATGACTTTAAATGTAAATGAAAAGTTAGGATTGATTCATGAAGTGGAAAAGGATATAAGAAAAAATAAAGATTTCAACTAATTTCAGTATCTATCAACATAAACAGAATTGATTAATGACTAAAGCCCTGCATTTGGACTCCGAGAAGCTTCAAGTAATCCACAACAGTGTAACTGTGCGTGAAGTATTGCTGGCGGCAACCTACACCACTTATACAGCTCTCCTGCAGATAGCAAAGGGAAGGCGCCTACACTATTGTTTGACTCGCCATGCTTTCCATTTAAAGCGAAGGTTCGCGTAGGGAAGAAAACTTTTTAAAACACCAAGCTGCTATTAATTGAAAGAAGCAATGTTTCAGTGGGAGAAATATATCAGGGACTAACTGGATGATTCAATATTTTGTAGGCATTCACAAAAGCTTGCTATAGAGTTGGGGACTAAATCATTTCAGGCAGCACCGGAATTGCTCAAATCTGTAACCTGCTGGAAAACTTTGTTAAAGAGTCGGGCAAAAGATATTAACAGACATAATGGTGAGTGTAATATTCTAGAACTGCTGTAAAATTTTGTATGTAGGCTTAGTTAGATCAAATGTAATCACTGTAATATCTAACGATTTGTTTTAGTTGCTTATAGTGTCGAAGTAACTAGAATTGGCTCTAATTATGGATTGATCTAATTAAGGTGGCGGAGACATTTTTTCGCATGTTCTATATCTCGTATTTTCGATAACTCGAATTTTCGGAAACGCTTCGAGATGTCGAGATGCTATTGTATATAGACAGTTTGTTAAATTTGTGTCTAATTTGCATTTGAATGAACCTAGTTTTAATAAAGGCCATGAACTACACAAAGTACTTAAACATATTTGTTTGTTAATTATTTATTACCTTTATCACAAGCTATAATTTCCGTGTAGAGTGTAATGAAGAGAAGTTAATGAACGGTTTAACCATTGTCATTGGAAAAGCGTTTGTATAAATCCGAGCTTGAGGAAGCCTACACATGAAAGGGACTAGTGTGGGAGAGCGAAAGGTTAAATCCATTGGCCATGTAATTGTTTTTGTGGGAGTGTACGTGTGTGCATAAAAGAGGGGAACAAATTGATTTGCTTTCATCCAATTTGCACTAAGCCTATTGCAGTAGTACGGTTGTCCCTCTAACTGCAGCGATTACATCAAGAAAAGAATCGCCCATTGCAACCGATCGAAACTTTGCGCACCGTTTTATTGATGATGATCCTTTTGGTGTTAGAAACAAACGTTTTAATGACTTTAGCTCACATCAATTAGAGGAACGGGGCCAGCATGCCCATAAAATTGTTTTACTACTTCCAAACAGCTGAACATAGTTCGGAAACAACATAGAAATGTTTACTTAGCTGGACAATTCCAAAGCTCTGTTTTTGGTTTAGGTAATGCATAAAATTCCTCTACTGTCATGTTTACTATCAGTAGACGCTTGTTCAACCCCTTTTACAACAAGTTGTCTGGATTAGTTCCCCTCCCCCTCCAAGACTTCTCTCCTCAAGGCTAATATCAAATAGCCTTAATGTGGCGTCGGATTCCTGTGCGTTTAATTAAGTGACATCATCATAAATGTTAAGAGTTTTGAAAAAATAAATGATATTTCGAAACCATGGATATTTGTAGTATTTTTCTTCTTTGAAAAACCAATATAACAAACTGTTATACGAAGGTAAGTCCATAAATTTCTGGTCTAACCATTTTGAACGTATGATAAAGAAAAAAACTATATTTCACTTTTAAATATTATTACTCTTTATTGCAATACTCTTCTCACACATTTGAATTTACATTTCAAACCCCCCCCCCCAAAATAGTCAGAAGTCCGGTCTGCAAAATGGACATAAACACTTCCGTCATTTCTTCGTCATACTTAACATTCCTTCCTCGAAAATCCTTCTTGAGCTTTGAGAAGAGGAAATAGTCACTAGGAGCTAGATCTGGGCTGTAGGGTGTATGGTCGATCTCCTTGAAGCCACTTTTCTTCACAACTTCCTTTGCAACAAGAAATGTATGCACAGGCGCGTTGTCGTGAAAAAGGCGCACACCACCACTCAGCTTTCCTCGCCTTTTCTTTTTTGATGGAAGCACGTAGTCTGTGCAGTAGGCCAGCATGTTACTCTCCATTTACTGTGGTGTTCCTCTCCTTGAAGTCAATGAAGAGTATTCCTTCACAGTCTCAAAAGATTGTGGCCATGATCTTGGTTAACTGAGTGACCTTGGCCTTTAGAGGCGGTGCTTCGCCAGCTTTACTTCACTCCATTGATTTTCTCTTGGACAAGGGATCATAGTAGAGGACAAGAGTTTCATCTCCTGTAACAATGGTTTGCAGAACTTCTCTCTCGTTGCCACGACAGAGCTCCAAAAATACCTGACAACAAGTGACTCGTTGCTGCTTTTCGACTGAGGAAAGAAGTTCTAGGCACCCATCTTGCACTAACCTTATTCATGTTTAAATGTTCATGAATAATTCGAAGGACTGTTGTTTTAGAAAGGAGTAATCTTGCTGCTATTTCTGTAACTTTGAGCCGTCGGTCTTCCATGATTTCTCCATCCACAAGGGCGATGTTTTCAGGAGTGAGCATCTCTAAGGACCGATCTGCACGCTCTTCATTTTCAATGCTTTCTCGACCAATTCGAAAAACGTTGGCCCGTTCTTTTACGGTAGAATATGAGGGAGATGCTTCCCTATATCGCTGTTTAATTTAATTTGGAATAAGTTCTTCTTTTGTGAAGAACTCATACTTCATTTTGAGCATGTCACAATCTTCTACACACAGCCTTCTTTATGTAACTATATCTGAACAGCTAAACACAGCGGCGCGGAAGTTACAGCTGCAATTATTTACTTAACGGATAAGCTATGACACCAGAAAATGATTTTGTGAAGGCGATAATCCTTATCGGTCAGGCCGGAAACTTATGGACCTACCCTCGTATATTTGAGAGGTTTATAGCTTTAAGGGCTTAAAGCACAATATGAAATGTTTTGAAAGTTTTAGTATTTATGTACAACACGGAACAAACCTTGATGGCCTTTTTTGCCTGGAACCGATATTACAGTCATTTAGCTGTTTATTTGTTATTCGTAAGGAATAGGTATAACGAATTTGCTCAGGGAAACAATGTTGTCACGTTTGTGCATTCTATGTTTAACGCTAACAGAGATCGAGTATGCAAACGTAAGTAAATTATTTATTCCTGTATTTGTTACTAGTTAATTAAGACACCCTAAGATGTTGCTAATATCAAAAAATATTCACAATTTCTGCTCAGTCTTTAATAGTAGCAGTGGCAAGGCTGGAAAATTACGGAGTTTCTCGTGGTATTGTGTTACTGTTTAGACGAAAGCAATAACTGTTGGCACTTGAAACTCGGCGAGATTAGGGCGAGGTTATTAAGGTTTGTCCCGCACTTTATGCTCCTAACATCTATTAAGCCAGAACTGCACTTAAGTCTGGATATAAAATAAACAAAAAAACGTATATTGCCAAATTTCGCATTTGGCAATGCATTTAAACATCTGTTATGACTGTAACTTTACTTCTTTAGCAGATAAACCGACAACTTAGGAAATATTGGAAGGCCCACCTTTAAAGGCTCGGATTTTTATTATATTTCATCCGATTTTAAATGCAAGTTTTTTTTTTTTGTTTAGATATATAAATTATATAAATTGACTCATCGGGACAGGAGCGTAACTAAAGAAACAAAGATGGTAGAACTTAGCTTAAAGTAGGTTGTAACTATATTAGTGTAATCATGACATCAACTTTTTTTATTACCTTGAGGAAATGCAAGCTGAGAGAAGGTGATATCTTTTATCCGGAGTAGCCCTGTCCTGAAAAGATCTTACGATAAGTCTGGCACACCTGTTTCTACAGCTAAAACGCCATCTGGGCTATTCTAGAACATTCCCTTAATTTTGTTGTGTTCCGCTGGAAGTGTCTGAGATCACAGGAAATGGTAAGCCTGGTGTCTTTCATACGATTTAAGTCAATACCAGCTCTCAACTAACTATAATTAATATAATTTTCCTTACGACTGTGAGTTATTTTATTTAATATATTATAATTTTGCTAATTATGTAATTCCCAGGCTTGGATACGTTACATTATCAAATTATATTCAAGATGTAAGGTTATATTTGAGAAACTTTGCTGAAGTTATGTTTTTAATTAAAAATGCAAAATGTGGATATCACACTAATTTGGAAATCATAATATGTATTAATATTTAGTGTTTTGATGAAAAGAAATGTAACTTTATATTTCTCCAAATCACAAAACATAAAATATGGTGATGAGGCAGTGTACCCCTTCCCCTTCTCTTGTCTCTGCTGTAGACAAACGTTTTATTAGATTCAACAACAACACATGTAATTAAAAACACACACAAAAACTTTTTAGGCAGGATTTTCATCCATAGCTTTTCATTTGTGAGTTTTCAGATACATTTCTCTTAGGGACTTAATTTCTTGAAGCACTTAAATCGCCATATCCCCAGAAATCCTGATTATAAGAAACCAGTATTTTCACAATAGTTCACTAATTGTCTCTCATCTATCTACGCATTCATTGGTTCCAACATGCCTAAAGAAAAGCAGTCTAAATTTATGACATTCGTTAATTTGGTAAAGGAAGTTTAGTACTAATGGTAAAGTTTTGCAACTCATGTGCGCTGAAAGTTACACATTAAAGACGTTTAAGTATACGCCAGAAAAACTATGCAATCAAACTAATTACCTAAACATTAGCTGGGACAAAAAGCAGTCAATCTTCAACAACAGAATTTTGTATACAGAGCTTCAAAGTACCGGAATGAGTTTAGCAAAATGAAGATGATTTCATGACTTTTGTGGAAAGTTTTACAGTTTTTTTTATTTGTTTATTTATGGACGCTCTTCAACATCTCAGGTCATCAGCGTCCCATTCTATTCAGGGCGTGAAACGACGGACAAATTTTGCTCAGATGCCTCTTCTTTCAGGCTTGAGGTTCATTTTCGTGCCGTAAATGTACGACATGGGACCCACTGCTTTACTTCCCTTCCGAAGGAAGCCATACTTAGGATTTTTACATCCGAAAAAATCCACCGATCCTGGCCGGGTTTGAACCCGGGATCTTGGGTTTAGAAGGAAAGTATGGTTACCACTAAACCACCAGGACCGACAAGTTTTACAATGAAAACTGTCTGCAACAGTAGGGAATACAAAAGAATATGATGTAACTGATAAGTTAAGAGTGTTTATTAATTCATTAATAATTCAATTGTAGTTATTAAAGTTATTCAGTCACTTTATGAAACTTTCCTGCTGGCTGCAAAAGTTCAACACCTTTGTTTTTCAATGCACATTATTTTTGCGATGGCTTTTTAAAACATTCCTGAATCTCACTTTAAAAATCGTCAAAATTGCCATTTACTGCTGCTGCCAGTTGTTTATCTGATTATAATACTATATTGGAGCACAAATGGAACTAGATGGCGCTAATCTGGTGAACTGGATGAATAGTTAGCAAGTTGTACCTTAATTTACATATTTTAAATTGTTGAAACATCACTTGCATTCTCCAGAGGAATATTATTATTATTATTTTTTTTTTTTACAAACGTTTTCTGTTTCTCTGTTTTTGATTTGGTCCAAAAGGCTTAATTCTCTGAAATCCCGTACTTCCTCTGTTTAGACATTTTAATATGGTGAACTCTAATTCAAATCTGTTGACCACAACAATGGTTACAGTCAATAAAAGGACACACGTACTGCCGAAATGTTTATACCTAGATTTTTCTTAGAATATGATTATGGTTATTATAATATTGTCACGATCCCTTGATTTCTTCGTCTTTAAATATTGCATTTTGGCATCATAAACACATAGATATGTAAAGTTTCATCTAACAGAACATTATAAATCGATTGGCGAGGTGACTGACAGAAATTTCTGCTAAATCAAAATCTTTGTTTTTCACTAAATTACGTTATAAGAGTTATTACGTTCTTCCACGTTATCAACTACTACATTCTTTATCTTGCATAATTCTGAGCTGCTGGGAAAGTGTGGCACATGAAACGCCCGCCTGTTTGGTGATCTGTTTACAACTCCGTTACTCCTGGCGTCCCCCACGACTTGCTACATAAATGGGGGAACTCCCAACCACCAATCAGGTTAAAGCACAAGACCTACTTCTAGAACTTTCTACTTAACTGGCTATCAACCGCCATTAACACATGTTGTCCTTGACGGACTCTACCCTCACCCAATAATTAAGGAACACATTAAAACAATCTCAGCAATACATATGCCATAATATGAGTTCATGTCACCCGTGTAGGATTCTTGTACGGTTGGCCCGTAGTCATTTTCTACTCAACAGCTATACGATTAATATTCCAATTGATCTTTTCCTAACCCTTGACATATCTTGTATAATACCTTGATCAGTGTTACTATTATTGCTCATATTTCTTTGTATTAAGATGATTAAGCCAATTAACGCCATGTATAAATTTAGTAGCAATAAACCAATTCTTGAAAACGATGCGAAAATGCATTACAGGAGATCTGTATTTACAATGATGAAATGAAATTATGGAAGACCGACAGTATATTTAATATTGAAACTTTATTTCCATCATTTGCTAGTTCATGTGCTACCGAACATTCGTAACGAAGTTAAAGAAAATATTTTATTTTTATTCAGATAAGATTAACTATATATAACACCCCCCTAAGAAGCTTCCTCTATAGAGGGAAGTGAGGTGGATGTGTAATAATTTGAAAAAGGAACAGGTGGATAATGTAGATACTTGGTACAACTGTAACACCATGCTGACATTATTATACAGAAATATTTTTATTTCTTACCATTTAATTTAAATGCAGAAAATTCCTAAAATAGACTTTAGGTTATTAACAATACTCATATGGGAGGTGCTTCTATGTTTGGCGTAGACTTCTAGCGCCAATGTCGATTAATTTTTTCGGGTGTAAACATCCTAAGTATGGCATTCTTCGGAAGAGAAGTAAATCCTTGAGTCTCGTGTCATAGGTTTACAGTACGAAAAATAACCTCAAGCCTGAGAGAAGAGACCCCTGAGCAAAATTTACCGGCCATTTATGCCCTGAATTGAATGGGACGCTGATGACCTGAGAGGTTAAAGAGCGTCCGTAAATAAAACAAAACAAACCTTTGGGAAAATGTTGTATCCAAAAAGTTGCAAACAATGTTGGCTTAGTGTGGAGGAGCACCGTCTTGTTTAAAGATGACACCTCCGCCTTCATCTTGAATTTGTGGCACTACATACAATCACAACATGTCAAAGTAGCCCCGTAATTTTATCATGAGTGAGGGCTCACCAGACACCTTAGAGGTATTACGTTCATACTCAATGTACGCATGAGGATTTTCATAAGCCCATATGCTGACGTTATGGAGATGAACGTGATCACACACATGGAATGTGATCTCATCACTAACACATTCTTCTGTAAGAATTGTTCATCATTGTATGTCTCATCATCATTGGGCGGATAGCGTGTAACAACTGCCTTAAATTGGAGAGTTTCTTTAAAAATTCATGAAGTGTAATCATCTTCAGGCCTAGATTTCGATTATAGGTATGAATCGACTCCTTGAAGCTCCTTAGCTATCCCATATAACTTCAACAGACTCGTCATCAAAGGCCTATCTGAAGGTTTTTGGTCCTACAAGCTGCCAGTTTCCTGCTGCTAATCCCATGGCGATTGTTATTCCTGTGTGTCGGCTCTTCATTGTACACGCGGCGATGTCCACAACGAACATATGTCACGGATTCAAAGTTTGCAAGCTACAGGAAGCATTGAACTTTCCTTTGCATGTCCACACCTTTACTAAATGGCGTGTTTGGCTTGTTGTGTTACATCATTACCTGCGCGCGCACATTAGAATTTATGCTTCAGAAACATACTCTTCAATGTATCGTAGGTTTCGTCCTTTAGTTTTGTTTCGTTTAGTCATCGCAAGTGTTCAAAATTGCCCCGTGTCTTTACGCATACAGTGTATTTTTGTCATAATTTTCCTTATTTTCAGATCTACAGTAATTTAAGTGTTAAGATGCCGTTATTTTTACAGCTTATTTTATATTATAGTTTTCACTGTCATTTAAGACATTAATACTAAACAAATGTATGCCTAGTTTATACCATCTTATCATATTCTTTGCTATCCTTGTACACGTATTTCCACAAGCAACCTTGAAGACATCGGCTTTGGACGCGCTTTGCAAGGATTCCACGTTGTTACCACATATGCCCATCTGTCCTGTCTTAGTGTTGTCGCATGGTTTTTTCCATTTAAGATGTTTTATATGTTCATTTATCTTAGATGTCTTTGTAATTTTGGGAAAAATCATTTGTCAATCCTATAAAACAATATCTTATATTGCGTGAATCATTTCTGCAGACAGTTTAGCTTTCTGACACCCAGTATGCTATCGTCTTCACATATATGATCATCGATAAATTTAGCAGCAATTCTTTTTTTTTTTCTCTCTCTCTCTCTCCCAGTTTCTTTGAAAATGACTGTTGGCGTTTAGCCATTTTTAACAAAGAACTTAATCACAGCGTGATATCATTTCAAAATGTACATAGAAGTCTCTTAAAACAGCTGAAAATACGATCAACTAGAAGCTCTGTAACTTATAAGATAGCTATCGTTTTCCAGTCTTCCTATAAGGACGTCCAAGTGAAAGTGGGAAAGTTTTTGTAATGGTTTATTGATTTGAATATGTGGACATAGAGGTAATAATGATATATAGGTTATACATCCGCCATACATGATCATCTTAAGGGCTGTGGAACCAAGGGCGTCACGGATCTCGACATCATTGGTGAGGGTACGAATTCAGCGTGCTTTTCTGCATATGAAAGTATAATACTATATCTTCAAATACTATCAACCTCTTTTCGACTTTTCAAATCCTCGTCGAACACGTGATGTATCCTGCTCACGCACTGCATAAATTCTTTACAGTTTCCAGATGAAACAAAAGCTCTGTTGAAGGTTGAGACACAACGAACACATCGATGTCTCTTTCTCCCAAGCCAATCATTAGCAGGTGGGAGTACTAACTACATATTACCATAAAGATTATTCACTCAATCAAATCTTTGTCAGATTTTATAAAGACTGCGCATCTTCTATCAGAATTCAGCAAAAACTGATAGCCTATTAGAAAATTCGGTCTCTATTAAGTTCATAAAATTTAGGTGGCCTGAAGAGAGCGATAATTACGTCAGAAATTGTAGATTCAAACATCATTGAACCGATAGCAGTTGAAAGGGCTGTAACTAAAGATTTGTCAATCGTATGGAATGACTGGTAAAAAAAACTTGTACAGAGAAACAATGTTTGTACCTAGCAACAGAAGTGGTTAGGAATAAGATGATGAATTTTAGCACGGAGAAAAAATGTAAAGAAATGGGAAGTTATTTAGGAAAAATGAGGAATTAATTGTTGAGAGGATCAATAAATGAGTAAGAGTAATAAATAAATAAGTTATTTTAGATGAGGGCTTAATTCTATGACTGAATCCAATATCTTAATAACCACAGTGTGATAAATTGACTGTACATCGTGGTCTATTTTGGAAACTGCAACACTGTTTTTCTTTTATGTTTAAATAAATTTTAGGTATTGAAAATCAAAAATGTAACCATCACTCCATCTAAGAAAAGAGGGAATCGGCAAATAAAATGCACTTTCAATTTATGAATCCTTGATGAAAAGTTTCGAGCTTATATTGTCTTATTTTCATTGCAGGAGGGTCGGGAAACGACGCCGGAGATGGCCACAAGCCCCCGGCGGCAGGCGTCACAGGTTCCGGGTGCGGGCTCGTCCGGCGTAAGACCCAAGGAGCCACCGCCTATGGTGGTGCAAGGCGATTTCAGGAAGGTAAATGAACCTTTCTCCATGTGTAGCAAAGGTAGGTGTCTCTGTGATGCAACTGTTGAAAGATCCGTGACCGTCCAGATGTCTGTCTTGTGTATCACTGGAAGGTAATAGAGGCAAGATAAGAGGTGTAAATATGAAGCAAGTGAGATATTATTTGTCATAGCAAAATCTGATGTTGGAATTCACTAGGTAGGATCAAAACGTTTAACTATGTGAACATAAAAAGATTCTTGGTACGCAGTTTACAATCATTTTGCCATCTCCACTACAGAAACCGAACTAGTGGGAGATAGATTTCCAGACGAAATTTTCTGGAAATTTGTTTCCGATATGTTCGACTGTGTTAAATTTCATTTTTGTTCTAATATTGTCATAGCAAAAACAAATTAATGTCTTTGATGCTGCAAATGCATCAAATGCTAGACAAGTCAGCAATTATTTGCCACATTATCCCACTTTTGCCTGGGACGGTCTTACGCTGTTTTTGGAATATTTTCTAGAGGTGTACTGTGTTTCATTTAATTAAAATTTAGGTATTATTATTATTATTATTATTATTATTATTATTATTATTATTATTATTATTATTATTAGCCACTCTGCTACACCATATAGGCATTCTTAGGTTACAATCAAACACCTCATTTTGTTATGTACTTGAGCTCACATAATGAAGAAATATCGAGAATAACTTACAAGCAGTATTATCGAAAATGATCATTGCCGGCATTTTTTAAATTAATTTTAACCATTTACCACGGCAAATAGCCCTGAGATATCAATTTTATAGTAACAAAACCGGCCGTGAAAACCTTAAAAATATTATAATAAAAAGTATTAAAGTCGTGCAGCTAAGTGAATTTAAAATATTTCAGAAAGCTCATACTTGAAAGTATTTCGACGGGTGATGAAGTGATTTGCAAGAACGTCGAAATTTTAAGTCTTGAATTCTATATGACACGACCCGTTGAAAAAGTTTTAAGCATGTACGACAATGGTCATGAAAGCATACGTTATAAGGCTTCAAAAACTTGTTTACCAAAAGTATAATTTGTATCCTTCTCCTTCATCAAGAATTCCACTGTTTAATACCTCCTGCTTCAAGCATTGTGTACACTTCTCCAAAATGCCTTTTCAAATTGCTATTAGATTCTTTATTTCAGGTTTGCTTTTTGTCGCAGGTCACATGTACTTTCAGAAGCAATCAGCTGTAACTTGTATCCAGTCATTATATAATTGGGATGATCCGATATTTACTGATTCCTGTTGTTCTGAGTTTAATTTCACTGTTTTAACTTATGTTGAAATAACATGTATTTTCTATATTTTCATGGACTGTGCTTTAGTAAACATTGTTGAAAGTTGCGCCCCTCCTAAGCTACTGTGACATATGCTGCCGCCATTGCGCATGGCGCAAGAGTAGCTAGGTACAGTTTGTTTGAATTTCCATGGCAGTTGCTAGGTGGCTTTGCTATTGTCATACTATCCATAGATAACCGCTGGTAGAACAGGTTCAGAAAACACATTGTCGGTAACATTGAAATGAATTGGAATATACCTGTTATCGCTTCGAAACAGAAGCAAATACGGTTAGAGGTTATTGTATGGTAAAACTAATGAAACAACCGGTGCTGGAGTAGAAACATATGTCAGATCTTTTTCTTGCTAATTTAGTTTACAGTTTATAATATTCAAAGCTGCGAGACCATGTACGCATAATGTCATCGTTATGCTTATTAAAGCAAGGTACTGACAAATCGGAGCCATATAGAAGGGAATTTCATTAACTTGTTAAATCCTAATTATATACATGTATTGATCGAGAATGTTTTAATTCCACGTCGCATGTCTTTGAAAACTTAATCTTGGAATCATATTCAAAATATCTATTCTGATGTGGATTTAAAAATTGGTGCATCAATGAAAGAATAACTATCAGCATTGTACTTAATGCAAAGTGTTTGAAATGCAAGAGCACTTCGTAGGACTCTTGAGACTTAAGTGAAAGTTATACGTAGTAAATCTTTTCATTATTGTGCACAATGTTTCATTAAGACAAAATATATCCACAATTGTATCAGGCTGTAGCAAGCAGTTTGACAGTGCTGTACATCTAAGCCAAAAATAGGGCATTATACTTAATGAAGCACATTATAATTGCAGAAATGTATTAAATGTTAATAAAGATTTTGTAAATGTTTAAAGGGAACATCACTAGGGAAACTAGTTAAAACTAGTTTAATGTTATGAAATGCAATGACAAGTAAATCGAATCAAAAGATATTATGAGGCATACTTGTTTATTAAAAATCACTCATCCAAAAAGAATCAGGACTCTTAATTAAAGATCCTTGATACAAAACCATCAAAATGTTAATGTTTCATTCATATGTTTTTAAAAATTATTAAAATGATGTGGTACTACTAAATCGTCTGATTCTGTGTCATACTTGAATTTTTTTGAACATTTTGCTTATTTAAATATCCTGTCAAAAATGTAAATACAAGGATGCAATGAGTTCAGAATCACTACATGTAAATGCAAAATGTTTTATTCTGGACTGGAATCAGGCCTTGCATTCTTTAAGTGAATTGGAAATCTGGGAGATAACTAGAGGAAAGCGCATGAACTTCCCAGAACCAAAAATTCTTGAACAAAGGAATGGTGACTTAATGCCTGGATGACCATCAACATATGCATTCAATAAATGCAAGTTCTTAAAGACATTCTAAGCACCTTAGAATGAGAAATGTTATCAGTAAAGAGACAAATGCAGGTACAGTTTCAAATAGTTGTGGTCACTTTGACAACATGGTTACAGGTGGAATGAATAAACTTGCTCTTAGGGTACAGCTATAGTTCCATTGTATTAAGAGTTTGTCATTAAGCTTAGCAATATTGCATACTAATCATTAAGGGTTGCTAGTGCTAATATCTATCTACCTTAATTTTCCATATGTATACTTATCCTTTTTATCTGTCTTCATAAATTTTAATTTTGAGAGTAAAATACTGAGATCATAGAATGAGTAAACAAGTATTAATTATTGTATAAAATAACTAACCAACTAAAAGCACCTTAGAGCCTGAATAAGATAATTTTCTAAATCTGTATGCTGTAACCTATCAATCAAGGTAAATGTAATAAAAAAAATGGTGAGATATTACAAAATATAGTGCATATTTATAAACCTTAATTATTAGCAGTAATTGTGATTATCAAAAATCTGCCATACAATATGGCAATATTCAGTGTAAAATGTTATAACTAGCGAGTTTTACTTCTCTGTAATTGATTCATTGCAAATCGTATTATTCTGTTTTCCATACCTAATTGCTTATAAATATATTACTGAAATGAAATATTGTAAGGCATACTTATTGACACAAACATTGTGGGAATGTACCAACAGGGCTAAGTGTTTCTGAACTAGCTTTATTAACAGTAAACTTTTGTTCTTTACGTTCATTGAGCTTATTATCATACTTTGCTGAAATCAAGAGCTGCATAATGAAGCAATTTGCATACAAATATCAATAAATGAGAGGGTACTGGCAGTTCACCTCCATCAATTATCCGGAACATTTCACAATCTGTGTATTGTCAGAAAATGAACCTGGAACAACACCACAATTCAGTTTATTGAATTGAGCATAGCCACTAATGTAAACCACCAATTACTTGCCCAAATTTGCATTAAATGAATGACTTCTCCAATTACCTTTTAAAACTCTTAAAAACGGTCAGTTTTCCTATATGTTATGACTTGTTGAAGTATTGTTGAAAAGCATTTGAAATAAATTTTCCTTATATTTGGCAGATTTCAAACCCATTAAGTTTTTCAATGTAATTTTTTTTTAACTAAACCTATTCTCAAATTTATCTGTTTTTATGTTACTAGTTAAAATAATATTCAATATCAAGATCAGTACAATATTCTAAAACCTCAATGAAACTGCTTGCATCATATAGATTATTAGACAGTTGATCATGACCCTTCCATGATCTAGTGATAGCATTTGCAATTACTAATCTGGAGGTCCTGGGTTTGAACATCTGCAGACAAAATTATATATATTCATGGTCATTTATTAAAACTAGCCATTCACTTTGCCTATAACTTAAAGAGACTTTAAATCACAAATAATGAATTTAATCTTTCTCTAGAATTGCCTTATTAATTAATTAATTATTTTTTAACTTTCTCTTAAATTTTCTATCTTTTTAATCAAATGCTTTTCTTGTTGCTGGCTTTGAAATATTTAAATATTAAAGTATATTGGAAAAATTATTAGCCCTTGTATCCTTCTTCAGCTGTTTCTTTGGTTCAGTTTTCTTTCAATTTTTTTTTTTATTTATTTATATTGGCAGAGTTAAGGCCTTATGGTCTTTTCTTCCACTCAACCAGTCTTAAATGGATGTACATACATATTAAATTATAACATAAGTTAAAAATTAAACAAAGAAAAATGGATATAGTAACTATAGACACAACACATGAGTTAGTCATTGTCAATACACATCATATTTAGAATTTATATAAAAATTAAGTGAAATAAATGGAAATATATGGCTACTAAAGTAAGCATAATAAAACGTTTTATTGTATTGCTAAAATGTATCTATCTTATATAGGCCTTTGTTAATTAAGTACCTTTTTAACTCTGATTTTAAAACATGTGCATATATAAAGTATATATTACTTGATATTTATAATTCATATCATAAAGACATTTATGAATAAGATACTGCTTGAGTTCTATTTTAAATAATAATAATAATAATAATAATAATATTAAATTTATTGCTGTCAATAGACTCATGTACACAAGTTTCAGACATTGTCAAAATATAAGAACACTAGTTTAAATAATGCATATACAGTTATAAATCTGTTGATACACAGTAATTTATTCATAGATAATTTTAATACACATTTACAACAATATAGGAAAATTACACATTTTTTCTACAATTCATCCACCCTGTATAAGCATTTCTTAGTCAAGGATACCTTTAGCTCTCTCATAAATTTTTCCCCATTTTTTTGTTTTTAGAGTCTCTGGTAGTTTGTTGTAATGCACTACAATTTCAACATCTTCAGGCAACAATTGATTCATACATGCTATACTTTATGATGGTCTATTGACTTCTAGGTTTATTTTTAAACTATTGGGCTTCTCATAAATCTCATCTTTATCACAAAGATGAAACATTAATTTGACCTCTTTCCACCTTGGTGTACTGAATACCATGTGCATAGGCATATGCAAATGTTGAGACTTGATGAAAACTATGGTGGTATGTTGCAGTACAAATAACAGCAACTATAATACTTACATAATTTGGCAGATATATGCAATAAAATAATAATGGTCTTTCTAAAAATCATTTGCAAGGCTTGCATAATTACATTGTCACTAGCGAAGCATAAGCATTGATTCCTGCCAGTGTTGCAAAAATTCATAATTAAAGATTTCTACTATAGTAGAGCCATGGCACTGTGCAAACAAAGCATTATGCTAAACTTTATTTTCTAAGTGACAATCTTCCATTGCCAGCACTGACAGAACCAATAATTTTATTCTGATTATAACAGATATTTCCATATAAGAATAATGCTGGGAAATTCAGATTTGCAAGAATGTGGGATGTATTTATAGGAAAATATGCAAGAGAAGTACATTTGCAGCATGAGTTATCAATAAAATCCAGGCACAAACTTTAAAATTCCTTTTAATTAGGTTAAAAAAATACCTGCAGTGTTATCATTTTTAAGTTACTAAATTATTGTTGTTGCAAACCATCATTCAAAGAGTTACGTTATAGATATTCTGCATAGATAGTTGAGATTTTTAATATCTGTGATCACATAGACTCATATTCTATTTTAATAGTTACATAAGGAAAGGCATGCTTTGTTTTCAATTTTACAAACAAGTTATTTAATCAACCAATGATTATTTTATATTTTTGCAATTATTTTATTTAGAAATTAAACAAGTGTAATACCACTAGCAAATCAGCCATTCAGAAACTTCCTCAGAAGATACTTTTGTCACAGATATGTTATTCCCATCTTCCCTATATAATAATGTTCATAATGTAATAAATAACTTTGAGTAGTGGCAGTATTATAACCAATAAAGTTCTACTGAGAGTCAAACATTGCTAGTTGAAAATAAACCTCTTAATGTAATTTTTGAAATAAAAGAAAATTCTGCATTTTTAACTCTTTGCATGTGATGACAGTGTTGATATTTTTTAATGTGAAAATGTTGAAACTTGCACCTATGGTGATCATAGTTCTAATACCTTGCAATTGCAATTTTCAAAGACAGTATAAAGCTGAAGAGAAGACAAAAGAGTTTCAGAACAATTTTAAATAAAAAAAACCATAAAAGATACAGGTACTGAATATATAAACCTAACCTGTAAAGATTTTTTTTAATTAAAAGTAAAACTTCTAAAATCATGTCAATATATTAAACTCTCTTGACACTTCACATTAAATTTTTTTTATTAAAAAGTAAGTTTGGACTAGTTTTGTGAGTCACTCGCTCACATTCAACCAATTGACGAAGTTTTAATGTGAAACATCAAGAGAGTATAATATATTGACATGATTTTAGAAGTTTTACTTTTAATTCAAGATTATGATAGTTTCATTGTGTGGATTCCTACATTCATTTTAATTGAACTGTAAAGATTTGTTGATGTTTCCATTCAATTTATTAGATTTCTTTACTTTTTAAACTTTAAAACAAAAATCCCTGTAAATATCTAACAAATGATGGTAATTCTTGAAATTGTTAAATGTAGCATTTATGTTATAGGTAAGCGGTATCTCAACTGAGATTTTTAGACAGATTGAAACAGTAGAGAATGATCATGATGCCACTACTGCAGCTGCACTGGAAGCAGTTGAAAGACGTGGGGAGATGGTGGTTCGGTTATTGGATCCCAGGCATATGGGTCGTGCTGCATCTGAAGCTGCTAAACGTTTTTTAGCATTGCAGGTAAAAATTATAATTAAAATCTATGTCCTGTAGTACCTATAGAGTTTTGGTATTATTTAATGAAGAGCATTCACAAAGTATGTAAATTTCTCCAAATTCAGATAGTAACCAAGTACATAATTATTAATGAATATATACCTTACTTTAGTTCATATAATCTAACAATTCAGCACATCATGTAATTGTGAATTTTATTAAATGGTTATAATTAGTGTTAATCATATACAAAATTTATATTAAATTCATAATATTAGGTGAAAATTTTTAAAAATTCCCTACTGCACTCATTTCACATTAAGAAAAGTTTATTATCCATATAAAAACATATTTCAAATGCCTGCCACTTTAACTGATTATCCTTGAATCTAGTTTATGACATAGCTGGAATAAGCACAAGATATTTCAGAAACTGAAATAGATAATTGTGGAACTGTTAAATGAACATTGAATATGTTCATTCATATGTTCAATAGTGTAAAAAATGAATACCTAAGTGTAGGATTGAATATGTTTTTTGAATATTTAGCAAAAATATCAAAGTATATTTTGTAATTCTTAGGTAGCATAAAATAATAGTACTAACTATATATGTGTGTGTATTTAATGCTAAGGTTCCTTTCCTTATTGGATGTTTCTAAAAAGACATTTACATTTGCTTAGCTTTGTTTAAACAGAAACCTTATAGAGAGTGGTAATGAGAGGGGCTTTCTAAAAATTTTCAGCTGGCCAAGAAAACATAAGATTGAAGAGATAGGTTTTTTTATTTTTTATCTATTGTAAAACAATATATGTAGTCCAATGACTTTCCAACTTTTTAATATGCTCAGTAAAATAAGATTTATGCAACTGTGAAAAATAAGCATCTGTTTCTGCTTCAACTTCATCATTTAGTGCGAATCATTGTCCATCCAGCCATTTCTTCATGTTTCCGAACAAAAAGTAATTGCTGGTATCTAAATTTGGCAAATATGGCAAATGTGGAAGCACTTGCAAGCGAAGGTCAGACAGTCAGTTTTGCAGCAATAATCCTAGTGTGTTTCTTTTTCACAAAGTGTGGGTGTTTAGCCTGAATAGCATCCTTCATTTGGTACAATAGTAAAGCATAATACTCTCCGTTGATGGTTTTGCCCTTTTTAGGATAGTTTATTAGCACCACATAATGAGAATCCCAGAAAAACATAGCTATGACTTTTCCTGCTGATGGAACCATTTTTTCTTTCTTTGGTGCACTTTCACTTGTTGCCACCCAATGTTTGGGACTGCTCCGGCATAGTGATGAATCCACGTTTTATCTACTGTTATGAAATGTCAGAGAAATTCACTGGAATTGCTTTTAAATAAGTGTAAATATTTTGCAAAATGTTCATTCAAGTGCATTTTTGGTCCATTGTTAACAAACTTAGCATCCATTAAGCGGAAAGTTTTCTCATGCCCAAAACTTTGCATAAAATGTAGTGGATATGGCCTATTGAGATCTTTCCAATGTCAGCCAACTCACATGCCTTCAATTGGTAATTGTTGAATACAGCATTGTGATTTTTTGTCACAATCTCATCAGTCATAGCAGTTTTGGTCCTGAGCTCATCACCTTGAATGAATATATGACCACACTTAAATTTAGCAACCCACTTTTTAATCATTGAAAACAAAGGGGAAGAATCCTTTAATGTGAAATCTAACTCCTTTTGTGTTTCTGTTGGGGCTAAAACCTTAAAAATGAAATACTTTATTGCAGCTTGTATTTCAATTTTATTCATTTTGTAGAAAATGTTAATATTAGTTTTTTTTACATGATTGTTACACTTTTGAAACTTTACAGGAGCCATCTAAAGGATGATACTTCCAACTATCATAGTAGTAATTTGGCCATCTTCAAGACATCTTTGAGTCAGGCTGAAAACTTTTAGAACATCCCTTATAAATCAGTGTAACTCAAAACTAAATTGAAGCTTGCACAAAGATGCAAAATGTGCAAGTGAAGGATAGCATTACTGATACTGCATTTCTGCAGCTATACAGTTTATGAATACCAAAGTAAATGGTTTTTGCAGTCACCTATATCTGATTTAACATTACAGGATGCAAAGCACTTTGTGCACCTAGTAGAAATTGTGAAGAGACCTGGCCAAACACTGGGTCTCTACATTCGGGAAGGCAATGGGTTAGACCGCTCAGATGGAGTTTTCATCTCCCGCATTGCCCTCGAGTCAGCTGTGTATAACAGTGGCTGTCTCAAAGTGGGAGATGAAATCTTGGCTGTCAATATGGTGGATGTAACAAGGATGAGCCTTGATGATGTGGTCATTATTATGTCGATACCAAGGCGGTTAGTCCTCGTCACAAGGCAGAGAAAAGCTGGTAAGTAAAATATATTAGTATTGCTTCAACAAAGACAAACCAAAGCATAGCCCTTTATTGTTGAAAATGTGTATATTTTTGTGTATCAAAATAAATTTTTGGGCTTCTATCTAGAATTTATAAAAGATGTAACCTAGAATTTATAAAAGATGTAGCATAGTTTTCTTTTTTTAGTATTTATCCATACACTTAAAGTTTCAGTTAATAAATGGCAACAATATAAAAGTATATTCTCAAACAATAAATGTGCATAAAAGCACAAATAAGGTATGCACATACTATTCAGGCATCCCATTCAAACCACCAGGAGTGACTGAAGTCATCATGGAGCAGACTCGTGAGTGGGAGGTCTAGGTTCGATTCCCACCAGGATCTTCCTCCCTGACGGAGGTTTTTCCAGATTTTCCTCATAAATGGCAAATGCCAGGGGGGTACCCTTAGGCCTGGAAGTTTCCTTACTTGAAAAAAAAATGCCTTTCCCAATTTATCATTTCATTTCATGTATCATTAGTGTCCACCACCTGTGATGCCTCAGCAATACAAATGGTCATTTATACTATTTAAAAACTCCCATTGAGTATATAATATTAACCTTTAACAACAGAGATAATATTTATAATTTACCACAGTTTTTCCCATTTGCAAGTCTTGCTTTAAATGTCATTTATGGGTAGAATAATAATAAAATAAACTTTAGTGTCCATATTTACATCTAATATTTTAGTATATATTTATGCTCTATTAAGGAAATATTAAATTCATACAATCAGTTTCTCAGGCAATGAAATCAGTTCTGACTGAAATACTGGATGATGAAATTTATTTGGGCTTTACCACAATTCATTTAAAATGTATTATGTCATTATAGAGTTTCTGTCAGTATAACCGCTGATCTAGTTCTGAGAATTTGCTTTGAGGCAAGAGTGCACCTCAGAAAGCAAAAGAGAGAGGCATAGTTTGTCATCATTTGTTTACAAAATGTAATCATGTTAGCTTTTTAACCACTTGCTAAGTAGCAGAGTATCATACTCTCAATACAAGACTATTCAAGTGAAGGTGAGATTACAAATAATTACATCATTCTTTTAAATTGACTTGTGGTAAATTCCAAATAAATTTGATCACCCAGAAGTGCAAGGTTATCACTTTCTATGCTTAAAGAAACAGCTAGAGCCAAAATCTTTGTAAGTTAGGTTTAATTTTTTGTAGAATAAGCATAGTTCTGTTACATTCTGGAGAATTCAACAATATATGTAAACTACATAATATGTTTTAATTTAACTAGAAATGTTAATTGGAACTTGTACAGTGTAGCCAATCATATAATTTCAATTATTGTGCAAACTAAACACTCTTAGACAAGTAAGTGGAGCAATAAGAGTGTTTAGTTCGACTCAATCATACAATAATTTCAATTATATGTTTTAATTTTTTGTTATATCAATGCTGACTTCTTCACACTCATATTCAAACTTATCTCACAGACACAATTTAAGGGATTGTTGTTGATGGTGCACTGCTACAGGGGAGAACTGCATAAGTCTCGCTTGCCACTTGTCACACATGTTTCAATTCAAAACAGCTCTTTTCTAACAATTGACAACTCATATAAATATATTTTAATCTTAATTTCGAATACATTTTAGTATGTATTAATGAAATTGGGGGGAGGGGGGGGGCAAATCTAGCCTTTGACATTTATCTTGCTAATATTGTAGAAATCACCACTAGCACACAAATGCTAACTAAAATCTGCAGTATTTGATCTTAAGATCTTTCAGTAAGATGGAACCACAAAGCCAAGATAAACCACTCTATGTCTTGGAATACTGTGATATTATACCTATACACTATGGACACAAAGGAAGAAAGAACGTATTCATGAAATAATATAAAATTTCCCTTAGTTTTAATTGTAGTGATACAAAATTTATAACATAACGCTTAGCTCATAGCATTCAATGAACTATCCCACAGATGCATAAATCAGAAAAAGGGGCTTGCTACAAAACCAACTTATCCCCATATGTAACAAATTACATCTAAAATTTCCCTTAGTTTTAATTGTAGTGATACAAAATTTAGAACATAACGCTTAGCTCATAGCATTCAATGAACTATTCCACAGATGCATAAATCAGAAAAAGGGGCTTGCTACAAAACCAACATATCCCCATATGTAACATATGTAACAAATAGAGTTTTCCTAGAATTTTTCTTAAGGTAGATAATAGCTTTAACTCTTGATTTCTGACATAATTATTTCATTTAATAATGTTTAAAGTTGATGGAGCATTAAAGAATTTATTGTTGTTGTTGTTATTATTATTATTATTATTATTATTATTATTATTATTATTATTATTATTAAGATAGGTAATTACAGTATTCTTCTTTAAGAATATTATCAAATTAAACTTTCCATATTGTTGAAAGAGGATGCATTGACAGGCTACTTCTGTCATTTTCTGTTTTTGGTTTTTCCAAATCAGATTAGCTATATTGATCTTGTACACATTTGCACATACTATTCAGCAATGTCAAAATATTTTTATTAATTCCTATTTACAAAGCATTTAGGTTGAGTCAAGAAAGTAAATCACTTCTGGCAGTAGGAAACAATTTTTAAATAATTTACAAAATGCTCATTTAAACAATTACTTTTTCTTCTTTTTGCAGAGTTGCTTCAGTTTAGTTTTAAATTTATTCTTATGCAGAACCTTCATTTTCACAGGTATATTTTTTTCATTCCAAATGCATACATTATTTTGAAGAACTAGCCAAGTTCTTTTTCTTAATGTGAATCTTGCTGCCTGATTTTATGCTTTTGTCTTTTTAGTTACATAGTTCATGTTAATGTATAGACAGAGGGATAATTTTTGTTATTGCTTGTGGAGGAACAAGGTTTTTAAGGAAAACCTCATTAGATATGTAATTTCAATAGTAGTACTAGTTGGCAATTGCCCTATACTGAAGTTCCCAAATGACACTCCTGGCATTCCCATTCATTCATTCATTCTTGAATGAATGGGAATAAAGAGGGTAACATGTTACATGAGATACTTATATGAAAAGTTAAACATTCTTTTTATTTAATTAAGATCATTATATGATTGAGTCAAACTACACACTATTATTGGCTCCACTTGTTTCAATTTAGTGTATGTTTCATGGATCTTTACCTGCATCCTTAGCAACTGTCCTTTTTATTGCCTGTTTTCATTTGAAAATCTGTAAACTGTTATGTTAGATTAACCAACTTGACTAAAAAATTAAATAATCTGTAATCCACGATTTAAAAATAAATGTATTTAAATGGTAAATGATGTAGTTTAGATAATTTAATGTTTTGGATAATTAACTATAGTGTAGGCTCCAGTAATTATAATATTTGCCTAATTTTATACTAAAAGATTGTGGCTTCTTATAACAGCATCATGGAGTGAAGTTACACCCTTGGTCTCAAGGTGTATTGCAGCAATATTTATTTAATTTCTTTTTTTATTACCTTTTTCATATTCTTGTTTGCAGGGAAAGGTGGAGTTGTGTCTCCCCATTTGCAGCCTCGCTCAGAACATAAACCCCCACCTGTAGTGGTCATTAAGAAAGAATTAAGGGAAGATGAGGATATGGATGATATGGAAGAGTCAGGTTCTCGACGACGTGGTGGTGATGGCAGGGAAATGGTATCAACTTCTAGGTTAGAAACACTCTGCAACATAAATATCTAGGCTGACTAATATTTTATCTTTCAATTAAAATACCAAGACATCTTGGTATTGTGTATAAAACTAAATTTCTATTTTCTATTCAGGATGAGAATTAGAATTATAGATTCTTAATTCACTTATAATTTAAGAAAAATCTCATTTTATTAAGCTACTAACTTTGAGAAATATCCTAATATTAGAAATAAAATGTATAATTAGATTTCAATATTAGAATATTTTTTATTCATATAGATGCTTGTGTTTTATGTAAATGAATATACTTGAAAAGGCATGGTTGCAATTAGATGTAAATGCATCTAGTTTAAAGATTCTTAAATCACATTTGCCAGCAGGTCAAATAGAAGTAATCATTAGCATATATAAAGTGACAATAAATAAAAAATGTATACATATTTTTTAATGTTTTATTTATTGTCACTTTGACTGCATTGATCTTGTTGTGACATCTGTAGATTGTGGATCAATACTATAGGTGTAATGTGCAGGGATGAATGAAATGGAGTCCTTGGCATCTTAAAGCTATCTGACATTCACCTTCTCAGGATAAGGGAAAAACTCTGCAAAAAAAACCTTACCCAGGCCACAGGACATCCAGATTAGTTGCAAATGCTAATAGTAAACCCAGAGGTGGTAATTAGCATATTTTGAAGTCACCATAGGCATTTTTTTTTCTTTCAGTATGGGCTTTACAATGTTCTTATTTTAAAAAAGTTTGCTTAAATAAATTTAAATGTCATATTCCAGTTATAAAACTTAAATCAAACAGAAGATGGTTGGTTGCTAGTGGCCATTGGGAATGCTGATATTTATAATTTTTCTATAGCTTCCCAATAAAGAACTTCCAAATTATTTTTTGTTTAATTGTTGCTGTCAAGTTGGCTGTATTTCAGTAGATGTTCTTTGTTTAGGATAGTATTCATGTTTACACAATGAACAATAGCTGTCCTTGAAATTTCATCCTAAAGAGATGATCTGACAAGCAAACAATCATGCCTGACAATTAAGCAGAAGGACAACTCCAATTTTTCATGGTTTCAATAAAAGATATTTGAAAGTCTTTAGATGTTCATAAGGATTTCCTTTAAGTTTTTATTGTATACTCTGTTGTTCTTGTTCAGTTTTTAATCTTTATTTGAATTTAAAATTTGAAGGAAGTTCTAGTTCAAAATTTGCTGAAGTACCAGCAATCTTGTTCCCCTTTAATCCAACATGGTGTGGGATCTATTGTAAAACTATTTCTGCATTTTTGAACTGCAATGTGTGATAAGAGCTTTCTTATTTCATTTATAGTGCTTTAACTGTAATTCATTATATAGCAAATTCATTTTCAAGCAAAGGATAAATATTGGATTTAAATAATAATTTAAATTCCTCATATTTATAAGCTTCATGTTAATGACTTCAATGCATGTGCTTAAAGCTGCTTTTTTTGTAAAACAAAGCACATTATAGAACATTAACTGGAAGTTATCCTACAAGAGGCCATGAGGTAAGGTAGCCTTAGAAAGAAACAAACCCTTTTCTTTGAAGAAAGTTGTAAGGTGGAAGGTTTAGTGAGCCTCAATTTTTTTTTTTTGGATTGGACCTTCAGAAGGAGTCATATTGTCATGACCCCCAATTGGTTCAGTGAAATAAAAGTCACATATCATAGAATTTACTGTACTTTCTTCCTGTTCTCTTTGCATGTAATGCTCAATTCTTGTGAAACATTGGAAAACTGCCTTTGTTTGGAAGCCTATACAAGGATAGTTATTTAATTTTTGGAACTCTGCTTAGTTGAAGGCCATATCTCACCAACTATGCCTATTTATTTTCAAGGTGATCTCCTGCATTCATGATACAAAGTTATATCCTTTGGAATCAATCATGAAGCAGCCATTCCATGTTTCTTTAGAGATGGCACCAACTCCATTCTCGTAGGAAGCAAACTTCTTCTGGACTCCCAAGCATATGGCCCTTCAGTTTCTCCTTGACAGAAAAATGTCACTAGGAGCCAGATTTGGACGTGCGATAGGTGGTTTACCATTGTCACTATCAATTCTTGCAGCTTTTCTATTGTTTTAAAAATAGTGTGCACAGAGGTATTATCATGGTGAAGCAACAATTCTTATAACCCAGATTTTGGTCTTCTTTTTGTTGTGTTCTGAAGACTGTGGAGGCAGACTACAGTGTACCAATTGACAGTGACTGTTTTTATTGTTCCTGGAGTAAAATATGTCGTGGAAAGATCTTGTTCACTGAGTGCCTCTTTGATTTGATTTATATATGTAAATTTATTTCTTGTCACCTGTGAAGATATTGTGGACATGTTATATCAAAATGATGAACCATTTCTTAGCACCATTTCACTCCTACTGCATTTTGTTCTTCTGTGAAGTTGTGGCATACCCAACAACAATAAAACTTTGTTTACACCAAGATATATCTGCAGAATTTCTGACACCTGTAGTGCATTAATGTTTAGAGATTCCTCTCTCTCCCTCTTCTTTATTATGGCTTCTACACAAACAATGTTTTCATCTGTAACTACCATTGCTGGATATGCTCCTCATCTTTAAAAGCTGTTCTTCCTCATATAAACTCTGCAAACCAGGTATAGACTTTTAAATGTGAAGGAGCAGAGTCTGAAAAAGTTCTCTGTAATTTTTCATGGCATTTTTATTGTCTAAAGTCACACTTATCATCATAAAACATCATCACATAAAAATGCTCTTGAATTACCTCCATATTAGAACATAAACTGCAAGCTCATGACTACAATCAAAATTTTTCTGCAGTTGCAACAATGGGTGCCACATGCTAGCTTCTGTTATTGTTACTAATCCAGATATACTATTTCCAGTATTGCCAATAGGAAACTTAACACATTTCATAGTTTCTTAGAATGTCCAAAATTAAATAGCACCTTTCATAATATGCCACATTTCTGCCATGATGGGAGGTGGTAATACATTCATAACTACTACAGCAAAACATTGACTTTTACAATGTATTTGGATTTGTTTGAAAGAAGTGATTACACATTTCTCAATTACTGATAATCAAATAGTAGTATCATTTCCACAGCTTTATCAGCCTTTTTTTAGAATAATACAAAGATGTTCATTGCATCATAACGAAATGTGTAATCACTTCATTTTAATTAATATTGTTACCATTTTACTGCATTTGCAAGATGTCCACTAATTTATCCATCAGTTTATTTGTTTTAACACTAAGAATAGGAAAAACAAAGAGAAAAAAAAAGAATATATAATAATCATTTACCATAGATGCATAAGTTTCCACGGCCTGTGTCATTGATGTACTGGACTTTTGGATAAAGCTACATCTTCTCATGATATAAAACCAATGTTTTTTCCCTACACGTTGAAGAAGAATCTTATAAGAAATTGGGCAAAATGCTGGTTTTAAATTATAACAAGATGCAGCTGTCTTCTCCAGAAGTACACCACCAACAATTTACCATGCTTGACCCACTATTTTTATCTGCAGATCACGGTTAGGGCTTGGTTTGACTGGTCTGGGCTCAACACAGGATCTGGGTCTTGATAGCAATGGTGAGACAACAGCAAATGGACTGGGTTTGGCTGATCTGTATTATAATTCACGGCCAGAGCATGCGGGGGACAGGAGTGCAGCAACATGGTCATATCAACCTCCACCACCACCAGTTATCACTGAGCAGCCTAAACCCTCAACACCTCAGCATTTCCAGCCTTATGAACGAGGATATCCAAAAACATTGGAATCTCTTGCAGAAAAGGTGAACCACTTTGATTTATAGCAGGTTGTGCATGAAATGTGAACTGGTAACAAATAAAAGTCTCCCTGTTATAAGCTTTAAAACCAAAATAAATTTTATAAATTGAAATCTAAAACTTAGATTATACTTTGGATTACAATTAACCAGTTTTCTCTGGTAGCTGTACAGAACTCCAGTACTTTGCAAAAACGTGCACACAAGTGAAACTTAGCAGTGGTGGCACAAGATTTTTATTAGAAAAAGAAGTGACAAAATTCACAAGAGGGAAATATCTTAGTTTTTTTCTTAGTCTTACTTTAGAAATGTCATGGAGCATTCTTGCTTTTAACATAGGTAGTATTTTGGATCAAAGTTGTTGAAGAAGATTCAATAATTTCCTTAATCAATAAAGATGCTTCAGTTTTGAAGAAAATTGTCTGGCATCATGAGTAATTTTATGTGATGGAAAAATTCTTTGCATATTCATTAAATAAAATAGCATTTGTGTTCAGAATGCATTGAATTTTGTGCATTTATCACCTAAATTTTTAGATGTTTACAAAATAATTGAATGACTTCTCTTTCATTGAGCTGAAATATTCTTGCTAGTTTGTGTAATTTTTCTTTGCTACAGAGAATGCTATCTTTTTACTTAGCTGAAGTATGCAAGCATTCCCAAGCTTTCAACAGAAATTCAGGATTTTATCTAAGCTAGTCCAGGTTTATGAATGAATGAATTTATTCAATATTACAAATATCAAACAAAGTGTATATGGTTTACAAGATTATACAATTACAATTTACATAGTATAATTGACATAAACACAAAATCTCCAGAAGTCCAACAGCACCAAAACTGAGGCCCTCCCATATCGCAACCATCAGGTTATTTGTATGGTAAAGGACCCCTAAAATAAATAAATACTAATTTTCATCACTGCATGTGTCCTCAATCTCCTCCTTTATACTTCTTCTCCACTTATCTCTTACTTTTCCTAAAAATTCCCCTATCTTAATCATTTTCTCTACTGTCGTTTCTGATAACATTTTTGTTGCCACTATTTCTTATTGTAATTTGTCCCATTTTCCATCCCAGATACTATATCTCCACCTTTTATCATTTCACTTCAATTAAACAATGGAAACGACTTTCCACTTTCCCACACATCCTTCTTTACAATTTATCCTTAGTCCTTTTAAAAATAATACCCCTGTACCCAATCCATGCAAAACCTATTCTTCCAAATTGGTCACAAATGTCTATATATTTCTCCCATTCCCAATTTCTTTTAACTTTATTATATAAATCTAAGGAACATTTTTATCCTCTAAACTAGCCCTGATCTCTTGCCTCTCTATATCTTCTATCCTCTGTCTCACTTCTTTTCAAAATCCACAAACATTATTTTCACCCAATCGCCATACATCTTCCATTTCAATATTTTCAAATAATTTTCCCCTCTCTCCAAGCCAACACTCTCTTCCGAATATATCTCTTTGGTAAATAAGACATTCTTTTAGTATATCATTATTGTCTGGTTTCACACATCTATACCAATATTTTAAGATTCTTTATACTATTATTTCTTTCCTTCCTACTCTTCCTAATTCTACCACATTTACCCCCTTGATGAGCTTTTCGGTAACCCCAGAACCTCTCTACAAAACATTCTCTTGCACTACATCAATCTTCGTCCACCCCTTTGACACTCGCCAAATTTCCACTGCATTCATCTTTGTCTGAACCACAATCTCATACAAGACTATCTAACCATTTCATTGAGAATGTGGGAACTATATACAAGCTTGTTCTAAAGCTTTCATAGCTAATTTACTTTTGCTTATGCACATTTAGACTGGACCTCCCACCTTCCATTACTTATAAATCCCACCCCAAAATTATCAAATTCTTTCACTTCCTCTATTGGGTTTATATTTATAAACCATCTTTCATCTTTTCTCAATTTTTTTCCCTTTTTAAGAACTGTTATCTTTGATTTATTACTATTTACCCTCAGGCCCCATTCTACAAAATATCTAATAATTTCATCAATGGCATGTTGTAATCCTATTACAGTTACTGCCCCCATTATAAGATCATCGGCAAAAAGCAGTCGTGGTACTTCCTTCTTTCCAATAATTGGGCCATGTCTATTTTTTGCCTTAATTCTATCTTAAGATATTATCTATAAATAAATAATATCAGACTCAATTTGCATTCCTGTCTCAAGCCCAGATTTTGAATTGTATAGGCTGTAGATTTATTTCCTTCACATCTAACATAATACGTGCTTCCTTCATATAATTTTGAAGTCCTAAAATAAATTTGTTACTAACTCCCTTACATCTAAATTTATATACCAAGCATTCCTATTTATTGTATCAAATACTTTCTCAAAATCTGCAAAGAAAATGTAGCCCTACCTTTTTATTTCTTAAATATTTACTCACTATAGTATGAATGATCATTATATTATCTATTGCTCTTCTTCCTTTTCTAAAACCTGCTTGAAATTCTGATAATTTACATTCCATTTCAGTCCATTCATGCAACCTTCCTACCAGTGTATATTTTACCCATTATTGATAGTAGATTAATTCCTTGATAGGTACTCAAGTTATTTATACCACCTTTCCCATTATATATTGGAATGATCATGTTAACTTTCCAATTCTCCAGTATTTCCTTCTCCTTAATTCTATTTAATAACTCTGTTAGCAGCCTAATACCTCCTTCCATTTCCCCAAAAGCTTTCCAAAATTCTCCTGGAATTCCATCTATTCTTGCCGCTTCTTTCTTCTTCAATTTTTTAATATGGTACCTTAACTCATTCTTTATCTAAACTTTGTATCCTCTACCCAGTACTATCTAAGTTTAATTCAAAACTCAGGATATTCCTGCCACCTAACAGATTTCCAAAGTAATTCTTCCATTCTCTTGGGGTTATCTTATTTCCTATCTTTCTCCTCCTTAAAACACCCTTCACAGATGTATTTACTATATTTAGCTATCACTGCTCCTTTAATTTTTTTCACCCATTCTGAGGTCACTCTTTCTTTTTATCCTGCACTAGGCACTTATATCCCTTTTTTTGTACAAAAAATTTTGCCTATCATCTTCCTCTTCTGACCTTTTCCATCTTATTAAATCCTTAAACACTTCTTTCTTTACCTTAACACACTCTCCCTCGTACCATCCACAACCTTTTGCTTTTCCTCTTTGATTCACTTCCATCTTACATCCTGCACAACTTACCATAGACTCCACCTTTTCCAATGCTCCCCCTATCTTTCCTACCTTCAATGCCTCTAGAATTTCATGCTTTCTTACCCCTATTTTGGATATCAAATTCCCCCAGTAAAGCTCAGTATACTCCTCTTTCAATCTAAAGCATTTTATATAAATATTGTACTTGGGAAGCTGTTGACAATGGAGTGGCAATATAACCTAAACTTAGGTATTCATTTTTTACACTAAACTCCACTCACTTACACAAAAGTAAAACGCATTTCGGGAGAATCTCTCCCATCTTCAGTTGTTCACTGAAGCACTGTTACTCGAAACGAGCAACAGTGAGCAACTGAAGATGGGAGAGATTCTTCAGAAACGCGTCTTACTTTTGTGTAAGTGAGTGGAGTTTAGCGTAAAAATGAATACCTAAGTTTACATTTTATATATTTCATTTCTATTGTTTTTTCCTACCTATAGCATTCCCCTAAATTCAGCCTCATTTTTAGTGGAAAATGTCCACTACTTGTTATCATGTCCAGTAGTCCATATTAATAGTGATAACAGGAACACAGTTCTGCCAACTTTTAGGAAAACCATTGGCACATATTGAGTAAAGCTATATAAGGTCGGTATTTATTCACTTCCTTATGATGCAATTTGTAGATACTCAAATGTTTGAAGGTTTTCAAAAAACAATTACAATTTTTATTACACAAATAGTTTAAATCACTTTGTCATTAACATTAATCGCTACTAAAGTCTATCCTCTATAATTTAATTACTGTTTTAATAACATACTGGTTCAAACCTGCTCTTTGCAGGTGCATGCATTTTACTCAGGTCCTCCCCCTCCCCCCGGTACCACATCAATTACATCAACAAGACGAATGTCTGCTGGTCCACAGCCTAGTTCCAGCAGCCTAAGACTGCAGCAACAACAACAACAGCAATCACACTACTATGTACAGCAAGGAACTCGAAGAGTTGGAGGCCGTGTTATGCCCCGTTCTGGTAGTGATCAGCATCTGCCTCGGGTGGAATATGATTACTCTGGGACTGGGTAAAAACATTTTTGCTATGTGATATAATAAGATATATTTAGAAATATATAACAGTTAAAGTATATAATGAGACCCAATTGCATAAATATTTTCTTTTATATAAACCTATAAATGTACTACTTATAAAATTAATTTATATTAATAACTTTTTATTTCATATTTGTTCTTTTTATTACACAAGCCATAATGAGGCATTATGTCTGAATCAAGGTTTTAATAATTTCAATAAAAACATAAAATAAATTATGAAATAAAAAATAACAAATAATCATAATAAAAACAATAACATTACAGATGTCAATAACAACATTACAAATGTAGAATGATTAGCATTGTTCTTTAAAGACAATTGATAAAATATGAGAAATGATATTTTGAAGTTATAAAATTAGACTACAAAAGAATGTCATAAGAAATATATATAATCAAATTTTAGCATTTTCTGCATTAATTATTTCAAGTTTCTCTTTATTCTGATTTGATTTATTTCCAAACAGTTAAAATACTGGAAGTTTAATTACAATTACAGATTTGTGGTATGCATATAAGGAATATAAAAAAAACATATGTGACATGTAAGTGCATCCAAATTCATAGAATTAAAATTATATAATTAATATAAATAGTTAATCTACACATATAATTTACTAAAATTAGTGAATTCAGAGCTTTTGGTGCTTCCAAAAGACAATTGCCCCACTTTTACAAGAATAAGGACTCCATCCTCTGATTCCCAAGGAATCATTAATGATCATAAATTTTCTTCTGAGCTTTTCTGTATTTCCATTATTCTTGAGAGTTGTTTTATCCAGTCCAGATCCTATTACAATTTAACATCAATATTGTAGATTTTTAAATTTATTTTAGTTTAACTTGAAATGCTAATTGGAACTTGTACCTAATAATTTAATTAAGATAATTGTATGGTTGAGTCAAATTACACACTCTTATTGGTTCCACTTGTTTAAATTTAGTACGTGTTTCACAGACTGTTGTCTGCATCCTCAGCTAACCGTCAACTGAAAGACTTAATAATATTAAATTAGATCTCTTGGATTTCTTGGTAGATAATTAATATAAACTTTCATGCCAAAAATTATGTATAGCATTAAGTTGACTTTTTTCACTCTCAGCCGTACAGTTAGAGGATGCAGGTGCATATTTACATAAGAGAGAAGGTTTGTGAGCAATAAGAGCTCAAGTATGAAGTGTGGTCCATAAGCTTCTGGCCTAGCCATGTTCGGTAGGAGATAAAATAAAAATACAGGTATCATTTTCAAGGTAATCTCAGTCTTTTTCAATGAATTTGTCACATCTCTGAATTAACATTTCAATCCCTCTAAAAAAATAGTCTCAAGCTTTATCTGCAAAATGCTGGAAAACAGACCTTCATTATCATTGGTAATGCCACCTTTGAAGATCAGATTTCAGTTTTAAAAGCAGATAGTTTCTGGGAGGAAGGCTGTAAAGTGGATGATCCAGTTCCTGGAATCTAGTTGTGTTCACAGCAGTCGTATGGACTGGTGTGTTATAGTGCCATAGATCAACTCCTTAAACTCAGCATTCCATGCCTCTGTTTCTTGATAGTACTGTACAATTGATATAGTAGCTCAGCATAGTATTTTGGAGTCACTGTTGTGTTCTTTCCCTTGAAGTCT
Source organism: Metallyticus violacea (assembly GCA_030762175.1). Classification (NCBI taxonomy): domain Eukaryota; kingdom Metazoa; phylum Arthropoda; class Insecta; order Mantodea; family Metallyticidae; genus Metallyticus; species Metallyticus violacea. Next base: position 58,016,910 of record CM060844.1, read on the forward strand.
ATCATCAAAATACTGCGCAGTCCAGATAATATGCAGTGATCTTAGTGGCTTGTGTAACCTTGATCTTATGGATCACTCTTTTTACACCACTTCATTGATTTTCTTCAAGGAAAAGGACAATAATTTCATCCCCTGTGATGAAAGATTCCAACACTGCCATGTCTTGCCATGGCAAAGGTTCAGAAACTTTTGACAACATTTCAAACACATTTGCATTTGTACTGCTGAAAGAATTTGGGACACCCATCTTGCACAGACTTTATGCATATGCAAATTTGATAATGATGCAAAGCACATCAGTTTTAAAAATCCATAATCTTACAGCTATTTCTTTTGTCTTCAGATGCCTATCATTCAGAACTTCCTTCTTGACAAGGGAGGCATTTTCTTGTGTCAACACCAGCCTACTTTCATGTGGGTCATGTTCAAGACTTTCTCTGTCCAAAAAAAAATAATTTTGACCATTGCTTCACAAGGAAATATAAAAGAGAACCTTCACCATTCACACTTTCCAGTCTTAAATATCACTGGATGATATTAGTTAAACATTTAATCACTGTGTGCACTCTTATTTTGAGCATCACACTTTATTATGCAATATGGCCAACTTAAATGAGCTCCTTCAAGCAAATTAATAGCACGGCCAGAAAGGGAATGCAGTGTTTACACTTCTAAAATGTACATCATATAGCATGAACATCACAACAATGAATCATGGACCTTCTATGTCAGGTAGAAAACTTATAAACTATAATATAACAAATTATTATTGAGAAAATCACTCAAATTTCACTAATTTTGTTCCACTGTGAGTGAAATTTGAGTGATTTCCTGAATAATTTGTTAACTTATTTCACTGTGAAAATTCCTATTATTCAAAACTACTTACAAATTGTACCTTGTACAGTTACAGCCGTGGAACAAAGACAAACTGTATGTGTCTTTGATTATGTGCAGGTTGTAGGGTCCCAAATGTTAGAGTACTGCACTATTCTGTGAGTATTTACTGAACTTGCAAGATGGGACCATCAGCAGGAATACAGTCTAATCACAGATGTTGTTTCAAGATCTTCTGGTACTAGACTTAGTTTCCCAAAAACAGAATATCTTCTATAAGTTAAAGCCTCACAGGAGAATATAATATGAGTTGTTTTCAGACTCCTTTTAAAAGAGTCTGCAGTCCAAGTTTTCCCAAAACGAGCTCATCATATTTAGATGCTTTTGGACAGGAGCATGTCCTATGAGAAAAGCAGAAATTATTCTCAGCTGAAGTTTGCTATATTGAAGTAAGCTTTTAGCTTTTTTTTTGTGTAGTATCTTAATAGTTGACTATGTCTAATTTTTGAAGCTTGAATCCAGGTTTTATAGTGTGGTGTTCATTTTAAAGCTAGTTCTATACATTACTTCATTAATTCAGTGTCTCCAATTTTTTTGGCATCTCAATACACAGTGGTAAGAATAGGTTTCCATGTTATTCTATATGAGCTTCCTGGGAGTTGAAACAGTTTTTTTATTTCAATGCTTTTTCTCATTTAAATAATTAATTTCAACTATTCGTTTCCATTCATATAGGTATGATTTAAACTGAGAGTTAGCTATACAACTGAGTCAGTATTAGGTGACACTAAAACTTCACTAACTGATTAATTCTTCAGAACATGTTTCAAGAGCATTCGCTCTCATCTTCAGCTGGGGACTGACTAACACTAGCAGGTGACGTAGTGGCATCTGATGGTTCCATTAGATAACGGAACAGAAAGTCCGTTGGTGGAATGTCAAAATTCATCACTCTATGTTTGTTTTTTAAAATATAAATCTTTTCCCATATTGCCAAATCCTTGGGATTGGTGGTAGCTTTTAACAGTTTGGCTTCTCCTGCAATGTTATGATCGTAAGTCCAAAAGTGATCTGCAACCGCCGATTTATCCACTTGTTTATATCTTAAATTTCTGAAGTGTTCTTTGGTTCTTATCTCCAAATTTCATATTGTTTTGCCTATATATATCTGATCACACTCCAAACAGTCTATCTGATACACTCCTGAGTTCTTGCTGGGTGGAATAACATCCTTTTTGTTGCTGTTCAGAAGCTTTCCAATAATAAATTTATTTTGTGCAACCAAACGTATATCATAATTTTTAAAGATTTTCATGAATGCCCTGTTTGCCCACGGATGATATGTGAATCTTTTAAAAACCACATCCTTTTTTATCATGGAGAGAGTTGTGGTGTTTTTAATATCTATCTGTCTTTTGAAATGTTTGATCTTCTTATCAACTAAAGAGCTGCTGAATCCATTGTTGAGGGCTGTTTTGATTATATAACGGTATTCTGCTGAATATTCTTCTTTGTTGAGTGGGATGTTTACCAATCTATGGACAAGGCTGTTTATAATGGCATGTTGGTGTGGTATAGGGTTGAAACTGTTATTCTTTATGTGGTTATCTGTATGTGTAGGTTTCCTGTATATGCCGAATGAAATTATGTCATTTCTCCTGTATATTTTTAGGTCCAAAAACGGTAAAAGACCATTTTCCTCCAATTCCATAGTGAATTTAATTTTGGTCCTGTAAATTTAGTAATTTTAGGGCATCTTTTGTTTGTTTTTTTGGAACTATTGCCAGAATGTCATCCACATAACAAAACCATGCTTTGAATGTTAAAGGGAATGCCGTAGTAATGTGTGTTTCTACAGCACTCATAAATAAATTTGCCAGAAATGGAGAAGGGGGTTACCCATAGCTAAGCCAGAAATTTGTTGGTAAATTTTCCCATTGAATGTGAAAAAGTTTTGGTTTATACACAATTTAGGGAGATTGGTATAATCCTCAATTTCTTCTGCCGTCAAGTTTATACTTTTTAGCCAATTCTGTAGATTTAGGAGCAGTTTTTTTGTAGGAATACTAGTAAACAAAGATGCAACATCTAAAGAGACCAAGGCGTCATTTGGCGAAATCCGCTCATTATTAAATTGGTCCACAAGTTTATATGAATTGACGATATTTCTACTTTCAAATTGTTCTAAAGATGTGAATTTTTTTACCAACCACTTGGCCAAATTGTAGGTTGGTGAATTGATGTTATTGATTATTGGGTGCATGCGCATGCTTTTTCCAGGTTTATGTACTTGAGAGTTAGCTACATGCCTAATTCATACTCAAATGGTAAATATTATATCTGGGAATTATCACAGCACTTTGTTCTGTTATCTTTCTATCTGTGAAGTATTAATTGTTATTCTAAGAGATTATCTCATAATGTCAGTAATAAAATTTACTCTAAAAGTAAAAAAGTACAAAATAAAAATGAAAGCAGAATATATAAAGGTTTTTAGACTTTAGCTAGTGCAATGGAAAAGTAATACAGAAAAGGAGGAAAATAGGATACAAAATAAATTAAAATGAAATAAAATAAATTTAATTCTATAAAACAAAGTGCAAGAAAATGATTTGGAAAAAGTATGGTATTGGATATAATACTCTTTTATCCATCTGAAAGAAGATTGGATTTAAGGTAACAGAAACTTAATTTTCAAATTATTCTTCATTTATGTTCTTTGATTTAACTTAAGGGTTTTAGCAATAACTTACAATGTTACTCTGTGATTTTCAGTATAAAATGTTTCATTTCCAGCCTTGGCACAAGACAGACATCACACACTATGTTACGGTCCAGTCTTAAGGCAGGAACTGGTGGCTCAACTTACACATCAAGATATAGGTCATCTGAGGTTTCACAGCAACGGCAACAACCTTTCTCTACAGGGACTCTAACTAGAAGACACCGACCCTCACTTGATTACGCCTCTGACACAGAAGCGACCTGCACTTCCTCCCCTCGTTCCTCTTATTATTATTATAGGTAAGTTTATGTGATTAATATTGGTTTTCTATTACAGCTTTTTAAAATTGATGAACATTGATGAACATAGAATTAAAATAAACCATATATATTATATTCACTCACAAGCAGAACCCCATTACATATTAGATCCCTAGATCTTATAAAGATTTTTTTCATCAAACATTTCATTTGAAAAAAGCTATATTATTTTATTTTAAAGGATAATTTTCATTTGTAAAACTCTTGAAAAATTTTGATCACTGGATATGAGCTTTCTCATAATGGGTTAGATAACACTATCTAACACAGCGCTTACAGCTTTCCACCCACCAATTATCACATTAATAGAGACAGAATTTTTATGTAGTATCATTTAGCAAAATATGCGCATAAATATGTAGTGTAAAATATGTAAAGAGATAAAAATATGTTGGTTGCTAGTGGCCAATGGGGATGCTGATATTTAGCATTTTTTTCCCTAGCTTCCCAAAAAAGAGCTTCCAAATTGATTTGGATTTGTTTGTTGCTATCATTTGGCTGCATTTCAGTAGATATTCTTTATTTAAGATAGTATTCATGTTCATACACAATGGGCATTGGCTGTCCTTGATTAATTTCATCCTGAAGAGATATTCTGACAGGCAATCATGCCCAACAATAAGCAGAATTGGGTAACTCCAATTTTTCTTTACTTAAATAAAATATATTTGAAAGTATTTAGATATTCATATGGTTTTCCTTTTAAGTTTTTTTTTTTTTTTTTATTTTGTTGTTCTTGTTCAGTTATTAATCTTTTTATGAGTTTAAATTTAGAGAGAAATTCTAGTTCAAAAGGTATTTTAATTTTATGGTGACTCCTTTTTTTGCTAAAGTATCAGTAATCTTATTCCCCTTCATCCCACATGGCTCTGGATCCATTGTAAACTATTTCTGTATTTCTGATCTGGATTGTAAGATATAGTTTTCTTATTTCAGTTGTATTATATGTTGGTGGGTAACTATAATTCATTATACTTTGTAGTGCTGCTTTAGAGTCACTTAATATATATCAGTTCTTTTATTTATAAGTCTATACAGTAGATTTTCTAAAGCTACTCTAATGGTCATTATTTCACCATCAAAATTGTTAGTATACTGTTCCAAAGGTATATGTTAAGAGATTTCTTCACAGCATATTCCATAACTTGCTTTCCCATTTTTAATAAATCCATTTGTATACACTCTACCCATATATCAGTTGGATAATAGTTCAGTGTACTAAGTGCTGTTAATGTTAATACCTCAGGTGGGTTGTTCTTCTTGGAGACCATTGTATCCAGATTTAGTTTCACATTGATATCTATATATTGTAAAGGATCAGTTAATATAATGACAGGTTTAGTGCTTATTTTTTAAATTTTATTTAGTTTTAAGTTGGTTGTTTATTCTGGACTTTATTTTATTTCCATAGAGTAGATTGGGCTTTATGAATTTTTTGTGCATGTCATTTAGGGGACTTATGGATCCTCCCCATTTGACACCTGCTAGTCTTCTTATATGTCTTTTTACTCACTTTCTTAATTGCATTATCAATCTGTTCATAGGAGGACAGTATTTTGTCAAGTGTTATACTAAGATATTTAGTATGTTCTTTCTTTTGTAGTAGTTCATTACTGATTTTAAGCTTTAAATCATCTGTAGTATGTTGAAGACTGAAAAGCTGGAAAACTTGTATTTTTAGTATTTATTTCCATTTTGTTGGTAGGTGCCCATGTTTCCATGCTATTTATAATTTTCTGTATTTCATTTGCTAATTTTTGTACTGTTTATTCTGCTTATTATACATAAAAATGTAACATTGTATATTTATTACCAAATTCTTAATATTACTGATATAGTTCTGAATAGGAATACCTGCATTACATTTTGTATCAGTTCTTTCATGGTTTTGTTGCCCTAAGTTGGCAGCCAGGGCAGTAACTCCCAGTGAAGAAGATATGATATTCATGCAACTGACTCAAGTACTAGCAATTACATCTACAATTTCAATTTAAACAAGCACCTACCTTATGACAGGAGAGGTTGCAAATATTGTCCTGCTGTATCCAAATATTTCTGGCATATCCATTTTCTAGGTATGATAAAGACAAAAATTATATTTCATTTTTCAACATAGTTACCATTTATTGCAATACACTTCTTACATCTTTGAATTAACATTTCAATCTCCCCCCCCCCCCAAAAGTCAGATTTCTTATCTGCAAAATGGGCATAAACAGCATCCATCACTTCTTCGTCACGCTTAAATTTCTTTCTTGAGTTTTGAAAAGAGGAAATAGTCATTGGGAGCTAGATCTGGGCTGTAGGTTATTGGTTGATCTCCTTGAAGCCACATTTTTTCATAGCTTCCTTTGCAACAAGAGCCGTGTGCACAGGTGCATTGTCATGAAGAAGGCACACACCACCATTCAGTTTTCCTCGCCTTTTCTCTTTGATGGAAGCATGTGGTCTGTGCAGTAGGCCAGCATGGTATTCCCCATTTACTGTGGTATCCTCCCTTGAAGTCAATGAAGAGTATTAGAGTATTCCTTCACAGTTCCCAAAAGATTGTGGCCATGATGTTTTTGGTTGACTGAATGACTTTGGTCTTTAGAGGCGATGCTTTGCCAGGTTTATGCCACTCCATTGATTCTCTTTTGGACAAGGGTATCATAGTAGAGGACCATAGTTTCATCTATGTAACATTGATTTGCAGAACTTCTCTCTCGTTGCCATTAATGTACATCAAACAGAAAACCATACATGAATCAGGCTTTTGTTTGAATTTTCAAAATGAATGTTATCAATTGTTAATCCTCATCTAAAGCAATCCCAAAACATTTTATGTTTTTGCATTGATTTATTCACTGTAATTGGGCCTAGATCCAAGTAAAGCCTACAGAATAATTAACTAATAAAACAGGACAATTACAGTTAGTAAGAATAGATATTTTTCATAATAAAAAAATAATAATAACATTGTGTTAAAAGCAATGGCATTATAAAAAATAAATAATTATATTATTCAGAATTAAGCTTAAAAAACATAGTATTGAAATATCATACATACATTTTTTAAGTTTTCTCGGAGAAGAATAGCTTTCAAAGGTTACTGCAGGTAAGTTATTCCAACTCTTTGCTATCTTATTTAAAAATGATAATTTACCTACATCAATTCTTTGTTGCATACATTTAATTTTCAAATCAGTTATTCCTACTATAATGACTTTTCCAAACAGTCTGTAATATCTACCCACACTTATGCTGTATACACTCTAAACATTGATGTTATTGAAGATTTTTCTCATCTGATTTCTAACAATTTCCAGGCTAATGTTTTAACACTTTCATCCCTCTAATCTCTGCTTCCTTTAATACATATCACTCTCCTATGTTGAATTTTTCCTAAGCAATTTATTTTATATATTATGTAATCATCCAATAAACCGCTCCATATTCTAATGATGGTCATACTTATATTAGGTAGGTGATTACCTTTGAATTTTTTTTTTATGATCCTCATAATAAAATACAAATATAGCCACTCCCTCCATATCTCTCCCCATAACATAATCAATTCTAAGAAAGTTTAAAACTTAAGTAGACTCCTAAATATTTACACAATGTTACTGCTAAATTGGTGCCTGATATAGTTTATAGCTAAAGATAATTTCATCTCATGTTTTACAAAATGTTTATGCTTTACTTTTACAGTTTTTTGCTTTCATCCTTTATATAATAGCCCATTTAGACATTGAGATTAATTTGTTTTGTCTCCATATCTGTGCAGTTGTTAATTTTTGTAGTATTACCATAGGGTAAATTCGAGTTAATTGTAAATGCATTATTTAACATGTATCATAATTATCAGTATTGCAATATTTTATTTTATAGTCTTCAAGTATATATTAATGCACTCAACTGAAAGTTTTAATAATGTAACACCTATATTAAAATAGTAATTATGAATAAGAATTTTGTTTTGCTCTATAAGAATACAAAATAAATGAGAATGCTAAAGAGCAAACAGGTTAATGGAAGGAAGGAAAAAATATTTTATAACATATCTCCATTCTAGGCTATTGTTAGTTTTTTTTTGGGGGGGGGGGGAGGAAGGACTGTTGATCTGTATAAAGTTGTTTATTACAGTTTATTTGTACATCAGATACAAATTCATTTCTAAATAGATATATGAAAGGCAGCATAGACTGTTGTCTATGGCAGTCATCTTTTAAGTATTTTTTCTCATATTTTTCAAACTTGAAAAGAATGTCAGAGAAATCTAAGCAATATTCAAAATCACATTTTCAACTAACAGCTTACAGTGCTATTCATGCATTAAGTTGTCAATTATAAAATTATGGAAGTTACATCTTTGTAAATCATATACATGTTTTAATTCGATCCTAATATACTTTACCTCACTTTTAGTTCCAGTTAAAAAATGAATTAGGGTGCAAATATAATTGGAGAGCTTTTTCATGAGAAAACATATTTATATCTTCATTTCCAGACAAGGGTTAACAACGCCATCATCACGAACATCCACACTATCACGGTCACATGTAGGTGCTGCTGGGACTGGAGCCTCAGCTGCTATGGCTGCTGGTCTTCGCTCTAACTCCTTACCTCGGGACCATCGAGGGCGTCATCATGCTCCTGGCCAAACTCCAAGACACCATGTTGTGAGATTTGAGCGGGAAACTAGGGGAGCTCCAAGCACTGCTGGTTTATTGGACCAAGAAGACAGTGATGGGGCTGTGTCTGCACCTGAGCTTCCAGTCACAAGAAGAGAAAGAGGTACACTTCCCTTGCAGTAATCACCTGGTGTTAATACATATGGGTGGTAACTTAGGGCAGGTTCTATTAAATTAGTACCTAATATTTTAATACCTATTTAACAACTGTGTTAATATGGGGTAGGAAGTTAAATATATATAAAATTGATGGGTCACCAATACAGCAACAACCAGGGGTTATTGTACTTTGAGACCAATATTTTATGCACAAGGGTAGGTCCATAAGTTTCCCTAACCATTTTTAAGAATTATAAAGACAAAATTATATTTAAAAATTATATATGGAACTAAACACAGTGAAGCTAATCATTTGATTTAATTTTATGTCATCTAAACACTCTTAATGCTTCACTTACTTGTCATAAAACATGTACCACATTTTAAAGAGCATTAAGAGTGTTTAGATGACATAAAATTAAATCACAAAATTATATTTCAATTTTCTATATAGTTACCTTTTATTGCAATACACTTCTAACATTTCTATCCCCCCCCCAAAAAAGTCAGAATTCTTGTCTGCAAAATGGGCATAAACAGCATCCATCATTTCTTCATCACACTTAAATTTCCTTTCTGGAAGGTCCTTCTTGAGTTGTGAGAAGAGGAAAATGGTCATTGGGAGCTAGATCTGAGCTGTAGGGTGAATGGTTGATCTCCTTAAAGCCACATTTCTTCATAGCTTCCTTGCAACAAGAGCTCTGTGCACAGGTGTGTTGTCATGAAGAAGGTGCACATCTTCACTCAGCTTTTCTCTTTGATGGAAGCATGTAGTGTGTGCAGTAGGCCAGCATGGTGCTCCCCATTTACTGTGGTGTTCTTCTCCTTGAAGTCAATGAAGAATATTAGAGTATTCCTTCACAGTCCCAAAAGTTGTGGCCATGATCATCTTGGTAGACTGAGTGACCTTCGCTAAAGGCAGTGCTTCATCAGATTTATGCCATTGATTCTCTTTTGGACAAGGGATCATAGTAGAGGACCATAGTTTCATTTCCTGTAACAATGCTTTGCAGAAGTTCTCTCTCATTGTCACGGCAGAGCTCCAAAAATGCCTGACAACAGATGACTTGTTGCTGCTTTTGGACTGAAAAAAGAAGTCTAGGCACCCATCTTACACTAACCTTAGTCATATTTAAATATTCATGAATAATTTGAAGAACTGTTGTTTTAGAAAGGCCCAACTTTGCTGCTATTTCTGTAACTTTGAGCTACCCATCTTCCATAATTTCTCCTTCCACAATAGCAATATTTTCAGGAATGAGCACCTCCAAGGGCCTACCTGCATGCTTTTAGTCTTCAAAGTTTTCTCGACCCATTCAAAAATGTTTGGTCCATTCTTTTACAGTAGAATATGAGGGGGATGCTTCCCCATATATACTGTCCAATCGCTGTGTGATTCCATTTGGGGTAAGTCCTTCTTTTGTAAACAACTTAATAACAGCTCAGTACTCCATTTTGAACATGTCACAATCTTCTATACATAGTCTTCTTTATGCAACTATATCTGAACAACTGAACACAGCAGAGCAGAAGTTACAGCTGCAATTGTTTACTTAACAGCTAAGGTATGACACCAGGTAAGGATTTTGTGAAGGTGATTATCCTTATTGGTGAGGTCAAAAACTTCTGGTTCTACCCTCATAGGTAACTCTAAGATAAAAACTTCTATTTTTACAAGCAAGCAACTATGTAGATGAAAAATAGTAATGTGAAATCACTATCAATTAACTAATTTTTTAATTTAAGCTATTTCTAAAAATGCATTAAATAGAGCTGCCAAATTATAAAATTGCTAGTCTCAAGGATCTGTTTCATATTAAGACAGATTATCTGACTGAGATAAAGCTTTCTCCAGAGATTTATATGCCACAAGCAGAATGATCATTTAATAATATGTAAATTGGAACTTGCACAGTGAAGCTAATCATATTAATTAATATCATTGTATGATTCAGTTGAACATTTGTTTATGAAAGAATATAAAATGAGTAAACAGCATACATTTAAATTGTACTTCTTAGAAAGGACAGTAAAACCTTCAAAGGCTCCAAATCACTTTTGGCATATCCTACAATTTATAGAAGTATTTGGGGACTGGTATTCATTTTATGCAGAAAGAATTACTGATATGTTAAGCTTTACATTTAGCATATGTATAATAGTAGGATTTTAGAAACATTTTAAATGTTCATGCTGTTTTTCTCTCAAAAGAATTGAGTGTTATGAAGAGGATTGTGAGACTTTCAGACTAAGTTATTCCACTTTTTACAAATCACTAAGAAAAGAGAATGAGTATAGCAAAGTATTATTGCTATTGTTGCTGTTGCTCGTATTATATAAACATAGGAGAAAAGTTATAGAATGAATGTAAAGGAAACTACTGACTCAAGTCAAATATTCATTCCATATGTTCAAAGGCTCTATGTACAGAAAAATATTGTCACCAATCACTAAGTACTAATTATGCTGCAAGAAAATACCAAACATTTTTCTATGTACCTCCTTGCTCCCCCCCCTCTCTTCTCTCTTTCTGTTCTTCTCTCACATTCTTTACCTCTTGATTTGGAGTATTAAGTTCTTTTGGAACAATGCATTGAAGAATCAGTTTAATGTTCTTGTCTGCATTCCTAAGATACTATTGCTACTAATATTTATGACGATTTATAGAAATAAACTATTTTAAAGTATATCTGCTCCAGAACAATAAAATACTGGTTAAAATATTGACTTGGCAAATAATGACTAAAGAGCAAATAATTTTCAAATGAACCCATGACTGAAATTCATTAATTCTGCATCCTTGGCTATTATAATATTTAATCAAAGTGCTTGCATCATAGCATTTTACTTATTTTGTAACATAAATTATGTTGACACAATGAAAATGGTACTTTGCAGTGATAAAAAGGAGCAAGCTTTAATAGTATAGCAACTAGTAACATTGATAATATCAATGCCGACTCTGAAAGCCTGTAGATATATTATAATAGTTTTGATATTAAGTAAAGGGCTTTCAGAATATGACCTTACCACTAACACAGAGTTTTGCATTTTGGCAGTTGGCTATGTCACAATTGGCTGTGCCTTATGCATCTTGCTCTTTGTATACCAAATTCTAATTTTTTTATCATAATGAGGGGTTTCTTGTATACAATTTGGATTTTCAGAACACCATTAGTGAGTGTTCACACAACCATTTTAGTGGAACCATGCCTCGTTTGAAAAGAACACGAGCTTCGAGTTGATAACTCTTCAGTTACTGATGATTGAAATCACTCACAATAATGCACATGTACTATGAGATCATCTTGTCATAGACAATGGATATGTGTACATGTGTAAGGTTTGAGTTTTAAAATTTTGTTCCTGTATGTGCACAAGACACTGAAATCCCAGCTTGGTGTGTTAATATCAATAGTAATTTTACTGGCAAATGTTTAAGATATGCATCATTTCATCTAATTTGTCTTCTGTTAAAACAGTATGTTTTTGCTTGTGTTTCCTGTTTTGCACTGCAGGAGTATCAAATTTATTCAAAGATTATGAATTGCAGTTTCAGAAGGCACGGAACTTCTAAGTAAATTTTTCACGAACACAGTGAACTGATTTGTATTATAATATTTACACATTTTGCTCTAAAATCTTTGCAAACTAATGCAGAGTGCTTGCTGCTCAGTCAGTCAGGTAGCCATGAGTAGGGAGGTGAACTCTAAAACCTGTGCGAGCAGCGAGGACATATTCTGGAAGCCCAGTAAAACTATGTTAAAGCAATAGTTCTTCTAATACTAGGACTTGTGCTTTCACATAAATTTTACATACTGTCCTATACAAGAAGATATCAAGATAAGAAGAAATAATTAAACAGATGTTCAAGCATGCCTCAAAATTGCTTCCTTGTTATTTGACTGATTTTATTCATTTATAGGAGTAAGATTGGAAGATTTTGAATTATTAATTCATTATGAAGTAGTATACATTCTTGCAGCTCTTGCTGTATCAATACAGCTCTTGCTAGTATTTTTAAAAAAAAATTAAGTAAAACTGAATAAATTTGTTGAATGCTTGCTGTAAACTGCATACAATAATATTATCCAAACCATTAAACAACAGTCACAGAAGCTATTAGAACAGATTCTGAAAGTGAATTCAGAAAAGGTAGATTGTACAATATTTCATTTGATGTAAAACAAAGACAATATAACATTCTCTTATTTAGTGAAGAACTTGTAGGAAATTAATTCAAGTTTATTATGGAAAGATATGAGGGTTGTTCAATAAATATAACTTTTTTGGAAGAAAATAATTTTATTTATTAACATATCTCCTTTCAAATCATATACTTATTCCAGCAAATTTCTAATGTTTATCCCATCTGTAAAATGTTATTTCTTCAGCTCTGCAATACACATTTGTTTTGGCAACAACCTCTTCACTTGATGAGAATTTCTTTCCTGCTGGCCATTTCTTCATGTTGAGCTACAGCAAGCAATCCTAGGGAGCTAAATATGAAGATTAGGGGGATAAGGAAAGATTTCATACCTTAACTTCATAATTTTGAGATCGCAATCACAGACTTAATGTGCTGGCACATTATTGTGATGGAACAAGACCTTTTACTTCAGCAAATAAGGATGATTTTCCTTGATTGCATTGTTTAATTGCTTTAGTAGCATAAAGTAATATTCACTGGTTATGGTTTTTCTCTTTTCCAAAAAGTAAATTAAAATTGCACAGTAGCAATCCCAAAACACATCATCCTCTTTCCTGTTTAGGGGATTGTTTTCCCTTCTTAGTGTTTTCTCCAATTGCAATGCACTGTTTTGATGCTCCTTATTTTCTAGCATGTAGTGATGGATCCATGTTTTGTCAATTTGTCCCATACCATCTGCATACTTCACTTGCATTTTGTTTAAAAGCTCCAAATTCTGCACAGAATTAACTTGTTCTCTTTTCTGGTAAATCATCAGCAAATGTGGCGCCCACCATCTGGTATCTTTTTCACTTGCAAATGAATGTGCAATATTATGCACCCATTCTAGAAATGCCACAGCTTCAGCATTTTCTCCAATCTTTATCCCTGTAGATTCCTAATAACATTGATCTTTTTCATGAGAATTACTTTTCTTTCATTCATAAAGTAAATTTCAGTAAATTGCTCTTTTTCTGCAAATAAGTATTTTAACTCTATGAAACCTCTCAAACACCACAATTATACAGCTTATTAAGCAAATTTTTTATGATCCATTTTCAAATGCTTTGGACAAGTCTATAAATAATCCTGCCACTAATTCACTTCTTCTAGAGTATCATGTAAACCAGCAGCAAAATTTATTACTCATAGATAGTAGACTTATTCTGTATTGTTCTGGAATCCAAACTGGCAATATTAATCCTATTAGAATGTTTTACAAATTTAATTATTAATATTTTAAATGTGTTATCTATAATTTTTTAAAAGTTGCTGTTAAAACTATAACCTCATTATTGATAATCTCAATTTAAATATGGTTATATTTTATTTAACTTTAGCTTTTGTGGAAATTTGCCATTTTCTAGGAATGTATTAGCTGAATAACAAAGGTGTTTAATATTGCTTTTGCTTCATTTTAGTGACATGAATGAATTTATTTACTAGTATCTTTACATAAATAAATGTACAATTTCTTTAACTTTACCTAACTAGAATTTTCTAAGACTTAATAAAAGGAACATTTGAAGGTTCACTTCATTAATAAATTTTACAACTAATTTGATATTCTTATAATAGAAACAATTTATTAAAATATTAAATTCCCACTTGCTCACTCTGACTTTATGGATTTTATTTTTGATTTGTTTATTTACGGAGGCTCTTTAACATCTCAGGTCATCAGGGTCCCATTCAATTCAGGGCGTGAAATGGCTGACAAATTTTGCTCAGAGGCCTCTTCTTTCAGGCTTAAGGTTCTTTTTCATGCTGTAAATGTACGACACGGGACCCACGGCTTTACTTTCCTTCCGAAGGAAACCATACTTAGGATTTTTACGCCCCCAAAAAAATTCATCGTTCCTGGCCAGGTTTGAACCTGCAGTCTTGGGTTTTGACTTTATGGAGTTGCATTCCTTCCATACCCCATTAAAATTAACACAGGTTGAGTATGTAATAGGAATATATAATCACTGCTAGATAGTGAAATTATCAACATTGTTGTTCCCATTTGTCTGGCCATCTTCCATAATCATGTCTGTATCACCTTACCTATTTTATATTCCAAATTTCTTACTATTTTTATCTTATTTTATATTTAAAATTCTTCTGCCTCTTATTTCATATGGTAAGTTTTCCTACTTACATTCTGATGTCAATGCCAAGTACTATATGGTTTTCTTCACTCATAGGACATATTCCTCAATATATTATTTCTTATCTCACTTAAATATATTACTCCTGTTCTAAACCATGCCACTCCTTCCCTCCCTGTCTTATTGCAGATTTCAATATATCTTTCTCTTCCCCACACATATTTAGTGTGCTTTATAATTTTAGAGATTTTTGACATTAAATTAGCCTATATTTCCTGTTTTTCCACATTTTCAATTCTTGTTTTTATCTCTTTGTAAAATCCTTTTCCATTCTTTCCCTCTTATACCATATTGATCCCATGCCCACTTCTTGTAGAGTATTTTGGATTTTAGATATCCAAGTTTCTCTCCCCTTAATTTTTTTCTTGTGCTACCAAACACTGATGGATGATATTCCCCTCTTCTAGTCTCCCTATTCTATACCAATATTTCAGTACTCTTTCTATGACCTTGCTTTTATAGCCTAATCTTCCTAGTTCCATTAGAGCAACCTCATTAGGTGAAGATCTAGTTAAATCAGGACAATTCTACAAAATTCTACAAAATTTAGGTACATAAATGGAATTTCCATCCAAAGTTTCTGATTTATAATTCTTTAGTGTTCTGAGTGTATTTAAAAATTCATCTTCAAAGACTGGGTAAAAAAAATGTTATTTTAATATGTGATAAGTTCATATTTCTCTTACCCAGTCCTTTTTAATTGTTTGCACTTTGTATACATTTCACTATCTTTGCAATATGGTTTTTGAATCAATTGTTTAAATCTCTGAGATGCTTTATCATATGTTCTTTGTATTATTTCCTCTTTATTTACATCCCACTTCACTGCTTTCTATGCAGGAGCTCTACATTGATCTGTAAATTACATTAAAGTTAACAAATGTTATGAAATCCTAAACTTTCAACCAATCTTTGCAGGCTAAGATATTCATTTCCCTTTTGTTGATCATAATTCTTTTTATACAGATACAGCTAAGCAACAAATTATAAATAACCCATAAAACATTACTATACTATAATCTATATATTTCTATAATTACAAATGCATTCAATATAAAACTAACTGCAATTATTTTCCAGGTCGAATTCCTTCATCACCAAGTGTTTTTACAGCAGATGAATACCGGGCCTGGCTCCAGCGCACACCATCCACTAGTGCCATATATGAGAGAATTCGAGCTAGCCGCGACGTTCTGGCTGCCCAGAGAGCAGCCAGATTTACCTATAGTGCAGAAAATTTATTAGATAGGTCAAGGGAGGTGAGTGAATTGTAATTTTCTTCTTCAGTTTAATTGAACTGTTTTATATAGTCTGGAAAATAAGGTGAGTAAATAAATTTCATTTAAGCAAATGGTAGCTCTGAATTTATTAAATAATGCTACATGGATTCAAATGCAGGGTTACTTAATTTAAAATTATTAAATATTCCTCCTGGATAGCAAATCTTGTAAAATGCTGCAAAACAGCAGAAAACATTTTACACTCTACCAGCATTATAATAGTGAGATTTTAAAGCTTATAGCTTAATGCTTAGCAGCTACAGCAAAAATAACTACAATGATATAAGCCAAATTATAGATGAACAGAAAGTTTTGTTCTCATCATTTTACTGAAATTCTGAAATTAATTTGAAACATTTATTTTTTCTCTCAGTTGGCTTGTATTTTTTGTATTAAGAATAAAAAAGGAACTATTCCTTTTATTCCCTTCTCATAAAACTGAATAAAAATGGTACAGCAGCAAATTGCATACTCAGATAGAGGATTCATCTTCAGTAAGGATTCCCCCCCCCTCATCTTTTGTATTTACAACTTACTCCTCCTTTGCCAAAGCAAACTGAGTGCCTCTAGCTAGCTTCTTTCTTAAGGTGTTTAAATTTTGCAACTCAGTTGAATTTAGTAGCTCTCTTCATATGCCAGGGCATTGCTGTGAATGCCATTTGCTACAAAGACACCAGTTTCTACTTGCACCATAGACTGGGTCCTGTTGCCCTTTTCACAGCAGTAGTAAGTGGGTCAGCAGTCAGAGCGGTAACTCCAAATGAAGTGAATATAATATTGGTGCAACTGATTCAAATTCTCACAATTTACAATGAAAGTAAGATGTACCTTATGACAGGTGATTTTGGAATTATTGTCCTGTTACAATCATACATTGCTGATATCTTTTTAGAAAATAATTATCATTCTTCTGTATCAGTTCATAATCTGAAATTTGATTATTTTAAACTTGAAAGCATGCAAGGTCACCATTGTGCTTAATTTGCAGGCTTAAATAGGCCAATTGAAGATACAACTCACTAAAAATTGCGCAGTCCAAAAAACCGATGTAGTGCCCGCATATTCAGATCATGTAAATATTGTTTTTTTTTTTTTTTTTTGTAATTTTATTTAATGCATATTTATATTATTGTGGCACCATAGACAGTGGACACTGATGATACATGAAATGAAATTATAAATTGGGAAGAGAGTAGTTCTTAATTGGATGTTACGGAATGTTAATGATAGAGTAATTAATAGATCCATGCTTAATGTTCTTTTCTGAATGAAACGTGGTTTCATTTACATAGTCATGTTTTCATGCAAGATAACAGGTATCAGAATTCAGAAAAAAAAAAACATTTTTATACATGAAACTCCCTCTCATGGTGAGAAAATCAGTATTCTGTATGCATTTATAATGCACCATTTTCCCACTATGCAAGGGAGTTTTGTGTGTACTTTAGTACTTGTTAATTTGCATCAAAACATGACCATTGTCATAAATGCCTCATTAGTAATTACTAATCACAAAAAACTTTAAAACTAATAACTAAATTGGGGGATCAAGTGATGCATTCTGTACACCAAACAACCTGTTTCCCACATTCATGTTATATCTTGACACATACATATTATATTATGGACTAGTTAACTTAGAGAGTGTTAATGAACTACACCAAAATAATTTTAGTGAGTGTGGAGATATGTATGAGCAATTTTGGATAGAAAATGCATGGCCTATCTGTTCAAATTTCTAAGCTATGGCTATAAGTTTCTAAAATGCCAATAAGCCACTGGCTAATGAAGACACGATAACAAATGTATCACTCTGGTGCCATGTTTATGACAAGACAAACTAGATTAGATAAATATAGGTGGTTGTGGTTATGACATTAGCTTTCCACTAAGAGGTGGTCACTTGTTTTCTAATTTGAGTCTGATTCATCCCTTTTTTTAAGTGGCCTACATTTTAAGTGGTAAATTTTAACAAACTAATTCATATAATTACAATCTCCAAAGGCAGAATTATGGGTAATCTTAATTAGCTGGGTGTCATATATTAAAAAATTACCTAAATGTCATTCATAATTCTGTAGTATGTATATTGCAACATTTCATATTAAATAAAAAGAAATTAACAGCATGACAATAATTGAACCCGCCGACTGAGGAACATCAGCTTTTGCATTATGCATTATGTCACACAAGCAGTTAAAGAGCTCCCTTTAGAGTAGGCTACATAACATAAGATGCCAGTTAAGTGTAAGGTAAATTAAGTTTTAGGCATCATGTTAATAGCAAGCTTATTATGTTGTATTATATTTATTATTGGTAATATATTCATTGTTGAGAAAGAGAATAAAACTTGAAAGCATTAAGTAAATTTCACTCACAATTCTTTAGTACGCATATTGTAGCACTTCATATTAAATTAAAAAATTCAACAGCATGACAAGAATTAAACCCATGGCATGCGGAACATCAGTTTTTGCATTATGCCTTGTCACGCAAGCAGTTAAAGAGCAACCTCTAGAGTAGGCTACATAATGCAAGAAGGCAGTTAATAGATGTTCAGCATTGCATTGTCAAATCATTAGTTTTAGATTGGAGGGGTTTTTATGGCATTAACTCTTTAAAATGCTCATAATGGGCTGCAAAAAAATCAATATTTCTATGCTTACAAGGCAGTTTTGAAGACATTCTAAACCAATGTTTCACCTGGCTTGGCTTTAACACTGACTTATCAACATCTGATGCAAAAATATTCAACACCATAAAACTGCATTTAGTTATGGACCATACATTGCCTATCTCAAAGTGCTTAAATTAAAGTTTGCTTTGTGTTCATTATGTATATAGTTTCTTTATTGTAGATAAATCAGTTGTGGATTATATTTACTTTTACATAGCCTACCATTTTTAATTAGAAATCTAATTTATCCAAAGTTTTCAGGAAGTTTACTCTGTTGAATAAGTACTATAGAAATAAGAATTCATCATATTATTCTGAAGCCTTATACTAAGGTAGAGAGACAAAATAGATTTAGTAATCTTATTTTAGAAATTATCAAGTTATTTTACAGTTTTAGTAAAAAATTATATTATTGACATAATTGAGATTTCTATGTCTAGATGCTGAAAAACCTACTTCTATATTTTTTCTTAAAAAACTAACAAATAAACAAATGTCATACCTGCATATGAAAACATGTTGCATATCTTTTGCAGTGCTTACTACAGGGCATGTTTACACAATCTATACACTTTTACTCTTTTGAAGTAGTGCTAGCATTTGAATTTCACATCAGTATAATGGTTGAAAGTAATTAGGATCTTTAACTTAGATTTTTGTGTGAATCTAGTAATTTTGGATGTTTATGAACTGTTTCTCTAATGTATTTTTCATTATATAAAGATTTATGAACGAAAAGATGAGTTTGTAGTTTGATAATGTTTGGTGCATTATTATGGAATGGAAAATGAGACTGACACATGGCAGTGTGGTTGGCTAAACTTGACATACTAAATTTAATAACAAAAAATGTGTATCATAGGGCATAGTTGCACATTGATATGTTGCAAAGAGTAGCTAAAAACTAATTGCAATTCATACAAGGCTACATTTGAATTTTGCGCAATCCTGACAATGTCTGGAAGTAATATTCTGCACATTCTTTCTCAACATAATTTTTTCTATGATCATAAATATAAAATTATTTTCAAAATAATAATGTAATTTTCATCATATTTTTTTAGAGTGGTTTCTAGACTGGATATCTTGAAACTCAGAAAACTGTGCACTGCTGTTCTTACTCTAAGTCTTGCATTCTCAAAATATTTCCCTGGCTATTTCTTACTAATTTTTGTTCTGTCATGTTGTAATAGAATTTGTTTGTATAGTTTAAAACAGATTCTGACATATAATGCATATTAATAATGTACAATTATGAAATTGGTGTTTCAGCACTGCAGTAATTAATTGTAATTATATTCATGGAGGAATTTGCTTTATATCTCTTCTACATTCTTGATAATATAATGCTTATTTTGTTATGGTGATGCACACTCACACAAATATAAATTTCCCTTATATTCAAAATTTTGTCATTAATACTGATCAACTGTTTAGCTGATTGTTGTTAATGTTTGATACCTATTTTATCAGCTGTCACTTTCATAAATTAAGAATACAAGATATAGTTACTGATATAATCCACTACATTCTGTAGTATATTTTTTAGTAAATAGTCCATAGCTAAAATGATTAAATTGACAAAAACTTAACTGCAGTCATTATGTTAAATTATAGGATGCCGCATACTAAATTCTCAAAAAATACATCAAAAATATTTGCTCATAATTGAAAAAACTGTTCTTTGAAAACTTAATCTGTATGAAAATGTTTTGACAGTGGATTCTTTCTAATTCAAACTTTAAGGGAAAAAATTGAATTAACCAACATTCAAATTAGTGAAAACATAATGTGTTCAGAGTATTCCATAGTCTTTAACAATGTCACATTTCTTTCTCACACCTTTTTCCCCCTCTTTCAGAACTTCTACTTTTTTCTGTAATGTTAAGGTACAATATGCACCATGCTTTGGCATTGTGAACAACATACTATGCATGGACAAATCACAGCTGACAACTTGGAGTTCTTTGGTCACTCATTTCAGCACAGCTAACTCCATGCTAGAGGCCATTTAACTTCTGCCTACTCGCAGATACCCAATAATGGATATTTATATCAGCTGGACATATAAATGTTCCATGTTGTAGAAAACATTAATATTTCCTTTATTTAAGATATTTTAATAAAATAAAAAAGGAATGAAAGAACTTTTCATGCATGATACACTGATTCTGTAAAGAGCCATGTGGTAATTTACAAAATCTTGAAAACTGTTAAAATATGGGGAAAATTTGTATACCTAAGAAATTTTCATTCTTAGACTGAATGCACATTTCTTTCATTCACACACTATTTTCATTTGACTCAGGCAGCTTATGAAGTGAAATGAAACAAATCTCCATGGCTTCCTCCGTGTGTTTTGTTTATTACATATGCCTGACCTTTAGTGTTCCCGGCTTGAATCGCATTCATCCTGCACACACAATCAATCATGTTTCTGTCACCTACCAGCTCTATACTCTTGAAGAAAGCTGTCTTTGAGCCTGGTAAGCAGTTTGTGGAGATAAGTATTACCCATAGTAACAAGCTCCAATGCAAACTTGCTATGCTGATGGATTACAAGGGGCATTGTTGAGAAATGTAACATAAAAGGAGAAATCTATGATGTTATATTTATATAAGGATACAGTATTTCTTTTAAGAGTGGACAAATTGTATTCACCAGTTTATCTAAATAAATACATAACTCAATTTTCAATAGGATTCTTAAAAGTAAAGAGCATTCTGAAAATTAACATAATACTGCAATTATGTGAATAATTTTATTTATAAGAACAGAAATAAATGCTTAACATCTTTCATTCTCAGGGTTTCAAGATTCTATAATGTAATACAATTTCAGCAATGCAAAGTTTTATAAAAATCTCTTTCAGTTTTGTAATCATGCTTAAGGCAGAGCGTACTTCCAGATGAATGTCTCAAAATATGTAACATTGACTTGTGCAAATTAGTATTATGCGTTTGTGCATACTTAGCAGCCACATTGCCACAGCAAGCCCCAAAAGAAGCTGAAATGTGCTTCACTGAAGGGAGTAACTCTTTTTTGCTCCCATTTTCAGTTGCGTTTGGCAGATTTACTATCTTCTAAAGAAGGGAAAGGGCAGGTAGGAATAACTTGATTTCTACAGTCATAATGGCTGTTGTGCACTATTAAGTTTATCTATTTTGTGTTGAGTTCAATTTTTCTTTCTGTTATTAGAATTGTGAATTGCTACTTTTTTTAATAATGGTCACCATTGTGTGAGTTGATGTAACCAAACCAAACCACCAATTACCCTTCTTGTTTTACTCACTGCATCAAAACTCCTAAAGCACTAAATTATTTTTGTTGCATTGCTTATCACAGCTTCAAATTATCTGTTATTACACTCTACAAAAAGTAGATTAATGTTATCTGTTTTAACTTACATTGAGGGAAGAGAATGTTGATAATGTTGATAATTCACTAAAGTGAAGCAAGAGCAAACAAAAGAATAAAGTATACATGCACACAGGTATACACTTTTATCACAAAAGTAGATAAGATTGAATAAATTTCTTCATTTTGGGAAGAGAAAAACTATTACTGTATTATACCTATAATTGTATACATTTTCAAAACAAAAATTTGACTATTTTATAGCCACAGTTTACATACTAGCTCATAAGTGAGTGACGTACCACATGCTGAGTGCACGCCTCACATCATGTATCACATTTTTTGCATGACTATGGTGTTTCTTATTATCGGTACTGTTTTCATTAATGTATGGAATGAGACAATAATTTTCTTCATTCATAAATTGGTGTAAACATAACTTTCCTTTCTTTAAATACTAAGAAGTCAAAATCACAAATCACAATGCTAGAATTTGCCTATTCAGTGATTTCTGCATTTTGTAATGACATCTTTCCAGCATTAGAAAATTGTTGTTGACTGTAGTACTTCTGTTAATCTAGAAACAGAAGGATGTTAAGATGTGTGCTGAAGTAAGTCATCAATTCTTCTTGGTTTCTCAGGCATATTGTTAGATATCTTTAGAAAATTTAGTAAATATTTTAATTCTCATCAAGCTGATAACTAGAGAAGAATTAGATGAACAGGAAAAATCCTTTTTTCTATATTGTTATAAGCATTACTTTTAACAATCAGGTGTTTGCACCCATATGCACATATGCACGCATCCACATACACACAAACAAACAATTTCTCTCTCTCACGCTCATTTTACTGTAAGCATCTCATAAATTTTAGTTATATGCTCTGATAACTGTGCTCGATATTTCATAGTTAATATTTTCTTACCTTAAGCATACTCCAGAGGCAAAAATTCTGAATATCCAAATTGCTTATTATATTTAAACATTGTTAAGCAACTTTAAAAATAAGAAACACTGCAGGCAATGTTAATATAAGCATGCTTGATAAGAAAATTTGAATTTGTATTTCTCTGAAATGCACTATATACCCAAAAATTAATTGAACAATAAATCATATACTGTTACTAATTATATATTTTCATAATTATATCATTAGAATGAAAAACAACAGTATAAACAGGTAAACATATTTTGAATATAATGAAATTTTAACTTCATAAAATTATGGGCATGAGAAAGGGTGTTTTTTTTTTATAAGCAGCAAAATTTTATGTGTGGTAGCTAAAGAAATAAACATTCATTATGGAATTATATAGAAATTTAAAAACAGATTCCGACAGATGAAGATATATGGACTATGTGATAAAACAGGGACAGAAGGAATGTTTGGGTAAGAACAGGTGTATTAAAATTAAGGGGGTTAAGAGGGGATTATGATATATATGATATGATATGAATGTAGCCACTGAGTGGGAAATGAGGAAGCTTGCACTGTGTTAAGTGCAAGAAAACAAAGGTTTGGAAGGGTGAATTGAGATTTGTTAATGGGATAGTTAGGGTAAGAGGAATTAGAGAATAGAATAATTTAATTGATATTATTGTATGATTTAGTTGAACTATATACTCTTAATTCTTCACTTACTTGTAGAGTGTGTAGTTCAACTAAATCATACAAGAATATCAATTATATGATTGACTGCACTGTGCAAGCTCCAATTTACATTTTAGTAGAATGATTATTAATAATAGAAGAGAATTAATTATAATGTGTAGAAAATATTTAGGGAAGGTGTGTGAGAAATGATATGGAATTGTTACATATTGAAAAGAAGATAAATGAATAGGGTAAGGGAATGGGAGTAGTTATTAGCATTTATAAACAGGATTGTTATACACAAATAACTGGGGTGTTAGAATGTATAAGATCCTAAGGAAAAAGTAACTCACAAAAACAGGATAGAAATATAAGTTTTAATGGTGTTAGAAAAAATAAATATTTCGTGAAATTAGATTAAAGTATATGGAATTAAAATATTGTTATAGATTCATAATGTTATAATGGTGTATTCATTTTATATTTAGTTAGTATTATTATTTTTTTTTTTTTTGATTGATTTATTTATGGACGCTCTTTAACATCTCAGGTCATCAGCGTCCCATTCAACTCGGGGCGTGAAACGGCTGACAAATTTTGCTCAGAGGCCTCTCTTTCAGGCTTGAGGTTCTTTTACGTGCCGTAAATGTACGACACGGGACCCACGGCTTTACTTCCCTTCCAAAGGAAGCCATACTTAGGATTTTTACGCCCGAAAAAAATCCATCGCTCCTGGCCGGGTTCGAACCCGCGATCTTGGGTGTAGGAGGCAAGTATGGTAACCACTACACCACCAGGACCGACAGTAGTTAGTATTATGAAATTGAGGAAGGCACAGAGCATATTGTAATGTTTAAAAGTGTTGATATAGAGAAATAAATTCACATTCATACTTAAAAACCTGAGAGTGGAAATAAAATAATATTACCTACAGCAAATTGAAATATATGAATATTATTTAGAAATTCATCATCAAATAAAAATTAGGTGCATTAACAAATGTTATTTACTCTAAAATTGTGCAAAAAAAGATCGAATCCAAATATGCATTCTTTGTATAAGAAGAGAGAAGAAATGTGGGGGCAAAGAGAGCTGTCCCATCTACAAAATGTTTTGGGAAAGAGCCATATCTAGAACCAGTTATAATTAACATGCACAATAAATGTACAAATAAGAAATCTAAAAGAAATACCTCCTGTAGTATAAGGGGAAGCTTAAAAATATTTATTGCTTACAAGATAAAATTAAGTAAATTTAAAAAACCATAATGAAAAGGGTGTTCAAATAGAATGAACAAATGGTATATAATTATATCAGTTATAGGGGAATGCAAAAATTGGCCTCCAACTATATATATTTTTTAATTTACATATTTCCATTATTTCACAATAATTAACATAATTATTAATTTATTAATTTTGAACCCTAGTCCTGGTACAATGAAGAACTGGAAACTAGGGATCCAACTATTTAGATAACCATAGAAATAATTGTGAAAAATTAGAGAAAATTCCAAATCTGCCACCTAAAACACAAATTAACAAAATAGATGAAGAAATGGAATTAAGGATTAAAAAAAAATCAGTCAATTACAATGCAATCATAGAGTATATAAATATAAAGAAGTGGAGAAGGGAGAAGAAGAGAATATTGTTGCTAAACAAAACAAACTGGTAGTAGTAGCAGCTTTTTAATTTTTTTTTTTTTATGAAGGGGAGGAAAATTCACAAACACACCATGATATGTTATCAAATAGAAGACAATATTACCTCCATGGAGAAAGAAAAAGAAGAAAGGCGACAAAAGAAAAAGAAGAAGAGGCAAATGTTAACGATAATTTTGAAAACATGTGTGTTTATAACAACTTCAAAATACACTCAACAGGACAAGAAAGAAACAACAGAAACTGCAACGGCACTGGCCCTAACCTCTCAGTTGACTGGAGGAATGACAGACTTTGGTCACAGCCCTGAATCACGTCATAAGAAAAGTTCATAATAACAGCAAATTGATCATTTTTCCAGTGCCCGATACCATTGACAGAATGGACCTAAAAAAGTCCAAAATATAACAACAAACCCTGGTAATCTTTTAAAATTACTCAAAGCAGCTTTTGAAAGGAGAAACAAAATGTTAGACTTAGAAGAGTTATATAAACACTTTGTCTCTGTTATGGATATATAACTTTCGATAGCAGTCAAAACTGGTCATATTGTTATATGCAAATTAGATACAATGGAGTCAATTATCCCAAATGTAAAACTGGCATAAAGTTTTTAATTGAGATTACATCTTACTTCTGAGGTGAAATGGACAATTATGGAGACTCGAGTTACCAAGTACTTAGAATTGCACAAATTAATGCTTAACTTAGCAAACTAGTGATATCTAAAATTAAAAGATTGCTGGGTGAACTAAATTTAGATATCATCTGTATTCAGGAGCCTATTTTTTTTAGAGGAAAATTAACTCGTGCTTCTGTCAAGGTATGGGTAATAAGTACCGGGAAAAATCCAATGGCAGCCATAATTATAAACAACCTGACAGTGGAAAATGTATACTAACTAATCAGTACCTTCATTGAGTAATCCTATAGAACCTTAGCTAGATGCAATTAGGAACATTAACAGTACATTTTTGGACATAGAAATACTACATATGTGTAATGCTAGTGCTAAGTTCGATTGGTGGTATAACAAATTAAGAGAAAAGTTGGAAGAAGAAATTTCTAAATTAAATTTAATTGTTATAAACCAGGCCAACAATGAGCCAACATTTGAAAATTGCACAGGGGCAACATCGAATATTGACATTACACTATGTTATTCCAAAATAGTAAACAATGGAAAGTTAGACAGGATTATATCTAGTAACCAATTAATTTATTTTAATTACCATATTAAAAGAGGACATAAGAGTGAATTAATACAAAAAGACATAAGGTATATACACTTGCCAACTGGAAATATGAGAAAAAAATTTACTAATTATCAGTTAAATTATACAGAGCACTCTGTTGATTAAGAAGCGGAAAGGTTAGCCAAAGCTATTAAAATTGCAATTTATGATTATGTGCCATTAAAAAATATACAGATGAAATTTGGACCAATGCATTACAAAAAGCCAGAAGAAGAATAAAGAAGACTTGAAGAATATACCAGAAAACAATAATAGTAGGGGAATAGGAAAATAACTTTAGAAACTATAGAGAAACAAAATAAATCTATTAAATGAAAATAGAAATAATTCCTGGCAGAAATTTATCGAAAATAACATTTGGGTACTCCATACAAAATTGTTATAAAATAATACAATATATACAATATAATACCAAAAATTAAAAAACCTAAAATTTTAACTATTCTCAATCAAGATGTTTAAACAATGACAACTACCTGGAGAGATTCATTCAGTTAATGTCTTATTAAACAAACTGCTGCCCAATGATGGACCTCACAAGAATGAAGTATTAAACACGCTAAAAAGGACTAGTATGAATCATGCATTTCATAATACTCAAGTCATATATCTAGTTAACATCTCAGAAATCAGACTTGCCATTAATCAACTCAAAAACAAAGAAACTGCTGCAGGACCAGATGTGATACCAAATGAAGTACTTATTTCTCTTGAGGAAGAAATAACACCATTTCTTTTTAGGCTGTTAAATGACTGCATTTGGCAAGGACGTTTTCCACTGTGCTGAAAAGTGGCCAAAATTAAATTAAATAATTAAATTAAAGAAAGATTTTGATAACACTAAACAACCAAAATCTTATAGACCTATTTGTTTACTTAATACAATCAGCAAGGTATTTTAGCAATTAATGGCAAAAGGAATAACAAAATTTAGAACAATGACAGGTATAAATAATCAGCAATATGGATCCAGAAAAGGAAGATCAATGTAAGATGCAATTAATGAAGTAATTAAAACAGTTTAATATCAAATTCTAACTATATTGTGACCATACTAATTGATATTTCTGGGGCCTTTAATAACCTATGGTTGCCCTTTTTAGTTTGAAAGGTTACGAGAAAAAATTTTTCCAAAATATCTGTATGCCCTGTTAAAAGATTACTGTTTAAATAGGAAAGTATATATAAAAGGCATAGGTGAGGTGATAAATAAACAAATCACAAAAGGGTGTCCCCAGGATTTGATCCTTGGGCTGATCTTTTGGGCCATTGTCTTGGAAGCACTTTTGGATAATTGAAATAATGACATTAATGTACTGAACACCATTGTCTATGCGAGGACATTATATTTCTGATTGAATAAAATAGCAGGAAATAACTGGAAGAATGCTCAAATAATCTGACTTTAATTTTAAAAATATGGTGTATAAATTTCAAACTATAGATTGCTCTTAAAAGGAAAATTAAGAAAGGAATCTTCCATAAAATGCAATAATCAATTAATCACAAGAAAAAGAGAAGTGAAGTACTTAGGATGGTATATGGATAAAAAATTTAACTTCAAAAAGCATACTAATTATGTCAAATTAAAATCAGAAAAAATAATAATGTAATTGGCAAGAATTTTATAGTCAAACTTCAGAGTATTTTATTAAATTGCAATAACAGGTTATCATAACTGAATATTTGCAGCCATAATCAAATATGAGCCAGCAGCATGGACAACTAGGATGCATAATGTAAGTTTAAAAAATCAATTAAGCACAGAGAGGAAAATATTATTAAGATACACAGAAGCGATCAGCACCACACCTACCCTGGCCAATAAATGTATTAATATGTTTAAGGGGAGCAATATATTGGTTTAAGAAAAGAGATTATGAAAAGGTTATTGAAATAGTTGGAAGAGATTGTATTTTGACATCTGACATAAAATATTAGTTCCAATTAACCTGGCAACAAGATTAGGATGAAGTCAATGTAGGTAGGAGAATGCACTATCTGTTTATAATATTTCAGAAAAGTTTAAACCAACCAAAACCAATAAAAGCCCTGATTCACCATCAGGACATCGCCCATATACACCTATTGGTTCAAAATTAAAAAAATTAAATATGACAACTGTAAATATTGTCATAAGCAAGATACACCCATACATGACCTATTTGAATGTAAGAAATATCACAATAGAACACAAGAAAAGAGAATGACATTAAGTGGTTATCGGATAAAATACATTCTAAGAACAGAAGAATTATGAGATAAAATACATTGGATATCAGATAAAATACACTCTAAGAACAGAAAAATTAACCATCTTGAAATTAACACAAAATAAGTTAAATCGCCTGGGAGGAGAGAGTTGAACTGGAGGAGATACAAGTACCAGTACAAGAAGAATAAATAGTGAGAAAATCAGAAAGTTTACGCACCTTTAATATGACAAAAATACCAACAGTTAACTTATCTACAGATGACAATCAAGAAACAGATCAAATTACACAAGAAGAAGGAGGAGGAGGAGTGGAAGGAGAGGAAAATCAAGATGACTAAATGGAATGTTCAGCAATATAACCTAGAGGCCAGAGTAGGACAGATGGGGATGATGGAAGAAAAGGAAAATTAAATTGAGGTCAAAAACACAGAGGAGAAAAACCACAGCCACCAAGGGAGGAGTTAGGAAAAGAGGAAGGGAGGTGAAGGGAGAGAGAACTGGTGCAGGAGAACTCAAAAGAGGTCTTAATAACAGAAGCCAACTGAAGTAAAGTGACCATTAATAATGTATTAAGTGAAATGGTGTTTGTCAAGGAAGCTTAGAGGGTAGGTGAAAAGAAAATAAATAAATAATGATATATATATTTTATAAAATAAAAGAAATTTAGGCAGGAAATAAACACAGGTAATAATAATAATAATGTATATTACAGAATAAGATAGGTTTAGAGTATAAATTATACAGTATATAGATAAATTTGTTATATATATAATTTACAAGAATTTGATTAACATATTGGTGATGAAGTTGAAATAAATTTAAGGAAAATTATTAGTACTGGATTCCAGTAAACACGTTTGCTGGGAACCAGTGGAATAGTTTATGTTTTAGTTTAGAAAGTAAATAATAGTGTTGTATTGTAATCTGTATTTTATTTAACAGCTGATTACCAGTTGCAAGTTAGCACTAGCTTCCAGCATATATGGGAATTTATAATGTAGTGTAGTTATACTGTATTTGTTTTATTGTATATTTAGTTTTAGGTTTATATAAATCTGTATAATAACAGTAATAATAATAATAATAATAATAATGTAAAAAATGTAACACTGATAAAGATACGTTCCAGTGCAGGAAACAAGGTACTGGGATGTAGTATTACAGATTTTTATTTTATTTTTATTTTTTTTAGTGCCAAATTTGTAGTATGTCTTCCATTTTTCCACCCCAGGGTCTCTGTATATCACTTTCAGTTTCTAGTTTATTTTTCAGAGTTATAAAATTGCCAACTGTAATACAGTTTTATCATTATCACCATACCTGACCTATTTATACTTACAATAGAAGGCAAGCATAGATTGTCAGACCAAAGCAAATCACAGTAAGCCACTGGGTCCTCTGGTTTTTAGGATTCACCTGAAGTTAGGCTAATATGTGTGTGTGTGTGTGTGTGTGTGTGTGCGCGTGCATGTGTTTTATGTTAGGAATTTCATTTTTACCAATCATTGCACTGATGTATTTATTTTCATACATTCTAGTGTTTTCTGCTATTTAGTACATTTCTTGCTATTGGTGCAACCATGACATCACATTGCATTGCCATTTTCTCTTTCTTGGTTGAATTTCAGCTGTAAAAGTTGACACTTTTTCTGGGTATTTGATAGGTTAATAGCTTTTAATGCATTCACTTAAACTTCATGAAGTTTATAATCACTCTCCTCTTATTTTAGATAAATTTAAATCTTCTGCTTGTGCTGCATACTCTTATGGAAGCTGCACCTAAATGAAAATACCAATCAGTTCTCTTCTTTCTATTTCTGTAAATTTTAAGAGTTGGAACTACTCTAGGATGAGAATAAATAATTATTTAATTACAGACTTAGGTCTAAGGCCTGTTCCAGTCCTGATGGACCTATGAACCATTTGCATCAAAACCAAAATATTACTACTATCTGGATATTCCTTTTAAGGCATAAATAAACATCTTGTGCAATTTAGAAATTATAAATGATTAGGCTTATAGATTTAATAATAGGCTAATAGTGAAAACACTACTAGATGTTTACTTATATGTTTGCTATAGCTTGAAGACTTATCTGTTTAGTGATTCACACATTTGAATGAGTGTATTACATCCTTGTCTACTTTTTAAGATTCTGCTGTTTTCTCTGCATGACTAATAATGGATGTACATATAGATGTTGAGGAGAATGTTTCTATATACTTAACTTTTTTAAATGTGAAATACTAAAAGTATTAGACAAAATAATGTATAATAAAGTACATTTTTTTTTAATGGTTTATTTATGGACGCTCTTTAACAGCTCAGGTCATCAGCATCCCATTCAACTCAAGGCGTGAAACGGCCGACAAATTTTGCTCAGAGGCCTCTCTTTCAGGCTTGAGGTTCTTTATCGTGCTGTAAATGTACGACACAGGACCCATGGCTTTACTTCCCTTCCGAAGGAAGCCATACTTAGGATTTTTACGCCCCAAAAAAATCCATCGGTCCTGGCCGGGTTCAAACCCGCGATCTTGGGTTTAGGAGGCAAGTATGGTAACCACTAACCACCAGGACAGACATAATAAAGTGCCCATAGTAGAACTTCCAACATTGTCATAATAAAGATAAAATGTGTAATCTCAGACATTAGATAACTGTGAAGTGCAATTCATTCAGGTAGTCTTAAGACTAAATTTCAGAGGATAAATGTCACCATTCTGCAGTATTTCTCCCAAACAATGGATACAATTTCCAGTGCATCCTGTAATCTGATTTTTACTTGCAATTTTTCAGTAAGAACAAGAATTAATTTACTTTACTTAGATGTATAGTATCTATAATCTAAGCTATATCTCTCTGACTTAGCAGCACAAAAAATATAAAGTTCATACATGGATGAAATATTGGCTGATTTATATGAACAGAATGTATTTTATTTTTAACTTGACCTATGTGTACAAATATAAATATATTTATTTGTTCATTATTGAGCCCAAAAATAGTGTTAGCCAGCAGTTTCAGCTGCAGGAATGGTCAATTAGTTTTTTATACCCAACACAATGTTCATTGTCACTGGCTGTCCACAAAAAATAAAAGCAAAAGGTGATGATAAGAAACCAATCATGTGGCTGCATGATAATATATAATGCCACATATCAGATAAAACAACAAATATTAATGATATTTCTTGCTCCAAATCTCTCAGATTAAGATTATTGCAACTTGTGGTTGCTGAAAAAGCCTTAAAAGGACATTGTTTTACCTCTAATTAAGAAGTCCATCATGAAATAGAAGAATGGTTAGAACAGTAACTCCTTTGTGGCATGTGTAGTGAATCATGCTGGTGATTAAGATTGCTGCATAAACATTGGGATGAATTCCAATATTAATTCAATATGGAATCAAACACAGTGAAACATGCATTAATAATCTCTAGATCTTTCATAGAAGTTGGGTAGGTATCTGGGTTGACTCTAGTGGTCTTGTGATAACTTGAATAAAGCTAAAGAGCTGTCTGCTTCCAAGGTGTCGAAATCCATATGGTTTAGCTCATGTTTTTTTAAATAAAATCCTTTCCCTGATATTTAATTCTTTTGGTTGTTGAACAGTTTTTAAACTGTATTAAAAACTGTTCAACAACCTAAAGAATTAAATATCCGGGAAAGGATTTATATAAAAAACATGAGCTAAACCTTATGAATTTTGACATCCTGGAAGCTCAAATCTCTTTAGCTTTATTCAAGTTTATCACAAGACCACTAGAGTCAACCAGATACCTACCTACCCAACCTCTACAAATTGTCCAACATTCATTTTACAGCTGAGGATGTGAACAATTATTCCACAAAACATGTGCTGAGTAAATCTCATGTAAGTGAAACCATAAAGAGTGTTCTAAATATTTCAACTCATAAGAGATTATTGAGATGAATATTTTTAAGCTCGGTAAAAGCAGCAGATTAATGTAATTTGTAAGTATATGGGTAAGCTAATATGAGAATGGTCACTATATGAGCGTTTTGGGCACAGACTGGTTTAAAGCCTAAAATTCTTAGATTCTTTATATTATAAGTTTGTCTTCTTTTTTTCTCTCTTTGTCTCCTTATTCTTCATGCATAAACTGATATAGTTTGAAGGCTATGCCTCACCATGTTTTCTCATAATTAGGGCCTCTTTAACATTCTGCACCATTGTGAGCATTTCTTTATAAACTACTATATAGGGTATTAATTTATACTCTTGAAGCCATTAATAGTGAAATAGTAAAATAATGCTGATATAGCGTGGGTTTGGTGATGCTTATATGTACTTCATTTACCTGTTTTTTTTTTTAATTTGACATATTTTGGGAACTTCATTCCCATCATCAGTAAAGACCAATTGGTGGAAGCATACTCATAGGTTGTCAGAGAAATTTATTGAACGTATTCAACAATGACACTATTGTTTAATACTTTTGCATTCTATACCACATTTACAGAGGTTTCCTTGTAACACATTTGATATTGGTTAAAATTTTGGCAATATACTACATGGTATAGAGGAAACTGTATCCATTCAGGGATTAAATCTAGATGTTCCAGCTGATAAGCAGAAATTTAGTGCCTCAGCCACAAAATGAGTAATAGTTTGGTATGGGTAAAGGCAGTGGTGAATACCTGGAAAACAGACAAAACTTATCCTAATTCACCAAAATGTATTACATTTTAAATATCTACAAAAATTAAAAGATGTTACTGAATAAATATGAGAGAGATGTGCAAATCCCCATGTTCTTAAAATAAAAGAAGTTCATGTGTAATGTGTAACTTACATATACTTTGGTTTGGTTTGCTTACCTCAAATCATGCCTTTAGTCCTTATTTTTATTACAACAATACATGTTATGTTGAGTATATGCTAAATACATTATTTCAAATAAAAACTGCTGTGTAACTGTGATTGCTTTGTTAAATAGAAAATGTATTTTAATATACTGAGTGTTACAAAAATACTGAGACAAACTTTGGAGGTGAATTCCTTACCCAAAACAAGAAAAAAAAAGTATTATAAACATATGTGATTTGTAATGTATTGAATTACATTAACAGTTTGAAATTGTCAACTCATAGAAAATGTTTTAAATGCTGTCCTTATGCATATGCATGAACACATCAGATCATGGACTGTCACATACTTTGAAAGACCCCAATATGATGTGAAATGGTTTCACAGGCTTCTACAATATGCTGATGAATTATCTATTCATTTAGAACATTCATTACGTGAACTATAGATTTTAGGTGGGCTACAGAAAAAAAATCCAAAGGATTGAGGCCATGCAGAATGAAACTGGTCCCCCTTCTACCTATCTATCTGTCATGGTAGATCTTAAGTGCATACCAAACAGTCAGATTAAAATATGAGAAGAGTGTTCTCATTAAACTCCCTATAGAAATTCATTATAGGACTTGTGACTATATATTATTATATCTGCCTGCTCATAATATTATTATCCTAATGGTTATTTGCTCCAGTGTAACTGAACTGCAGAACATGTCAATTGTAAGAAACTAACATAAAATATACACCACATAGTCCATCTGTAGCATTTGCACTTCCAATACAGAGTGCCAGTTCAATTCCACCTTGGGTTATTCCTGAGGTTTTTTCAGGGGTTTCCCTCAGTTCTTTAGCTGAATGCTTGGAAAACTTATGCATTTGGCCAAGTTATCATCTCTCATCCATCATCTGGTATGTAGATTCACATTTCAGTACCATGATTAATATATATCATAAAAGTATGTATATATATAATATATATAATATATATATATAATAAAAGTACAAGTCTGCATTGTAACACATTGCCATCTAGGATAAAATATACATCAACATAGTGTCTTGTGTTCATAACATCCCTCAATTGTCTGAAAAAGTTAATTATTATTTTAACAAACTTTAGTTGTTGGATCATACCTCAAAACACATTGAATGCTATCTTTAATAACAACTTACAGGCTGGTCATTTCCAGACATGCTTATTTGGGTTTATTGTTGTTATTTTTTTGTGAGAAATCCCCCCCCCCCCCAAAGTTTGTTCCATTATTTTTGTTCCATCCTACAGATAACAACAAAACCTCAGGAATCCACACCTATCCTAAACAGAAAGCAAAATGCTTTACACTGCTGAAGAGCTTCTGAAATACTTTGCTATGTTATGGTTGGGTTTTTCAGTTATGATTTACTGGCATAGAAATTTCATTTTAATTATTTAAGTATTTGAATCTGAATATCTAAGCAGTCACTTCCTACTAATATTTACCAAGATTAGGCCTTCCCTTAAAACCTATTTTAATTGTTGGAGGAGAGATGGCTGTTGTTAAAAATTTGTGTGGTAATTTTTAACATATTTTGTTCATAATAAAGTAAGAGATAAAAGATAAAGTTTATTCTCAGATTAAGTATGGAATTTTGTGGTTTATAATTACAACATGCTTAGCAGCTGTGTAGAAAAAGGATAAATTATAAATGAGGAAAGAAAATAGATTCTCTCTCTCACTCTTTCTGTTTTCTTTCTTTCACTTTCTTTCTTTCTTTGTTCCTTCCTTATTTTATTTATTCATTTAAACATAACTAAATTACTTATTCTTCATTCAAAGTATCCTGTGCAGAAAAAGCACTTATATGACTAAATGTACATATTTGTTTGAGTAATTGTTATTCAGTAGAATTTTTTGGTGAATTAGCTTTAAGTTCTTGCTTTTCTAGAATACAGTCTATGATTGGAACACAAATTCACATAGAAAAGTTGTTTGGAAACCTTCACAAGTGATTGTTACCAGAGTTCATTTATTGAAATATCTTGTTTCTTTCATTGCTTTCAAATGTATAATTTGTCACGCAAGGTTGGATAATAACAGTTTGCTTTTGTGGATTTCTTTTTATTATTAATTTTTATGAGCATTTCAAAAGATAATCTTGATTGTTAAATCTTTGAGATATTGCACTTAAAATTAATCAAGTTAAGAGAGAAATGAAGAAATTTGCAATCTAGTGATATGTTTCTCTTATTCTTTCTTCTTTCTTTTTCTACTAAATTAGAGCGGGATGTCTGCGGTTCGAATCCCGCCAGGACTGTCCTCCCTGATTGGGTTTTTTTCCAGGTTTTCCCCAGTCTTCATAACTGGCAAATGCCGGGGAGGTACCTAAACTTCGGCCTGGAACGCTTCCTTCCTTTAAAAAAAAAAAAAAAAAAAAAAAATCCTTTCCCAATATACCATTTCATTTCATGTCCACCACTTGTGGTGCCTCAGTAGTAAAAACGGGCGTTAAACACTACTCAAAAAAAAAAAATCAACTTCTTACAATTCTTGTTATTTGGCTGTTTTTTTCCCCCTCCCAAAGATTGCCTCAATCTATGTTGTGATTTACTGACAATATTTAAATTATAATTTATTATTAGGGTGAGGTATTGTAGCTATTGTGCCATTTTCTTGAAAAAAGAGTAAAAAAATTCAATTAACATAAATAATGAGATCACCCATATCAAATTATATTCAATAAAATCAACTGCTATATGTCTCTCAGCTTTGGCTGTTTCTAGGAAGTTCCTTCATTGTTCAATACTTGATATAGAAGAAACAATTTTAGATAACAAGAATCATCATTGCTTTTGTATAGAAATGGCTAAGAGGTAGTGCCAATTTAAAATGAAGGTACTGAGTATGGTTTACTTAATTTTGTGTTCTAAAGAAGAAAAATTATTTTTGAAAGTAATGAATGTATATAAGTTATTTCTGATACCATTACAAATATTAAATATTGCTTTTGAAAGTTTATGCTGCTATATTTTAAAAAATAAATGAATATTAAAAATAATAGGTAGTTCCAATAAATATGCAAAGAAGCTCTCAACTATGAGTGTGTTATATATTATTAAACAGGACCTAGACTTTAAGATAAAGTTATATTCTAATAGTTATAACATTTTAAACACATTATTATAAAATATTTTTTGTGAAAACAGGAACAGCCATACTATTCATACCGCCCCCACCTGACAAGTACACTAGATCGTCATCAGTACTCATCTCGATCAGCTGCCACAGCTGGATTGAGTGGTAGTGCTACCACAAGTCGCACCTCTTCTATGCGCCGCATTCGCCATCTTCTAGATCTGGAATCAAGGCACATACCTAATCCTTCTCCCACCAGAACGCAGGACCCTCGCTCTAGATTACTGGATATAAATCCAGCAGGTGAGCTAATTTGGCTAAAATTTTTAGTACTTAGATTTATCTTTCCATATCAAGAGTTACTAAAATGATAATAGCTAATGTTATTACCACTGACTTAAAAATATTTAGGTAGGAAAATAGTTACTAATAATATTATTTTAAACAGATCAGTTGCATATGACTGAAAACGAGAAAGTAATAAGTCTAAAATATATTTTAATTAGGTTATGCAGAAGGCTGAAGCCCTAGGTACATTTTCTACTGTAACACATTTCTTAAAATGCTAATTGTTGAATTTAAATCTATTAGTTCTAAATTACACATATTAAATTTTGTTTTCTTATGTATTAGTTATTGTGAAACAATGCATCAGAAATGTTATATTTTGCTTTGTCATTTAAATGATGATAAATGTTAATCCAATACATTTAAGGTATCGTGTTACCACAGATGTAGTTTTCATAGTTACTTTTTAATTTGGGAGAAGAAATTATAAATAGATTTGAATTTGTCATAACCAATCAAATTTTCTTGCTGATAACAATTAAGAATGCTTCACATTCATTAACTGAATTTCCAGTTTATGTGAAAATTCAATTAAAAGGAGCATTCCATAATTGTACATAGTCCCTATTCTGCTATGCAACAAAAAATTTATTTTGTTAATAGAAAATTATTGTGTAATGTCCTTGCCACCTGCGAAGGGAAATCATTGTGCACATTTTTTTGCACATTGTGCACTATTTATAAATAGTAACTGATATTGCACTTGCCATTGTAGTAGATGCTTGAAGTGCCCGAATCCTTGAAAAGATTCTGAGACTCTTCATTGCATTCATCCTCTTGAATCCTCTCGGGCCCACTTTTTGGGTTTGGGACATAGCAATCTCAAGGCATCCAAGCTGCTTCCAAGCTTGGCATGTGTGGCTCCATTTTATTTCATCCTCATATTTTTGTTCTTTGCCAATTTTCCTTCTTAGTCTTATTGATGTCAGATTTGATGCAGTAAAAGGTGACTGGGTAACTGTGTAATTCCCAACATGGGAGGGTATCCCTGGTACTGGCCAGGTCCAGGGAGAAACTATTGCATGAGCATCAACTTTCTGAAGGCAATTGAGTTCCTCTGTCTTACGACTGAGAGATGACCCTAAGATGAAACCTATTCAGACCAAGACAACTCATCTTGGCACCCAGGAAACAGCCTATCATCATACACAGTGGCAATTGTAGAGGATGAATTTCCTATGGTAAACGATAATTCTGCTCTAAATAATAAACAAAAGACAGCGGGTATAAAAGAATTAAATGAGGTGTTGTTCCCACGTTAGTGATAGACAGAACCGAGAACAGTCGTTCGTTTGTTAGTCAAAAAGGTTTAGATGCGATTTCCGGCCCTGTCAAATTCTCCATGAGTCTGCGCAATGGATCTCTTTCGATAGAGATGAACGTTTGATCCACATATTTGCTGAAAGCCAGAATCCTCCATGGCTACTCGGTCCATGTTGAGGAACATAGAACCTTGAATTCGTCGCGAGTAGTTATTAACACCTTTGTGCTCCATGGCATATCCGGCAGCGAAACTCAAGGATATCTGTCTGAACAAGAGGTCGCGTCACTATATCGCGATCAGTTACGCACGCAAGGGCAAGCACATACCCTTTTCCTGGCATTTAACAGGATGTATCTTTCTAGAGGAACACGTCAGGTACTGAATGATAGAGTAGACTGGACTAGACTTTTAACAGTGCCAGCGTTTTGGACACACCTGCACAAGAGCGCAATTTCCAACTGCGCCATCTGTGTGCGAGAAACTCACGAGGGGAAGCATGTCCATCCGTTCCTTTTTGCGTTAATGCTGCAGTGCTTATCCAGCACATCCTGTGACTGCCCCGCTTTCTAGAAGAGAGTTCTATTCAGGTGCTCCGGGTTAAGGAAAAGCTTTCCTTCACTGAGGGCTGGGGACTGTTTCACGAACAATAATTCCACATTGATATAATCGTAAACTTTTGTCTTTGGTTACTTGTCAAAATTACTATTATAGTGAATGTATCCGAGCGTAGAGAAGGCTGTTTCTGGGATTTATTACTCCATGGACTGTTGGTGCGATTTTGTTAACGCGGCATATATTTAAAATCACATATTCAGCGTTATGTGTACTACATAGAAAAGGATTTCTAGTATTCAAAACAAAGTAACTGCGCTGCATTTAATTAATAGGCGTAAAGAAGCATTATTTGCGCAATTCTCCAACAAAATTACGAAGAAAGACAAAGCCGATAAGTAAAAAATAACGCAAATTATGAAAGCTTTGGGGTTAATTACATCGGATACTAAAAGATTAAGCATTATGTGAGGGATAACATTTTGACCAAACATTAAGTAAGCTACAATGGTAAGTGCTTTTATTATACATTCATTTTATCTATAATGATTTCATTTCATATCAATTAATGGTATAAGTAGCTCAGTTTCTATAGTATTTTTCAAGTGAAAATAGATAATTCAAAAAGTACGGCGGTGAATTTGAGACCACATATGAAATAAATAACCCTTAATGAGCTTAATAATTAAAATGCGTCGAGCTAAATAGATAGAATCAATACCTAACCTAAAATATGTACACTAGTATGTAAATTCAGTATTCGAGATTCACGGGTAGAATTCCACTAGTTAACAAATACACAATATTACAAGACCAAATATTTCGTGAAACACAACACTGATCAAGCAAAATCGTGCGTTAATAATATCAATTTGCCACACTAGTAACTAATAGTTTACCCTTATAAGTTCTAGAAACATACACTTGTAAAATAAAAATGGAGACTAGTTTTGGTAGGTCACGAGCTTCGTGAAACAGGGCCTGGAAACCGCTTCAGGCTTGCCAGCCCATTATACCTGAAGACAGGAACCTACGATTGTGAGCCAGGCACCATTGCCGAAAAGGAAGCACATTACGCAGACGTTCGATTTGATATTTGCTATCTACTCCCAAGCCGTTCTGTTTCTCACTACCTTCTCCCACTACGGCTAAACCTGG
Organism: Metallyticus violacea; assembly: GCA_030762175.1. NCBI lineage: Eukaryota > Metazoa > Arthropoda > Insecta > Mantodea > Metallyticidae > Metallyticus > Metallyticus violacea. Next base: position 58,057,217 of record CM060844.1, read on the forward strand.
CTCCGCGTTGAAAACCACAGTTAAAAAAGATCTACTTTATCAAGACATTCACTGCTGTAACCGAGGGTACAATGACCCAGGGTCCTTCTCTTTGGAGGACGAGCTCCCACGGAGCTTCGGGGAGCCACCTTCACCACCTATACCGCCGTAAACCACTTCTAAATGCTGCAAACGAATGACCACTTTGAGCGAGAGAGCTATTTCTCCGAGGAACTTGTGGAGCTGGTCACCCAGCCCCAACTGTGGGGGAGAAAAACCATTCTGAATTTCCCTGTGCCAGACAAGAAGTGACATAGCTTCTTACAACTTCATCCCAACCACGTTTTCAATGGTGATCCTTTCATGGAGCACGCATTAGAACTGAGCTAGAACTATTGGTCAGATTCACTGGTGTGTTTGCAGAAGAAAAAACTTCACCAAATAGTTTTGCCCTCCGCGGCTACTCTATGGTGCGCAGCGCGTTTCACCGAAAGATGACACTCCCGCACATGGCAGAGCGCTTTTTAATTCGAAATGACGAATCTGGTGCCATTGCAGGCTGCAACGATCAACGTTTCTTCTGGTCTAAACATTTCTGCCTGTAGCATTTACTGCCTCCTTTTTGTTGCGTATGTCAGACGGATTTTGCGCACCGTATATCCCAGTTATCGCCTCCATTTCTGCTGCTTGGGGATTTTAACGCACATTATCGACCTATCTTTTCCGCTGCTCCAGTTCATCTCACCTGGATGTCTTCCAGTGATCACTTTCCTTACCAGATCAATATTGCGCCGAAGTGGCTCCTTGACAAGGCGAATTTGAGCCTTTTCCATTCCTTGGTCATGATCGAGCACCTCGAGACTTAACTTTTCTACCGCAGAAAAAGCTGTTCCCCGATTGTCTTCCCACTCCCCAGACACCACCCCAGTTCCTTGGTGGGCCGATGAATGCCGGGACGCAGTGCGTGGACGCCGAAGAGAATATGCGCAGGAGAATACATTCGTTGCAAACAGCTGCACATAAATGCCATCAAGTACTGAAGGATAGCAAAAAAAAAACTTCTTGGAATACTTTCATTTTTACTTTTAACCGTTCGACTCTTAAACTGTTGTATGGGATAAGCTACGTCGCGTTGCAGGTTAGCCTGGTTATTTACCCATATTCGGCCGTAAAGTACAGAACCCTGTTGTTGATTCTCCTGATAACATTCTAGGAAACTTACTTCGCTAATTACCCTACGGCGTTTTACACCCTCAAGTCACAGATGAAGTGCTCTTTTGCTTCCAACAATCGGGAATGTTACCGCCCGCGATGGAGGATGCGCTTTCTTCTTCTCGACTCAGCCATTTGCTCCGATTCCCTGAGTACGCTTTTGATCATTCGAAATCTGTACAACTCCCATCCCCTTGTATAGAAGATCTATGAAGCAGTGAATGTCTAAGTTGATACTGGCGCACAACCGTCCGAATACGAGGACATACAGGGTAATGACTTGCTGGTGTTGAAGTGAAAGAATTTTTTAGCTACTGTCACATTTCCATGTACACAGGGAATTTTAGTGAATTTTTAGGGCCATTATCCAGAACTAGCATGGTGAATGGCATTCACTCCGAGGAAGAAAGCCTTGGGAGAGCAAATCTACTCCTTTTACTTGGATCGCTTCTTCTCACATTAATCGTAGAGAAGAGGCCGTTTTAGCATGTTTGAGGATTGGGCATTTAAATATTAGTCACTACCAAATTTTTAAAGTGAACCTGCTCCATCTTATTCGCATTGTGACAATCCCTTTACAGTGTGCCCATTTTAATTCAATGTAATCTGCTGTGTCTCTTTGCATTTCTCTGTGCTTTCTTCATCTCTTGCCAATGATTTTGCAGATGAGGTCCTTGCTGTTGGGGTCCTGCTACATTGTATTCCCCTTTGTGGTATAAGGAACAAGGTGTAACTTATCTCTTATGTGATGATTTTTAGTGCTTTTTTGGGAAGTAGGATTAATTCTGCTTTCAGTTTTTTGCTTTTTACACAATTTTATTTTGTAATTTTTAACATTTTTCCCATAGTTGTTAGCATATTGATTTCTCCTGTTGATGATCAACCTGTTGTACGTTTTCTATTAATTTCTGTTTCTTTGGTATTAGTGATTTTATCTTGAATCTTGTTTTAGCATCTCCATGGGTTTTATTTCAATATAGCATAATTTTATGTGGATGCAGATGCAGCAGCTGAGTGACTTTATACACATTGCCAACAGATACATCAATTTGCTGGGTTAATTATATTATAGATTTTCCAGAAGAAGTTTCTGATCAATAGCATGTTTTATCAAGCTTCTCCTCTGATAAAACCTACTTTTTTTGCCATGATTTCTTGTTAATGAAAGTGCCTGGATTCAAACTTTGTTCACCAATCTGAAAATTGCACTTCCTGAAGGGGATGTTACTTCTGAAGATTAAGTAAAAATTCTCTTCTAGAGTACTTAAACAATAATTATTGTAAATAAATATTTTTTCTAGCATATATCTTATGGTTGGTATACTCCACAATAAGCAGATATATAGAAATGCAACTGAAATGATTGATGTGGTCAACATGACTAAGTAGGCTGAATCCCCTGCACCAGTGGAACTTTTAACTCCATTTTTACTGTAAATCAAGCATTCACTGAAGGTTAACCAGTTTCCACTGGTGTATACAAACTCCAATTGCATAACAGAATGAGGGAACAGTGTATTTTTCAGAATGATACACCAGTTTTTGCTGGCATTTGATGAATAAATAAACCAATTATACTGGGCAACAAAAAAATAATTTTTGAATATTTCGAGCACTTCATGAGGCAATTCCTACTAATTTTGGGTTGAGAAAAACAAATATGACAATGAAAAAATTTTATTAGCTCTAGTTTCTATGATATACACAAGGTGGAAGTATTACATATTAATGGATTGAGAGAAAAGGATACATTTTAATTACATACATGCTAACAACAATGAAAGTGCATTTGATTTTTTTAACTGGTAATTACATGCTAAGAGTTCTAAATTGCTGGAAAAATACTTCGCAAATAGTCGTGTCTGAAGAGAATCATGTGGTGGCCTATTGACTTCGTCGTCTTTTAGCTTGCCTCTTGTGATGGAGTTCCGCAGAATCCCTATACAAAGACCAACAGTAATCCGCAAGCATTACTTCATTCCAACGGCCCTGATATCTTTGTTCCATAACAGAAATGTGCTGATGGAATCTCTCCCTATGTTTGTCACTAACAGCTCCACAACTAGGAGGGAAAAAGTCTAGGTGGGAGTGGAGAAAATGGATCTTAAGGGACATGTTGCATCCAAGGTTACGGTATTTTTGCAGGAGCACTGTCACCAAATGCTTGTAGTTGTCATCTCTTTTGTTGCCTAAAAATCCATGAACAACACCCTTGAAGGCTTCCCAAGCTTCCTTTTCTTTCCCCTCCAAAACTTGGTCAAATGCAGGATCCTTTACAAGTTCTCTTATTTGTGGTCCGACAAAAATGCCTTCCTTAACTTTTGCATCACTTAATTTCGAAAATTTCTCTCTGATGTACTTAAAGGCCCGTCCTTCTCGGTTCATAGCTTTGACAAAGTTTTTCATCAAACCCAGCTTGATATGCAGGGGTGGAAGAAGAACGTCTTTTAGGTCCACAAGAGGCTTGGCAGTCTTTACAAGAGGCGTCAGATTGCGTTTCTGTGAGGAAAATGTTATTTCACCACAAATATAACAAAAGTTATTCAAAATATTTACACATTTTCGTGGCATTTTTACAAATTTTACACTAAAAAAGCACTCGCGAACCAGAAATTTTGCATTAATTTGAGTAGAAACTACATGTAATTCAGTCACAGCAACAGTATCTATGTTTATGACTTACAAACAGCTGAAGAGCATTTGTGTTTTGTTATTTGAGAGGTGTGCCAACTCCCAAAAAAAATTCCCCCAAATTTAAAATCTTCACTCTAAAAAATGAAATGTCACTTTATCTTCAAAACAAGAGCTAATCTATCATTTTTATGGTGTTTTTTGAATTCAGCAAATGGAAATACATGTAAATTCACTATTTTTAAGCCCGAAACATTTTTATTGTTGCCCAGTGTTATCAGAATCTAATCAGAAAATGATTAATTATATTAAATGAATAAATATATATTAATTTTCTGTCAACGGATTTGATCATACAAGTTTCTGACATTGTCAAGAGCTAATTACATTATTTATTGTCTCATACAATTTATTATATACTTGTATACATACTACATGCAGTATTTTTAATAAGATTAAGGTTTACAGAAATCAACTACTTTTCCCTAACTATAGCTTATTATTATTATTATTATTATTATTATTATTATTATTATTATTATTATTAATAATAATAATAATAATAATAATAATAATAATAATAATATAAAATTTATTCATCCATAGGCATGCTAAACATGTTTTAATTTTGTCATATTGTATTCCTAATATTAATTGTATCCTACATAATCAACAGCTACAGCTTATTTAAAATGATACACTATGGGTAACTTATTTACACACTTCACTTACTATATTTTCCTAAGTTGGAACAATGTTTCAGGAACCACCGTTCCCAACCTCAGCTGTTGACCCAGTGGTTTCTGATGCTCTTGTTGGTCCCTTGCAAGTCGTTGTGTGAACTGTGGTGACCTCTCTGAAATGAATCTAGAAAGGGGATCCCATGGCAGAAGGTCAAAATTCATAGTGATTTTATGATATTTTAAGATGAAAATATTCTCCCAGGTGGCTAATTCAAATGGGTTCTTTATTTCTTTTAAAAGTTTTATCTCTGGGTTTATTTCATGATTTTGGCTCTAATAATGATGTGCCACTGCCGATTTTTCCATCTATTTAAATTTGATGTTTCTAAAATGTTCTTTCTTCCAGATTGTCAGATTTCTCTTGGTTTTTCCTATGTATTTCAAATTACAGTCTAAACACTCTATGGCGTATATTCCTGATTTCTTTTCTATGGGTATCTTGCCTTTTAATTTTGAGCTTAAGAGGTTCTTGATATTGTACCTGTTGATTGGGGCTAGCTTTATATTGAATTTTTTGAAAACCTTTTCAAATTTATGTGCAGTTGTGGGTTATATGTAAATTTGCAATATCTTCTAGTGTCTTTGATTACTTCTAGAGTCGATGTCTCTCTTATGGTTTTCTTGAGCTTGTATTTGCGATCCTTTTTATTATGGTTGAGGTGTTAAAGCTATTGTTTATGGCTGTGTTCATGATGTATTCAAACTCATTCTTGTATTCTGTGGCATTGAGCGGGATGTTGACCAGTCTAAATGTCAAACTATTGAATACTGCATATTGGTGTGGTACTGGGTGGAATTCCGTTCTTTTTTATGTAATTATCTGTATGTGTTGGTTTACGATATATTCCAAACTGTGTAGTATTCTCTTTTCTGATTAGTTTTAAATCTAAGAATGGAAGCCATCCATTTTTCTGGATTTCTATAGTGAATTTAACAGATTTGTCTTGTAAGTTGAGTAGTTTGAGGGAATCACCTAAGTGTTTCTTCAGTACTAAAGCAAATATGTCATCTGCATATCTATGCCATGTTTTGAATATCCAAGGAAAGGATATTCAAATAGTAAAATATAGTAAAACAACAGATCACAGGTCTAGCAATGGGAAACCCATTATCACCAACATTAGCAGAATTATACATGGGATCATTTGAAACACACATCACCAAAGCCTTTCCCTGGATATTGTGACTGTGGTGACCTTCCGCCATGGGATCCCCTTTCTAGATTAATTTCAGATCTACCAGAGATCACCACAGTTCACACAACAACTTGCAAGGGACCAATATGAACATCAGAAACCACTGGGTCAACGGCTGAGGATGGAAATGCTGGTTCCTGAAACATTGTTCCAACTTAGGAAAATATAGTAAGTGAGGTGTGTAAATAAGTTACCCATAGTGTATCATTTTAAATATGATGACTTCACTGTAAACAGCTTCAAAAATTATACATATAAGCTACAGCTTAACTATTACAAGAGTTCCTACAGTATATTGTTTACATATTTACAATATAGATATATGTATTTACATACATACTAACTTACAAACTTTATCAATTTAATAGATTTGATATAGATTCTGGTAATTTATTGAATAATGTAGTTCCTCTGATGTAGGGATCTTTTTCTGTTGCAGCCTTTGTTATGGCTACTCTATGATAATTATTAATACCCGCTAGTGTTATATGAATAATGCCCTTTGTTTAATGTACTGATACTTTCATTTCTTTTAATTAACATTATGAATATATATGTAATAATTATAGAACCTTTAAAAGAATAAAACACTTAAGATAAAGTCACACTTGAGTTCGAAATATAGCGATTTCAAGTGTGACTTTATCATAAGTGTTTTATCCTATTAAAGCTTCTATAATTACTGCTAATTTGTTACATTGCCAATAGTGTTACTTTATTTTTATTTTTCTTTTATATTATATTATATATATATAAAGCAAAACTACTGTTAAAATATGCTGATTTTTAAACACTTCTTTTGCACACTGGCAATTTTTAGATTGTATATACACTACAAGCTTCTTCTTCTTCTTCTTCTTCTTCTTCTTCTTCTTCTTCTTCTTCTTCTTCTTCTTCTTCTTCTTCTTCTTCTTCTTCTTCTCCTTCTTCTTCTCCTTCTCCTTCTCCTTCTCCTTCTCCTTCTCCTTCTTCTCCTTCTCCTTCTCCTTCTTCTCCTTCTTCTTCTTCTTCTTCTTCTTCTTCTTCTTCTTCTTCTTCTTCTTCTTCTTCTCCTCCTCCTCCTCCTCCTTCTGCTCCTCCTCCTCCTCCTCCTCTCTTTAATTGACATTATCCTATTTAAGATTGCAATAGTTTTTCCACTCCAGGTTTCAGTTCCATATTCAATAAGTGAGTAGATTATTCCATGATATACTGATTTTAAAATGACCTTTTCTAGATGATTTGATATATTCTCAGCAAATATAACCACGAGCCTAATTTTTTGCAAAGGATGTCTATATATTCATTAAAATTCAAGTTTTATCAACATAAATCTTTGGAATAGTGTTTTTTTACTTTCTGAATAACTGAATTATCATATACTATTTTACTTACATTTTCTCATTCCCTAAGCTGAAATTGAGTGCACTTTTGTTTTATCAACATTGAGTTTAAGTTGAGAAACTTTTAAAACAGGTGTAGTAATGATAATGAAGTTTTGATTCCCATTTGGTTTAAATCTTTGCCCAAATAAATAAATGAGGTAGGCATAGGATATAAGTTTATAACCTGGAAACTGTGGCATATTGTTTACATAGATTAAAAATATCAGAGGATCCCATACAGAGTCTTGTGGAACCCTGTTTTAACCCCATCTATTTTGATTTGTATGTATGTGTCTCTAAGAGGCTCACTTGGTGGAGTAAGGGGAATATCAAAGCCACCCAGGGTCCAAGAGTACAATTGGACCATTCCACTTCCTGGAGACATAAATAAGGAAACCTTGGCCTCCAGGTTGAGGGTTGGTATGAGGCCAATAACCTCATCTTGGAAAAAAACAAATGTTAAGAAACCTGCACAACAGCCTCAGATGATAAAAGAATTAATGTTGACTATGTAGAATGTATGGACTATGTTAAGATCTGGAAAAATAGCAAGCAAAAATTTAAAATATAGATTAGATGTGGTAGCACTCCAAGAATAAGGTGGCGAGGAAAAAGGAGAATCAATAAACAAGAATATACATTATTGTGTAGTGTAACAAAGAAAGCTGGACTATATGGGACAGGATTCGTGATCTCAAAGAGATTAAAAATGAGTCTAATAGATATTGTATAAAATATAGTGAACTTTTGTAACAGTGATGTCAAATATTAACATTTTAAAAAAATTGAGTTGAAATTGTAACATACACACTACTAAAATTCAATAAAATGGAAGTCTAGTTTTGGGAGCCATCGCTCCTATCATCAGTTCCTGGTCGACTCAGGAAACTAGTCTTCCATTTTATTGAATTTTAGTAGTGTGTATGTTACAGTCTCGACTCAATTTTTTTAAAAGTCTAATAGAGTTTAACCTAATTAATGAAAGGATCTGTAAAATTCAACTAAACTGTAAATTTAGAAACATATCATCAAAATTTGCACCCACAGAGGAGAAGGAAGAGCTAGAAAAAGAAGAGTTTTATTAGAACTTAGAAAATGCATTTAAGCAGGTAAGAACCTATGATACATTAGTGGATTTAGGAGATTACAATGCCTAGTGGTGAAGGAAAATTGTCTAACTCAAGTGGCAGGGAGATACACATTACATAAAACAGGTAATAAAAATGATAATTTACTTGGACAATTTGCAGTCAGGAACAATATGATTATAAAAAGTGCATATTTTCCTCATAAAGAAATTCATAAACGAAAAAGGAAAGTACCAGTTTCAGATATAGTAAATCAAATTTATAATGGGCTTATCTATGCAAGATATACATCCTCCATTATAGATATCAGGAGTTGTAGAAGCCCAACCTGTGATTCAGATCACTTTCTGGTAAAGGTGAGAGTGAGGATAAGAATAAATAAAATGGAAGGTATTCAATAAAGAGAAATATGAGGAACTAATGGAGAGTAAATTAATGGAAAAAGGAACAAAAGAAGAGAGAGAAAAGCAATGGGAGAATATAAAAGAGGCATTGAAAGAAGTAGCAAAAATAAGCATAGGGGGAAAAAATAGAAATGTAGAGTGTAATTAAGGTAATTGTATGATTAAGTCAAAATACATACTCTTATTGGCTCCACTTACTTGTTTATATGTAGTACGTGTTTCATGAACCATTGGCCACACCCTCAGCTACCCATTGACAAGGATGCAAACAATGGTTCTTGAAACATGTACCACATATAAACGAGTAAGTGGGGCCAATAAGACTATGTTTTGACTCACTCATACAAAGATCATAATTATATGATTAGCTTCACTAGTTCCAATTAGCATTTCTAGTTCAATGTGGAGTGGTTTGATAAGGGATGCAAACAAGCAATAGAAAGAAATGATATGGCTTGAAAGAAGATGCTCCAAAAAGAAACCAGAAACAATTATGAAGAATAATGCCATAGAAGAAGAGATACAAATTATCTCTGTGAGAATAAGAAGAGAGATTACTGGAAAAGACAAATTTAAAAAATAGAAAGCTTAAACCGACAGGTGAGATAAGGAAATTTTACATAGCAATAAAACAAATTAAGCAAAGTAAACAGAATAGAATGAGAGAATGTGTAAATAAAGAAGGTAAAATCTTAGGAGAAGATAAAGATATACTGGGAAGATGGGCTGAATATTATAAAGAATTATTAAAGAGTATACAGTAAGAAGCAATCTAGAGCAGGAAAGGAATAAAAAACTGGAAATAATTGGAAGGAGGAAGCAGAACCTGATTTTTGGGAAGTTAAAATATCAATACAGAATTTGAAGAATAATAAAGCATTAGGAGAAGAGTATATAATATCTGAGTTAATAAAATATGTGGGAAGGAAATTATTAAAATTGAATATAATTTAATATGCAGGAATGAATGAATGAATGCTTGGAAGCTGGAAGATAGGTATAATATGCCCAATATACTAAAAGGGAAATAAATATCAATGCCATAATTATAAAGGAATTGTATTAATAAATGTAGTATATAAAATAATTTCAAGTATTTTAAACAATATAGTAAAGAAGTATGCAGAAAGTATTTTGGGTGAATACCAATGTGGATATAAACGGGGAGGAGTACAGTAGATCAAATATTTATGACAATTGATGGAAATATTTTATGAATATGATGCATATTTATGTTTTATTATCTATTGACTTTAAATATGCACTTGATTCCGTTGACAGGGAAGCGCTCTATGAGACACTGGGAAGTTTTAAATTCAAACAAAAAAATCATAAGATTAATAAAGATGACAAGGAAATACTAAAGCTAGGGTTAAAATAATGAATAAGCTAAGTTCACATTTCTATTAAAATATTGGGGAGAGACAAGGAGATGAGCTATCTGTGATACTATATAGAGTAATAAATGTAATAGATCCCAAAGGAACTATATTCCTCAAGACTAGTCAAATCTGCCTATGCAGATGATATAGTCATTATAGCAAGAGATAAAATCTAGTGGAAGCCTATAAAAAGCTTGTAAGAAGTAGGATTAGAAGTAAACAAAAGAAAAGTAAATATATGAGGATGACAGCAGATATAAATAAAATAAAAAGAAAATTATAAATCTGGTAATTGAAGAAAAAACATTTATGTTTTTAAAACATGCTTATAAAACATCTTATAAAACACTAATAAGACATGCTGCAGAAACATGAACCCTAAATAACAGAGATGAGGAAAAATCTGAAAAGAAATCATTGAGAAGAATTAATACATAAACAAGATCTTGTGAGGTGCGTAAAGGCACAAAAAATAACATGGCTAGAACATGTAGAGAGAATGATTGAAGATAGAATTCCAAAAAGAAAGTTAAAAGGATGTTTCTATTCTAGAAGAAAAAAAAGAAGACCAAAAACAAGATGATTAGATGATGTAATAGAAGATCTGAGGAATGTGCAAATTAAAAGATAGAAAAGTGAAGTGCAAGATAGGCAATTGTGGAGAAGGCTAAAGTTCACTTAGGGCTATAGAGCCAGAAGAGAATAATGTATGTATGCGATTTCCATTCTTCCAGTATATTTCAGTGCACTGCATGTGATTTTTAGATAGAATGAGAGAAGATTATGCATTTTACCTTTTATACCATAGCGTTCAAGTTTTGGCAGCAAAAGCTCATGTGATACACAATCGAATGCTTTTGATAAATCTAAAAATATACCAATTGTTATATTACTTTGCTCTATATTTGTCAGCACCCTATGTATAAATTCTGATATAGCACTGACTGTTGATAAACCCTTACAAAAGCCATGTTAACATTGATTTAATATATTTTTAGTTTCAACAAAACATAAGTCTTTAATGTATTACGTTTTCAAACAGTTTTGTTACCAGAAATGTCAGTGTTATAGGTCTATAGTTCTCAATATTATCTTCTCTTCCATTTTTAAATTCTGGTCAAACAATACTGTTTTTTTTATATGTCTGGAAATGTGACATTTTATGTGGAATAGTAAATTAAACATGACTCTGTTAATGTTCATCATGTACTTTTTCCACCCTTCTTTTTCAGAATTCCTGAAATATAAAATGGATAAACCTTCGAGTTCTCTTGGGACAGCTCTAGGAGGTGATCCAAGTGTTATTTCAGAACCAGGTGTGAGTGGACTATTATGGGTGCATTTGCTGGCAGGTAGAGGGTTACGAACCACTACCTCATCTTCAGCTGCCACCACCCCCTCAACCCCCTCGGGACCACCTATTGGTAAGACCTAAATTTTAAATAAAATGATATCTTCATCTCCCAATTTAAGATTTTCATTTTTGTCTGCTATTATTTGAGCTTCTGTATTAGATTAACAGGGACAATATTGATAAAGTTTTATTACTTTGGTTTGCAGAGTAGAACATCTGCTTGTTATTTATGTTATATTCTACTCTTATTAGGGAGACCAGATTTTCAGATAAAAAAATATAAATATTTTACCCAACATGGAAGCGTCTGTTTCTGTACATTGGGTTTATAATTTTGAACTCAGTTTTTTTACTTAAACATAACAGTACTACTTACTACTAAGTGCTCTTTAAAAGCTACTTGAAAAGGTTTTAGAAAGTAAAAATAAAAGTTTAATATCAAGGACATTTAGCAACACACTACAATAGTACAAGGGGAACATGCAGAAAGTTTTTACCTATGGGCCAGATATTAATGGTAATTTGAAACTTACCACTACATCTTTTAAAAGTATACCCTCTCTCTTCTTTACACCTGGTTATCTGGGTGTACCAGTACCAGTTACTGTTTACTGTCCTCAATGATGCTAAACTCCCCTTAATTTAATGAAGAATTAAACAGAAGTAGTTCACAGTGAAGCAATATATCATTTGATTATAGCAGTCAGTCTCCAGTTGATGATGAGAGCAAATGCTCTAAACATGTTCTGAATTTTAAACATGCATGTGAGGTATTACAGTGTAACTATGCCAACTCTATGATCAAATCCTCTTCATATGCTTGAAAATTGCTTCCCTCACACTCGGTCTTCACTGAGGGAACAGGAAGAAATTGCACTTTGAGGAGAGTGGGTGACAAACTTCACAGGAAGTTAAGCACTGACTGGTAATGTAGACAGAGGTTGTCAGGGTGCAGCTTAATGCCTCTAAGTGTGGATCTTGGCTGCTTTTCACACACCTTTTGGGAAACTTCCAGGAAACAAACTATTGTATACCACTCTGCAATAGCAGTCCTTTGATCTTTAAGGGGAGTGGTTGCCCCATGACTTTAATTGCAAAGAATGTGACCACTATTTTCTTCCCCACACTCCTTGCTAGCTTGAATTTCATTGGTGGCACGTCAGGAAAGATGCAAACTGATGACTGACACTTTGTTTTCAGATCATATTGATAGATACATGTTTCATCACCTGTTATGATTTCAGAAACATGGCAAGAGTTCTTATTATATTGTATCTTTGGAGCACTTTATGGCACCATTCAGCTCGAGTAATCTTCTACCTTTCACTGAGGTCTTGGACCACTCAGAAGAAATTATTCTGATCCTTAGATAATTTGTAAAATTTTTAGACACTTACTGATTCAGTATTAAGAGATGTCTGGAAATACTTATAGTTTACTTGAGGGTTTTCTTGCAACATCTTCTTCACTACAACAGTATTACTTAATGTTATAATAGAAATGTATAACATGAATATTCTAAAATGTTCCACAATTATCATTACCTGAATAGTGTTTGATGATGTTAATGATGATGGTTGTGGTGATGGTGGTTACAGTGATGATGATACAGTCTCAAAATATTCAAGGTGGAATTTCATGAACAGAAATGTTTTGGTGAATTGGCCAAGTTCCCTCATTAAACAAACTATATGTATTAATTGATGCGAGGAGTTGATGGGAAATTAATAAATAATTTATATATAATTTTAATGTTTTATTTATATATAATTCTTTTATTTATGAATTTATGAACAAACGTATTGCACAATTTTGTATATGACTTGAAGTGAGATTGGTGCTGAAACAAACTCATATTTTTGTACTTTCTTAAACTTCACGTACTTGAGTAAATAGTCATGCTGCTACTTTCTAAGAATTTTGATGCAAATCATATACATTGTTCTTTGTGCCTGAATTTGAACAGTGAACTTTACTCCAAATATTTGCAAGCCATTATAAAACAATTTCACCATGATATAATATTAAGTGAGGAAAATCTGTTTGAAAGTTTTTTTGATGCAAAAAAGTTCATGAATATAACAACAAAATACAAATAAGTAATGACTTCCACTGCCCAATAATAATAATAATAATAATAATAATAATAATAATAATAATAATATGTGCCAAGCACTGGTCAATTTTAGGTTTTGCTTTGTATATCCCACACTTGACTTGGTCTACAATGAAAGTGTGTTCTCAGAGATATCAGCAGTAAATAGGCTGTCAAAAAATCAAAGCAGCTTAGAAGTAATTAAACCAGAGTTCAATATGAATTAAATTTGTAATCTAACACAGTGAAGCACATATTAATAATCTATCATGAGTTGAACCATTTTGAAATAATATTCTTCCTAGCTTTACTTAGTGATGGATTTATCAGATCATGCTTCAGAGACCACATCCTTAGCTGATATACGATTTCTACATCATTGACTGCAGTTAAGTAGTTGGTTAGTATCTGATGATCCAAAATCACCTCATACATCAATCAATTCTATTCCAACCAACAGTCCAGTAATCATGTTAGAACTGAGAATGTAAACAAAGATCCATGAAATATGTCCTGACAAATGATTTAGTGAGTGTAACTAGGAAGAATGTTATTTTAAATAATTTAACTAATATTAGATAATTAATTAAAACATAATTAATGATAGTCCTTTATAATAACAATAATTTTAAAAAATGTTCAATTAGCACAGGGTAAAAAATGTATTGTAAGTCTGTTAATGAATATAATAATTTAAAAACAAAAGTGTAGATTTGTGAACTGATTGCATTCCAAATTGTGATCTAGGTAATATTAAAATTAAATTGATTTTACTTTTTAAAGTATTACCAATACCATAAATATTTCCTGCAGTTCAAATTGGTTGTTTTTTCATTTATATTTTTATGAGAAAAAAAAACTACAACCATTAGCACTGCAAAAGAATGTTCAATGTACTTGAAGTGCTTAAGCAGTTTTGTTGTTAGCAAAAAACTTTGTAAAGCACCTCCAACACATTATAGCATACTCATTATTATTTTGCAGGTGATTATTGTAATTTACCTTGCTTATTCCAGTCAATAAGCAATGTAGATAATGATAAAAAGTCAGTTATGTTTCTTGTGGCTTTCATTGAATGAATGAATATTTATTATTTCTACACATTATACATTACAGTTCCAGTTTTACAGTATTTCCTTGCACTTTGAGTGCTTGTTAATTCAGAATCATATACAACTAATATCTGGTTATTGTGTACATGGATTCTACACCACTCTAACTCTGCATATTATCAAGTGAACTTAATAAATATTTCCCTAAAGGTTATAGTCTTCCCTCATCGTTACCTTAATCATCTTCCTTTTCCTTGATCACTTTCTTCCACCACTTTTCTTTTACTTTCCCTACATAATTTCCAAACTGATTAAAAAATTATTTTCAACTATTCCCAAAAATCTTTAATATTAGAACTTGTGCCTGCAGATTATCCCATTTCTTATTCCATATTTCCCCTCTCCATCTTTGGATTCTGTACATTCTGGTATCAGTACAAGTTCTTGTCTACCTTACCACACAGTGGGCATAATTCTCCCTTCAATGATATTTGTAATTAGTTCTATTTGAAGTTTTTTGCTTAACATTGGGTGTAAGTATATTATTATAAAAATGGGTCAGACAAACACTATATTATTTTTATGATCTCATATTTATTGTGACATGAAACTATTTTTTTAAGTATTTTATGTTATACTGAATGTATTTTATTAATATTTATGTCAGCTAATGAATTTTAATGTTGACTATTCTTTTTAATTAATTAATTCAGATGATAATTTGAATTAATTCTGGGTTTTAAATTTTGTGGAACTTTTCTATCCTGTTTCATAAAGTTTAAGCCTTCTGACTTATTTTATTGCATTTTTCTGTAAAAGTCAGAAGTCACATGATGGCCATAGCCAGAGAGTAAGAAGCTTGAAAAATGATCACATGCTTTCATTTGTCACAAACACTGGATGTGGTTCCAATTTTTAATATATTCAGGAATCAACACAGTGAAAATGAGTATAAAATCTCCAGCAGATAAAATATTTTATCTACTGGAGACTGGATGCAGTATTTCTGTTTCATGTCATCCCATACAAAAAAAATGCAATATAACACTGAACATTATCTCATCTGCCAATGCCTCTCAGCATCTGATGGGTATAGTAAGCTTAGCAAAATTTGTGCACATCATGAATATTTTCTATGCCTCCATGTACAATGTTGCCCCGTTATAATACTTGAATGGAAATAAAGTAAGGTCAAATATTTCTCAGAGAGATAGTCTATAAAAATATAAAGTTTTTAATGCATTTACTGAGTGTATAATAAACTGCAAATAAGAATTTGGTATGGAATTATAATTATGGTAATTAATAGTAAAGTAGTAAAATAAATTTGGCAAAGAGTGAAGTACAGTGCAACCAGGATGATTTCCCCTGTGGTATGGATTTTTCCTATTAGTAAGCCCCCACTCATTTGCAGTGCAGTGAAAGGTATCACAAGCATGCTTATTTATTTGTTGACCTTGCTAACTGTCATACTCATATAGTAGTTGTTCCTAGGTGTGTTGTTCATTTCTTAATTTGATAGTGAAGTGTATTATGCTCATGTGTTTACAATGGTACAGCGGTGCAGTGTCTTTATATATGATTCATATGTTTTAACTCGGTCAGCTCATAAAGTTTCAAGCAAGATTCTTAGGTGTAGACACTCCAAATCACAAAACAGTCCATAATCTATATAATAAATTTCAAGAAATTTGAAGTGTCCAGATTAAGAAGCCAAAAAAACAGCATAGGGTCTCACTGAAAAAAGATTACATGACATTCGGAATTTAAAAGATAACATTTGTCAGGAAATTGACAGGATTTCTCAAAATGAATCGCAGCAAGTGATGAATAATTTCTTAAAGAAAGCCCAAAAATATGTGGAGAATGAAGGCTGGGAGTGTCCCCATTTCATTTGATAATTTGGTAAGTAATGCACCTCTTAAATTAATTTGTATTTTGCCATATGGTTGGTTTATTTTATTGTGTTACCCTGCAGCTAATCACTGAGACCTGACTGGCCAGCTAACCAGCTAACAAGTAGTGTGATCTCACATAGGCAAAACAAAAACAAAGCTGATCGTACAGTATATGTGTTACTAAAAACCTGCTGTTTACCAAATTTTAGAATTTGATAGTTTATCACTGCCACAAAATGAGTTTTCTTAAAAACATTAAGCCAGTGGTGTTCTCATATTTTTTAAAGCCAATGGTATTCTAATTTTTTAAAATTGTTTTATAAATTATTAATGCATATTTTGCTTCTTGTTCAACATTATATCAATAGATAATGATTTCTAACACAAATGTTTGGTTTACAAATTCCATTCCATTTCAAATTCTGTATTTATGTTCATTTATTCAATTATGTGTTTATTTTTCTATTGTAAGCCTCTAAGTAATCAATGGGCACGAAAATGAGCCTTCAGCACTTAGTTCTATTATTATAATATAAAAATGTACACATCTAAACAAAACTTTCTGAGAAAGCTGAACAATAAGCACACTTCATGGCACATTCAGACTTCATTAAGTATTTATTCCATGGGGAGAAAAATGTAATTTCATTTATACCGAATTATCTTCTTCAGGGAAATAACCAAGCAACTTAGTACCTACTAACTAATGTGAAATTTCTGATTTTACAGGTAGCACAAGCAGTACAGGGTTGAGGGACCTGTACTGTGTACTTGAATGTGATAGGGTGCATAAAGCAAGAACGGTTGTGAGAACGGGAGATCTGGTCTTTGATTGGGATGAAACATTTGAACTGGATCTGGTTGACAACAGAGAGCTTGATTTGCTCATTTACTCGTGGGACCCACAATACAGGCACAAACTTTGCTACAAGGTATAAAATTCAACAAAGTTCTGCATGCATTTCTTGACATATTACCTTTCCATTAATTATTGTTCACTCTTAATCAGATAGATTACATAAACTTATGAAATCTTAATACTTTACAATTTTTACAACTCAACTTCATAAAACAAAACACAAAATAATTTTAATTTAATTCTTATTAACAGAGATTACTTAATTTATTAAAGACTATTCATTTTATAAGTTTTGAATAATTGAGTCGAATTTGTAACAGTTACATCACTAATAGTTTAAAAGAGAAAAACTAAGTTTCTGGAGTTAATCGCTCCCATCTTCAGTTCCAGCTCGATTCGTGGCGTTTTGGTTTGTCTCTGGAGCAATTAGATGAACTTCTGTATTAAGACATCACATGGTGGGATTTCAAAGTTGAAAACGCTACATTTGTTCTTCCAGATATAAATGTTTTCCCAGACTGCGAGTTCTGTTTTCCTGTAATGTTTTTAAGTAGTTCCTGATGTGTTCTTTTGCTCATCTTTTTATGTTTCTTTAGTCTTTCCTATGTAAATTTTTTCACAATCAATACACATATCAAAAGAACAAATCAGGAATATATCTGATGGAATGTATCGATTGTGAAAAAATTTTCATAGGAACGACTAAAAGAAACATAAAAACACGAGCAAAAGAACACATAAGGAACATAAAACAAAGACAAGAAGAAAAATCAGCAGTAGCTTGGCATTTTTGGAATGAAAAACATAATATAAACCGAAATCCCAAACTACTTAAAAACATTACAGGGAAAACAGAACTTGCAGTCTGGGAAAACAATTACATCTGGAAGAACAAATGTAGCGTTTTCAACTTTGAAATCCCACCAAGTGACGTCTTAATACAGAAGTTCATCCAACTTCCACCAAAGACAAACCAAACCACCACGAAGAACAAGGCCAGCAGTCGAACTAGAACTGAAGATGGGAGCAATTAGCTCCAGAAGCTTAGTTTTCCTCTTTTAAACTATTAGTGATGTAAGTGTTACAAATTTGACTCAATTATTCAAAACTTATATTAAACATCACTGTTACAAACGTCCACCATATTTATCTAACTATTCATTTTCATTGTATCTATACTAAGGGAAATCTGGAAATTTTATATTGAAATCCATAATGTTTACCATTTGCTACTGAACATATGTATAGTGATGAAAAATAATAAAAACTGAAGATGTTACTTTATAATGACCTGACTCCCCAAAGCAATCAATATTTTTTGCTCTAGAACCTAACTTTGAGCTTTTATAGCTAAACTTTCAGAAAACATAATTTTAATAATAATAATACTAGTTGATAAGTTAAAGTGTTTGTTTAATTATTTATCTGATGTGACATAGACTGCGAACTTGCGTTATAAAGAAGAATATGAAACAAAGTTGTATATTTAATATTAATTAATATTACATATTTAAACTGTCAGTTATCAGTTTATTTATGTCTTACTGTCTATTTTCCCATTAGCAAACTTTCCCTGAATGATCAAAAGTTATATTGTAGTTTTCTATGGAATAGATAACAAAAACAGTGGAAGGAATAAAAAAAAAAAAGAAATATGAATATGAGGAAAGGAAAAAAGATGAAATATATTAAAATCAAAGTCTGTACTTGTTAATCCATTATATATGAGGCCTCTAGAAAAGGAAGGGCATGAGGGCCCAATTAGTGAGTGAATGAATTTATTCAATACACTATATAACAAATATAAAGTAAAAATACACTATAAAGAATTATACAATTCAAATTGCTCAGTTTAAAGCATTTCTCTTGTTTCTCTTCTACTGTAAGTGGATGCAGGTTGTTCAGATCTTGAACACACTAGTGCTAGTCCTAAATTTTGATACCAATGGAATGCCCCCCCCCCCCCATGTATTCCTAGAAGAGAAGAACTCCCCTCAATATCCAACCTATTTATACAATTTTGTATTAAGTAAGTCCAGCACAGTCTATTTTACAAAGTTATAAACCTTAAATTGCATATTTATAAAGGCAGTATGTTGAATAGTTTTGTTCCTGTAGCTTTACAATACTTAGTTTTTTGTATTCTATGAATTTCTTGTTTGACAAGTAAGCATCTCACTTTTTATGCTGAAAATGTATACATTTTCTTTTATAAAATTCAACACATAAATGTGCAGGTTAATAACTTTTTCTATTTAATTCATTTATACATTATATAAATCTTTTAAACATTTTTACAAGATATGAACAATGAAAACATAGTCTATAAAATTAAAATAAAATTGTAGATTAAAGATAAAATGTAATTTCCAAAAAAAATCAGACATGTATAAAGTGGATAAGAACAATAAAACATTATAATATAGTTATTGAATTTAAAAAGTTGAGGCAATAAATTCAAAGGACGGCATGTAGTCTATAGGAACTGGCCCTGGTCACTTGTTCAAATAGACCTACAATAATACCTTCCTTTATTTGCAATTTTCCAAATCCTCCATACCAGCTAGCCCCTTTTCCTTCCATTAAGTTATCATTACTAACATTGACAGCTATTTGTATCAATCCTCCCTACTATTCCCAATAGTACCATTCCCTTGTATTTTTTACTCTACTTCCATTAGTTCCCCAAATACTTGCTAACCTTATTGTCCTACACTTTTGCGATTGACCACTTCCATTTCGTTTTAACTTTCCATAGAGATTCCCCTAATCGTCTTAACTATCCTTGATCTAAAAACATTTTATTGATCACTACACTTCTATTGCTTCTTAACCACTTCTCCCTAACTAACATTTTCCACCATATTTTCATTCATCTGCATTCCAACAAAATGTGCACTCTGTCCCCATTCTCCCCACAGATGGGACAAATACCTTGCATTACATTCCCCCTTAAGCCTCTTAGCTTCCATACTCTTAGCAGAAACAATGTAATACCTTCCCTTTCCTCTTTGTAACATATTTCTAAATATCTTTCTTGGACCGTTTCCACTTTAATTATTTTATAAAGAACTAATGACCTCATCTCCCTCAACCCCTCCCACATTTCTTGTTTGTCCATATCTATGAACCTGAGTTGAACATATTTCCATATCCCACAAACCATACCAAATCTTTGTACCCATACATCTCCTATTCCTTGCTCCTCCAACAGAGCCTTAATTTTGCTCAACCAGTTCTAAGCACTCTGGTGCCTTCCTTGGAATTAAAACACCTTTTTCCTCAGGCAGCTGATTGATCCTGTACCAATATTTGATTACCCTTCCCATCACCATCCCTTTCACACTGGTTTTCCCCGTTTCTAGAAGAGAACCTGTATTGATTGTGTTCTGTGGTACATCTAACATTAATTTGCATAAGGCTCTTACTTTTAAATCCATTTTGACTCCCATCCTTATCTATCCCCCAAATCTCAACTCCATAAGTCCATCTTGATTCCACTAGGCTGTATACAACCTTTCAAATCATTTCACCTTCATCATTAAGGGGCAAATTTAACTTCTAGAAAAATGCATTCAAACCTGTGCAATGTTTTCCTGCCATGGAGTGAGGCAGTTTCATTGAAACCTTTGTTCTTTATTGAAGCTAATGAACCAAAGCCACAAGAATGAAAGAGAAAAGTTCACAGAATGTGCATATGAAAAAATGGGGTTGGTGAATAAACCTCTCCTATTTTAATGAGCTTAAGCACATTCAGTTTTACATAATTTTTAATAGGAATGCATTGAAATAACTGAACCTTATGAATTACTTCAGGAACCAGTTACGGCCCCTTTACCCCCCTTTGAATTATAATAGATACTAATCACTGGCAGAAGCATTCAGCAATCATTTTATAAATATCATAAAAGGTTTATCCTCAAATACCATAGTAATAATATTAAGACGCTAACAATGCCTATTCATTGAAACTGAATTCTGCCATATAAGTTATTCAATATTTAAATGCTCCTAATTACAGAAATGTAAATCATTATGAGTAATGTAATTTTTTATCTTCTGAAATTTATGATAACCCAGACTTAATAAAGAAGCTATAGCACAGTCTCTTACATACATAGGTGAATATGTTTTACTGCCACAGCCAGAGTCCATTATATCTAGGGTTAGCAGTGCAAGGGATCAGTCTTGGTGGTCAAGTGGGTAACCATTCTTGCCTTGTGGGTTCAAATATGACCATATTTGATGGATTTTTAGGGCATAAACATCTTAAGTATGGTTTCCTTCAAAATGAATGTAATGCTTTTGGTCCTACATCATAGGTTTAAGGCACATAAAATAACCTCAAGCTTGAAAGAAGAGGCCCATTATCAAAATATATCAGGCATTTCATGTCCTTAATTGAATAGAAACTAATGATTAGAAATGTTAAAGATCATCCTTAAATAAACCAAATAAAAATGTTTTTAAAAAAATTAAATAGTATCAGTGAAGATACATACATTATTTGCCTTCATAGTTATCTAATGTATATTTTCCAGAATTTTTAATTGTACCTCTAGAATCACAATCATTGTGAAAAAATTAGTCTTCTCTACAATACTTTATAATTTTCTGCAATTAACTTTTGTTTACCTACAATTTGGAGACTTATTGACCTATACTAAACTCGATCAAGCATTGCCAAATAAATCTAAAGCATTTTTAAGAATTGAGATGCTTATCTGCCCTTACATTGTGTTATTACTGAAACATATATTTTTATTATTTCTTTGAATATACCATTACTCAAAGGACAAAATGCTCAAAATGCTTGGATTCAGTCAGTCCAGCAGGTGTACTGAACTCATAGTCATATTATTAATTGATTGTACACATGTATTGCAAAATCTTATGCAATAAATTACTACTATTATCTTGTAATGCATTTTATTTCTTTTCCAGGGCTCAGTACATTTAGCATCTCTCCTTCGTGAATCACCGATCCATCAATTAGCTCTAAAAATTGAACCACGGGGAACATTATATCTACGCTTAAGACATACAGATCCACATACAACTTTCAGACGTCGAGGAATAACAGGACACCATCTTCTAGGTAACACTATGGCATTTGATTATGCATCAAATAGACATGAAAATCATTATGAAATTTAAGGGAAATGAGAAGATAAATTAAAATCTGTTATTTTTAAATTTTTTAACACAACGTCTTTTATATAATGCACTTATGTAAATAAGTTTACAATATTTTTAATATATTAAAATACAATTTATCCTGACTATCTAAGCCTTCATTATGACATTGTATTTTAATAACCATCCAAGTAATCAATCAGATGGTAGTGATTGGAAACAACATCAGGTAATTATGGGTAAAAGTGTAGAAAATCAAATCCAGAATGATATATGGCAGTTATTCAACTCAAGTATTGCGCTCAAAGGTTTCTTTCTTTCTTTCTTTCTTTCTTTCTTTCTTTCTTTCTTTCTTTCTTTTTTTCCCTTTCTTTCTTTTAATTGAACAGCACTTTGTACATGTCTCTTGTTTTCAGTTTAAGCATTGATATCAAAAACAAACTAGTTAATCAGCAGTTATTCCTAAAATACAACAAAGAATAGTATAATATACAATATATTTGTAATTACTATCTTTTCTTTGCACAAAATGTATCTAATGCCCTATTTTTGGTCAAAAAGCTGAGGTTTAAAAAGTTAACCAGAATTGTCCTTACTCCAGTGATTTTATGTTTTGTGAATTCATATGATCATGAGAGATTGAAAGAACTTCAGCTATGAAAAAGTAGATCAGGATCAATAAGTCTTTTATGCACATAATTGATAAAGATAAGTTAACAACCTCAATTTTACTGACTGGGATGATAGAATATAGTAGGAGGGAGAAAAATTTCTGGTCAGGTGGACAAAAAATAAAACACTACAGATGGGTAAATGATCTAGCTGAAATGTTCCATACAAAGTTAAATCAAGAAGTGTAACATATGGGGAGTAGATATTTGCTAGCATTATTAGAGAATAGAAAAGTTGAAGAATGTATATTTAGTATAGAGGAGTCCGTTAAAAAAGCAGGAAATAAAATGAAAGTGCCTGAGGGGAAGTCAAAAGTCAATGATAGCTGGTATGATAAAGAATGTGCAGATATAAGAAGAAGGGTACAAAGGGAGCTAAAACGCTGGAGACAAACAGTAGAGGAAACAGGTAGGAACAACTACCTTGTAGTAAGATGGGGATACAGGTGCTTATTAGAAGCAAAAAAGGAAGAGTGGGGGGTGAAGCTTAGCCAGAAATTAAACGAGGCAGCGAGGAAGAATGACAACAAGGCAATTTGAGCAATGATAGGTAAAATGCGCAAAAGAAAGGGAGGAGGCATGTACTAATAATCAGATCAAAAGTCTTGCCTGGACTATCCTTCCTCATGGGTTTTTTCCAGATTTTCCTCAAATCATAATTGGCAAATGCCAGGGAGGTATCTTAAACTTAAGCCTGTAATGCTTCCTTCCTTTAATAAAAAAAAAATTAAAAAATCCTATCATTCATTTTGCTTAACACCAATGTCCACAGCCTGTGATGCCTCAGTTAAACACTATTAAAAAAATAAAATGGACATTATATGGTGTGTTTATATATTGGTTGATCATAATGCTTAAATAATTATAGAACAAAGTAAATATCCAATTATTTTTCATCTGCACAAAAAAAACATCCTCCTTCCATACTTAATGAAAACTCTGCAAACTACCTTTGAAGTTAACTAGTGTAATGATTGCATCATACACTTAATCAGCAGAGAGAAATAGTTAATGCAAATATTTTTTTTATTTCAAGGACACCATATAATAAGATGTACTATGTAATCATGACACTGTTATGCCTACTATTCATTACACTGTTGCTTGGACTATTACCCAGGAAGAGTTGCTGGTGCCTTTCTCCAAGATATATGATGGAAAATTACATTATATTTAACTATTATAATAAATAATTTTTCACTAATGAAAAATATGTCAATAATATGGAAATATACAAAATTTATGTAAACATGCACAAAATAACAATTTTCAAATGTAACCAACAGTCATCATCACAGTGTGTAAGCTTTCTATTTAAAAATAGGATATATTTTAATTTCAATATTAATTCATTTTAGAATCAAACACAGTGAAACACGCATTAATAATCTCTTCTGAGTCAAAATATTTAGAACACTCTTTATGGTTTCACTTACATGAGATTTACCCAAGATATATTTTGTGGAACAATTGTCCACAACCTCAGCTGTTAAACTACTGTTGGATCTTTCATAGAAATTGGGTAGGTAGGTAGGTATCTGGGTTGACTCTGGTGGTCTTGTGATAAACTTGAATAAAGAGCTTCCAGGATGTGGAAATTCATAAGGTTTTGCTCATGTTTTTCTTACATAAAACCTTTCCCATAAGTTTAATTCTTTTTGTCATTGAATAGTTTTTAACAACTTGATGTCTTTTTCTATTTCATGGTTTTCATTCCAAAAATATTCTGCCACAGCTGATTTATCTATTTGTTTGTAATGGATGTTTCTTCAATGTAATGCCTATATTTCTCTTTGTTTTTCCTACATAGATTTAAGGTTTAGCACAGATATGTGGACAATGTATTCAACATTATAAACAAAAAACATGTGAAAGATGCACTAACTTTTAAACCTGCAAGAGCCTACAGTTAAGTTCACTGTCAAAATAGAAACAGATAATATGTTGAAAAATTTTGATCTGAAGATGATAAAATGTAATAATAAACTTGAATTTGCCATCTACAGAAAGGACAATACAGACAATCATATCAAAGACCATGGTTTCAATCCAAGATCACATAAGGAAAGCAGTATTCAACAGTATGACATACAGACTAATAAATATACCACTGAACAAAGAAGAATATAAGAATGAATATCTACACATATTAGAAGCTGCTAAATCTAACGGTATACAAACAGATAATTAACTAAAAAATTGAAAGTTTCCTAAGACAAAAAAAGAATTAAACAAATAACAGCTTTGAGTGATTTAGTAGGAGAAAAAACATTTACAAAGTCTACTTACCACCCATCAGTCAATAAGAAATTTCAAAAAAATTTCACACAGTACAATATCATCTGAGTACCTCAAAACCAATACAGTGTAAAAAATTCATTGAAATTAAGTAAAATCGATTCCAGGCTCAAAGAGAAAAAAATCTGATATTTACCAGATTAAATGTAAGGATTGTGAAAAAATCTATGTAGGGAAGACAAAGAGTAATATAGGCATCAGATTGAAAGAACTGTAGCAGTTTCGACAAAGATGTATAAGAGCAATGTTTATGACTGGAGATGAATTGTTGATTTACTTGCGTCGCTGGTTCTATGCAAAGGTCATCTGCGAAGTTCTATGTTGAACAATATTTATTTATTGCTTCCCCTTAATCGAACTAATTGTCAATTGCAACAATTTTCCTTCTTTTAAATTTTGGTTAGTTCAAAAGGTCTTTATTCTTTATACTAAAATTCATTCTCCCGGATCACAATTATCTACGCTTCAATATCACTCGACTCTTTCCTTTTCTCAGGGACTGATCATTACTGCCCGATTCCTTCTTTCCACCTTGACGACTCTACACTTACTGCCCTGTAGCTTCGGACCTCCCCTTGGCCTGCTTATTAACCTGATTTCCTTTTCTCCCTTATGGTTCACACAAGTATAGAAATCTGACTTTTGTCACTTTCCATTCTGCAAAGGTCTCCTACTGTTCCCTTCTTTACGCTATCTAAAAATGAAAGTTAACAGAAGCTCTAGAGAGGCGACCCTTTCTTATACAAAGACGACTCCTGGTCATCTGTTCTTTGTCTATTACACAAAACATATTCACTCTCTGTATATTATCTGGCATCTATTCTAAAATGTCTGTTACCAGACTTTCTCTTCTGTTACCCAAAAAACACACAAAAATACACAATGCATGAATAACTTAACAAGTAACATGAATATACATAAATTGTACACACTAACCTTAATAATACTTATAATATCTTTATGTTAATACTTCATAATATGTTAATTAGGGACGTTATCTCATTGTTACGGCTTCACATGCCCCTATAATAACGTTTCTTAATTGAGAGATTAAGAAAGATTATTATATTGATCCCTTGACATCTAAAATTAACAATATACATGATCACTCTCACTCAAGTACACAATATATCATCTTTATTTCTGTTTTAGCTTTATTGTCTTGTTCTTTAAGCAATTACTGCATTCTTTTAAAGTGTGTAACATTCTATATTTTAAGTACATATGTTTACTCTTATTATCGTA
The DNA here is from genome assembly GCA_030762175.1 of Metallyticus violacea. Lineage (NCBI taxonomy): Eukaryota > Metazoa > Arthropoda > Insecta > Mantodea > Metallyticidae > Metallyticus > Metallyticus violacea. Next base: position 58,083,824 of record CM060844.1, read on the forward strand.
TTACAAATTATCCTAAATGAACGTGAATTGTAGTGAATTTTCTCCTCACTATTATTTATGCATATGCACTTATTTTCACTGTTTCTTTGATGGCCCTTTCACTAATACATAATACTTTTCTATTTTATTTCACTATATTCTCATTAAAACACTACCTATCAATTTCACTATTTTTACTTTAAAGTTCCTAGATAGGTGTTAACGCTTAATTCTTAACGTAACTTAAACTAGGATAAATATGGTTGTTTTTTTTTTTCTTTATTCTTACTACTACAATGCTACAGCTATTAATTTGATATAATTAATTGTTTAAAAAAATTCTTCTTATTATTAAGATGGCAGAAATTTTACTTGACAATAAATTTTCTTTGTGCTCCAATAAACAAAATATATAAAGATAATGCACAGGTCACTAACATCAGCAGTTATTACTTGCAAATCCTGGGGCATTAGCTTATTTATTCTTTTTAAAATATGTATACTAAGAGTTCGCGCATTGAGGATTTTTACGACCTAGTTATCATCAGCTGCTCGGCATTTCTTTTCAATCTTACTGGGGCAACCCGTAAAGGCTGTAGGAGGGATTTTCAGCTGTTTGCCTTTTTCACAGTGATTTACGACTTAGGATGGCAATGCGGGACACTCTTTTTACATTCACCCGAGTTCATTATTTTAGTTACTTCACAAATTCGGCTAGACTATTAAAATTTCTCTGTGACAATTACCTCTATTTCACCTCTTTGTTTCATATATAGTTTATTTTTATTCTTCCGTCGTTGTCTTTATTCCCTTTTCGTCGCTTTATTTTTCTTCTTAATAACACGTAGCCTTTCTTATTTTATTTATCCCGTAGCGCCCTTATTTTGCTCCTACACTGTAACATAATCTTCTATTTTTCCATAGTTTCACTTATTTAGCTCGGTAACTTTATTTCTGATCTCGTAAATTGAGTCCCTTATAATGGTATTCACCTACTCAACAGCTTGCCCATTACATTTTCTTGCCCTACTCTGCAAAATTTATAATTTACATATTATTTATCTCTGTATAATCTCTAAATTTTCATTCTAAAAGTTTTCCCCTCTTGTTCCCAAGCAGTTACTGTTTATGTTTATAAAATTTCCGTGTCTGTGACAGTTTGCTGGTGTTTCCTATCTACGAGGCCTTGGATCGTCCTGGAAACTCATCTCCCGCAAATCGATCGCTATTCTTCCATTTGGAATCTGGTTCGATTTTGTTATAATGTTTATCGTTCTTTCTCTCTTCTTTCTCACTCTGCCGCCTCGTTGGTCTGTCATCCGGGTTCCTCCTGGTGGGTCTTCGGTGTATCAGCGATCGGGGTTTCGCTCGTCTAGTCAGCTGATCTTGTAGCCATCTCTTCTGGAGTTTGCTTGCTTTCCAAAAAGTTTGACTGGTCTCGGTCGAATTTGATATTCTCTGCCCTTTCTTTTTTCGAATCTGGTCTGGATGACATTTATTTTGGACCTTCTGTCTGGGGAATTTCCTATGCGTTTACGCCATTTTCCCGCTGGTGCCCCGGTCCCGTAAAGGACGTACTTATCACGGCGTGATCTGAAATTTTCTTTGAAATCTCTGACACTTTTACCGCTTGACTCCTCATGATTATCATTCCTATTGCACGCATATCGGACGCGATGGTCACCTCGCCTATTACTGGCTTCATCATAATTGACATCTTTCCGTCTTGCTCTTCTAATTCCATCTCTTCCTCATTTTCTAGCTCAGGTTCTATTTGCTTCGCATTTTCTTTCTTCTCGCTAACTTGGTCAACTTTACATATCTCCTTTACTAATTCTGGTTCTATCTGCTTCTTTTTTTCTTTTCCTTTGCTAATCTGGTCAAGATTACATTCCTTATTTTCTAGCTCAAGTTCTATTTGCGTCGCATTTTCTTTTGGTCAAACCTAAGTATCTCCTTTGCTAATTCTGGTTCTTTCTGCTTCTCTTTTTCTTTTTTTATTTCTCTATTTCTATTTGCTTTACATTTTCTTCCCCCTTTCTAACTTGATCGACTTTGCGTTTTTCTGAGTCCTGCCTATTGCTATTTTCCTCTTATCTCTTTTTCCTCCTGTCGTTATCTAGACAGTCGAACATTCTATTAATCTTTTTCCTATGTTCCTCAAATATCCTCGTCATCATTTTTATTAATTTTTCCTCAAACTCTGGACCAAACCGTTCTTTATTAGAGTTTAAATTATCAGCCTGAACTACCAAGATAATATTTGAAATATTTCCCTTATTAACAACCTTAAATGTATATCTCCTACTTGTTACAATTCTACAATTATATAAAAGTCTATATTCCCTCTTGGTTACAATTCTCTAATTACATAAAAAGTCTTTGGTAATTGAAATTGTCTATACCTTCTACTTTTCTCTTATCTGCTTCCGATGTTGGAGTTCTCTTCCTGCCGTCGCCTGAGAAGGCGTTCTTGTTGTCGTGCAGAATTGTCCGATGTTGGAGTTATCCTGCCGTCGTCTGAGAAGGCGTTCTCGTTGTTGTGCAGAGTTGTCCGATAGTGGAGTTCTCTTTCTTCCGTCGTCTACGAAGGCGTTCTCGTTGTGCAGTCAGTTCCGTGCTGGCGTCGCCCAGGTAGCACTTGTTACGCCACCCGCTATTTGCGATTCTGGTGCAGTAGTGTCGCCCGTCTTCTGCGTCGTCTCGATGCTTTCACTCCGCCCAATATTTCGCCGATTTTTTTCTCCAGCTTCTCGAGACGCACCACGTTGGGGAGCCAATTTGAAGCAGTTTTGCGTAAATGTATATTAGGAATATTTATAATCGGTGGATGAATTGATTTACTTTCGTCGCTGGTTCTATGTAAAGGTCGTCTGCGAAGTTCTATGTTGAACGATATTTACTTATTGCTTCCCCCTAATCGAATTTGGTTAGTTCAAAAGGTCTTTAGTCTTTATACTAAAATTCACTCTCCCGGATCACAATTATCTACGCTTCAATATCACTCGACTCTTTCCTTTACTCAGGGACTGATCATTACTGCCCAATTCCTTCTCTCCACCTTGATGACTCTACACTTTCTGCCCTGTAGCTTCGGACCTCCCCTTGGCCTTCATATTAACCTGATTTCCTTTTCTCCCTTATGGTTCACACAAGTATAGAAATCTGGCTTTTGCCACTTTCCATTCTGCAAAAGTCTCTTACTGTTTCCTTCTTTAGGTTATCTAAAAATGAAAATTAACAGAAACTCTAGAGAGGTGACCCTTTCTTATACAAAGACGACTCCTGATCATCTGTTCTTTGTCTATTACACAAAACATATTCACCCTCTGTATATTGTCTGACATCTATTCTAAAAGGTCTGTCGCCAGACTTTCTCTTCTGTTACCCAAAAAAACACACAAAAATACACAATGCATGAATAACTTAACAACTAACATGTATATACATAAATCGTACACACTAACTTTAATAATACTTATAATATCTTTATGTTAATACTTTGTAATGTGTTAATAAGGGACGTCATCTCATTGTTATGGCTTCAGAACATTGGAGAACTATCGGATACAAATAAATAGATAAATCAGCTATGACAGTACATTTTTGGAATGAAAACCATCAAGTAGAAAATGGCATTAAATTATAAAAATCTGTTCAACAACCAAAAGAATTAAACATGTGGGAAAGGATCTGTATAAAAAATCATGAGCGAAATCTTGTGAATTTTGACATTCTGGAAGCTGACAGTTCTTTATTCAAGTTTATCACAAAACTACCAGAGTCACCCAGATATCTCCTAATTAACTTCTATGAACATCCAACAGTCATTTAATAGCTGAGGATGTGGACAATTGTTCCACAAAATATGTCCTGAGTAAATCTCATGTAAGTGAAGCTATAAAGAGTGTTCTAAACATTTCAACTCAAGAGATTAGGGATATTCTAAATTAATGATATTACAATATATAATATATTCTTCAAAACGATGTAAACAATGGTCATATACTAACAGTATTTAGCTGCATTTTGTCAGATAAAATTTTATTTCAGAGGTAAAACTGATAATTCTTTTGTACAGTATTATCAGCTATTATTTTGTTAAAAAAATATATTTCAGATTTTTTGTCAATAATTGCACATTATCAAATATTTGTGTCACAACTACTGCCAGGACCACCACTATTATTACCTTTAGCAATGCTGAGTGTTACATTTGAGGAAACATGCTAAAGTACTATCTTCATGCATAATTATTTTTAAAATTACAGGCCGTCCTGGAAGTAAAGCAGGTGTGTCAGCACTCTTTGGAGTAGATCTAGACACTGTTGTAGCAAGGGAAAGTGTAACAGGTGGTGTTCCTGGAGGAGTAGCCACAAGTGTAACACTTGCAACTCAAGCAGCATCTGCTGTTCCTATAATTGTTCGAAGATGTGTAGAGGAAGTAGAGAGGAGAGGACTGGATATTATAGGTAGGTTTCTATGTTTTAGAAAATATGTATTTCTAGAAAGCATTCATATTTAATAATTTTTATATACATTATTTATATGTTGTATAATTAGTATTCACACATTTTTCAGGGACTAATATATTTCTAAAACATGCTTCTGTTTGTTATTAAATATGATGTTACATAGATGTGAAGACACAATTCAAAGACAGCATGGCTCTTATGCCGTGTGGCATTCCTCAGTAAATAAAAATTTAAAAATATCATATACCATTGTGAAATATGCTATCAAAATTACAGTTTGAAATTTATAAATGTTTTGCAGCTGTCAGTAAGTAATTAACATTTTCTGACAAAATTAATAATTTTATACTAAATTAACATAATCAAAAAGTTAGAAAGAAATATTTTCTGATTTACTAGTAGATACACTTTGCAAACTTCCATGCAATCTTCCAATATCATAAAATATGCTAAAAATGTTGTGACACTTCATAGAATTATAAAGTAAGCAGTATTTTATAATGGATATCACCATTTATTGATTCATTTATTTAAATAGCACTAAGTTTAGAAATATTATAATATGGCCTGGTTTTAACCCAAGTTCTGCTCTAGGCCAATATTTTAAATCACTCTGATACAAATTTTTAATTAATATGCCAATTTTCACCATTCAAATAAATATATTTAACAGTATTTATTAAGCCCCAGTCCTCAGTTATCCAGAAGACTCCTGGCACTTTGTTTCTACTAATTAAAGAAACATTATAATAACACACTAAAACATTTTATATAATTCAGTAATTATCCAAATTTAACAATAAATCCATTTATAATACTCCTGTCCATAATTAGCTTACTTTCATACACATTTAAACTTTTGATCTGCTATACCTATAATTACAATACTATTACCAACCAGTTACCCAAGGCAAACACACTAACAGAACCGCTCTCCTCACTGATCATAACCATTTATTCTTAACTCTATACAAATATTCTTCAAGATTCCTAATTTGTCTTTGGTCACCAAACATTTTCTGTGCTACAGTTGCTTATTTAACTTAACAATTTACCATATATTGCTTGTTGTCTCCATTCATTTGTTCCTGAGCATTCAAACAAAATATGTTCTACATTTTCCAAATTTCCACTTATAGGGCAAATCCATGCTCAGAATTACTTCTAAAACTCCTTAAACTCCAGATTCCTAATCTAAACCATGCCATCCCTATTTCTGCTCTATCTGTCCATTGATATTCTCAAACCTTACTCTAATCTGTTTCCAAAAACCTCCATCCAAATCACTACTTAACCATATATCACCCATTCCAATCCTTATATTTACTTTTTCCCAACTTTGTTTACCCAATAGAAATCCCCTATTCCAGAATCCTGAAATTTTAAACATTCATTTAACAAAGAACCTCCAACATCTTTTGTATCCTAAATTAATACTTCAAAACTCTCTCTATTATCCACCATCTCACACCAACCCCACCCCCATTTCCAACATTTCCTCTGATTTTCGGCATTTTGTGGAATTCCCAACATAATATTACAAAACCTACTGAGTATCCTATCCATCAATTGCTAACTTTCCTCAATCCTCCATATTTCAATGCCATACACCCACTTTGACTCCACCATATCTTATATATTCTTTCCAACCAATTCACCTTTATCTCCAGTGCAACAAACATACATTTCTTAATTAGCTTCAAAGATAATAAGCCCTTGGTTAATGCTGATCTAAAATACTTCCATGTGGTATTGACACAATGCTGAAATCCATTGTGACTTCATTTCCTCTTCTTTCTCCTTCCATCTTCCCTCTCGTTGAATCTCTCAAGACAAAGGCCTTCTTGTGCAGTGATGTCACAATGATTCCTCCTTGACCTTGAAATTCTAGCACATTCTTGTGTGTCCTCTGCCCTTCCCTAACTTTACTTGCTTGCACACAGTCAACCAACCCTTGATCTTCCATTTCCAGTTACAACAAATTACCAATTCATGCCCTGCTGCATACTTCTATCATTACTTAGCTTTTTTTATTTAAAATTACCATCTTTCTATCAATCCAAAGTTGCATTTTCCATATAAAGCAAGCTTTGCCCGCAGTTTGCCCTATCATCTGTCATTTCTAGTACAGTCTTCTTTATTTTCTTCTCTTCCATTGACAAGTCCTTATTGATGAAAATATTGGTTCCTTAAAGTTCTTTGCTCTGCATAAGATCTCATACACAATGTTCATGGTAGTAAACTTTGCAATTATCACTCTCTTGCGAACTTGTCTTCCCATCCAAAAGACATCTGCAAATTCCCATCCATTTAGTTTCATCTCCAGCTTTCATTCCAAAATCTCTTGCACTTCCAATTGGGCCCAAACTCCTCTACTTCCTTCAACTCCAGTTAACACCAAGTACAACTTGCAATTCTTGTTCTCCAGCTTTTCCATTCTCCCTTTGATTTCTTCTATCTCCCTTTTTAATGCCCAAACTTCTTAGTATATCTCATGCTTAATAGCCTAGGAAATTTGCGTTCATCTTATTGCTGAGGCCTTTTCTAAATCATTCATTCTACCTATAATTTTTTCCACCACATCCTCTGAATCAATTGGATCAGGGTTCATTTCAACCCCATTAATAATTAACAAATTGACACAATAATTTCCATAATTTAAGCATTCTTGATCTCTTCCTTTCCTCTTCTTATCCCCCTTGCTTCTTTACTATACTTAACTACAAACTGCCCAATTCTTCCCCTATAAACTGTCAAATCTACTCCCATTATGCCTAATTTCCTTCTTTTTCTACAGAACAGGAGCTCTCACTGAATACACCCTTCCTATACCATTGCTAACTTTGTACTCTACTTTGATGTAATATGAATGAATTTATTTCAGCAAACAACATTACAATTAAATTTACTTAAACAAGCAAAATATCTAAGAATGTATCAATATCAAAACTAAGGTTCTCCCATACCTTAACCACCAGGCTACATATATGGTAAAGAACCCCTAAAGTAAATTATCATTTTCATAACTGTGTGTGCCCTTCTTCCTTGTTCTTCTCCACTTATTGCTAACTTTTCCTAAGCATTCTCCAATCTTGTTTATTTTCTCCATCCTCATGTCTGATAACATTTTAATTGTGAATATATTTTGTTATAGTTTGTCCCATTTTTCATCCCAGATACTCTCCCTCCACCTTTTTACCATTTCACAATTATCTGTATATTTCTCCCATTCCCCATTTACTTTTAACTACTTTATATATGTATTTAAATCTAAAGAACTTTTATCCTCTAAGCTAGCCCATATCTCTTGCTTCTGTATGTCTTCTATTCTCTTGTCTCACTTCTTTCCAAAATCCACTGACATTACTTTCATCCAGTCGCCATACATCCCCCACAATTTCTTCTAATAGTTTCCCCACCTCCACAAACCAACTCTTCTTCCCCGTACATCTCTTTGGTAAATAAGACATTCTTTTGGTACATTGTTATTATCTAATTTCAAATATCTGTGCCAATATTTCAAAATTCTGTTGAAAATATACCTTTCCTTTCTATTCTTCCTAGTTTTGCCAAACACACCTCCCTTGGCAAACTTTTTAGTAGTCCCAGAACTATCTTCAAAACATTCTATGCACCACTCAACCTTTGTCTATCCCTTTGACACTCCCCAAATTTCTATTGCATACATCAGCTTTGACTCAAGCACAGTCTCATATAGTCTTTCTAGCCATTTCATTGGCAATGTGGGAACTTTATACATTCTTATTCTGACACTTTCATAGCTAATTTACCTATAGCTTGTGAACATTTAGACTATAACTCCCACCTTCCTTCTTGTAAATTCCATCCCCAAATAATCAAATTCTATCACTATCTCCATTGGGTTTCTATTTATAATCATCTCTCACCTTTTCTTAATTTTGTTTCATTTTTAAATACTATTTTTATATATATATTTAATGTTTATCCCTAGACCCCCCCATTCTGCACAAAATCTAATAATTTCATCAATGGCATATTGCAATCCTATCACAGTCACTGCTCCTGTTATGTGATCATCAGCAAAAAGCAATTCTTGTACTTCCTTCTTTACAATAATTGGACAGTGCCTGTTGTTTTTCATGAATCCTATTTAGGATATCATCTATAAACAAATTAAATAATATCCAGCTCAATTTTCATCCCTGTTTCAAATCCAAATTTTTAATCATATAATCTGTAATCCTATTACCTTCACAGCTGATACAAAACCTGCTTCCTTCATATAATTTCTGAAGTTCTAGAATAAATTCAATACTGAATCCTTTGCATCTCCATTTGTATGCCAACGCATCCATATTTATTGTATTGAATGCTTTCTCAAAATCCACAAAGAAAATTTATACCCTACCTCTTTTATTTCTTAAATATTTGTCCACTATGGTATGAATTACCATTATATTATCTATTTCTCTTCTTCATTTTCTAAAATCTGTTTGAAATTCTGATAATATATCTTCCATTTTTGCCCACTCATGCAATCTTCCAGCCAATATGTCAGTGTAGATTTTACCTAAAATAGATAACAAATTCCTTTTTAGTTGCTCAGGTTATTTATATCACCTTCACCTGTATATATCATGCTCACTTTTCAGCTCTCAGATATTGCCTTCCTCTCCTTAATTCTTATTTATATCACCCTTACATTTATATAGTGATGTGATCATGCTTACTTTCCAGTTCTCAGATATTACCTTCCTCTCATTAATTCTATTTAATAACTATGTTAGCATCCTGATACCTCCTTCCATTTCTCTAAAAGTTTTCCATAATTCTCCTGGGATTCCATCTATTCCTGAAGCCATTTTTCTTTTCAAAAATTTGACCTGATACCCTATCTCATTTGTAATAAACTCTTTATCTAAACATTCTATCCTATCTAGATTTAATACATAACTCTAATGAATTTTCCTACCAGCTATTAGATTTCTAAAGTGATTTTGCATTCCATTTGCATTATCTTACTTCCTACCCTTTTCTTTCTTGAGATATCCGAAACAACTGACCATATATATTTACTATCTTTAGCTATCACAGCTGCATAATTTTTTCACCTATTTTCTGCTGCCATTCTTTCTTTTTATTCTACTCTAGGCACTAATATACCTTTTTTTTTTTAACAAAAATATTTGCTTATCATCTTTCTGTACTAATCTTCTCCACCTTATTAAATCCTTTAAACACTTCTTTCTTTGTATATTAATGTGATTTGCATCCAAAATCCCTTCCTTATACATTCTCTCTCTATCCCATTCTCTTCAATTTGAACCCTTATTAATTAACCCAGTTGTTAATTCACCTTTTGTTTTCCTGATATTTCACACATTGCTTTAAAATATATCCTTCATTCAACTTATGTTCCGTAAACAAAATTTTTAATACTTGTTCCATCACCAAACCTTGCACACTAATCTTTCCCATTTCAAGTAATGCACCCATGTTTACAGAATTTTGTATAACATTTTAAAGTATCTTAACCTTTTATGCAGTAAAAGGACTCCTTAAAACAAAGTTATCAAGAGACAAAACAGGGATGAAAATATTATGGCAAAAACTAAAATTAACTCTAAAAATATTTATAAAATCAGCTGCAGCAGCAATCAAACTAAATGTGGTGTATGATTAATATGGAGCAGAACATTTACATAAGATTTTCAAATTAGAGGCAGATAAGAAAAATTTAAGGCCACAGTCAAGACTTGAACCACAGATCTTTGGATTACCGATGCTCTACCACTTAAAAATGATAACTCGCAACAGCATAAAGCTGGGAAGCACAACTTTACTATTGCTAGTGTTAGTGCTATTGCTGATATAAGATTGCTGATTTTTAGAATCTCAATAACAAGAATTAACCTCATATGTGCATGGCTAAAGATACACAACAGAAAGTGAGAAATGGAGAAAGAGAAAATGATTAAAAACATCATCATATCACATATTCTTCTAGTTTTCATGGCAGCTAGATGTCGGTCCTAGTGGTTTAGTGGTTACCATACTTGCCTCCTAAACCCAAGATCATGGGTTCGAACCCAGCCAGGACCGATGGATTTTTTCGGGCATAAAAAAGCCTAAGTATGGCTTCCTTTGGAAGGGAAGTCAAGCCGTGGATCCCGTGTCGTACATTTGAGGCACAAAAAAGAACCTCAAACCTGAAAGAGAGGCCTCTGAGCAAAATTTGTCGGCCGTTTCACTCCCTGAGTAAAATGGGACGCTGATGACCTGAGATGTTAAAGAGCATCCATAAATAAATCGATCAAAAAAAAAATGGCAGCTAGATTGTCAATGACCCTTTGATTAAAGTCTGAAATCTGCAGGATGAAGTCCACCTCTACAGAAAGCATTGAATACTACTTATATTTTGAAATCACTGTTTGACTCAAATTAGTGCTTGGAGCTGCTCTATCCAGAATTTTCAATTTTCTCTTCAAGTAATTGCTTATAAAAGGACTTAGACTTATAATGCTACATTCTTTTTATAGTGCTCATTTTCTTTATATTCATGTAACACAAAATGAAATAAAGCAAGTACTTCACAAATCCACATAAAACATTACTAGCCTGTCATTCAGCAACAGCTGAGCATTAACAAAACACCTGATTACCATTGCTGCTGGAATGTATCTGCATGATAGCATTATTTCCTCAAATGTAATATTGTTTGATACTGAAATAATTTCAAGTTTACCCATGTTCAAAATGTATGACTGCATTGCCAATTAATATATTACAAACTTTCCTGGAAACACACCTGATCAGAGGTGATGTTTCAGATGATGCATGCACCTATTGACTCTTATGGGCCTCCTACCACTTTCTTGTACCTCCCCTGATTAAAATACTCCACAAGCTTACTAAGTCATCAATTTGAACTGCAATTACCAACCAAGTTCCCCACAGATAACAAGCACAAATACATCAGGCGCAGGATAGAAGTTCCCTACAGACATTTTTATGCATAAAAATGCATTAAGCAATAGCTACAGTAAGGAAAGGATGCAGGCTTTGTGATCTTCATGACTGAAAAAAGTTTACCACTTGTGAGTGGAACATTTGTTACCTCAGACAAGTGTAATAGAAGTGCCAGTGGCATTTGTATTGAATACATTGATTTTTTTATGAATTATGATTTTCATATTTTTTTAAACAAATTATTATAAGACATGCAAATTTAACAGTTTGTGCAACGAAATCTTAAAAATATTTGTCAACATATGCACAGTAGTCTTATTACATGCAGAACACTCAAATATACAAATATATGCCTAATAAACTCTTCATATACACGATCACTAAATTAAGATCGTGTGATTGAGTTGAACTAACATTCTTTTGCTCCACTTACTTGTTTAAATGTGTAGAATTGGTTTCATGAACCCTTTGTTCACATTGTCAGCCCCCACAGTCGACAGTGGGACTGACAATGCGAACAAAGGGTTGGCAAAACTGATCCTACATATTTAAACAAGTAAGTGAAGCAAAAGAGTGTTAGTTCGACTCAATCACACAATGATGTTAATATACAATTAGCTTCACTGTTCAATGTTCCAATTAACAATTTTAATTAATGATTACTAAAGTTTGAAACACATGAAACAGAACATAAAATAGTTTTGCTGACTTTCATTCGCCAGATATACTTTTGCATATGAATCGTAACTCTAGTTATAATACTTTATATTTTATATTTTTCGTAAACATTATGAAATAAACTATTAAATTTGAAAGATAAAGTGTAACTTTCTTAATATTGTTTCATAATATTTTTATTGAACTCTTATTTTCACCCAAGCAGGGATGAAATATATGTATAAAATATAGTGAAATTTTGTAACAGTGGTGTCAAATATTAACATTTTAAAAAATTGAGTCGAAATTGTAACGTACACACCACTAAAATTCAATAAAATGGAAGACTAGTTTCGGGAGCCATCGCTCCTATCATCAGTTCCTGGTCGACTGACTGACTCATAGGATATGATTGGAACAGTATTTTGTTTAGAAGAAATGAAAAATATAGATATTTACTTTGTAAGTCCTCATTTCAAATGCTTTTCATAGGAATGCATGATATTATATAATTTCAACCCAGAGTTTTATGAGAAAGGTTTAATTTAATTTTCTTTTTGCATTTACAGGTTTATATAGGTTATGTGGCTCAGCAACTAAAAAAAGGATATTAAGAGAAGCATTTGAAAGGAATGCTCGAACAGTGGATTTATCTCCTGATAATGTTCCGGATATTAATGTTATCACAGGTAAGACTTTAAATAATATTTTCTGAAATTTCTTCAGCCAAGTGCAGGTAATCTGCTTTCTAAAATTTAATGTATACATAGAATCAATATAAGAATTTCTAAACCTTATTTCCATTTCTCATTGTATGCTCACTGCAGCAATATTAAAAATCATCACCATATGATAATGGACCCATTTTCCATGCTTAGCAGAGAACTTAAGCAATGTAAAAAGATGGCTACTATTATAAGTTCTTTCTCAAGTAAATTAATATGAATGTTACTGCATACCATTTTGAGGAAATCACTCAAATTTCACTAATTTTGTTCCACTTACTTAACCATGTTTTGAAGGCTGTTGCCTACATCATCAGCATGGAACCAGCCTTGAAAATATGTCCAAATGTGTGGGCAATAAGTGGGCAAAGTTAGTAAAATTTGAGTGATATCCTTATAAAAGGTTGCATTATATAATATTTCATTGTGAAAATTCCTGATTTTTAAAACTAACATGAATGTATTTACAATTACTTGATACTGACACTGTCTATAGCATATACTTTACTGCCAAATTATCCACATTTTACAATAATATTAGAAATATTTCTTATTTAAAATACCTTCTCTGATTAGAAACTGAATAATCCTATAATAGATATTATAATTTCTTTTAAAGAGTGACAGAAATGAAAACATTTATAGAAAAGGTTAGCAGGAAAGGCTTAGTAATAAAATGCATTATGAAATATTGGCAGAGGATATAATCATTGGAGGAAGGAAATATTGTCAAAGACTGTTTGGGAGCCCAAGAAAAATCCCAATGGAAAGGAAAACGGTAATTTTGATAAAAGGAAATTATAAGAGAAATTGGATTAGGAGAGTTAGTTAGTTTACAGTCACCAAATGGGCAAAGCATACGGAATAAAGTGAAAGCAAGGATGACAATATAGAGAAACAGGAAACACTTGGTAGCTTAAGAGATAAGAGTACTCTGATAAATTATAGGAGTTTTAGGAAAGATTGGGCCAGGAAAAAATATATTGATGCTTGTGACAAAATGGGAAGGAAGGGATAGCATGGGCAAGAACAGAAACAATGATATATTAAGAGCATTGTGTGATTGAGTGGAACTAACATTCTTTTGCTCCACTTGTTTAAATATGTGGGACCGGTTTCAGGAACCCTTCATTTGCATCATCAGCCCATTGTCGACTGGAAGATAAACTGTTATGCTGTGGGGATGCATAATCTGCTCTGGTGGAAGTGTGATGAGCTTGAAGTTTATGTTTTCATCACCGGAACTGTCAAAGTTCATTAAACTGCCTTTGTACTTGTAAATGTAGATTTTCTCCCATGTTGCTAATTCTGTAGATCCTTGCACGGATTTTAATAATTTTGTTTTATTCAATATGTCGTGGTTTTCTGTCCAGAAATCAGATGCCACTGCTGATTTCCCCAACTGCTTGTATTTTATGTTTCTGAAATGTTCTTTTAACCATGTGTCTATGTTTCTCTTTGTTTTTCCAATGTAGATTTTTTCACATTCTGCACAACTTATTTTATAAATGCCTGTTTTTTTTTCTCTCTCTTTTGGAATACTGTCATTAACATTATCAAACAATAGATTTTATCATTAAATCTGTTTACAGGTGCTAATATGATATTAATCTTTAAGAATATTCTGAAAAATTTTTGTAGCCCATGGATGATGTGTGAACTTTTTTAAAAATTAGCTTATCTTTTTTTGCTGAAAGTGTTGTGGTTTCTTTAATAAGTTATAACCATTTTAACAAAGAATTAGTATGCCAAAAGTACAGAAATTCAAGAGGAAAAAAACGTATTAAAGAAACTACAACATTTTCGGCAATTTATGAAACAATTTAAAAAAGTTAAATTCATTGTGCCAGTAAAGGTTTTAGGTTTTATTTTCTGCTCATAGGGAATTATTTTTAAATAGTCTTTTTTGTATTATAAGTTTAGTTTCCTGATAGTTTTTCCAAGACAGTATGGCATGATAGAATGTACATTATTTAAAGAAAGAATGGCCATCTTCTTGGATGGAAAAATGTGACTAAGTTCCCTTCAAAACAAAGTCCCTACATATGATGATGCATTTCAGAGGGAGAGTGAAAATACATGTTTAAAAAAGACGCTATCACTCCCTACAGCAAGCATGCAGGTAGATTGCAACTGTGATAGGTGGTTAGATGACTCAAATGAAATGTGATGTTGGAAACTACGCAAGCTCTACTTGTATTAACGAGTCTATAGGCAATAACAATAAATTCAATTCAAATTCAAGTTTGAATCTCGTATATTGTTTTTAGACTTGAACTTCAAATGTATTTTTCTATTCTCTTTGTTTTAATGAACAATATAATTTGTCCAATGTTATATATAAAGTATCATACCATCATTCTTTCAATACCTAGCATCCTTCCACTGATTAAGAAAGAAAAAAACGTGATTGTTTATTTCATTATGTAATTGTTTAATATGCATGTCTTACCACATAATAATTTTATTCGGTTTACTTATAATACTTCCTATCATGGTTTTAAATTATGAGAATGTTAGGTTTGGTTCATTGCTACAAGTCTTGTATTATTTCTTTTATTCTACTCTAGAGTAAGCCACTAAGCCCGTTTGCTATGACATAATACTATTTCTGCTACTACTCTCAGCAACTGGCCAAACTAAAAGATTCTATTTTGACTCTCAAGACTGCTTGCTGTTGACACATTTTCTTTCAGTTCAGATATAGCTGCCTTGGTAGATATATGTACTGCTTTATGTGCTTTGATGTGGAGGTTTTATCATCTGAGACTGCTTGTAGACTTGGCATACCAGAACAACCTGGGAGATATTGGACTCGGTAATATAGGGAATACTTACAGGTAGAAAAATGACATAGCACAGTTTGTAAAAGACTTTCTAATCTGGATGATCAACATCATTGGGCAGAAGTAGAAAGAACACCCTTTTCATCTGCTCTCCAATTGAAGGCAGCTTATCACTCCCAGTTCTTTGTAGACCATAAGGAATTGATTGGGTTAGGCAACAACTTAGCTACTCAAAGGAGGACCTGTATTATGAAGACATCATGGACTATCTTGCATATGCTTTAAATGCTAGGAACATTGACTAGCAGAGAATAATCTTTATGGACAAAGTTATAATGTTTTCATAGCATAATAGTCCAGTACACGTGTGTTGGTCATATGATCACCAATATGGTGGCTCCTCATGCTTACAGTGGTGGCGTAAGTGTCTCATCTTGAGACTGAATTTCATCTGAAGGTTTTAGACACATTGAACAAATAAGTGGAAATTTTAAATAGTTTGACCTTCTGCAACTTTTTGGAATTCATTTTAGTCCCATCTGCCATAGAAAGGTATCCTAATGGAACAACCCTGTTCCTGCAGGGTAACCATAGCATTCACATGTCAAGGATAGTTCAGCATTGATTTGATAGGCAAGAGAATATCTTTTTAAAAAGAAAAATTGAGTCGAAATTGTAACATACACACCACTAAAATTCAATAAAATGGAAGACTAGTTTCGGGAGCCGTCACTCCTATCATCAGTTCCTGGTCGACTGCCGGTCTCATTGTTT
Organism: Metallyticus violacea; assembly: GCA_030762175.1. Lineage (NCBI taxonomy): Eukaryota > Metazoa > Arthropoda > Insecta > Mantodea > Metallyticidae > Metallyticus > Metallyticus violacea. Next base: position 58,100,171 of record CM060844.1, read on the forward strand.
GTGGTAGGTCGATTCATCTCTGGTGGAGGTTTAATGAACTTTTGTATTAGTATATCACTTGGCGGGATTTGGAAATGAAAAACTCTCCCTTTATTCTTCCAAATATAGATGTTTTCCCAGAACTGAACTTACAGTCTAATACAGTCTTACAGTCTTACCAATACAAAAGTTCATTAAACCTCCACCAGAGATGAATCGACCTACCACAAACGAGACTGGCAGTCGACTAGGAACTGATGATAGGAGCGACGGCTCCCGAAACTAGTCTTCCATTTTATTGAATTTTAGTGGTGTGTATGTTACAATTTCGACTCAATTTTTTTAAAATGTTATATTTGACACCACTGTTACAAAAGTTCACTATATTTTATACAAGAGAATATCTTACTGATACCTCACCCTCACAAACCACCTGATCTAAACCCTATTGAGAACGTTTTGGAAGAAACAAAGAGACTCTTTTAAATTCCCCTCTCCCACTACATCTTTCAAGCTATGGGACAGGGTTGAAGACATGGGATTCCCTGCAGAAAGGTCAAATTATTTTTGCCAACTGATAGACATCAGCCAAGAAGAATTAACAAGCATTTTGATCATGAAGGACATTGGTCTGGGTATTAAGTTTCTATTTATTTGTATGTTTTGTTGTTTATTTTCATTTTTAATAGAGACTGAATGGTGTCGTGTCCCGTAAACATCTATATTTTATGGCTACAGTTAAAAGACCTTAAGGCAGCAATACTCATTTTAAAGCTACAAGCATTAAAACTTCTTCTTATATTTAAAAATTAACTCTATACTAGATTGCTGTTCATGCAAACAATGAAAAAATTAAAAATAAAAAGTGTAGAAACTGTGTAAGATTCGAACCCACATTATCTCGTATATCATCCATCAAATAAAGCCTTTAAACCACTCAGATATTTTGAGACTGGGAAGTCAAAGCTGTTCTTTTCAATACACTTTCATATTAGAAAACAGCTGCTGACTGTGTTCCGTTTAATCAATGAAAATCCAATACTTTTTTAAATTTCTGGTTTCAGTGAAGAAATTGATAAACCTCTCTGGTTTTCATGAAGAAATAATTATATCATTGAAGGTTGATTTATGCCAATACTACTCATATTCACATTAGCAATGTACTGTAATAACATCACTTGTAGGAACCTGCCTGTGACTTTGGTTGTGTTCGGAAACACAAAGTGATGTTTGTTTCTGACAAGCAGTCATTCATTATTTGAGTAAGTGTACACAATCAATATAAATCTATTTTTTGGAGATGACACAAAAGATAATCCTAAAATTAAATTTGAATATGACTTTTTCACATTAGAATGAGCTATCCATATGTCTAAAATGTGTATATTAATTCCTTAATTATGGTATCATTAATATTTTCTGCATAAGATAATGCATTGTTGCTTATGTTCCTAAAAGCAGTCATGAATACAATTAATTTTGGCTTACTATATGTTAACATTGCTCCTACTTTGTTTGATTCATTTTTAGTTGCAAGTAATTGTAATTTATTAAATACAATATTTTTTTATCAGATATTAGTTGGAACTAATATCTGATGTGGCCTGGGGAAGAAATGCCAACAACTCTTTCAACTAGTATAAGAGTTATATTTTAAATTGAAGTCCTGGCAGCTAAGATCCAGTTCTCTCTTAGAATTTTCACATAACTGCTAAACAACACATTGATATTTGCAAGTGTAAAGCCAAAAGACCATGCAAATAGTAAATGCAATCAAAGATTAAATACTTTTGCAAAAGACTTGGTGAAAAGTACAAACTTGTATTCTTTTGTTATCTTTGTGTTATCTCTGTTTCGGCTTCATTTTGCCTCTTCAGCTAGGAAAAGTGTGATGACAAGAATTTTGTGATCACTATTCTAGGACAGAGTAGAGAAAGAAAATCTTGAATGAAAATTCATGAAATCCAACTTTGTGATTATTTTAATACAGTGATATGTTGCAATTACTCAATATCAAGCATTTATATTTGTTCATATTATGTAGATATGATTGTAACTATTATAAATAAATATTGTGTGGTTAATTCTAGTTCTAGTAAGTGCTATCCATTTCCCCCTTCACTTCTACACAATCTACAGAGGACAGCACCCTTTGCAAACAATAGATGAATGCATTATTTGTGTTCTGCTTACAAAGACCAGATGTACAACTGCATAAGTTCTTAGTGAAAGTTTGGCATATGTCACTAAAAGGGTTGATTTCTGCAGGCAAAATAAGATCAAGTAAATAAAACAGAAATGGTATACAAGATAGTACCTTATAATATGATATCTGTGCATGCTTATAAGATGTGCAGAAGTCACATGGCATTCACATGGATGTGAGGATCTTACAGGTGTTAAGAAGAGTAGCACATTCAATACTGATTTGAACCAAGATTCATTATATGCACCTGATCATCTTAAGCAATTGACAGCACAAGGATTAGTAACGAGCTGTGAAATAATTTTGGATTTCTTAACAAAAAATTTTTGCACATCACAAATATATAATTGATAGCATATAATAAACAAAGAAGAGTATATGGTTTTGAAAGAATTATCATCAAATTAATCAGATTTGTAAAAAAAAAAATACACCTACTGTAAAGCAAAATGGATAGCTGATAAAAATAAACATGCCTTGGAGGTTGGTCACTTGTCATTATCTGCTACAGTGGTTGAATTATCTGGTGCTGAGAGGTACACATTGAAAGTTCAGAAGGATAATGACTCCAATTCTTTCTCAAATAAACAAAGGTTGCATTATGAACATTTGGCAAGCAAACAAATGTCGGAGATGATACCTTGTAAGATCGATACAGTGTGGAAGTGAATAGAAGCATGGCAGCAAGGAGATAAAAGTGGCTAGTTCATTCCTGCACTAATACTCCAAAATATACCAGCCTTAGGAGAGGCATTACAGAACCTTGCCCACAAGATCTGGAGGCAGGCAACATTACTTTATGTTAACAACCAAAATAACTAGGTAACATTCATAACATTGCTTATACTTCATTTAAGAACTTTCAAAAAATAAGACATTTTTAAAAACTGTTGGAACTCACACAGTGAAGCTTGTTAAATGTAAATTATATCTAATCTGTTGTCTAACACACTCTTATGCTTCACTTACTTTTAAATATGGTGGGACCGATTTCAAAGAGACAAGTTGGTTGAAGATGGAGAGAATGTCTCTTCGAAACTGGTCCCACCATATTTAAAAGTAAGTGAAGCATAAGAGTATGTTAGACAACAGATTAGATATAATTTACATTGCTTATACTGTTTAAGATATGCCAGAATTATGAAAAAAAAAAAAAAAAGTTAATGGTTTTTAATGTCTGTTTTAACTACATGGCATAATAGGTGATGTGCAAGGATGATACATAAATTTAAATGCTAAATAGGAAAAGGAAAAATTTTGGAATAGGTAGAGTCCCAGGCCAAAGCTAAGAGTACCTCTCCAACATTTACTAGTGATGAGGACTGAGGAAAACCTCCAAACCCTGTCAGGAAAGATGGTCTTGGCAGAATTCAACCATAGGACCATTCAACCATTCATGAGTCCATGCCACCTGAGTTGGTATAGTGCCAGTGGAAATTGTCTGTTTATTTGTGTCATGATTTTCATATATTAACACGTGCTAATTTGCAAAAACACTAAATAGGGAAAATAGTTTTATATGGATGGTATCAACCTGATTGGATTCTGTAAAGCTCTGTTAATGGCATTCTATATCTTTCATAATTTGGCATTTACAAAACTGGAAATTATTTTACTGAAAGGCAGTAAAATTGTAATTTGATGCCAATAAGATATTTATAGGTTTTGCCATTATTTCTATATTTTCAGTTGCTAATAATAAAACTATAATGCCAACAGAAAATGTTTAATTGTAAGTTAGCAATTTATTTATTATTAATGGCTATTAACTATTTTAATCTTATGCATATGCAGGTGTTCTGAAAGACTACCTCCGAGAGCTTCCCGAGCCACTCTTCACCAAGTGTCTGTATCAAATGATGGTAGATGCTCTCAGTGTCTGCCTGCCTGATGATCCTGAAGGAAATGCCAAGCTCATGTTCTCTATCCTTGATTGTCTACCAAAAGTAAATAGGGTAAGCACAAATTAACTCTTAATGTAAGAGAAAAAACATGAAATACATTTTTCCACCAACATACGTATTTTGTTACATCAGAGAGATGTCTGAAATATAGCTTTATATTTCATACAGAACTAAACACAAGCACCATAAATAACAAATTTAAAATATATAAACAAAGTAGAATCCAGAATTGTAATGGTGAGAGTGAGTGAGAGAAAAAGAGCAAGACAGACAGACAGACAGACAGACAGACAGACAGACAAACTGACTGACTGACTGACAGAGGCAGTGTGCATGAGTACAAGTATATTACTATTAACATAAACCTCTACATAATTGTTAACTTCCCCTAAATGAAAAAGCTGCAGGGAGCATCCAAAATGTAATGAAAAAATCCAGGTCTTTTCAGTTAGATAAATATGATTGATTGTGAGATAAGCGTTTGATGGTAACCAGTCATGCTATATTGGTAATAGAGATGGCATAAATCCTATTTTTGTTAATGGTAATGATGTTATTTAGAAAAATGAGTGTGAATAAGAGAAAATGTGTTAATATTAATTTTAATTGTTATTTTTAAATGTCCAACATTTCAGTGATTCATAAGGATTTATGACATAATAAAATCTAATGTGAATTAGTACAGAGTATACAGAACCATTAAACATATATAAAGGCTATTAAGATGTCGGTATTAGATAACAAAATACTTCACTAACTGATTTCTGATAAATTAATCAGGTAGTGAAGTATAGTGTTACCTAATACTAACCTCTTAATATGTATAATGAATCAAATTCACTGTTTCTAACTGATATTAAGTTTACAATATATAAGGTTTACCTAAATTAAGCACAAACATGAATATTAGTGGTATTGCTGTTGTAGAATTAACAATACTGTTCTCAATTAAATGTACTTACGAAGCTGTTGACAATGGAGTGGTATATATATATATATATATATATAAACAAAGTAATACAGTTTTTTTCACACTAACTCCATTCACTTATATAAAATTTGGACATATGTTTCGGGAGCGATCCCTCCCATCTTCAGCCTGTTGACAAACTCTTGGGAGGGATCGCTCCCGAAACATATGTCCAAATTTTATATAAGTGAATGGAGTTAGTGTGAAAAAAACTGTATTACATTGTTTATAAATACTGTTCTCACTTGTGAACTCAAACTTGAAAGAAGAGGCCTCTGAGCAAAATTTATCTGACATTTCATGCCCTGAATAGAATAGGATGCTGATGACCTGAGATATTAAAAGGCATTCATAAATAAAACAAATCACCTCACTTGTGAAAGTGGAATGTAGCATGTGAATCATTTAGTTTTTGCGTTGTGTTAAATGTACATTATATCTTATACCAATGGCACACCAAAAACTGATTCTTTATACATTGGTTAGGTGTTAGTTCACATTACATAGATATAAGGTATCTAGTATAGGAATAATGAATAAACTTAAATGTTCATTAAAGATTATAGGTTAGAAAAATAATATAGATAGCACTAAATTTAAAATTAATTTCATTCGGAACTAACACAGTGAAGCAATAAATATATTCGTAATTAACTAGCCAATTGATTTAATAATCCTATGCTCCACTTACCATTGAATTATACAGAACATGTTTCACAGACTTTTGCATGCATCATCAGCTGTGAGGTGATTGCCAGATTTGTTGATGATTGAATGGGCTTGATGTAGCTATTGCGGACATTTTAGGAACTTTTGGATTAATTTGTCTTCTTTTGGGATCTCAAAGTTCATAACCTCATCTTCATATCTTTTATGAAAATAATTTTCCCATATTCCCAGCTCCAAAGGTCTATCTATAAATTTCAATAATTTAACTTCCATTTCTATATCATGTTTATCTCTCCAAAAGTGATGGGCAACCACTGATTATCTATCTGATTCTACATGATGTTTCTCCAGTGTTCCTTTAGCCTAAATCCAATGCTTCTTTTTGTTTTGTCAGTATATACTTTGTTGCATTCCGAACAGTTGATTTTATAGATTTCTGGCTTCTTCTCATTAGGTATTCTATCATTATCACGGAGTTGAGAAAATTATTTAGGCCGAATGTGTTCATTAGGAATAAAGTAATGCCAAACTCTCTTGAGTATTTTCTGGAATTTTTGGTGGCCCAAGAATGATAAGTAAATTTCTTGTGAATGTTAATTTCTTTTCTTGCATTGTTGTAACCTGTTTTAGCCTCTTCTCTTGTTTGAATTTCTTGATTTTCTTGTCTACAATTTCTTGGTCATACCCATTGGCTTTGGCCATTTGTATTATGTGAGAGTACTATTTGCTGTATTCAAACTCATTCATGGGAATGTTAATGAGTGCATGGCTAAGCTGTTGAGATCTGCATGTTTGTGTGCTATGGGATTGAAACCACTTGCCTTTATGTAATTTTCAGTCTCTATATTCTTTCTGTATATGCATTATATACACAAAGAAGCATTGGAGTTAGTGTCATGTCCTAATGCTGGCAAAGATACTTGTAGAGGTTAAGCCAGCAGAAGTCCAGCTGTGGCTAAAGAACTTTGAAATGGCTGAATGGTAAGCCAAAGGCTGCGAGGATAGGTTGGTCACTTAAGTATTAAAATACAACATCTAGTTCTTTCTAGAAGAGTAATAATGATTAATACAGAATAGTTAACAGGGAAATTAAAATATTTTCTTAGAAATTATAAATCCCTAGGAGAGGAATCAGGATGAGATACTTAAAGAATCAAGGTAGCAAGGAATAAAGTATGCTCCATATCAAGAGGCACACACATGACGTAGCCTGGACACTTCATGCTGTGTGTGCTCCTGAGATAGTGTATCTGTAGGTTTAACACTAGAATTGCAGAAGAGGTCAAAATGACCCCTGACTAAATTTTTTGTTGAACATATTCATATTTTTTCACCAAACATAATGAATTTTATTTGATTTTCTTCCTCTTTATGATGTTACATTTGGGTATAAAAATATTTCATTTTTTCATTCATTTTTGTGTCCTGAATGATGAGAGGGTTCATTTTGACCCCTATAAACTTATAGCATAACTGCACAGTAAAACTTTCAACAAATGACCAATAATGTAGCTACTGAAATCAACAATGTGCAGAATATGGGCTCATTGTTGGAATTTGGCATATATACTATCAATTATATCTGTAAATATTACATTCCCATTTAGGTAGTGTTGTGTGTTCAAGACAGTCTGATAGGTCAAGACTATCAGATTCGAATAGTGAATTTATGCCAAAAACGAGTGACAGTGATATCAATATTAGCAATGATTCCTTTTCTGAAGCGGATGCAAGTGCTAATATTCCTCAACCATTACCTCAGTCATTTCAGCTAGGCCAGGTTTCATCAGATTCCTCCACAGTGAAAATAGTGACTAGAGACAGATCCAAATGGGAGGTTATCAACATATCATAATCTCATCAGGAAGAAGGGTTGCTGTAAATGTCCTAAACAAGACAGGAGATCCCACTATATATGCTTTACAAGGAGTGAATGACTCTCCGATCAGTGCTTTTCATCTACTCTTTGATGAATCGATGCTTCATCTCATAAATATGTATACAGAATCCAATGCTCAGATGGAAATGAAACACCAATGGACTGTTTCACTTGAAGAACTGGAGAAGGTGATAGCCATCATGTACATCAGAAAAGTAACCTGTATGAAAGATATGTCACTAGGTGATCTTTGGTCACATTCATGGGGACTTACATTTATCAAGAACACAATCTCATGGGATATACTTCAGGAGCTGCTCAGATTTCTCTGATTTGATGAGAAATCAATTCTAGCTGGACATGGCAGCAATCTGCATGGGGCATCTACAGTGAGGTAAAAAACAGAAAGATAAAAAGGAAGAAATTCAATCTTCATCTGGTGAATGAACCGAAGGAGGGGGAAAGCTTAAGAAGAAGAGCATCAAGAGTAAGAGGTTAAAGGAAATAGGTCTTCCAAAATGCAAAAGAAATGCCAAAACAGTCTCTGTAAAGGAAACAAAACAAATTATTTTTGTGAGAAGTGCCACAAAGCTGTGTGTGTGGAAAATGTGTACAAAAAGCACAGAGCATCTTGCAAAATGTGTAAGGTGGTTCAGAAAAAAAATTTTATAATCGTTCAAATAAAAAACTAAGAGGTGTAATACAGTCATGAACTGAAAAGCAAAAGCTAAATTTCCAGATTAGAGATAACATAACTTTTTTAAGTTAAATATTTAAACATAATTTAATACCCACTTGTTTATTGTTCTAAAAGAATATGTAAATTCAATGGTACTATTGATAAATAGAATTATAAAGTTTTGCATGTTTATATGTTGGGGTCATAATGACCTCTTTCTTCCATTCTAGGTATATTAGATTTTTAGCTGTTCTAGTGTTAAATAGTCTGTCTAGCAATAAGAAGGGTCAAAGCAGACATGTGATAATTAAAGCATCTGGTTCTCTTTGCCAGATGCTCATAAATTAGCAAGCCGTCATTGGATCCAGTTACTTATGAGTGATCTGATTATCCTTATAAAAAAAAACATATTAATTCCTTTTATTATTTTCATCCATTATGGAGTTGATAAAGGGGTTATTAAGGTTATCATTTCCTTAGAAACATTTGCATCATAAATAGGAGCAGATGTTTAGAAATAAGGAGGTCAGATTAAGAAGTTAATTAAAGTAGAAAACGATCACCTTATATTGTGGTCAAAAGTTTCTTCTATTCCAGGGGAAAGTATAAATGTTTGATTGATCATTGGTACCAGCAGCATCAATGGCATATGGTGCACTTGACATTAGGCTAAAGGGACACCAGAGAATCTCAGGCACAATCAGATAGATAAATCAGCAGTTGCAATCACTTTTGGAGAGATAAACATAATGTAGAAATGGAAGTAAAATTATTGAAATTTGTAGATAGACTTTGGAGCTGGGAATATGGGAAAAAATGTTATATATGAAGATAAGGTTATGAACTTCAAGATCCCAACAGAAGACAAATTAATCCAAAAGTTCAAAAAATGTCCATGACAGCTATACCAAGTTCATCCAACCATCAACAAATCTGGCAGTTAACTCACAGCTAATAAGGTGGGCAAGGCCTGTGAAATATGTTTGGTATAATTCAATGGTAAGTGAAGCATAAGAGTGTTAAATCAACTTACTAACTAATTAAGAATAGATAGTGCTGATGAAAATGTTTGTATAATTAGCCTAGGTCTTAAATGAAAGGAATCAAGAGAACCCCCCAATAGAAAATAAGAATTGTAACAGTGGAATACATATCCTGCATACTGAATGGAGAATAACACATGATGAACGTTACCCCAAAAAACATTTTTGTAATAAGGAGCAACATTACAAAGGACAAGGTAATTTCAAAGTTATTATTGTTTTTGTGGAGCAGTATTTTTATTTCAAATCTACTAGGTGTTTGGCTTCTCCCACAGTCCTCCCACATATCCTGTGCATGCATTTCTTATATTGCCCCATGCTTTGCTCACAAGTGCAGGGTTGTCATAATTCTCTTCCTCAAAACCAGGACACAACTGAATGAGACTAAAATTGGCAGATTGTTAACAAAGAGCTTTCCTTAATGTGAACATAATATAATGGTAATGGTAAAAATATCTTTCACACTAAATACATCAACTTATCACACTGAAATTTTGGTAATTGTATTCATAATAGTCATATTTTGCAGAATACTGTGAAAGAATTCAATGCAAATTGCATGAGGCATTTTGTATTAAATGACCAGATTAGCTAGAGCTAATCTATTCTTTTCATCAGTTCACTGAGCATTTATCATTGAAAACAATATCTTTCCAATTTGGCATTATGTCCTGAAAGTGAGAAGTAAAACTGTTGATTGTAACATACACACCACTAAAAATGCTACAATCTCGACTCAATTTTTTTAAAATGTTAATATTTGACATCATTGTTACAAAAGTTCACTATATTTTATACAAGTAAAACTGTGCTGTCTTCAGAAGCTCAGAATATTATGCTTTTAAAGTATAGGTTTTGAAAAAGGTGACTCACTTTTGTGTGCCACAAAATGTCAAATTTAGTATGTCTGTTTCTCGTTAACAAATGATTTCAGATTGATAATTTGATCAAACAAAATGCTCTTATTGAGCTCACATAGAGCCTTTTAAAAATGCATTCTTCTTTGTCCCATGAAATTGGTGTCTATACAAGGACCCAGTGAAATAATTTTAGCTCAGAGGCTCACTCTATTTCATCAGGTAACTTACAAAATTAAACTATATTTCACTGTGAAAATTTGTGCTATTTAAAACCAAACTTAACAGTATCTTCATAAAATGACATAAATTCAAGTAACTTCATAAAATACCATTTCTTTCTAACCTAATTGGAAATGCTTTTTCAATTTTAGAAACCACAAAAACTTTTTTTTTTTTTGTGGAAATTCTGGTACGTAGTAATCTTAAAATTTAGTCTTCCATTCCAAGCCATCTGTCTGTACTATATTCTTATAAAAATTTTACAAATCTGGTTATAAAAAGAAATGCAATTAAAGTACATCAATGGAATCCATACAACAACACATGAATTAAGTAACGAGAAAACAGAATCAGAAGTGTATTTTAAGTGGATCAGGAATTGGTATTTCTGCCATCTGTTGTACAACATGAGAGTTATTACTCCAAGATGCAGGAATTGATGTGGTCATTTGATTTTATTTTATTATTGCATCATAATATCTACTCAATGGATAAATGTAAAAAATCCAGGACTTTATAGAACTTTTATCTAACTGGCCTGGACAATTGTCCCACTCTTGAATCTGGGACAATCCTAGTTTTCTGGAATATATGGCAACCCTATATAAGTGAATAACAAAGTGACAGAATTATTAATATTGTGATGAATTGAACTAAATGCTCTTTCAGCTTCATTAACTTACTATTTCACTAGACCATGTTTTGCAGACCTCTGTCTGATCACCAGCTACTTGTAGACTGTCAAAAGAATTGTTGTTATCTTTAGAGGACATACTCTTTGGCTTGAGTGACATCTGATGAACTTGAAATTTATGTTTTCTCCCCTCAGAATATCAAAGTTCATAAATTTTTATATCCTGGGGAAAGAAAACAAAAATTTCAAGTTCATCAGATGTCCCCCAGAGTCAAATAACACATTCTCCAAAGATTGGGACAATCCTTCCAACAGATAATAAGTAACTGACTATGCAGACAAAGATCAGCAAAAGTGAAATAATAGGTTAGTGAATCAGCAAGAGTGTTTAGTTAGACTCATCATAACATTAAGTAAAAATTGTACTTACGAAGCTGTAGGCAATGGAGTGGTAATATATACTACATTAATGTGTTCAGTTGTTAAATACTGACTCCACTTACTTTTTTAAAACTTTGGACTAGTTTCGGGAGAGGTTCCTCCCATCATCGGCTGTTGTTGACTGAATGTCAATAGTCAACAACAGCCGATGATGGGAGGAACCTCTCCCGAAACTAGTCCAAAGTTTTAAAAAAGTAAGTGGAGTTAGTGTTTAACAACTGAACACATTAATGTAGTATCATCATAACATGTTTATAATTATATTATTTGTATTGTGACAGTTTCAATTGTACTTTATGTTAAAGTGGCAGAATTTTAGCTGGTTTTGTATTGCACAGGTAATTGAAAAAGTTAGGTAGTGTGAAAAAGTGTGGGTGCAAGTGAAAAATGTACCAATATGTGTAAGAAATTGGTGATAATGTAGATAGTGTCATTGAGTTTGCAGTAGATCACAACATTATTAAACTTAAATTGTTGCACCGCTTCCTTCTTCATGCTACAGAGGTTTATCCTGGCAAATAAGGTAAATAATTACACTAGTATGTGATATTATAAAGCTAACCTAACCTACCACCTATTAATTTATTACAAAGCTTAAACCTAATGGTTAAATGTTTAAGATTGTTGTGGATTTAACATATTAAAATGTTATCCCTAGGTTGTTAGGTTTAAGTTAATGGCCTGCATTAGTGGACTTCATGGTATTTTTATCTACCTATAATATTACTGCATACCAAATCTGTTATCCTGATGTGTAAATTAGAATATTAATAAACTATTTCAAGTTCTATAGTACCATTTGATGGCAGAAATCTCGAGACACCCTTGCATAGCTTGAATGAGAAAATGACATTACTCACTAGGCATAGGAATGGTATTTTATCATATAAAAATGGCAATTAAAGCACAGCATTGATTGTGAGTATTCAAATGTTTGGAAAGCTTTAATGCATGGTTCATTTTTGTATAATGTTCCACTGTAGCGTGTTAGGAAATACAAGCAGTGAAAAATGTATAAATTCATGTTTGCTATATCTTAAGCCTAAAAAATTAAATAATTTCTCCTATAGTCTTCAGTAATTTGAATTCTGCTCCTCTTCTATAATACGCACACTAGAGCTTAAACTAAGATCAGAACACTAGCTCTGAAAGTGTAAATGAAAAATATTACCAAAAATCCTTTAACTTTCATTTACTCTTTTAGCTCTGAAACTCATTAGTGATAACTTTTTTATTAATGTACACTGAGCTTTGAGAAGTTAGGCTAAGATTCCATATTCAGAAAACTACCTGAAAAAAACAGATTCAACATTAAAAAGACTGAAGAGCTTTATATATGTACAATAATATTGGAAATGGGTATGTCTGTTGCCTTGCTCTGCTGTTTGTTCATGGAATAATTGTGCATGCATGTTCAAATTGAAAAAGTTTTTGAAAAATATCCGTAAATATTTGCTTTGTGAACTTTGTTTTAATTGGTGAAAGTGTCAAAAGTAATGATTGGAAAAGATATAACCTTAAAATATATCAAATAGATATTTTGTATATTTGTCTTTCTTTTGCTGTTAAATTATACCTACTAATATGTCCCTGTATAAAATGATATCCACCATATAATATATCTTGGTCTTTGGGTGACAATCTTATCGTGTAATTAAGACCATTAGAAGCCAAGAGGTACAAGTATCAAAATGTAAGTTTGGAGTAAATGATGTTCTAAGTTGAGACACTCCAGAAAATTCCATGATCAACTTAAGAGAAAAAGAGTTAGTATCAAAATGTAAGTTTGGAGTAAATGATGTTCTAAGTTGAGACACTCCAGAAAATTCCATGATCAACTTAAGAGAAAAAGAGTTATGTGCACGCTTTTGAAGCTTCATTGCCTAGCTTTCCCAGGACAATCAATGCTGAACTGTCAGGTAGTTCTTTTTTATCACTAATTATTTAAAACATAGTAGCACTTATACCCCTTGGCCTCCAACAAACATCTATGTAACCTGGGAAAATGAAATAAAATAACAGAATTTCATTTCATATTTATTACAATTAATGTACTATTTTTCAGAAATCATTAACACTTTAACTATACAATAAATTTATTTCCTCTCTTAACATTAATAAAAGTTTACTGTTTAAGAGTAAAGAATGACTAATTGAACATTGAACAAATATTTTAAGTTGATAACAGTGACACTTATACAAACATTTTAATGGCAGGAGGTAACTGAATACTTTGAGTTGAACATGATTATGGGTCTATTCAGAGTCTGTTTCTAACATTCTGTCATGTTTATTTTCTGAATGACAATCATCTACTTCATGATTTTGATTAATTGATTCCAATCTTCTTGAAGCATTATGGTAAAACTTATTGTGGCAAGGAGAGGAGAGTCTGCAGGTGTTTATACTTCAGATATTTTAACTTAGGCATATCATTATTTATTTTTAGAGCAGGGAAGACACTGATATTTCTGCCATAATGATGTGCTTTTTGTAATCAACATTAATAAAATCTTCCAGTTCTTCATTGAGAGATTCTTTGTAAAATAAGATGAAGGATGTGCTCTTTTGAAAATGCAACCACTGTATTTTTCTCAAGCCCTCCACAGAGTCCTTGAGATAATCATAAAGTCCACTTTGTGTGATGAAATCATTGGCAGTCATCTGGACTATCTTAAATTTCCTGCTAGCTTTGGAAATCATTAATGCCCAATCATCAGGTACAAAATTCCACAGGTTTTTTTCTGGCAACCTTTTTAATAATTCCAAAATCTTGGCCGCATGCCATATAGGAATGTACAGAAATCATGAATTTGTGATCTACAGTTTCAATGTGAGTATTCTGGGTAATGTAATGCCAAAACTTTACAATGTGTTTACTTTTGTTTTGACCCTCAGCATTTTCACTAAAAGCTGTGGTGTGTTTAACTGATGTGGGCAATTTACTTGATTATTGTAAAAGACAGGACGCAATTTCTTGACACCCACAAGCAGCTTTATCTTCATGCCAAATGTACATTATTACTATTCCAGAGACTAAATTATGAATGCAAAAATGCTGCTTTGTATAATATGCTCTGCTGCAAGAAATTACAGATGTAGCTAGCGACTTCTGCAGGTAAAAACCAATTGCTATTTGTGAACTGTTAATTTTGAACATTTTTTGCCCTGCCTTTGGGTTTTCTAGCTGCCTGTGCCTTACGCAATGTAATCCATTTTCAATAGTCAGTATGCACACATTTTTTGAGTCTCCATGAACTAACAAATTCTACAACCTATCACATCACACAAGTATCAGTACAAGGTGAAAGGAAACCCAGATTAAAGGCTGTATTAAACACAAATCTATAGTAACTCTCTTTAATAGTTGGTTTGTGCACAAAAATCTCTATAGAGTTCATACATTTTCATTATATTTAGTGTAGGATCCAAGTACTTAATGTTAGAAAAATTTTTTTTACTGTAGTGATTGCTGTATTTTGGAAATGAGTTTATATGGTCCTTAACAATCTGAACTTGTGCATCAGGATTCTTGTTTCCTGGTTTTTTGTGTTCTCTACATTGTTTTGGAGGAACTTCAGTGAGAGATTTCTTAGACAACACATTGGCAACATGTTTGTTACTGATATCCGATATTGACAAGAAAAATTGTTTACATACTCTGAATTCTTTCAGAATGTAAGTGCAGCTTACTGTTTTTACATGCATGGCACCTCTTTTTGGCTGCATTAGTTCTTGGACTGAAATGAATCAATTAATGAATGATGTTTGGAGATTCCAAGCTTCCTAGCTTGTAGTATTCATCAAATACATTCTTTCATCTTCTTTAATATTTTCATTACATTTAAATCTGCAATTGTGAACATATGGTCTTACCCTCTTCTCTGCATGAACTTTCCACTGCCAGTCTGTATATTGTTTTCCTTAATTTCAAAGTTTAGAACTTTTATTTTTTTTCTAATTCTCCGGTCTTGCACCTTCTATTCACATAATGTTCCTATCCCCATACCATGAATATGAGGAGAGTGTAGAGAGTACTGTCTTCTAAACTTACTCACAGATCCCATACTATTTTATAGCTATGAATACTTTGTATAACAATAAAATATATTTACATATTTTAGTTATAAATATGCTAGTGATAAATATTAATATATGTACCATATTTATCCAATAATAAATTATTTGTAAATTCATTTATAATAAAATATAATAATATAAAACACTATAAAGCACTTACCATCACTTAAAATAAGGTTATGTTCACTTTCTTCTGTTTTAGACATTTTCCAGTTTCCACTATTATTTTCCATTATTTTGCACTATTTGAAGTTTAAAAAAATTTATTACATTAAAAATAGTGTATATAATAATAATAATAATAATAATAATAATAATAATAATAATAATAATAATAAACTACAAAGAACCAATATAGTTTTGAAGTAAATAGCTTGTTTTCTGAAAGAATTGGTCAGCAAATCAGGCGGCTCTTTGCAGTCATTTGGCAGGCAAGAGATACAAGTGCACTTATACCCTTTACCTTCCAAAGAAAGCACATACTTGTCTTAGCAGTATATTTTTCAGTCACTAGATTTCAACAGCAGACTGCTTGTTACTTGTAACCCTTGACTAATCAGATTTGTATCTGTTTTAACTACTACAATCTACACTTAACTCTAAAATTAGCAATTTGTCACTTGTGCCCCTTGGCTTCTAAGGGTCTCAATTATCAGATGCTGGTATTTTGGAGGAGTTGCAGCTGTCATTATTGAGTCAAGGTGAGTCTTTGTTCGGAGGTTGCGTTACGTTTGATTGTTTGGTGATTTTTGGCTTGCCCTAGTTGCCTCTTGGTGATTGGCATTGAAATACCTGGAGGTTTCCAGGTCAAAGCCATTGCTTGCTGGCACTCTTCTCTCTGATAAAGTTATTTTAATTTCATGTTCCTTTCATGCTAATTACTGGAAGTTGATGAATTTTAATTTAGTCAAAATCATTAGTATGGCAAGTCATATGATGCTCACTTTAGATATTTCGGTGACAATTGAGGGTCTGACACTTTAGATATTTCGGCGACAATTGAGGGTCTGATATATTCATTTAATTTGGCTTCCACAATATGTCCTTACAGTTTACACAGGTTTTGTGTACTTTGGCAGCTGGACATGCCACAGCTGGCTACACCTATCTTGATATGATTATCTTGCATAATCGTCCACAAAATTCAATTTTCCTACTATATGAAGGGATTTCATGTATACAATTTGGATTTTCAGAACGCCAATAGCAAGTGTTTACATGACCATTTTGGTGGAAACACACATCTTTTCCTCTTTTTATATTTTTTTAATCCTTTTTTCTTTTTTTCTTTTTTTCCTTTTTTCTTTTTGTTCTTTTTTTCCCTTTAACGCCCATTTTTATACTGAGGTACCACAGGTGGTTTCACTATTGATGAAAGAAACTACTCACAATAATGCACATGTGCCATAGGATCATTTTGTTGTAGACATTGGACATACTTGTAAGGTTTGAGTTTTAACAATTTCGTTGCTATAACTGCAGAAGACAGTGAAATCCCAACTTCTGTGTTAATTCTGGTAGTGATTTTGTTGGCCAATGTTCAAGATTTGTGCCAATTTTGTTTAATTTATCTTCTGTTAAAACTTCATGTTATTTCTTCTTTTGCACCAAACCAATAGTATCAAATTTATTCATAAGATCATGAATTGCATTCTAGAAGGAAGCAATTGCCTAGAGAACTTGTGAATAATTTCTCACAACACAACAAGCTTGTTCATATTTATAATAACATTTACACATAAAAATACCATATTCATAAATGAATGTAAACTGATGACTTCTCAGAAGTTCAAGGATATGCAGGTGACCATGAGTGGGAGGGAAGTTGGACTTGGCTGAAATACAAAAATCTGTGCTAGCAGTCTGGGCATATCCTGAAAGCCTGATATAAGCCTCCTGTTTTACCCACATACATATCCCACAACTACATTTTATATGATAATCATCTGATGTATACAATGGAATTTCATACTTGGTGGGTTTCATGATATGCTTAACATTTTGATAAAGGCAGTATATCATTTTGATGTTTTACTAGCTGAAAATTCTTCCTATTTTATCTGTTCCACCTTTATACAAATGGTAAGAAAACATATTTTATCCCTTATATTGAGTTTTCTTGGAAATGTGTTTCTTTATCTGTCTATGAGCTGTTTGGAGAATGCTGTTTTTGGAGTACCCATTTTATTGTAAAATGTGGGTTATGTGTTTTTTTCTAAGAAAAAGTTTTTTTTGTCAGATATTATTAAAACCTTATTTGCCATAGCATTTAAATAGTTTTTTTGAATGGAATGATGATGTGAGGATGAATGTAAATACTGTCTGTGTGGTACTTTTTCTATACACCATGTGGCCCAGCATTTCATCATTTTTACATATAACCAAAATATGAAGGAAAGGGAGATGCCTATCTTCTTTGATTTATATAGTAAATTAAGATTGGGATGTAGGGAATTCCAATGATTAAGGAAATATTCCAGTATATCCTTTCCCTGAAGTTAAATTATGAAAGAGTCATCTCTTTACTAAAGAAACAATTTTAAGTTCAGCGTTGCAGAAGTCAGAAATTTCTCCTTGAAATTTGCCATATACAGATTAGCAGCTGTAGGTGAAATAGGTAACCCCATTGCAGCAGCATCCATCTCCTCTCAATCACATATTAGAGATATGAACACTTTAGATTTTCAAAAGCATATTAAAATGTGGTTTATTAGTAATAAAGCTATGTACATATTGATGAATTTAAAGATGATTGAAACAGTCTGTGTTTTATTTTCTTGTTGAATGTGTGTGCTCATCATCATTTGATTTGCTTTTAAATGTTTTTGTTATGTTTTGAAATTTATTGTATTTGATGTTATTTTAATTTAATTTTTTTGTCTTTTTGATTGAAATTTCTAGTTATATTATATATTTGTCTAAGGAATGATAATCTATAACTTATGATTATTTCTCTTGCGATATATTGTTAAACAATGAATAAGGAATTATTATTATTGTTGTTATTATTATTATTATTATTATTATTATTAAATGAATCAGGTCACCACCCAAAGACAAGATATTTTATATAATATGACCTCCTTGTATATGACATTATTTATATAAAAAGCCAATACTCTGTTTACAGCCCTATGCTAAATAAAAGTGTAACAGCGAGAAGAGAGCATAATTATACTTTTTTCTCATTTTTTTTTTCTTTTTCCTTCTGGTTTTATAAGGTAGATTTTTAAGCTATAAAATGGGGGGGGGTTTTGGAAACTACTAATTTAAAGTACTGAATAAAAGAAATAAATTGAACTTTTAACAACTAACATTGCTACTGTTCAAAATTTGATTGACTGAAAGTATATTAATGGATAATTCTACCAAACATTATCACTTAAGAAAATGTTTGTCTTTCAGAAATATTTCTATACTGCTCACATTTGTCATAATTCTTGTCCAATAGAATGTTAAGATTTGGAATAGATAAAGCCTTTGGAAGACAATGGCTTGCTTATTTGTAAGTGTTTCAAGAATAATGAGAATAAACTGCGTTGCCAGGCCAGTATTTTACCATTGCGGTTCCAAGGAATGTTGCATTTCCCTCCCCCAAAACTATATATTAACCTAAATAAAATATCAAACAATAAAAAATGCATTGGACAAAGCTAGTTCATATTTTATGTTGAGCATTTACTTTTTGAAAACATTGGATATTGACTAACAAAGGTTGACCAAAATGAAATAGAACTATATCGAAATAGGCTAAAATTTAATGCATATCAAAGAGTCATTGAAAAGTTACTCCACAGCCATTATGTAGATGAGATTTCACTAGGAAAGCATATTTGGGTGGCAGCATTAATCATGTTCCAAGTGTATGGTTATTATTTTCACTTAACCCAAGGCAAGCACAAACTCCAAAGTTCAAATCCTAACAATGGTGGACTGATTATCTGCTAAAAACTAGTTTCAAATGAAAGAATGTCAGAAATGTAGGAAATAACCTACTTTCTCCTTTTCAGTACAGTTCACCCAGGTATGGAGGAACTTGTTGATGACCATTACTATTCTAATTAGTTCATATTACATTGTATATTTACAGAAGACTTGCTATTAGGGAAAAAAAATGCTAAACAAACCAGCATGTAAGTGACCTGCTTACTTGAACAAATTGCCTATATTATATTCATAATCCAATTTTACTGTTAAATCATTATTTCAGTTCGGGCCTTATTTTTTTATTTACTTATTTTTTTATTTATTTACTTATTTTTAAAGCCTTTGTGTCTGAGACAGCATTTCCCTTTCTTTCTCCATTTCTTCCATTAATTTATGGCATCTTGCACCACTTTGATCATTTTTGGCTGTCCATATTTTGAAAATGATATAAAATAAAATAATAAATGCTAACCAGTATGAATCACTAAAAGCACAAACAGAATAGAGTCGCAAAATAATTAGCTTGTAAGCAACGTGAACATCCAACATGCCTGTCATGCTATATGGTGACTTGTTAGCATCTGCAGTTGAACCAATGCTTCCCTTGCTCACATCATAATATTATTAAATATCTCTTTCTGATTGAATGTTAGCCAATGAACCATTATTGCTAACACATATTCTCAAAACCATGTAATTATATCTCTTGTTCCATTTTTTGCCACCCCTCAATTTGCTACTGTAGTCATGGGCCCATTAGACACCTAAATATGGCCCAGTGTGTAGTAATGTATTTCAGTGGGACAGTCGTGTTTTGTCTAGTTTTATTAAAAGTAAAAGTGAAAAAAAACATGCACAAGTATACAGTATATTGTGTTATCTTGCTATAATGCTTTTTATGCATTTGTTTAGTATTAGTTTCTTGTGGTATGAATGTTTGTTTAAATAATGGTGATTCTAATTGATTAATGTGATTTTTATTGCAGTGCACTCTAATTTTCCTCATGGATCATCTGGCTCTAGTTGTATCACAATCAGAACGCAACAAGATGTCACCCCAGAACCTTGCCATTTGCTTTGGTCCAGTACTAATGCTCCAGAGTGATGAAGGAAAGGACCTAGATTTCAATCAACCAATCAGTGTGCTCAAATATTTACTGGAAATTTGGCCTAGCAAGTCAGGTAATGTTCAATTAGTGCAAAAAATTAAAGTAACATTGTTTATCATGCTTATTTATATAGTATGCATCTTTTGCTAACATATAAATTTTGCGGCTCTAGCACTGTAACAGTGATGTAATAGCTATATTGATTATGATCATATTTACCTGTCCAACAAAAACTAGAACATTTGTTGAGAAATTTCTAAGCTTTTCAATCCTTAATCACTACTCTTGTTCAGAAAAGTAGAAAGACTAGGCAGGGGCATAACTTAAGGCCCTGCAGATCCTGCGATACGGGGGTGCCTGCTGCCAAAAAACAAAAAGTTGGAAAATAAAAACCAAAAAAGGGAGGATGAATGTAAATAGGTGGTCTAAAATAAGGGGGAAAAATCATGCAAAGCAGTAAAAGAAAAAGAGTTTGCAACTTTCAGTGAACATACTGGTACATGTCAACATTAGCAAACTGAGTAATGAAAATTAACACAAACCTGTCGTTTGTCACTGTGCCGTGAGCTGCCAATAATGCATATTTAGCTTACATTCATGAACTATGAATATATTGCTTTGTTTTTCCATTGCTTCAGCATTATTGAGGAAAATGCAGTGTTGCTTGGCTTCACATCAAGTCTAGTGAGGTAGTAAAAGTGAAATGTAGTGTTTGATTCTGATGTCATGTCACTTACAATATTAGACTAAAAATTGCCTAGTTCTAGCAATTCAATTTTTGTGTTTTATGTTTTTTGTTTAATTCTAGTTTTTTTGTTTTGTTTTTGAAATGAAGCCACTTAAAATGGTTATGAACATTTGAATGGTGTGCCAAAATGGAGGAAAAAGAGAGAGATTGAAAGATGTTTAAAAATTAGTGAAAATAGATTCTTTCTTTAATACTAATTCAGAAATAATACATGAAAATTGTAATAGCCCATGTTCTAGTAGGTCATCTGTTTCTCTAAGAACAAATGGCAGTAAAGCAAATTTAAGCAGTGGTACAGTGAAGAATATTGATGGTGAAGTGTGTGAATCTTGCTATTGGTAAGAAACCTGATATTTCTACTGAAATTGAGGATGGAAGTTATAATGCACAGCAGAATGTAATTACTTCTTTGATAATACTACTAGTACTAAAGAGGAATTTCCTACTGATTTTCCAGATATTTTAAATGATGACGCAAAGGAGTTTGTTATAAACCCTAAGGTCTGTTTCCAAAAAACCCTAAGCAAAATAATAGATGTTTATCTCAAATAAGTGTACTTACGAAGCTGTTGACAATGGAGTGGTATATATATAAACAATGTATACAGTTTTTTTCACACTAACTCCATTCACTTACATAACATTTGGAACATATGTTTCGGGAGCGATCCCTCCCATCTTCAGCCTGTTGACAAACTGTTGTTAAACGTGGCGGTTGGGTCTCTTGATGTTTTTGTGGCGGCATCTGTTGGTTCTATTAGGAATTTGCTGAGTTCATCCAATGGAGGGATATCGAAATTCATCAAATTATCCTTATTTTTTGTAATGAAAATGTTTTCCCAAGTGGAAAGTTCTATTGCATTATGAAGTTGTTTAAGTAGTTTTATCTCTGATTTAATTTCATGATTTTTATTCCAAAAGTGCGCTGCTATTGCTGATTTATCAATTTGTTTTAAGCGAATATTTCTGAAGTGTTCTTTTTTCCAGATTCCCAAATTCCTCTTCGTTTTTCCAATGTATTTTTTGTCGCACTCTGCACATTCTATTTCGTAAATACCTGACTTTTGTTCTGTTGGCATGTAGTCCTTTACTCTGCAACCTAATAAGTTCTTTATATTAAAATTGTTCTTTGGGGCTAACATAATTCCTTGTTCTTTGAATATCTTTTTGAACTTATTGTGATAAATTGGGTGGTATGTGAAACTTTTGAATTTGTACCTTTCTTTGGCACTTTTAAGAGCGGAAACATCTCTTATTGCCTTTTGTTTTTTGGTTTTATTGATGATTTTTATTACTGTGTCTTTGTTGTATCCATTAGTTTCTCCTATCTTTATGATTTGTTGGTATTCCAATTTGTACTCTGTTTCTGTGAGTGGAATGTTAAACATATGTTCCAAATGTTATGTAAGTGAATGGAGTTAGTGTGAAAAAAACTGTATACATTGTTTATAGATGTTTATCTATTAATTACTATGAAAAATTAAAGAAAATTGTGTTAAACGACTGTGTTATTCTAGAAAAGGAGACTTTGTTTATTGTGAGCC
Source organism: Metallyticus violacea (assembly GCA_030762175.1). Taxonomy (NCBI): domain Eukaryota; kingdom Metazoa; phylum Arthropoda; class Insecta; order Mantodea; family Metallyticidae; genus Metallyticus; species Metallyticus violacea. Next base: position 58,123,062 of record CM060844.1, read on the forward strand.
ATGCTGGTTGTTTGCTAATAGGAGTTCGTCTTTTCAATTTGCTTGGGTAAAGGACTTTCATGATTGGCAGGCTTATTAAACAAAATTTAACACACGAAATATATCATTCCCATCTGCAGACAGATGTTGTTTATAATGTCTGTAAAAGAAAAGAAACTGTAGACTGTTATCTGGAATATGAATTAAAGAAATTAACACATGGAAACAAACTCTTGATGGCATAATTAATGCCATTATCACATTATCAGTATCTAATTTAGCTGTATGAGGTCATAGAGAAGAATTAGGGTTAGCTCACTGTGGAAATTTTATGATCCAGTATTTTAGCAGCATTACATGGACCAGAAGCATCTGAAAAATACCTGTCCAAAAATTCAAAATGAATTAATTCAGTCATTATCACAGAAAGTAGAAAATGAAATCAAGTTGGCACAATTTTTTTCTGTAATTTTGGATACTACAGAAAATGTGAGCAAAAAAGATCAATTAAGTAAAAGTTTCAGATATGTTCATATAGTTAAAATTCTTTTGGAAATCCTTGTGAAATAAAAATAAATTAAAGGTTTTTAGGATTCAAAGAGATGGAAATCCATAGTGCTGCATCATTAGAAGTTAAAGTTCTAAATTCAGTGAATGAAAAGTGTATCTCATTAGCCAAATGCCATGGCCAATGTTATAATCAGTTCCAAATGACATCGTTAGAAATGTATCTGAAAATAAGATGTTTTTAATAGAGTTGAAAGACTTTATTTGTTTTTCAGTTAAAGTACAAAGCAAAGGGAAATAAAGGTTTCTCATTTTAGTTACAGTGCTTCAAAAATGCATTAAAAAACAAGATAAAAGACAAAACATCTGTTTGAGAATTAGCACATCTCTTGCTAATTGAAAATTACACTTTACATCAAGTATACCAGATATTTACACTGCTTTCATTTTATTTCTCTCTGTACCTGTAACTGTTGTATCAGTTGAGCTAACATTTTCAAAGTTAAACCTAATAAAACAAGTAGTATAATTAATCTGTCATCCAACACACTCTTACACTTCACTTTTAAATACGGTGGTACTGGTTTCGAAGAGACGTCCTCTCCATCTTCAACCAACTCAAGTCGTCAAGTTGGTTGAAGATGGAGAGGATGTCTCTTCAAAACCGGTCCCATCGTATTTAAAATTAAGTGAAGCATAAGAGTGTGTTAGACGACAGATTAATTATAATTTACATTAACAAGCTTCACTGTGTGATTCCAAGAGAATTTTTTAAAAATGTCGTATTTTTCGAAAGTTTTTAAATGAACTAATAAAACATATTTACTTAGCACCATGTCACAAGGGTGATTAAGTGGACTCTGTATTTTAAGTATCAAGTGTAAGAGAGCACAAAGAATTAATATGAGTGAAGTAGTGCAAACTTTTGCCTCAAAGAATCTAGAGATCTTTGCTGGTTCCAATGATCCTTAAGGATTCTATATATTACATTGTGCCTGTACCAGATTTTGGAGGTAAGCAATCTATCATCTAGGAAATAATACTACTTTATTTACCAATTTCCTACACCACTACCACCACCATCACTAATGATAGCACCTAATGGTAATAATACAGATAAATTTTAATACCTCCAACTGCTCGAGGTCCTGTCAGCATATCAAATTTTTATGTTTTCTTCAGTCGAAGACATGCTGCAACCCATATGCTTCAACGTGAATCATTTTGTAAGGGGAACCAAATTAAACTTTGCAGGAGGGCCCAACATTTTTCCATTATGCCACTGAGACTAGGAGTATATTGGGCAGTATTGCTGGTGATAGTAGGAATTGGTTTTGCCAATAATAAAGACATTCCAAAAGTAATGCCTCTTATTTTATTATGTACGCCCATAATGCACATGTGAGGTAAATGATGGTGATATTTCAGTAATATTTATAAACTTGGTTGCCATATACAGGAAAGCTGAATGGACCTTGGACAGTCTTGAGAAACCCCATTCATAAATACTGTTACTGGGAAACCTTCATCTATCATACCCAACACTAAAGAAAATAGTTTGTCTACCATTTGATGGTGACAACAAGAGTTATAAAGAGTAATAAAATAAAATATATCTATAATGTACTGGAAAAAAATTATAAAATCAAGAGAAATTTAAGGAGCATATCAAAAATTTCCAGCAAGCATGTACTTCATGTGAAGTTCTCTTACTATCCCAAAATCAAGAGTAAACAACCCATAGCAAAGAATGTGTTTTGGTTCACAGTTCAACAAAATTTTCCAAACCTTATAAAAATTATCTTTATAATTTTCTTACTCTGCAAGAAATTGAGGAAATTTCTCACTTCAAATTCCAGGCAATTTGCAAAATATCCTGCAAGTGTAAACTTGCCTACAGTAAGGAACAGACCATGCTGAAGAAAAAAGATGCAAGAAATATAAATGGATATCAAACTTTTCCATCTGCAGTAGCTTTGAATGTGCTTTGTACTAGCTATTTTGGAGTATACCAACAAGAATATGATTAGAGAATAACCTCAGCAGAGATAGTGGCCTACAAATTAGACAATATGAGCCTTTGTACTCGACATGCTGAAAACTATCACAATGGGCAAGAAAACATCCAACAATGGCCAAACCTCTGTCACAGATTCTCAAAGTAATACATCCAAAGGCTTCTTTACTCTTATTGGTTAGTATGGAATTTCTCCCCAGATCTATCAGAAAGCAGCTATAACTGAACTCACAAGGTTCAGCATTTCAACATTGAAATAGAAAAACCTCTTTTCCTACCTGATCCTCATAATGACCTTAGAGTTACATATTTGACTGAAAGCGCAACATTCAACTGAGTATGGCTGATTAACCAAATAAGAATGTTCTAGAAAAATTTGAAGTATACTGACAGAAATTAAAAAATTAGAATTCTGATTATATTTTAATACTGCTCCTTTTGGCAAGTTATGAATATTTCATTTTTCATTTCAAGTGGTCACAATAGCCACAAATAGCAGCATAGAAAAGTATGTTATCAACTTCAGGTATGAAAAAATGTAAGCTTCTTCTGAAGACATGGTGAGAAAAGTGACCAAGTTTTATTTTATGAATTGGAAAGTAGCACGGTAAGCCCAGGAAAAAGAGAGATTGTTTATCATTGAAGCAGAATGGGGAAAGAAATCTGTTCAGAAAAAAATTGATTCCTTTTTAATCAGAAAGCACTCATACAATTTCTAGATACCAATTCTAATACTGCAAAATTATGTTTTTGAATTTAAATCTAATTAATCGTGTTGGAAGTAATATAGTGAAGCAATTATTTTATTCTTAATTAGCTAATGAGTCAATTTAATACTCTTATGCTCCATTTACCATTGAATTATACAGAACATGTTTCACAGGCTTTTGCTCCCATGTTCAACTCACAGCTGATGATGCTGGCAAAAGCCTGTGAAGCATGTTCTGTATAATTCTATGGTAAGTGGAGCATAAGAGTATTAAATTGCCTCATTAGCTAATTTAGAATACGTTTTAGAAGTGTACAGAGCTTAGGCTATAGACTTTGTATTAACTTGGGCCAATCATGTACTAATATGTTTAAAATACCTTTAGAACCAGGACCTTGAATAAACTTTTAACTAAACTAATGTAACATGGTCTAAATATAAGTGAAAGCATAGTATGATTGAGTTGAACTAAACACTCTTATTGCTCCATTTGTCTATAAATGTAGTACCGTTTTCAAGAACCCTCTTTCCCATCATTCCATTTAACATTCATGGTCTAAATAGTTAAAAAAATAATTCTTGTATTCCTGCAAATGAAAATAATTTATAAGAAAGTATCATTAGAAGTCTTCATATGTAAAATCTCTGCATCCAAATTACATTCTGAATTGAACTTGACTTGAATATAAGTAATCTCTCATTTTTCTAACATACTATTTGCTTACAGAAAATATAAATGTAGCTCATATAGAGAAATATAATTCATAGATTCATTAGATAAATTTGCTGTTTTGTTGGATTTAAGATTTTTAAGCTTATTTCTATAGCACAAGTAGCAGAAAGGCTTCCATCTAACAAACCTGAATTAGTGCTGAATTGAAAGAAGCCTGCTTGAGATTCTTTCTCAAGCTTTTTGTTGTTGCTCTTAAGAATTAGTGCATAGTAATTTTAGACACTAGTATATTCTGATTTTATTTGCACAATCAGTAGTTCATTTCAATCATATTCTAAAGATTATAAGCCATTTGATTGGGTATTAAAACTTTAAACAACAGCTGCCACCACCACCAAAATCACTATTTTGAGCGAGTATGGGCATCCATGATTATGATAAAGCTTTTGTTTTGGTTTTGACCTTTAAGCATTTATATAAATATAATAATTCTTATATAAAAACATTTGAATTGTTATAAATGCAAAATAGTCAAGCAAACTGAGATGAGATTACTTTATAAATTGTAAATTGAGAAAATATAGACAAAAATAGACAAGCAAACCTAAAAATGTTAAGAGTTTTTATTTACATTCAAAAACTGATTGACTGAATAGGAATAATTTTCAAGAAGGCATGTAACACATTCCCTTTAAAGCTCCATATGACACTTGCAATATGAGTAAGTTCTGTTGCTAGCTGGTAGGCCAAGCATTAGAGTTCCACACATAAGCGATAGAGGGCAGTAGTGTAGTTCATTTGCAACTCATGCACTGATAATTTGTGGGCTACATTATGCTGAATGATCAAGGTGAAGATGGAGATGAGTTTTTGGAGCAATGGCAGAATGAGTGATCAGAGAAACCAGAGTGCCCAGAGAAAACCTGCACAGGCACCGCTTTTTCTATCACAAATCTCACTTATGGCTGCTGGGATCAAACCTGGGCTACCTCAGTGTGAGGCAAGCAATCTTAGCCATGGTATCACCTAGACACTTTCAATATAGTCTTAGGAAATTTAATAAACGATTTAAAACTAGAAATGTTGTAAGCATGTTTTGTTTTGCTAAGTTTGTATTGATTGTTCTAATTGTTCATTATTTCTTGCATTATGCGTATTTATTTTATTTTACAAATATCTTCATTTTAGCACCATAAACATAGATCAACTACAGTTAGAATATACACTTACAGAAAGTAATCTGTGGTATTCAACTGTGAATCTTTTTAGCAATAATAACACATAAATGACTCCATTATGCTGCTCCAAAATATGCACAATGAGGAATTTTTTGGCAGACTATTTAAGCATGGATAACATATGTGTATAGAATTCATTAAATTGCTTAATAAGTCATCATTTTGTATATAAAATATTAATATGTTTTTTCTAAATAAGTTATTTACAAGCTGTGGCTTTTATCATTTTAAGAATAGGATGCAGTGGTGCATGGCAAATGTGAGATCACTATGAGTTCTAGTAAATAAATTTAAGTCTTATTCAATTGAAATCATGATTAAGATTAAGAGTATATGAATTCCACTTCTATACAACCCTACCAGCTTCTATTGGAATCAAGTTCAGTAACAAAAAACTTAATTTTATGACCTTTTTCATTAGAAAGTAGTTATTTCTGAATCTTCAAGATATTTAAGCCAGTCATGGCGCTGAGATTCTTTGCTCTAGTCAGTTGTTCAAACTTTAAGATCCACAGAAGTTTTCCTCTTATGCATATTATTTGATGGAAACTTCCAGGTCAAGAACAACCTTGATTACCTAAGGAATAACCTTAAGTTTATCTGGTGATTGTCTACTGCCCAAATATGTCTGACTAGAATACACACTTTGGAATACTTGGTAAAAGAAAATTAAAGCCTCCAACCTCTTCTTGTGGTTATGAATATTAGTTCAATCTTATCTGTATGAAGGTTGAATTCATATCTCTTTTGCTTGAAAGCTTTGAAGATGCTGCATTTTTTGAGAGTGACTTTCTAGGGAATTAAAATATATACATTTAATAATAGATTCTGATCAGGTAAATATGAATTATATTTTGAGAGTCAAAGATGCATTATATGAAATGCCACTTTGTTGGAGGTTTTGTTCATCTACACCAGTTGTTCCCAACCATGGCATGCATACTTCTCCATTCTAAATAATGATGATGCAAGAATTCTTTTTATTTAATGTGGAGAAAAAATCACACTTTCTCCCCCTTTGTTATATTAGCAAATGGTGTGACTTTGGAGTCCTTCCCTAAGTAATGTGTTGTAAACATGCCACTTAAATCACAAATATGCATGTGGATGTCTCAGTTAATCCAGTGAGTGGTGTGTTATTAGCAAGATGTTCCAAGTATCCTTTGATCTTCACTAATTACACATAACTATCAATAATTTGTGTAATGATTTGTATAGATACAAATTGTTGATTTTGTCATTAGCTCTAATTTTGAATTTGTGTGTTATTAGATAAGGATCAGTGATTGAAAACTGCTCAGTGAAGAAGTTGAAAATTTATGTAGATAGTAATTAATCATCAAATACTTTTCAGAGCATGTTTAATACTTTATTGCAAAATAATGAAAAGACAAGAGTCATCATTTTGGCTAAAAAGAGAAAATACAGATGAATACATGAAGTATTCATGTTTTAGGTGAAGGTTTTCCTAAGCGCAATTATGTAGTGTGTGGAGACATGTAATTCATTGGTATCATGAAATCTTTTTGCTCTTTCAGAATTTATGAACAGAACATGCAAGCTGTACAAACAAGAAAATGCAGTTTTTTAATTTCCTAATTAAAAAATCAAAATACTACTTCATATCTATAGTTAATTAATAAAGATCATGAAAATGCTGATGAAACCTCTAATCATATTAAATATCATATTGCTAGATGTAGGAATCATACTATTGCTAAGAATTTAATAGCTTTCATATAAAAAATGTCATTCTGTATATTTGGAGATCATATAGAAAGTTAACAATATCCCTCTCTCAAATATTATAACATCTCAAAGAATTCAGAGTAACTCTGATAATGTTCAGGTGACTGTAATAAAAGGAGTTAAATATACTAAACCTTTGATGTTTAAGGGATGAAAGCTTACTATTTTTCTCATCATTATGAAATACTTGAAAGATACCAGAGTTGAAGAAAGTATTTTGCTTTTATCATCCTCTGTCAGAATGTACTACATATGAGGATATGTTATACCTATTTAATGTTATCTCAAAACAAAGGATATTCATTGATCTAATTATTGTGAACTATACACTAATGGAGGAATGGCTATGTGTGATTTAATTTTCTCTGGTCTTTGCAGTCATGTCATGAAGATAGCTCCAAAAACAGCAAGGAGTTCACTGCTGCATTTATAAGCAAAGCCTAGCATCCATGAATCTCTCTAGTAAATTAAAACTTGTTCTTAATGATTTTATTAAAGTAATTATTTTATAAAGCCTACAGACTCAAGAGATTTTGAAAGCACTATGTCAGGAGATAATGGATCTTCTTTAGCTCTGCCTCTTCAGATACAAATAAGGTGAATTTCTTGTGGTAAAAATATTCAATGGCTTTTCAAACTTAAGCATGAAAGTTTCTTGCAACCACAATAGGACAAGCTCATCTTCTGCATTTAAAACCCATTCTTCATGTATTCAGTATAGTATTTTCTCTTTTTAATTGTCCAGGGTTTTTAAGACCATTTCCACCTTGCTTTCAAACTATAAATAATAATAATAATAATAATAATAATAATCATCATCATCATCATCATAATCATCATCCTATTTTAGACAAAAATGTGATTATTGGTTAAAAAATATATTTGAAAGAGTCAACCTGAGATATTTGAAACATTGCATAATCTCCTATCTGAGAGCAAACTACATCATTCCTGCAAGTTGAGTGAGAAAGTAATTGAATATTTGAAAAGGCTGAAATTTTGTTTTGAGAAGCACTTCTCCAAACCTGATGATGAAAACAAATGAATAATATATCTGTTTGAAGAATAGTACTTCCACTTTTTACAAATGCTGCTTTAAAATTCATTATTAACTTTTGGGCAGACTTCGGCATAGAACGTGAACAAATTTCATAGAGGGTACTTAATTTTTGGCTGTCATTTACAAAAATGGAACTGGACAGAGGGATTTCTATATAGTACCCTTTATATAGAACAAACAATATAATAATCTTGGTGTGGTACCAAGTAAATTACAGAAATCTCATTTAATTTAATTGATCTTAAAAGACTATAAGCCTCAATACAAGATCAAGGATTGCACTGAACTTTGTGATGTATAGAAGTATGGGTTGTATGCAGTTCCAGATATGATACTATTTTCATTTAGGTGAACTTTGCTTTAAAAAAAGTGTATGCTTAAAAATAAGCTTAGGAATGCAAATTAAGATTGGTTTTATGTAGAATATATGCCATATGTTTTATGAAAAGTCTTTAATTTCAAAAAGGGGCAAAGAATTTTTATTTTATCACTAAATTACAATTGTTGATTTTAGTAATTGTTTATATGTTAATTTTAATTCATTGCATGTTTTGTTTTTTTATTAATGTATATGATCATTAAAATATATTGCTGCCACATTTATGGCTTATCCATCCTGTAAGAACACTACTGCAATGGTGGTATTCCCATTAGGTATTCTGGCACTCTTCCCTACTCCCCTTGATATTGAAGTCGTCTGAGATATTAGCATCTCTCAAGAATACACGACTCATGCCACAAGAGCCAGAAATTCATATACAGTAATATAACCACAGTAGAGTTTTTCTGGTAGTAACGGATGTATTAAAATGGTTTGAAAGAACAATTTTTTATTTTCAAAAGTTTCTTTAAAAACAGTTCTATTTTGCGCTTAAAGAGAATTTGTTGAAATTTTATCCAATACAGTGCCACTTCAGGAAGTGCAATATAAAGACTAGTGAATAAATTTGAAACCATAAGTACAGATTTGGAAAAAACATTTTCTAAAGATGAAAAACTTTAATAAAGGAAAAACTGGATAAATTTTGAGCCAGCCTATAAATTTGAAACCATAAGTACAGATTTGGAAAAAACATTTTCTAAAGATGAAAAACTTTAATAAAGGAAAAACTGGATAAATTTTGAGCTAGCCTAGATTGATGTTCACCTCAAAAAGCTATAATACTTTAAAACAGACAAATGTTTCTCTCTTCTACAAGATATGCAACAAAGTTACTAATGATAAAACCATACAGGTACACATGTGTTCCTATTTTTCTAGAAGGTGATCATGTTTAGAGAGTGGAGTATTGCATTAAGTTTCTAAATGAAGAGGAAATAAACAGAATTTCAGTTGATGAACTTAGAAGGTGAATGACAACATATTCTCATAATAAGGAACTTGTATATGAGTGGAAGGAGGACACTTTCAAGATCTACTCTAAAGTAGGGTTCATAATCCATATGGGCCTCCAATGTTGGGTAGAGTTTTGCCAGTTAGTTATTGATCCGTCTCCTGGAAGCCAAACTCCATGCTACAGCCACCATATTTATTAATGACCCTGCATTAGCACATTTTCGCTATATTTTATTCCCAATATGAGCACTTATTTACACTTACAGCATACAAAGTTTTTAAAACTGGTGATTACAAACATTTTGCTTATATGAAATACAATGAACCAGATCTACACTTTCAGTAAAGCTGCAGATATCACTGTATTTTAACATTTTATGTACATTTTAGTACAATTTCATAACTTTTTATTTGTTTTCTCCTTATGAGAATCTAATGACTGATATTTTCTGATGTTAACCACTAGTTCTATGATATACATAAACTTCTATAATATTATGAGAGATTAACAGGCACATACTGATGTGCGAGACAGGGAAGGACAGTAGATTATTGACTTAAGGTAATACTGGTTCATTTTTTAATTATTTGAAATCAATATTAAAAAATATGACAAAACTACAATCATTTTTATAGAAATGCATAGTACATTATTAACATAGATAATAGTAAAGTTTTCAGTATATTGGTATAGTAATTCAAAAGTCTATGATTAAACACTATTTTTTTTATAATTTGACTACATTTCATTTATTCAGATATATTTAATTTTTTACCTTCTTGCTTTTCATATGATTTCTTCAATTACATTCATTTCATATATATTTTTCCCTTTTGTTTCCTTTCTGTTTAATCAAGTTTTGAAAATATATGTTTTAACATTCTGGGCTTCCCAGGTTCACACTTGGCACCACTGCTGCAGCATCGTGTGCAAACCAAACTCAACACTTCGTTATCTGGTAACCAGCTACTTTTTAATTTCTATATTTGCGAGCAGGCACCCAGCATTCCAACTGTTTGTGCATGATTAACTGTCATCTCCATAACTGACCTTTTTAAAAAACTGATGTTTCTAGTGTTACCAGATCTTACAGTAGTTTATGCCCCAAATTCTGTGGAACATCCTATAGATTATTTTCATACTTAAAAGCATTTATTCATTTAGAACAAAGTATGGTTGAGGACAAGTGTATGATGCCTAGATTTTAAAATTCCCAATCTAAAGCATGAAAGTTAAGTGTGTGTTTACATGTAGCATAACTGAAATGTGACGGTGCATCACCAAAATGCAATGCTACATTCAAAATAAACCCAATAGGCATATTAACTTGCTTTAAGATATAATGTGCACATTAGCTGTGTCTGTTGTACTGAAAATGCACAAACACATGATCTATAATAGATTCTTAAAATTGCAAATAAAAATTTGAGCAACATTGTTTTATTGAGTTCTAAAATTGAATTACATTGTTTAAATCATTGTTTCAGAATTGATAGCTTATATGTAACCTGTGATTGAATTTTTTTGCATTTTAAATAAATAGTTACAGCATTTTTATTTTATTTTAGTTTAGTTCAGAATTATAAGCATTATAAATAATTATTTCTCACGTGAAAATGGTTTAAATTGCTTTATGTGAAATATATGTGCAATTTGCTTTGCAAGCCACCATGATGAAAGCTCTTCATTAAACCTCCATTGGGTGTAATACCTATGTTACATAATCAGGTGCAATGTGTTTGAGAGAGGCTGGCTATATTTATGTCTGAAAATCCTTTTGTGAGTAATATTTAATATAATTTCTTCACTAACTCTTTTCACATGTGTAATTTTTCTCTATTCACAGAACAAATCATATTCCTTTTCATATAATGAAGCAGACTTCTTTAGAACTAATGAAGAAACAGCAACTTTATTACTTAAAACATCTTCCAGTATAAATATATAATTTTCTATGAGCATTTTCATTCAGCAGGCCCATACATTCACAAAGAATTTCAAAATATTTCAAACTACTTATTCTGTATATCCATTATAACAAACATCATTGCCAACAACAAGTGGCTCTGACTTAATTTAATTTAATATTTAAATTAGATATAAATTAATTGAAATATTATTTTTACTAGTACTGGAAAACATATTGTATGCAGCACAAGAGTAAACAGATGTTATTCACTCATGAAAATTATCTCAAGTTCTGACCCCTTCAGAGATAAACTTTCTACTGATGAAATTCTACTCCACTCTCTCACATAAATAATTATTACACTGCACAAAATAAACAATAAACATTTTTAAAGCTTATTTTACACTTTTCATGAAATCAACAAGTTTTCTCCTAGTTCTTCCACAGAAAGTAAACACTTATTTTGTAAGAGCTATTCCTTGGAATCTAACAAGAAGTTGATTTTAAGACATTGCTGCAAGAAATGTGAAGTTTATAACTGTTATAGCATACAGGACAGATTTGGAAGAACTTGTTCAGAATCTGTAGTCATTGTACAGGTTAAGGTGTTTCATTGCTAACAGAAATTTGCATAGCAATGTTATATTCCCAGGACTTTCTGTAAGTTATTAGGGTCATTTAGATGAATATTTCTCCTTTTTGTGACATTGTATGCATGAAAATATGGTTAATGCAAAGCAAGATGCAAAAACAATGAGGTACATAGCATGTGCAACGTATCTTGCAGAACTTTCACTTGATAATGAAAAAAAAAAAATAACAGGTAGATGATCAATAATGAACAAGAAATACTAATAAGCTACTAAATGGGTTGGAGCCATATTGCATGAACAGTTACTTCAGCAAATGAAAAAAGTGGGAAAGTATCTCTCAGAAACATTGTGCCTGATGGAGGGTTAAAGATGAAAGAAAATAATTAAAAAAAATAAAAAGAGAGAAAGGAAAGAAGAAAAAAAGTTCTTACAAACCACTCATTGCTAAAACTACTTGAACAGCTATTAGTATGTACATGAAAATGTAGGATTAGAAAGATGGCAATTCAGTAGTAAATAATTATTGCTTTACATACCAGAACATGTTTAATGTTTCATTCATGAACCACCTAACAAGAATACATTATCTCTTAATTGTTAATTTGTTTTGCACCTCCATTGCCCTTCATGCTAATTAAAGGTGTCAGTAATGAAGGCTAGATAGAGCTTGTTTTAATAAGTAATTTTTGTGTTAATTACTCAGGACACCATTATTCCTTTAGTGAGGGATTCCATTAGTTATATCCTTAAGTAGTTTTGTAGAATTTAACACTTCACTGCCTCAGCTGCCTTGATAAAGTTGCACACTTTAGATAATATTGGCATCAAATTGCATAAACACAAATAATTTATAACATATGAATGCACAGTTATAATTATACAAATAGATATTAGAGACTTTTATATTTAAGATTAGTGAAGGTAATCTAAGGGTCTTGACATTGCAAATGAATGAAAAATAACAAATAATTTTATAAAGGTGGACAAATAAAAATGTTTGATCATATTTAGTACAGACTTCAATGGCTAGCATCTTTACAATGTGGTCCTACAGAGAAGGTAGAATTCAGTAAAAAAATTTTTTTTACTGAATTAATGACATTAGTACTCTTTTTTTTTTTTAAGCACCATTAACATCCCATGCTGTTTGTTTAGATCTCCAGAAGGTTGACATTGGCACAATTAATGACATTTAAAATATTTGAGTCTGGGGACCAAAATTGCCTGATATTCACCATTTGAGGTGAAGAAAGGACATTAGCTAAAACCTCAGCTGTAGCTCCACCAAGCAGGGTTTGAACTTGTTTTCCTTATGACATCACTTGAAATCAGTACCTTTTAACTGAACCTGGAGCAGATTTTTGTGTAACAAAATAACTGACCACTGGCCAATAATAAATAGTCATGCTGTTATAATACAGTCACTTCATACTTTTCATGTGCTCATGGCTGCTTTGTAATGCAGGCTTCTAGGCTAAACTTAACATCCCTATAACAGCTTCTATTTTAATTTTCTATGACCTCACTGATGATCTTATAATGGTAATTATTAAATTAATTTCATAAATAAGGCACACAATTTTTTTAAACTTACACATTTACTTTTTGACAGCATCTTTTTACACTTCAGTTAGTCTCCCTGCTTCTCATTGACCAACTCCCAGCTTTTATAAAAGCTGTGCTATTCAATTCAAAGAAATATTTCTATTTATCTGTCAAATGGTTTGGATATCTACAGTAGAAATCTCTTCCAGAAAGGAAAACAACATACACATATGGGTTTTTTTTTCTCTTATAAGCCAAATCAAAGTCTAATGGACTCGTATCTGGACTTTGGAGCAGATGAGGTTACATTTACCATCCATTTTATGCAGTTTTTGCATGAAGTCATGATAATATATCACTATGACACTTGTTCCACATGGAACTCTTATCTTCATAATGATTCTTTGGTGATCAAAAGCAAAAATTTTGCTTGACTGTTGATTGTATTCATATAAATTCTTTTGGTTGTGGAGAAGATGAACCTCCCATTTGTTTAGACTGTGATTTCACCTCCGGCTCAAAGTCTCTAATCCATAATTAATATTATTGTATGATTTAGTTGAATCATACAGTAATATCAATTATATGATTGTCTTCACTGTGCAAGTTCCAATTTACATTTTAATCTATAATCCATATTTCATCAATAGTGACAGTTCAACACAAGAATGCTTGACCTTTGATCTCAAATCATTGTTTCAGAAATTTTGCAATGTCTAATCATTTCTGCTTCTGTTCTTAGCTTAGAAATGAGGGACCCCATTTGCACACAAATTTGTCAGACTATAGAGTATTGACATTGTTGTAATTCCTGTGGCTTCTTAAAGTTCCCAAATGTCGCAAGATGATCTTCTTAAGAACATTCACCCCAAGTTACGCACTTCATTCATCTGTTGATGCCTTTAGCCTTTCTGCTCTTAGGTCATTGTCTATGCTGACTAGACCAACAAGAAGCCATATTATGGTTTCACTATGAATTCATTACAAGCTTCACTCAAAGCATTGTGAATTTCTCTGGGTTTTTACTATGTAAAGTTTCAGTATTAATGTATAACGTGTGATCTTTAACAGTCACAGTACCAAACATACTGCTCTATTTCTAGTCCTTGTTATCTAAGCTTTGTACAAAATAAACATATGTGCTTTTTTCGCAAGTCTTTAACTGCAACTGACATAAATTTCACTAGTGTTGCATCAGTCAATCCACAGAACTGCCAACTGGGCATTATTTATGAAATGACCCTCAGATTACCAGTTAATTTTTGGTGAACACATAGTGAATATCTGCATTTCACAGCATACCACTTCCCAAAAATTAAAAGAATAGAAATAAATACTTCTTTTTAAATAATACAACAAATTTAGGTACATAATTTAAGGAGGGTCAAATATATCTTCATTAAATATTGTAGGCCAACAGCTTTTAGATATGCAATTAAAGCTAAAAGGTTTTAAAGAACAAAATCAAAATGAATAAAAAAATATGAAAACTGTGTCTCACTCCTTTACATACTAAACCAGAATTTGTGCATGTCATGTTCAGATGAATATTTAGATCAGTAAACTAACACCACTCCCCTTTAACATTAAATTTAACATCTCTGAATTTCCTGGACTTGTAACTTGCTTCTATGGCACAAAGCGTGAGTAAGCACAGTTATTACACAAAATGTAGGAATTTGACATTATATTACCTCAATGAGACTGAAGAATCTATTATAAGAAAGGAGCTTCTCATAGCAAATACAGTAAAAATTGTTGTCAAGCCTGGAAACTACAGTTAACATAAATGGTGTTTATGTTAAGTGCAAGCATATATTAAAACAATAGTCTTAACAGCCAATGTTAAGACTATTTCACTGTATAAGATACCTACAAAGAAGTGTAACTGAAACCCTGGGAAGAAACATTCCTGAATACTTCTCCTTTCCAAAAGACTAAGATCATCAGTTTTAATCTTATTTTTTATCTGTTGTTTATAAAATCATACTCTTAGTCAAAAGTAACTAGGAAAAATAGATATTAAAAGGAAAGTTATGGAGAGAGTTTTGAAATACTGCTTTAGAATTAAAAATTCAGATGAACATAGTGTTTTATATCATTGTTTGGTAGGTCAGCAAGGCTTAATCAAGATGATACTTGCCTTAACAATGTAAAGGAAAATATAGAAAATAATTGGTTATGGGGACATGTGGAGAACTAGGGGAGCATTAGGAAGGGGTTTTTTGAAATAAAGTAGGTTAAAAATCAGAGACATTGAAAAGCAAGAATTATTTGCTAGTTTTAATTTCAAAATATTATTGAGTGTATACAGAGAAATGAAAGGAGTTGGAACAGGGAAAATTATGTCAAAATATGTATTAAAGCAGCAAGAGAAGGCTTTCCATGGGCGAGAACAGGAGTTGTGAAATAGAAGGGTTTAAGAGCAAGGGAGAAACTGAATAAATGTCCATTGTGTAGCCAGAAAGACAATAATGGCATATATTATTAGTATGTGAGGAAACTAAGTTTCTTAGGGAGAAGCTGGGAATGCAGAGATGGTCCATTCTACCAAAAGAAATTAAAGGGGAAAAGATGTTGAATTTAAACCAAGAAAAGACATTGTGGAAATTGGAATTTATTTAGGTAAACTGAGAGCAAAATGGTTGAAAAAAAAATTAGTAAGCAAGGCAATGAAGAAAGTGTAGAGTGTGAAGGGTTAGATTCAAATAGTAGGAAGGGCCTTATAACTCAGTAACCGCAGTAGTTGGGTATATTGGGCCTCAGGAAATATAGCAATGTAGGGTAGTGAAGTAAAGTGAGTTATAGCTTGCTAAATATATGGATTATTAAATTTTGTTGGATAGTGCCTTCTGAATTTGCCAAAGACATGTTCCTGTTTATTATATTTTAACTGGCTTTTTATGTTAATTTGGTTATAAATATTTTGTATGTAGATGTAGCCTGTAGGGGTGTATATGTAATAAATTTCAATTTTAATAGAATACTGAAACCCAAGTATTCTGGAAATCCCAATAGGAAAAATGCTAATGAGCCAAAGACAAGGATTTAGAAATTAGTTAAATAAGTCAAATAATATTAAAAAGGTATCATTTCTTAAGTGATTTAATTTGGGAAATTATGAAATTAACTACAAAGTGGGGAAGGGGGGAAACTTTAATTGTAATGTTATTTGTTGAAATAAATTCAAATTCAGTCAAAAGTATTGCTATTTTCTCAGCTGAATGCCTGCTTATTGAATGAAGTACATTACTTTATTGATGCATTACACAAACTTTTCACTGCCCAAGAAATTATAAATAACTTAAATAAGTTTTAGCCAAAACTTTATTTAATAAAAATATTATTTGTAATAAAATAAATTTTGTATATCTGTTAACTAAACATTTATCTCATTAATATTCCTTTTACGTATTTAACTTTTTATCCATAAAAATAAAATTAACATAGGGAAAAAAAGAACATGACAATTTATATCTAGCTAATGTGAGCTCCAAGAAAATTGAAATGAGCTATTTTTGCTTATTGCTAATTCCTGATCTATGTAGGGGAAGATAAAGTAGCTTCAACACTTACATTTTATATTTAATATTTTCTGATAGATTTCTTGAAGAAAAGATAATGTCATACTGACACGTGATAAAATATTTTATTCAGGAGCATGTATATAATAATCTAATAAATATGTTTGAAAAATATCAAACCTATTATTATTTTTAATAATTTATTTTGTCTGCTATCTCCATATCCTAGCAAAATTGACAGGAAAATTACAAAAATGTACTTTAATAGCATTTATCATACACATTGTCAGTACTAAGCCTGTAAGAGATTTAAATTCATTCTTTTTTTTATACAGCATTGAATCTAGTTTTTTAAAAAATATTCATCATATATAATAAAATTTGTTTTTTTAGCTTCTTCAAGAAACAATTTATTCCCTCCTTTCATTGCCATCCTTTCTGTATCTGTTTTCAATTTTTCCTTTTCTTCCAATGAATTCTTGTACAGATAGTAAGAACTTCATCAGCTTGATCTGTCTGTATTTTCTGTTAAGTGTATGTTATTATTTTCATAGGTATGGTTTCCTTAGTTTGCTGATCAGTACTTCAGGAAAGTTCATAAATTAATAAACAAAAAATTTAAACTGAATAAAAACTTGATTAAGCATTATTTGTGATAACTATGGGTTCAGGCTCATGAAGTTATGGAAAAATGCTTTAAAACACTATACTGAAAGTCAGAAGTGGCCTATAAGTTTCCATCCAAACTATATTAAGTGAATGATAGTGTAAAAATACAGATATCATTTTCAAGTAATCTCTCTTTACTTCAATGCATTTTCTCACACCTCTAGATTAACATTTCATTCCCTCTAAAAATAATTCAAAATTTTGGCTGTAAAATGCTGGAAAAAGTGCGTTCAACTCATTAGCATTCATGAACCTCCACCCTTGAAGGTCAGATTTCAATTCTAAAAACAGGTAATACTTACTTGGAGCAAGATCTGGACAGTACAGTGGATAATCCAGCTCCTGGAAGCCATATGTATTCACAGACATGTAGACTAGTGCATTGTTCTGCAATAGACAAATGCCTGTACTTTCCATGCATCTTTTCCTTATGGCACTATGCTTTGATGTAGGAGCTCAATATTGTGTTCCTTTCTTTGAAGTCTTATCAGAATTCTGCAAAAAATTGCTGCCATGATCATCTTTGTAGACTGTATGACCTGGATCTTTCCAGGGGGTGCTTAACCCTTCTTTCACCAATCCATTGATTCTCTTTTTGAAATTGTGTCATATTAGAAGACCATAGTTTCATCCCCATGATGATGGGACTTCATTATTGTTCTCTCATTGCCATGACAAAGATTCATATCTTCTGACAACATTTATGTATACTTGCTTTTGAATTACTGAAAAAATTTGTGGCACCCATCTTCCATTGACTTTATGCATATGCAAATGTTGATAAAGGTTGTGAATCACAGATATTTTAGCAAGCCTTAATCTTGCAGCTGTTTCTTTTTCTTCAGATGCCTATCACTCAGAACATCTTTCTCAACAAGGAGATGTTTTTTCATGTCAACAAACCCACCATCCTTCCCTCTCATTAAGTGATTTTCAAGGCTCTCTCTGCCCAGATGAAATAATTTTGTTTGGAATTGAAGGAGAAATTTCTCCATACATACCACAAGGCATAGTTTAATATCACTGGGTGAAAGTCCTTTAGTTAAAAATGTAATCACTGATTTGTATTCCATTTTGAACATCACACTGTATTGTGCAGCATACCTGACTGAATTGTAATCAATGGAATCTCAGATGAGGAGTGAAAGGCAAAGGTTACACAGTCCACAAAAGTACTAGGTGAACTACTGATCTGTTATGCAGAGCCATCAAGGTAAAGAGGCATGAAATACTGAGTCCTAGGAGTTCCACTGCTGCATGATAATGCACAAGATTGCTATGAACCATGTGGCTTCCAGGAGCTGGATCATCCATCATACAGCCCAGATCTTGCCTCCAATAATTGAGGGAGAGTATGTTGAAGAACTATACCTGTATTGTTATTCTATTAATTGCCTAACATGATCTAACTGGAAATTACGGACTGCATTCTATATGTAACTTGTTCTCTCTTATATAATTTTAGTTTCTTATAAGTATGCAAAGTACACTTATTACATGACCCTGCAATTATTTACTATTCTTGTGGATTTTTATTTCACCTCTTTAACTGTTTTATTTCCCCTGTATATCACATAATTTTAATTTCCAGGGGAGTTGTCAAATCTATTCAGCATTTCTCTTTTCACTATTTTCCTGTTATTTTAAGCTTTAACCAATTAAATTAGTTTTAAACTATTTCTTCAGTCTGTGTGGTTTAAAATAAAAATTAATAATTTGTTGAATAACACCAAATCTTAGCTCATTATCTAACTCTGGGCATCCTTAAAGATAAGCTTCTTGGTAAACCTAGAACTTATTATTGAAATTGATCATTAGCATGCTATTTTGCCATATTGGTTAGTTTAAATTAATTTAAAAAATAACACTATTGTTATATTATTGTACAGGCTTTAGTTGGAAAATATGAATTACCAGTACTCACTTAACCCTTTAGAATTTTTCAGACTGGCTTAAAGGGATGCTGTTCTGCAGTCATATTTTTTATTATATAAGAGTTCTTCTGGTAAAATGGACTAACAAAGGAAATGTGCAGTAGGGAAGGAAAAAATTAACTACTAATAGCATAAGAATGTGCTTGCAGAAAATAGCAAAAATGAGTGTAAGCTAGTTATAGAGAGTACATTCATCTACAAAAATGATATGGGATAACAATGTGGGGGAGAGAAAAAGAGTGGGAATGTATAGATCCGATTCATAGAACAGTCTCTAAAATGATATTGGGATTACCTAGAGCAGCACCCAATGGAGTAACTCTAATGGAACTAGGAAAGGTGGGCAGAAAAGGTCTAGTAATGAAACCCATAATGAAATACTTGGCAAAGGATACAATCATTGGAGGAAGGAAGTTTATTCTCAATGACTGCTTGGGGGCGTAAGGAAAAGGTAAATGGGTAGGGATATCAGTAGATAGAGTAAAGGAAATTGTAAGAGAAATTGGTTTGGGAGAACTAGCTAGTTTACAGTCACCAAATGAAATAAAGTGAAAGCTAGGATTGATGATATAGAGAAACAGAAAATATTTGATAGCCTAAGAGACAAGAGTACTCTGAAATATTAAAGGAGTTTTAGTAAAGGGTGGGGCAGGAAAAAATATATTCAGGTTTGTGACAAAATGATTAGGGAGGGTATGATATGGGCAAGAGCAGGAACAATGATGTTAGGTGGGGTAATAGTTAACAAAGAATTGCGCCCACTATGTGGTAAGGTAGACAAGGACTTGCACTGTATATTAGAATGTATAGAAACAGAAGGATGGAGAGAAGAAATATGGAACAAGAAGTGGGATAATTTGCAGGCAGAAATTCTGGCATTAAAGATTTTTGGGATTAGCAGAAAAGAATTTTTAAATCGGTTTGGAATTTATGTAGGAAAAGTAAGAGAAAAGTGGTAGAGGAATGTGATCAAAACAAAGGAAAAGGGGTAATAAAGTAACAATGAGGTATTTGTAAAGGTCACTTGGTAATATGTATAGTTAGAGTGATGTAGAATCCATGTACAACAACCAGGGTGTTTGTTGTATAGGATCCTGAATTAACAAACACTCAAGAATCAAGAAAATATTATCATTGTTATGAGTAAAAATAATAATAAATATTTATACATTCATATAAGAGTTCTTCTGCTGATCACCTCCCAGTTGACAACCAGGATTTCACATATGACAGTGGGTCAAATTCAGAAAGAGGTATATCACATGAGCTATATGCTTCACCAAAGCAGCATTACTGATTGGGGTTTCAATCTCATTCATGGAACTAAATGGCTGTTCACAATCAGCTGTTGATGTAGCAGTAGTGTCCAAAGTGCAAAGAAGTGGCATAGATTATCTGGCTTTTTTTTATAATTTCTATATTCTTTTTACTCCCTGAAAGCCCTAATAATTTTCCTGATAATCTAAGATTCTAAATTGATTATAGAGGCACATTATACTTTCTTCTCCATGCATTACATCTAACTCCTTAGGCCATATTTAGCCAGGTAAGAGATTGGAGATCTATATCACCTAGCATCTCTGATATTTAGCAATTTTGTAAACTGTTCTAAACATGAAAAGTAGTTTCAGCTTCTTCTGTTGAATTGTTATAAGCCCATGTTCGAAATGTTGTTTTTTTTTTTTTTTTTTTGCTCATTTTCACTATTTTAATGCAGCTCTGTGTTATTTACTTACTTCATGTTCACAATTTTATTTGCCTTGTACTTTGTTATTGAGCTTTTTTATCATTTCCATAGCAGTTTATTTTTCCCTACACCCATTCCTGCAAAATATGAAGTCATTGAGACTTGTTAGAAGTAAACTTTGCTTCTGAACACATCTTATATCCTAAATTACTTTCATTAATAATGAGCCATAGATTCTCAACACAAAATAATTCCATTGATCTGAGGTCCAACAAGGAGGAAAAAAAGGAATGTCATTGGATGAAGACATTACACAATTTATTTCATGTCTTTTCACTTCATCTTTCATAAATACTGTAGCTTTATTCAAATTAAGTAGTTTATTAAAGTGAAATATCTCGGTACACTTATCTTTTTTCTACTTATGAAATCATATATTTTTTGAATACAAAATAATCTTGTATATCTAATGACAGGGAAATGAAAATATTAAAGAAAGAGATGTTTTTGGCACACACTACTAAAAAGACTATAAACTCTATTTTTTAGTCAGCATTTCTATGCTATAAAGCTCTAGCACAGTTAAGAATATACATCATATCTATATAGGGAAATATTTTCACCAGAGTTAGTATTAAGCTTGCTAGTTTTTTCATTTTTATTTAGCTTATCCTTATAAAAGAGTAACTGGGCATTTGTGAAATGTACTTTCTGGAAAAAAGTTTATGTTGAATGTTACATGTCTTTAAATCTCAAAAAATTTCCATTCACAGTAATATGTTCAAATAAACTTGCAGATGTTAAGGTTATAGGTCTCAAGTTCACTTTAAAGTACAATCCTTATATTGAGAGTACTGGAACAATAATCTTTCTAAATGGTATTAATTAACAAGAAATTTGCAATACAGAGTTTCATTGTTTAAATAGATTTTATACTATTCTATGTCAAAACAAGTAAAATAGAACATGTAAATATGCAATAATATTGTCACATTCTACAAAAACAATAATATTGAACATTTTAATATCTACAAATATAGAGATAACAATATATAATTTAAATTTTAAACAGTATGCTTCATAAACATCTCATTTGCATAATCTTCTTGGTCTAATCAAGCTAAATAACTTAACTACATTGATATCCAAAGTACTTTTAAGAGACTATTCATTTGATTGTTTATTCTTAAAAATATATAGCAAATATTCTAATAAATATTAGCTTCATTTGTGTAGTTTTGCAACATGACCTTCTGTGAAGCAATAGAAAGAGTTACTGAAGATGTGATAGTCAGCTTCTCTACTGGCACATTAATCTTGAATAGACATAAAGCTTTATCCCTTAGGGCAAGAGTAAGCAAAGAGAAAATTGGTACATCACAGTATACATTGCTCAAAAACAAGTTTTAAAGTTTTCAAAATAATAGTATATTAAATATGAAAAAATAGTCTTGTGATGATTTACTGCAATGACAGGTTATGAAGCTGTATATAGTGCAGATGTACCTTAAGACAAAAAAATTTATCTTGACTCTTGAAGCCTGAATAAGCCTAAGTCTACTTTGGCACAGTGCCTTGTTCACTTACAAAAAATACCAACCATTTTATGTCCACTAAGCTAGAGTTGCATTGTATGGTTTTATCAGAAATCATTTTGAATGCATGAAATTATCTCAGCGATATCAGATGAATCAGCAATGCAAGAGGTAATAGTTTTGAAAAACCCACTAAATCCTTCTCATTAATGGTATTAGTGTGTGTGTGATGCATATAGCACTCACCAAAAGTACAAAACAAAGTCACCACCCCTTAAATCCAGCTTTATTGAGTATCATCAACATTACCTAACATAGGACTCTAACTCTGGAAACAGACACTTTTATTATCTACAATGGTACATTATTGAGTAGTTTGGACACAATAGTGTGTCATTAAAAAATCTTTATACTATGTTTGGTTAATGAGGAAAAATATATATCTTAAACAATTGTGCTACTCATACAACTTCTGTGCACATTATTATTATTACCTATTATTATTCAAGCTCAATAGTGTCTTGTTCATCACTTGCAAATTCTGGAAGGTATAGAATTGGACAATAAAAGCATAAGAAGGTATTAATATATTTTTAGTACCAACCACAGCAATAAATGTGATTTCATATAAGTGTGTTAACTGGTAGCAAATAAGTGATAGTAGGTAAGGTCATAAACATAAATTGTTTGTTTTATACATTTATATAAATGTTTATATAATTTATATAAATATATAATATAAGCAATATATTATATATCTTGACTGTTAAGTTATAAGTGTATCTAACTACAAGCGAGCACAGATCATCAGGTCTTATTTTCACAGACAGTTCGGGAGGTCTTTTCCCCTTCGCCTCATCTGTCAGCAGCCTCTCAGCCATCACGACTCCAATCCTTGACAGGGAGCAAAGCTCTTCCCTCGGTGTCAGTATCCTCAGCAGTGGGAGGAGTTCCCTGGGCTCTCGGCCGTGGAGCACGGGGATCTCCAGTTTCCAGGGGACGGAAATCAGCAGCAGTCACTCCAGGGCCTCAGCAACAGGTTAAATAAACTTCATTGTTATTCAATATAATGCAATAAAAAACTGCAAAATAAGCAAATAATATTATAATAATGTAGGGTAGCATGACCAAGAGCTCAGACAAATTGACATCTACTTCTATCCACTAGCTGAAGACAAGTGTGAGGAATGCAGTCACTCCAAACTTGGTAAGAGCTGCATGCCACACTGAGTTGTTAATATCTGTCAAGTGGTATGGCTAATTTTTACCTGAGGAAGAAGAAGAAAAGGAAGTGTCACTCTTGTCTGCTTTTAATGATATCACAGGGCTATCAATCATATTTTCACAATACCATCCCTCTCCCAAAATTCACTTTACAGTTTTTCTAAATGTTTACAGAAACCTTGCCAAACTTTTTATAACATGCTAAATGTCATGGTGGAGAATAATGTGAATTTGAAGGGATAAGTTTCCTGCTATATTCCTCTAACTGTTCTACTCACTTTAGTCCAGACTAGTTTAATGGTATTGAGATTGCACATGTATAAAGGTAGTCAAAACACTGTGTAACCTGACCATTGAACTTAGATATCCTAAATTAAGAATCTAAGAGCTCTTATTTAGTGCCATGAAATTTGTTCTGTCTTTGAATCACTTAAGAAGCATTTGGGAACATAATATGCAACAGAAAGACAAGTGTTCAGTGATTTGTGTTCTTGTTTCACAATGAACTGAAAGGCAAGGTGAAGAAGAGAAAATCAGAGATTAAAGATTAAATGTGGTTATTAATTCTGAAAGAGGAGTTTATTTAGGAATTATTTATAATCTGCCTATAAATTGTAAGTTTCATAATCTAAACCTCTTTTGCAAATTGGAAAATTAACTAGAAAATATTAAAGAGGAGAACCCTATGGTTTATTTTTGTATTGTTGGTGACTTCAATGGAATATTTGGTGGGTTATAAATTAAAGAAGTAGATAGTTGGGGCGATTTGGTTTGTGAAGTGTGGTTAAGAAATAATAAAAATAAAATAGTGAATGAAGAATTAGTATATTTTTTGAAAATAATGGTTTTATAATTTTAAATGGAAATTGAGATGATAAAGATGGTAAGTTTACATAAATAATTTGTGCATTGTTTTCAACTTATTTTCATCCAAATAGTCAAGTCAGCAATTTAATTACAATTAATGGATCAGAACGAAACATTACAAAGTATAAAAATAATGGGAGTACAAACATAACACAGTTAAAAGAAAATACATATTTGAAATGATGTATTTATATCATATATATAACAAATTATATAAAAAGGAAGCAAGGACTATTAAAATAGTGCTTTTGTGGAGTTATGGTATCAAGTCATATGTTGCACTTCACAGATCTTATTTCAGTGAACAACTGACGCAGAGATTAAGAACACCGTGTGAATTTAAACTCAAGTCAGATTAAAATTTAAATATTCCTCTATAGTGCAAATTTATGTAATTTTCTTTCAAAGTGTTGTATGTTTAGATGCAAATTATTTGCAATTCTAGTATTACGTGCATGATAATCAGAATTTTTTCTAGATAATTCTAGGTTTTGGTGGATAAAGCACAATAAAAAATACAGATAGAGGGAGCAGGTAATAAGTTTAATTCTTTAAAAATGCCTTTACTAGATGTTTGAGCTTGAACCTTCTTCATTGTTCTCAAAATCTCTTTTGCATATTAAATATATGATCAGGCTTTGGTGATGAACCCCATAATGATTTGGGGTTCATAAAATTGCACATATCCAAAATATAAGTGCTGTTTTAAGATACTGCTAAGGGCGGCCAAGGCCGTTAAGGCATGGACTCATGAGTGGCTGTGGGGTTCAAATTCCGCCAGGACTGTCCCCTCTCAATGAGGTTTTTTTTTTCCAGGTTTTTCTCAGTCCTCATAAATGGTAAATACCGGGCGGGTACCCTAAAATTAGGCATGGAACGTTTCCTTCCTTTAAAAAAATCCTTTCTCAATATATCATTTCATCTCATATATTATCAGTGTCCACTACCTGTGGTGGCACTCTGAATACATATTGAAACAGCTAAATTAGTCTGTTAATTTTTCAACAAGTGTTCCAAGTAAGATTTGAGTCAATCCAAAAACAAGAAATTTTATTTCTACTCAGGATATCTTTGTGATATTATAATCTGTACAAATAGACAAGCATTACACTGTAAAAATACAGTGAATTTTATGTTGACAGTTGAATTTTCATTCACAAAAAATAAGTGCATTATAATAAGTTATTTACTTATACAGGTGGTAGTGGTATCATCACCCGACTCGCCAACAAGTGAGGAATCATCTCCTTCACCCTCACCAGAGGCAGAGGAAATTAAGAAACCAATTGTGAAGTCCACCACTGCAGCAGGAGGAGTGGGCCTTACTCTGCAGCAACGTACTGCCACCTTAAGGAAGCCTTCCAGTGCCCAGCAGAAATCGCGTATTTTACAAGGTGATAGTCTACTTCCAGGAACTAATGGTTTGCTTCCATCAGAAAGTAGCCCTGTGGCAACTGAACTCATCCCCAATGGCACTGCAGAAGATTCCCAACAGCAAATTCAGACACCAACATCATCCACTACAACAGAAGATTCACGAAAAGAAGCAACTGCAAGAGAAGCAGATGGGGAAGCTAGTGATGAAGAAAAAGAAGATGATGGTGAAGATGATGATGAGAGAGGAATGATTGGAATAGATGATGATGTCCAAACTACTAGTAATGATGAGGAGGAGTAAAATGTACAACAAAGGTATGTTTAGTTTTGAATAGCAGGAATTTTCACAATGAAATGTAGTATAATATATTAAGTTATTTTTGAGAAAATCACTCAAAATTCACAAATTTTTCCATTTACTTAGATATGTTTGCAAGGTTGTTGCCTTCATCATCTGCATGGTTCCACTGCCACTTTGGGAAAATATATTCATAAACAAGAGCGAGAAAAATTTGGTTAATTTTGATCTTTCAAACAACAGTAAGTAATATCATCATTAAGTTCATAAAATCTATACCGCGACATCTTAATACCATGCTGGAAAGCTGACAATGGAACTATGCTGATGATGAAGGCAACAGCCTTTGAAACATGTCCAAGTAAGTGGAAAAAATTTAGTGAAAATTGGGTGATTTTCTCATAAATAACTTACTATATTGAAGGTATATTTGTTTATAAGATGCTTGATTTATTTGTATATTTGAAAATATTAATATACAATGCTCTTTTATCAGGTATCAATTACTTATTAAAATTGCACCCTTGCTTGGCAGTGTTTTATTCAAAATGTATTCACCAAAAGAACAGCATATGTACATACAGTTAGTTTTATTAGAATTAAAATTATAAAAATAGCTTATATAAATACGTATGAAAAAGTATGGATATGATTGCGTTTGCATCAAGCATGGGCTGGAGAGCAAATAAATATAAATGATGTGTTGATCAATAATAATAATAATGATATGTTTGTAAACAAGAAGGTTTTAATTTATTAAAAAATTCAGATAAAATAATAACCAAAATATTCTCTCATGACTGATGATTAAGATGCACTGTCTCAGTCAAAAAAATTTAATTACATTGTTACATTTTCTGCATTATTATTATTATTATTATTATTATTATTATTGTTGTTGTTGTTGTTGTTGTTGTTGTCATCGTCATCTCCCCTCCTCCTCCTCCCCCTTCTTCTTCTTCTTCTTCTTCTTCTTCTTCTTCTTCTTCTTCTTCTTCTTCTTCTTCTTCTTCTTCTTCTTCTATTTTTTTTAATGTTTGATGCATTATATCACAGTGTGTAAGATAGAATACATATTTCAAAGAGTTAAACTTTCATATTATATATGCATTTAGCAGTCGCAAGCCTCTCCTTCTTTTTTTTTTCCTTCTTATCTTCTTCTTCTGCTTCTCCTTCCCCCCTCTCTCTCTTTCTTGTATAGGTAAAAGAATGGGCAAACACTGAAATAAGGAACAAGGCTTTCGTATATAAATAAATTTGTTGTTCCAGATTCACGAAGATTTTTGAAAAATAAATACAATGTATATATGAAAAACTGTTTTCATTAATGGTGTGTTTCTTTATGTGTAATCCTATTAGCTCAAATGTTTGATTTTCACATTTGTATTCTTGTTTTTATTTTATAATCTATATCTAAATGTTTCAGCATGAGCACCTTTGGAATTGGCTGTCAAGACATGGAAACTCAGGTTTGAAATCCGGCATCTCCTCAAAAATTAAAATAAAAATAAATGTATATAAAAACACATATACACACATACATATACACAAATACTATGCTTCTTAATGAAGTGAATCTGAGATGCAGTGAGGTATCTGAAGAAGAAAACATTTTCAGCCACCAATTAGTGCACAAAATACCTCATCCTCTAATAGTCCTTCTTCAGTTAATTAATAAACTACTGTTCGTCCGATGTGCAAAGGAAACATTAGAAAAATTTAATATATCGTACGTCCGGTAAAAAGTAACGAAAAACATTTGAGTGTTAACCGCTAATATTAGGAATTTTAAAATGAATTAATGAAATGTAATTGCAAAACTATTTCTTATGTTAGAAGAAGGCTTTTTGTTAAGTGGGTCTGCAACGTAATAGCTTAAACTGTAAGTTTGTTCTTTGTTATAGTGAAAACTTAATTTAAAAAATATAATATAAATTACTTTAACTACTGAATAAAAAATTACCAAGTTGAAATAATTTTCAACACAAGGAAACTCTGTGGGCTTATTGATAGACGGAAGTGCCTTGGGTTGGACAACTTTGGTTATCATGTTAAACCAAAACAGAAAGTAAGATACGGAAATGGAAATATAGGTCATAACCTATGAAGAAGAAGCTTTTAATATTTGTTAAAATATGGCTTAAATTGTTAATTAATGTTGTGGGCAATAACCTAAGTGAAGGAAAACTATGATGGTATTAAGTGATAGTGTTCCAGCTTAATATGTTTCACAAAGCAAACTATTATGGCAAAATATCTTCAGAGGTAAGTAATGAAAGAAAATGTTTTCCATTGCTGTGACAAAAAATTAATTTGGAAACATGTTTTATTCAGAGCCTCTAGCAGACAATCCCTTTCCTGAACAAGTACTGCACATATACATTTAAAAGCTCAAGAGGCCCTGTGCATGTGAAAGTGATAGGTGCTGTGGTATATCTACGAAAATGTGACATAGTTCATAGCTGAAACAGAAGAAGTGTGTGAAGAAGCATAGCATATCTACAAAGTGTGATCATAAAAAATGTTAAAAGGCAGAATGAAGTATATATAAGAATTGATCATAAGCAATAAAACAATAATCTGATCGTGAGTGGTGCACAAAGTGGGGACAGTGGTGAAAGATTAACTTGGTGAAGAATTCCAACAATGCTTCAAGAGGTATAAAGTTACTGCAGTTTCAAATTTCAATGGTAAGACCGTTAAAAATATATATACATATATATTTGCAAGATGAAACAATTGATTTTTCTGGCAGTGTGGAATGCTTTTTTTTTTTATGAATATTTTATTTTAAACATACATTGTCAAGTTATTAATAAATTCAAGAATTTTGTACCTTTAATAATATATGCTTATTTAATTAGTCTTCAATATGTTTTTAAAGCAATAGCTAGTTCCATTAATTCTTGAATCTTGATTAATGAAGACTATTATATACATACATAAATATATTTTAAAGTATTTATAATATGTTCAATTCAGGCAGACATAAAATACAAAAATGTTCAGATAATATTGGATACACATGAATACAATTATTCATCTGCTTACATTATAGTCAAACCAAAACTACTCATTGATCTTATAATATGCATTTGACTAAATCAGGAGAGTTAGTGGTTTTTTTTCTCCCATAGCATAATGCAATTTACCATTAAGTTCTGTCAATATAAGTTGACGAATTGTTTTGAAGATACTGACATTCACTACCATTTTTTTTTAGCTCTTGCACTAAGAAATAGCACCAAAATGGAACATATTATCATCTTCCAAATTAACCATTTACTTAACCGAGTGGGCGATTGATTTTTTTTTTTTTTTTATTTATGGACGCTCTTTAACAGCTCAGGTCATCAGCGTTGTGGTATGGGCGACTGAGGCAGTAATGCTTAACTTTTATTCAAGAGGTTCATTAGAAACAACTATCTATGTCTATGGGGGGCATAGGCACAAACGTCCAGCCATATATATATATATATATATATATATATATATATATATATAGCTGAAATACTAAAGTGTACCAAAGTGTACACTCCAAACAATCCAATCCAGTTCAAATGTTGACTTAATATTTTTACAGGCATTTTTGCTGCATTTCCATTTGACATCTTTAATATTATAGATGTGAGTGGCCAACATTTTTGATGATATAACAAATTAAAAATTTACTCTTAAATATAAATTTTTAATTTTTTCTTGGGCAAGCAAGCTTCTTTGAAATATTTCTGATTAATTTCAGCTAGGTTTTAGCAGTAGAGACACATGGAAAACGCGCAGAATGCATTTTATCTACTCCTGTATTACATTCTATGTTCTAAATTTAACGTAAGGTTCTCAGTTTGGTACAATACATTAGCATACAAGCAGAACCATTGAATAGAACTGCTAATTATTACTTTATAAAATAATTAAACATGACTAGTAGCTGCATCTAACCGCTATGCCTAACACATGCATTGATAAGGTTACAGTTCATTAATATTAGAATTTCACCTATTAGTATTAGTGCCAAAGCTAAATTAAGAAATAATTTCATTATGTTTTTGATGTTATCAATAAGAAGTACAAGGACTAAAGTAAATGAAAAATCCCCAAATTTTGTTCTCTGGCTAGACCCCTATTAGTAGATGTATCGTAAACTGAAGTGTTAAGAGCTAAATGTTTTTTTTAATTTTTATATAATATTTGTTTTATTCCTTTATTATTTCTCCAATGATTGTGCTTATCTTCTGTATGTAATGAAACAGTTTAGAAAAAGAAATTTACATTTGTTTCTTCTTACTAAAAATTCATACTATCTGAAACAACATAGCAGTAATTTTTTTAATGTAAAGTATTAGGAACAGAAGATTTTTCAGCAATGTCATAAAATTTCATTCAATTTTATAAATCCATATATTTCCAGGTAGTTTAAAATTCAAGATGATATTCCTATCTTTATTTTTACATTATTTTTTAACTATCCTTTTACTGTCAAAATTCTCAAGCCATTTGAGATATGATATACTTTGATTATATATGTTGCTCGTCACTCTAAGGCCAGCTAAATTAAGGAGAGATCATTTCATAAATACTAAAGACTACTAATGTATTTAGAAAAAAATAAATAATGCTTTGACCAAAATTAATAGACTTGCCATAGCAGTGTAATTAATTATCACTGAAATACTTATAAATAAGCCAGCTTTCTTTCTTCCTTTTTTCTCCCCCCCCCCCCCCTCAGATCTGAAGCAGTATCCATCTCCAAGAATTGACATAGAGTCCATCAAATCATCATCACAAGTTCTGCAAAATTACATAATATATACTTTTATATTAATCGTATCATTCATTCTTGTAGTAAGATTTTCTGGGTGTTTTAAATACTATTGAAGCAAAATATCAGGCATTATGGATCCAGTCTGTCTGGGTAATTTATATATATATATATATATATATATATATATATCAGTGATAACTAATCACACTGCTAAGGCAAGACCATTAATTTTGACCAAAACTTTTCTGTTTATATTTTTAGTAATCACCTCCAGATAATGTACAATGGCTCATCAAAACATAAATTTTTGTTTTCTACTTCAAATTAACAGTAATATCAATGTCTTAACATGAAAATGTGTTAGTTTGCTAAATAAGTTCTTCCAGAATTGGTTCAATCTAATATCAAGTGCCAGAGCTGTTGACTTCTAATTCTAAATCAGTAGTTAATAAAATGGATGCTTTTTTGCAAAATAAATTTAGCATTCATTACTACAAAAGATAACACGTGTCAAATCTAAAATCAAAAGATATTAATGCAAACAAATTATTTAAACACTAACAGAAGAAAAAGAGTGATTTTGGCACTTTATTGTCTGACAGTGGCCAATGTTTAACACTATACTATAGCTGCAAATTTATGACTAATTTAAAAAATAACCTATATCATAAAAATTAAAGTTTAGAAAAACTATGAAAAAATCTGAATTACTATAATTCCTTTTATTAAATGTTATTTTTTCACATAAGCCATATGCAGACTAACTCAGATAGAGTAGATTTACAGTAGCTCAGATGGAAGAGTATAAACAAGTTGTGTGCTCAAAAAATATTACCTTGTTTATAAATGTTGAGTACATATATTTCCAATTATGAATAATTATTGAAATATAATTATTTGAATTGGTAAGTATAAAAAGCATCTGAGGGCCAATTAGATAGTTCCAAAAAAAATTATTAAAACTGATTTTCAAAAAAAATATGATGATGATGAAATTATATTTTTGAGGTGACTTGTCAATGACATATGTGAACATGTCATGATCTAATAAGACATATATATTTGAAGGAGTCACCAGTAAAAGGTGTCAACTAACAAATTTTGAGCCTTACAGAAATTTAAAAAAAAAAAAAAAATTGGAACCGTGCTAATGATGAAGGCAACAGCCTTTGAAATATGCCCAAGTAAGTGGAACAAAACTAGGGAAATTTGAGTGAATTATTCATAAATAATTTGTTATATTATACTTCACTGTGAAAATCCCTGCCATTTAAATCAATATATGAAACATTCATTTGTTTTCTTTGCTTTATGTGTTAGTTGTTCATAGTAACCTTAGAGTGCATTCATGCATAATTCAGAAATGTTATTAAATTATATCAGCCAGACATAGTAGTACATACACAACCATAAAATGAAACTGTCACAGGACTCCTTTTTGCAAAATACATTAATTACAAGCACAAAACTTATTAATTTTTTCTTTAATTTAAGTAAAGAAAAAAATAGAGTTTTCAATGTGCTTCTCTAAGATTATTGAAACAATTTTCAAGCTACAGTATGAATTAAACTAAGCATTCACACATGCCAAAACTAAGCAGCATACAATGACATAAAACAGCTGAGATTCTGAAAGTAGATATTCCATCATTCCAAACAATGACAATACTGTTTAGTGTGAAAATTCAAAAGGAATGGAAAGAAATTCAATGTAGATAGCATCTTATGATATCTGCCATATTTGAAAACATTTAGCTGCAATATATCCCCTTGTAGTTTTCATTTGCTTTACCAGCATTCTTAAATTTTTTCTGCTTCACCCTTTTCTATTCATAATTAATCTGAATTTTTTTACCTTTATTGATATGTTGAAACAGGTGACATGCCTATGCTGTCAGCCATTGCTTGAACAAGAGCACCTTCTGCAAATAATGCAAACCTGTCAACATTAAAATATCAACTTCTTGTACATGTTATCACCACCATGAACTTCTTCAGAATACTCATTTCTACTTTGAAATCTCACTTTGTGCAAAATTGTCAGTTAGCACCTTTTCTGATGATACCTTCATTTCTTGATATAGATGGAAAAAAGTATTTATTGTCTTGGATTTGGATTCTTTTTTATGATAGAGAGATTCTGAATATATTTTGTAGTTAATTTTGACTATAAATATTTATTTGTTATTTAAAATTATTAAAATTTAAAGTAATAATTCAATATGAACCTAAGGAACATAAATTATAAATATTAATATCTTTCCATAAAAAGTGAATCAATCATTGATGATTATAACATCCTGAAAAGTTAGTAGTCCATAGAAAACTTTGTCTGGTTCTTCATTCATCATCCAAATGTTTTGCAATTGTTGGCGACAAAATTAACTCTTTGTAGAAATCAAATCAGTATTCAGGCTCGTATAACATCATATCTTTTTAAAGTCTTCAATCTTTTTTTCTTAATGAGCACTCTTTCAGATGGGTAAGCATGAATCATTAGTAGTGTGACATTGAGTTCTTTTTCAATAAGAATATGTGTGAAAATTACCCATTCAATGGTTCTCACAATGCCCTTCTTTTCTAAAGAGTATTCAAAGTAATGGTATTTAACAGCCTGAAAGCCTCTCTTGCCTCATGATCACATTTAATGTATCCAGTGTATTTACAATTCTTTTGTAGCAAAATGGCCCCCAGCTTTTGAAATCTTGAATTAGCAAGCACATTTACGGATTAAGCAGGATGACAGTCTTAAGAAACTTGGTAGATAAGTTACAGATAAGTTCAAA
The DNA here is from genome assembly GCA_030762175.1 of Metallyticus violacea. NCBI lineage: Eukaryota > Metazoa > Arthropoda > Insecta > Mantodea > Metallyticidae > Metallyticus > Metallyticus violacea. The sequence goes on from CM060844.1 coordinate 58,157,041, forward strand.
AATTTAATGTATTATAGAATTTTTTGACATGAGGCTTATGTGTTAACTTTACTTCAGGAACTTCTTGGTTGCATCATTTAGGGTCTTAGATTTTTATCTTCAAACTTTCTGATAAGAGCAAATGTCAATCAATAGCCTTCCAAATCTAAGATTCTAATGTTCTTTGAATAATATATTTTAATATTCATGTTTGGCTAGAGATGTAAGAGATTTTGTCTTGAATGAGTTATGCATTGAACAAACATTAAGTTAAGGAAATGATTCTATAGGTCACATTACATTAATAACACTTGCTTTGTGACCTTGTCCTCTTTTATCATGATTTATTTCCACTTTAATGAGCAAGTAACAAAATTTTTAATCCTTTCAGCTGTTATAATAGACAAAACTAAGGAATGCTGGATTGCATACTTTCATCCTTGAATCTCTATGAGGACACAGAACTTGAATGTTTTTCTAAGCATGTTCTTTATTTTCAGATAATGGTGTTTTCCTCATCAGCAAAAATTACTCCTTTAAAAATGTCCTGTTGATCTTTAGTATGCAAGGCAATATGTTTGTTTAACATGTATACATTTGTCTAATTTCTTCTGAAATATTAATTAAACATTTCCTGTTACATCTGCAAGGATTGCTGTCTTCTTAGCAGGAATATATTGTTGTATAGTTTGCAAGGGCTTCTACATATATTTGGGTATTTTTATTTAATAATGCAGATATTTAACAGAATTATTCCTTCTTTTCTTACCACAGCTTGCTTTAATGTCAGTTATTTCAATATGCAATACAGAAATGTACAAACATTCATAAAATACACAGTAACTGATTCAGTATAAACAAAATTCCAAGATTAGGGAAATAAACTCTATAAAATAGCTTTAGATTATTTCTACTTGCTCTAGAATAGCCAGTTTAAACTCGGTATTGTCAATGTATTTAGTATTCAAAGCAGTCAACGCTCTGGATTGTATAATAACCAGCCCAGACAACACAGTAATACAATCAAACATACATTGAAAAGAGTTGAATAAGAAAGCAACCTATGTTCACTATATAGATTGCTTTATACTCATTGCAGTATGTGTACTGTATATTGCAGTATAACCACTGCTGATCAAAACTTGGGACATGTTTGCACTCAGTAGCACATGTGTCTTCTTTGTAAATTTTAAACACTATTCATATCCACAAACTTGGGATAAATGTAAATATATTATGCAAAATGAAAACCATAAGCAATAAGGGAAAGATGCCATAATTATTATTAGCTCTGAACCATTATTTGTTTATAAATCATGTGCTGAAAACATGAAGCATTTTAAAATTTAGATTCTAATGTCAAGATGTTGGCAGTGCCTTTATATTTTGCTTTCAGTTTCATTACATTATATTACTTTCACTTTCATTACATTATCACTTTCATTGCATTACTTTCATTCATAAAAACAGTGAAAGATATTTTATGCTTTATTCAGGAGATTATATGAAATTATTTGCTTCCAATATCTTTAGACTTTATACATTAATTTGAATTGTTGATTTCAAAAACTACCTATGCATGAGTTTTTGCTGTTTTTGTTTTTTGCAGAGATAGTGGCATATTTCAATCAATCGACTGACTTTTAACAATTTATTAACTTTCCTTTCACAGATATGCCACTGGTTAGAAGATTTTAATGTTTTATAGTCTCAATATTTGCTCAAAGTTCCCTTATTTAAATAATTTTTACTTATGCAAATAAAATATTATTTGTAATAAATTATACAAAGCTGTTATTTTAAATAAAGCATTAGCAAAATTGACCTAATTAAACTATTTAATGAAGTAATGCTTTCTATGGAACCTGTGCTTCTACTCTGCCAGAAAATTTTGTTTCATTTTATTATTCATGTTTACATTGCTTTGTGTTTGGTGAGACTTTGGATATGATAGTATGTACATTACCTGCTTATGTAGCTGGGTTCATATGCAACATCACTGCCATAATTAAGAAATCTTTAAAAACTGGTCCAGGAAAATAGCAAGCTGATATAAATAAAAGTTGTTAAACACAATTCCATCTTAAAATATTCTCAACTATTTCTCCCATGTTCCCTGTACCCTTCTGTGGTTCAGTGCAATAGATCTTTTACATAAGAATTACTGAATCGTGAAAAAATTTAGTTGCTATAGAATGACTGTGACTGGATATGAATATTATACGTGTTCACATAGTTATATGATTTTATTAGCAGTATTAATAGCATGTGAATGTTATTTTTGAAAAAGCAACACCATAAAGAATCTCTGAAGGTATCTATACTCATATATGAGAAATTATAAAGTGGTATGTAAGTAGGGCTTTCTAAGTTGAAAAAAATTTAATGACCTTACCAGGATAATGCAAAACAAAAAAAAAACAAAAAAAAAAAAAAAAAGCTAATAATAATTGCAAAGTCAATTATTAGAATAATTTTTTTAACGTGTGCTGCTGCAAGTTTGTATATACATGTGTATGAATTCAGATGATTGCAATGGTAATTTTAAACCAGCTTTAAAGAGTCGAACAAATGTCTATATTAAATTTAATGCTCATTGCAGTATAAGCACACTTTGAGATGGAGATGGGAAAATCTTTTTTGGTGTAATAATTGCACTTTATTATAAAATAACTATTTTAAGTAACAATTAACAATATTTGTTTCTACTGCAAGTAATTTGTTATGATTTGTTCAGAAAATAGCTAATTTTTATTACATGACCAATTTTAAATCACTATACTTGTTCTATAATTTAAATGCCAACTCAGATAATTGTTTCCCTGCTATTGCTGAAAGTTCTTGATTAGTCACAGGCTACATATAAATATTCAAATTATTTTGTTTAGTTCAGATAATAATGCAAGAATAGAACTTTCTTACATCAGTTTCGTGGTTTAAATAATATGTAAAACTTAGAACATTTTCTATTCTACCAAATGTTAACATTAACATAACTGCTAGGTAAAAACCTATTTACATATATAGTATTCATAAACAGAGCTGTTAATGACTATAATCTGCTCAGATAAATGCTTCATGAGCCAGAATATACATTAAATCCTTGACTTCACAAAATAGTTCAGTAATCAGTGAAATTCTTTAATTTCAAGATATATTTATTTTCAAAGGTTTATGCATACAATTCGTGATTATACATTGAATATTAATATATAAGTATATTAAAGTTTTTATTTGCTGTGTTGAGTTCTTAATGCAGAGAGTGTCAAGGTCTTTTAGGATTTTTAAATGTTTGGTACTCTGCCATAGTGGGGAAGAAATTATATCTCAACACTATGATACTGAATAACCTATGTATTCTAAGCATCAAATTTTGCTATTAGTGATTGTTGTAAAGAGTGATAAAGTACATTAATATAATATACATATAATAGCATGTTACATGAAATAGATACCATAAATTATTTTACCAGTGCTTTTAACAAAATTATACTTTAGTAAAATTTCTTCTGGTAACTAGGTTTCTAACATATAAAATATGGATATTATATCTTTCAGTTCTGCTAATAAAAATATATGATTTCCTTGTCTTCTTGTTTTTGTTTTTCTTCTTCATTCCATCAATCAGCATCATATACCTGTCAAGTCTAGTTTACCCTCTCACATTTTCTTGCTTTATTTCAGATCTTTCAGCACTTTGGTATTCAATGAGTTGATGGTTTAATATTAAATTTTCAGAAGTCCTTTTTTCAGTCATTCTGTCTAAATGTCTTATTCACTAAACACTATATCCTGTTAATTTATAAATGTCATCAGCAGTATTTAATTCTTTCCTAATATTGTGGCAATTGGAATCTAGCCTAGTAATCAACATTCTTTCACTAAATTTGTTAGGCTTCTTTTCTCATTTGTTTTTAATTTACTCATTAACCCATAAATATTTTTATATTTGCCTAATTTAAGTCTTATGAAGTGTTTCTATCATCTAATACTAATATGCTGGGGTGGTTTATATTTTATTTTATTATTTTTTTTAAGTACACCCAACCATTAATATGGGTTAACCTAGGCTCTGCACTAAGCCGTATAGAATCATATACCTCACACAAAGTAAGTAGCATATGATTACACACTACACACATTAACTCTCCTCTTCCTTGTCACTACTCTGGATATGCTATCTACTTCCACCATATCTTAGTCTTGCTAAAAACTCACCAAAGTCCTTAACTTTCCTTAACATCAAACATTTTCTTGATAACTACTCTTTTTCTGAATCTTTCACCATCTCTATATCTCTCTCTTTCTCTAATTAATACTCTCCCTCGCTCATTTATTTCTTACACATTCTAACAAAATGTTATTTGCATTCTACTGAACACCATAAATATGAAATGAAATGAAAATTTATTGAAACTGTATCCCACAGATTACATAATATACTATAATCATTCAAATAATCATTCGTTATCAATCCATTGCAAAATGTGTTCTAACCTATAGCTATTTTCTTTTTAGATTTGTTTATTTACATTCTGATCCCAATATGCACAACTCCAGGTTATTGTATTGTATTATTATTGTATTGTATATTGTATTTGTGACCATCATATTGCTGTCCTATCCTTGTTTATACTTATCTGACCTACTGTACTTCTAGGGTTACATTTTCTTATATCTTCCTCTTAATTCATTCTTATCCATTTCTCTATAATTTTTGTCTAAATAGTTCCCTATCATTTTTATATTCTACTCTGCTTTCACAGTTAAAATCTTTCTAATCATTATTTCCTCATCTAAATTCTTCCATTTTTGTTGCTGAACCTGTTCTCTCCATAACTTTGTTTGCCTTCAGTATAATAAACAATGAGATTCCATATTGGTTTCTCTACACATTGCACATTTTTTACCTCTTTATCATATTCTAAACCTTTTAAATTCATAACTCCGGTTCTAGTCCATGCAAATCTTCCTTACCTGCCTTACACATTGTTCTAGATATTTTTTCCCTATCCCATACTCCTTTTATTTTCCTATAAAGTTTCAATGAACTCTTTTCATATTATACGAAATATTTCTGATCTTTCAATATCTTCCAGTCTTAGGTTAATTTCTTTCCAGAATCCTCTGTTTTGGTATTCCCTATTTATTCATATGTTTTCCCAAACCTATCTGTTGCAAAATTTCCTGCACTTTGAGATACCATGTCCTTTTTTCCACTTACATTTCTCTTGTGTACTGAAATCATTCATTAATATCATTCTCTTCCAATGTGGTAATTCTGTATATGTATTTTATAATTCTTGTAATAATTTTTATATTGGTGGAATGGCTACCTAATTCTAGCTGCTCTATACTATTTGGGGATATTATCAGTTAATCTAAGATCTGTTTACAAAAACTTCAAATTATTTTAACATCTTTCCATGCTTCCTCTGTACCCCATATTTCTGCCCCATATAACATTTTTGCTTCTATTGTAGTATAAATTCTTTCCACCCAATTTACTCTTATATATGGAATTTTTCTTAAACATGCTCTTATAACATTAATAGCTGCTTTTCATTTTGCTATTGCTATTTTTTTCTGTTCATTCTATTAGAGCTTAATCTTGTTCCTAGATAATTAAATTTCCTTATCCCATTTAACTGCTATTTTCATCCTTTCTCAATATATAACCTCTTTTAAAAACCATGATCTTTGATTTCTTTTCATTTATTTTCAATTCCCATTCATTACAAAAAGATTTACTATTTCAATTGCCCTTCAATCCTCCACAGATATAGATGCAATTACTATAACTCATCTTTGAATCTCACCGCCACGGGTGGCCGAAGTCTTTAAGATGTGGACTGGTGAGCGGGAGATCTGGGTTCAAATACCGCCAGTACCATCCTCCCTTACTGAGGTTTTTTTCAGGTTTCCCTTAGTCCTCATAAATGGCAAATGCCAGGGAGGTACCCTAAACTTAGACCTGAAATGATTCCTTCCTTAAAAAAAAATCCTTTCCCAATATATCATTTCATCTCATGTATCATCAGTGTCCATCTCCTGTGGTGCCTCTGTAGCAAAAACGGGATTTAAACACTATCCATTTACCTTTGAGTCTCATCCTGAATGTCATCAATATAGAGATTGAAGAGTATTAGACTTAATTTACAGCCTTAACTTAATCCTATTTTACTCCGCATATTCCATTACTTTATTACTTGAAAATTTGAATAGTTAAAAAAAATATTACAAAAGATATATAGTGAGAACCTGTTTTGTGTCAAATTTTCAAGTAATAAAGTAACGGTTCATATGCAGAGTAAAACATGCAATTTTATATGTATTGCTTACTCCTTTTCTTTTTAATTTTAAACACAATGCTTCACTATGATGGTATCAAATGCCTTCTCAAAGTCTATAAATACCACATAAACCCTTCCCTTTTTATTGCTTAAATATTATTGTCTTTATTATAACACATATTCTGATATTCTTCTCCTTGCTGAAACCTATTTCAAAACTCTGATAATTTCCTCTCCTTCTCTACCATTTCTGTAATCTACTTGCTAGAATTCTAGTAAAAACCTTTCCTAAAATGGAAAGAAGACTTATACCCCTATAATTAGCTGAAATTCCCTTTATATATGGATACTATCTAGCCCATTCTCCACATATTGGGTATCTCCCTTACTTCCATTATGTTATTAAATAATTTAACCACTGTTTTTCTCCTAGTATCTTCTTTAGCCCAAACATTCCAAATTCTCCGGGAATACCATCAATACCATTTGCTTTCTTCACCTTTAATCTCTTAATTGGATCATAGAATTCTTTCTCCATAATTTCCATAACTAAGTCATCAATAACTTCCTAATTTCCATGAAATCTGTTTCTACTTTAATTAAATTTTCCTGCCCTAATAATGTGTTAAAATAAATGCACCAACTCTCTGGACTTATATTTTTTCCCTTATCCCATTTCTGTACAAATTTTATGTTAAAATAAACACACCAACTCTCTGGAGTTATATTTTTTTCTGCACAAACTTTTAACTACTGACCATATTTTCTTTGTATCGTGGGTTTTTGCTGTATAATTCAACATTTAACTTATTTTTTTTTACCTCGTTTCCTCTTTTTGTCCTCAATGAGGCACCTACATCCCCACCTAAATACGAAGAAATTTTCTGCTTACTCTTCTTTCCCCTGATTGTCTCCAATTTCTTAGCTCTTGAATTACTCTTTTCTTTGCCATTTGACAATCTTTATCAAAACATTTCCTTTTGTTGTCATCATAAACCCCTGTTTTCATCCCCTACCCATTTCACACTATATTCTAATTTCTCAACTGGCTGCTCTACTTTATTTGTAATTATTAGGCTCTCTATTTCTGCTTGTAAAAATTTACCTCTTTCCAAATTTAGCTCTTTACAAAATGGGCCATATTTCTTTTCCCCTCATTTATATACCTCAATATGTTTACAGCTTCCTTTACACACTTCTTTCCTGTCTTCCCTTGCTTCCCCCAATTTTAATCTCAGTGGGAAATGACAACTCATTGGTACCATTTTCATAACTTCAAAATCTCTAATCAAATTATCAATAATATATGAACACAACATAATCTACCACACTTTGTCCATTCTTGGTTCCAAATGTAAAATATCCATCTAAATCAGCCCTCTCATTCCATTACATGGCATAAGATTATTTTCTTCACAGAAATGTAAGAATTTTTCCCATCTTCATTTGAGAACTTGTCCTTGCTACATCTCCTCTCTACTTCAAAATCCAAACCACGCTCTTAATTTAGGTTACTGTATCAGTTCTCCTATGCTTGCATTAAAGTCACTTGTAATTATTATTTCCACTTGTTCATATTTATTTTGAAGTTCCTCAATACCATAGCTTACTTTTCTAAACATATTTGTATCATAATACTATGATGTCCAGTGAGGGCTATACACAATACAAATACATAATCACTTTTTGGGTAAATGCTAAGAAAAGATAGCCACAACACTGAGTAACTCTCTAATCTTCTCTTACTACAAATTCTTTTCTCACAAAGCATCACAAGCTACCTGATACCCCTCCCTTTATTCTGAATTTTTACAACCCTTACACTAAAAAAATCAAATCCTAGGATTTCTATATTCACTTTCTGCCCTAACTATGTTTCTACTATCAGTATCACATCTTCCACTTTCAATACTCGTAAAATTTCACTACTTCACTTCACACTTTTTCCAGTAAACCTTCAACATTCCAACTCACTATTGATAATTCAAATCCCCATAATGAACCTTTCTTTCAAACCTAAATTTATCCAACCTCACTTGATTTCTTGTGCATATGTGTATCACTTCCCTAGTGCTTCTACCATCTTCAACTTCCAGGATGCTACCAGCTGGCATAGATACTACACTTAAACCCTCAACTTCCATATGCCCAAACCAGCTGTTGCTCCCAAGGCCAACCTTCATGTGACCTCAATTAGCTGAGCTGATGGTTGGACTTACTTCATTAATTCCATAAATACGGTTCATACCCTGGAAAATATTCTCCCTGTAACCTTTAAATTTACAGACCCTTAATCTAAGCCATGCAATTCCTTTGCTTTCCTTTCTATTACATTTATTTGTATAATTACATTCTTCTTTCTGAATCAACCTTAAAATCTTTATAAAAAATGTGAAACACTTCTTTTCTGATTACATATATAAAATATGCTAATCCATATCTTTAAACTACCTCCAAAATGCCCTCCACATCATAATATCCCAAGTCATTCTTCACCAAGTATTAATATTTCAATTTTTTTTCTTTCTGTTTCAAGCATTCTATCCCAATACACTCTTCTGCAGGCTGATGCATCTGAAATCTATATTTCAAAACCTATACATCATCATCCCTTTCATATTTAATTCTTCCAGTTTTAACAAAGTCCTACCTTGGCTGCATTTCACAGAATGCCCACCCTTCAAAACATACCTAACATTAAATCCATTCTCTCCTAACTTTCCTCTATTTACCAGATTTCTATTCCATATATCCCAACTTGATTCCATTAAAACATAATACAATGTGTCCAGTAGAACCACTATCAATAAAAGTGAATATCTCCTCACTCATTTAAGCCAAAAAGAATATGATTTTCATCTTATTATGTAGAATCTCTCCAATTTTTGTAACAATGATATTTTTGAAGCTAGTGCACCTGCACATGGTATAATAATACATAGAGTTTTGTGAAATGGCATAATCATAAGTCAAAGCATGCCATACATTAACTTTAGGGCTATCACATTCATATTGCAATATGGCATGGATTTTCTTCTCCCCATATTCTACAGTTATGCCAGTGCACTTTACCAGACATGTGAAAGGTGGCTTCATCTGAGAATGTGACATGATTGAGGAATTCATTGTCATCATCAATATGAGATAACAATGAAATGGCCCATATGGGTTTTATCATTTAGCTGCAGCTTCTGCAATATTTGGATTTGTATGCTCTAAGTCACAATCTTTTATGAACAATATCATAAACAATGAACTTTGCAATATCCAGATCTGAACTGGCCCGTCAAATTCATTTCTGCAGACTGTAATGAAATGCTTACCTAACATCTTCAATTTTAGCTGCAGATACTGTTATTTTTCTGCTTCCTTTCTTTTTTAACACAGAACCTGTTTCTAATAGTTGATTATTCCATTTTACAATAGTATGATACTCCGGAGCATTTGCACCATATTTCTGCTATAATCTTCTTTGCACTGCAATTGGGAACTTTAGTAGGCTTACCAATAGCAACATTTCACTTTCTACTGAACTGTGAATTCTGCCATTTTAACTCTATATGTTAAGTAGAAGTTGAGAATTCTGTATCTAACTATGCTTTTATAATACAGTAAAATCCTTTGTATTTGGAACCCAAATAACTGTAAATATGGGTCTAAACCCGCAATCTTGGGTTTAAAAGGCAAGTATTATTACCACTACACCACCAGGACCGACTATCAAATCCTATATTTGATACAGATCTGAATACCAAATCATCCCAAAAAGTAAACCTGGAATTACTCTATTGTTAATTATTTGCAAGTGCACATTTTCTTTAGTTTTTCTTCTAAAATATCATGTATAAAAAAATTAAATAAAACTGAACTTTACTTACAGCCCTGTCTCATTCCCCTTCTGTTCCTGTATGTATTCTGTCACTGTGTCCCTGGAATATTTAATACCAAATTAATTCTCATAATATAACATTTGTAACATACATATAAAATTTCTACTGACTCCTTTGCTTTTTAATTTTAACCATAGAGCATCTTTGTTCATGTTGTCAAAAGCATATTCTTCTCCCCCTTTTGTTACTTTAATACTTATTTACAATAATTCTATCTCAGAAATATATTAACTGTTCTCCTCCCTTTTTTAAAACCTGCATGAAATTCTGAAAATGTATTACCTTTCTCTGCTCATTCATGTTATCTAGTGGCCAACATTCCAGTAAACATTTTTCCTATTACATAACCTATTACTGATAATAGGCTAATATAATTAACTAAAATGTTAATTGGAACTTTGAAGCTAATCATATAATTAAGATCATTGTATGATTGAGTAAACAAGCAATAACAGTATGTAGTTCGATTTAATCATACAGTGTTCTTAATCCATATAATAGTTTGTCCTGTTGGTTTAATGGTAGCCATACTTGCCTTGTAGACCCAAGGTCATGAGTTCAAACCTGACCAAGGTCAAGGATTTTTATAGGGCATTAAAATCCTAAGTATTGCTTCCTTAGCAAAGTTATGGCTCCAGTGTATAAATTTATGACATGTAAAAGAAACTCAAGCCTGAACAAAGAGACCTCTGAGCAAAATTTATTGGCCATTTCATGCCCTGAATTGAATGAGTGTTATTCTTAAATAAACCAAATACATAATCTATAATTAACAGGGTTCTCAATATCCCCCTTAACTTTATAAACAGGTACAACCAATCCTATTCTCCATTTTTTGGAATCAACCTTCCCCCATTCAATATTTTACTAAATAATTTAACTAACATTAATTGCCTCTTATTGTCCTTACACCATACTTTTCAAAACTCTGTTAGAATTCCATCAATCCCACAAGCTTTATCTTACGTTAATTTTTGATTTGGTAGCAAACTTCACTATCCATAGCTTCCATCTAAAGCTTAAATATAATGATAATGCTCTCCCGCAATTTCTAGCTTAGGAATCTTATCTACCTCAATTTTGTCCTCTCTTAAAAAGGCCCCATTCCCTTCCTTGGTTTTCTTCAAGTGCATCAGTCCTCCCTCACATTCTGCGATCTTATTTATTTCTCCTTCAAAGTTAGTTATCATTAATTTAATTTCCTCAATTTTTCCCTCCCATTTTTCTTCAATTCTTTTCTTTTCTTTTCTTTTCTTTTCTTTTCTTTCTTTTTTTTTTTTTTTTTTTTTTTTTTTAAATCCCCAGTTCTTCATATCTTTCTTAATTTCTCCCAACATAGTCATGAGTTGTTTCGTCCCTGAACTTGATTTTAGTTCTATATCGCTAATAACTAACATTATTAACACAAAAATAAACAAGGATCAATGCCATTTCTCTTTACCCCTCCAACTCCACTATACTTGATTTTTCTTGTGTTAAATATATTGATTCTCAAACAGAAAACGGTACTTTGATTGCTATCTTTCCAAGTGGGATCAAACACATCCTTCTCTGCCCATGTCTTGCAATCAACCTTAGCCTTGAAGTTACCACAACATATCGGACCTTTGTTGTACTTCTTACTGGCACTGTATCTGAAGTTAAATTCAGGCCATAATAAACTTTACCATAAAAATGAATAGCAGCTTTTTCATATTACCAAATAAATTTAGCTCTGGTGGTCTGTTGGTACCAGATATTACAATTAATTTGCATGTAAAATCTTATTGAACACTTGAAGTCATAAAAACATTAACTTCCCCACTTGGAACACCACAGTCTTACAAATATGCAGCAGGATGCATTGAAGCACCTTGGCACTCAACATCTAACATGTAAATTGGAGTTACTTCAAATAGATTTGGGGGGGGGGGAAGAAAATGCATTTGCAGAGGGGTTTATGTCAAACTGAGGAAAATACATGGTTTTCATACCTTATAAATATTTCATTCTAAAAAGTTCCACAGCTCTTGATAAATTATAGATTTTTCCTTTCAGTACTAAATTTAATTGGAAGAGTGATAGAAAAGGTATAATTATTATTTTATAAATTAATCTGATGCTCACCAAAAGACTATATAACAACTTTTAGAAGAAAAACTTTTGAGCACATAAGCTGTACAAATAATAGTTTAACCTACATGGATGCAGTTTTTTTCTTTGCAAACAGCTCAGTAGTCAGTAACTTAATTCACTGTTAACTAAAGCAGAGATCTTTGTATTTAAAAACCTACAACAGAAAAATAATTAATTTTATCATTTATTCTCCTGCTCTGCCTACTGCAGAAAGTTGAACCTATTGCAGTTTTTCCAAGTATGCAAATAATGGCTGCTCTATACTATCAACAGTATTCCAGTAAATGATTTAAGAAAAAAAAAAAAAGCACAGAGAATAGATATGCTGGATGATGAATTTTTATTTAAAGTAACTTAAGTTTTATAAAAATTATGAAATCCTAATTGTAAAACAACTGCCAATATTATCTATCAGTATTATTCTTCATTGCTTAAAACTCCATGGTATTCAACCTACATATATATACATACATAGATTCATATTTGCATGTATTCATTTAAGACTACGTAAAAACAGAATTTAGCAATAACAAATGATGAAATGTCAAATACTGATTAAACAGAGGAAATATAGTTGCTATAGATTGAATTATTATTTCTTAAATGTAACTCTTGTTATGTGACATAGTAAAAGTTGTACATATATTAGCACTCTCTTTAAATTTCTTCACAGACAGCAGCAAAGAAGCATTGCTGAATTATATTTTTCTTAAAATATTTTGGAATGATTTTTCTTTATATTTTGAAATGATGTTGTATGTTCCTGCTCATGTACCAGTTTTGCCATAGAAGACTAATCTGTGCATTGAACCATAAAAATAAATATTTTATCTTATACCCTCCCATACCAGAACTTCCACATGTTATGAGATAAATAATATATGAATTTTATCAATAGGTTCCTGTGCATAAATTTTATTAAAATGATTCAAAGCAACCAAAGACAATTAAGTCAAATATATTAAATGTCTGCATATACAAATATACAGTATTAGAATTATTACAATATTGTTAGTCACAAACCATTACAAAAAATAATAAAATTAATTAAAATAAATTTTAACCTTCAAGGTTAGGATTATACAATCCTCAACTTAATTTCCTCAAACTTATCTTCCGCTACAGTAGTTCATATATCAGATATTGTGAAAAAAATTTGTAGTAATACTAATGAAATTAATAAGGCATGCTAATACAAAATGGTGCTAAATTAACCAAAAGCATTTGCCTGTTATAGTAAGAGACTATTATGTACAGTTTGTGGTGTGAATGTGATTGAAGTTATGTGTTGCGCAAAACAATTATTCTTTTCTTCCACATTTGCCTATGTTTAAGGAAATGTTAAATTTTTATGTTATTTGAGCAGTCTTTGGTTTATCTATTTATTATAAATTTTATAAACTAAAATTGTAGTTGAGCTTATTTAGTATGCTCTCATCAGTTAAATTAAAAATATATTTCTATAAATTATTAGATTAATAAAATTATATACATGGTTAGTTTTATCATTTTGAAAGAAAACAGTTAACATAAAATGATTGATTACAAGAAGACAAGCGCATGTTAAATGACAATGAGAAATGACAAAATTGATGTATCATGCTCTGATAGATGCAAACGGCTATAAGTATGATTGAAACAAAAACATTTTATTGCAATTATTTTAATGGACTGCAATTGTCATTCAGCATACATTTTTGCCAGATTTCAATAATTCTTTGTTGACAATAGAAAACAAATTTGTAAATAAAATGCTCTTAACATGTAGCCTTGGTACAACATTTTTCCTTAATGTATAATTGTGTTGTAATCAGTGATTATTTGAACTAAGTCTGGAGGAGTAATTGACTAAGTGTGGGGGAATAATAACACCCCTCCCCCCGGTCACTACCCTGAAAGGAACTCTGCTAACACTTATATTAAATTGTATCATTGATGTGACCTGCTCTTCCTATTTTATTTTATTTTGTTGCCAAAAATTCCAGATAAGGCATCAGAAGTTATGAACTTTCATTGATCTGCTACTATTATGCATCTATATTTTCACATGCCATTATTATCCTGAATTCAGAAAAGGCAATAAAGGACTAACAATTAAAACTTTTATTGCAATGCTATTTGGTTTTGATGCATGAGAATCTACAATATGCATTAAAAAGTTACAGCAACTCAATTACTTTCATGATACATCCAAAAATTTAAACAATGCACTTTCCCTTAATTTAATGACTCAGTTCTTTGTCATCTCCATTAAGAAAGGGAGGGTGTCTGTACTTTCTTCTTTTTTTGACAAATTAATATTTTTCTTCTGACTATATATAAGTTGTTTTGAACACCCATATTGGAAAAAACTACAATTTTTACACATTTTCTTTCATATTAAATCTATAGACCCATTAAATACTCTATTCCTAATCCATTCAGTTACTGACTAGCTAACTGATAAAAAGAAGCAAATCTGAGAGAGATGTTCATATTTTTGTCATACTTGTCCGGGCTTCCAGAATATGTCCTTATTGCTTACATGAAGTTTTACATCTTAGCAACTGGACATGCCACAGCTGGCCATTCCTGTACTCCATCATGGTTATTTTGGTGGAGCCATGCATCATCTGAAAAAAACACAAGCTGTGGGTTATTTAACCCTTCAGTCACTGATGAAAGGAACCATTTGACCATTTGCAATAACTCACAAATGACATGGGATTACCTTGTCATAGACAATGGACACACGTACATTTGTAAGGTTTGAGTTTTAACAAATTTGTTACTTATGTACAGAAGACACTGAAAACTAGTGCTAATTTTGGTAGTGATTTTTTTGATGAAATATTTGCAACAATTTTGCATAATTTGTCTTCTGTTAACACTGTATATCTTCATGGTGATTCTTGTTTTGCACTGAGCCAATAGTATCAAATTTATTCACAAAAACAATAAGTGAATTGTAATTCTGGAAGGAGGTAATTGCCCATGCAACTTTTGAGTTTCTCACAAGTGTGACAAGCAAGAGAGCCGATTCTTATTTATAATAACATTTATACATAAAAAATGCATTGCTGTAGACAGGTGACTTCTCGGAAGTTTGACAGGCAGGAAGACAGACAGGTGAACATTAGTTAGCAGGGTATCCAGCATTGCCCGAGATGCAAAACCCCTTGTGAGCAGTGAGAACATATCCTGGAAGCCCAGCAGTTGCACTGATTTAGCATATTTTAATTATTATTGCACTGATGAGAGCATTCTTATTTATTCTTAAAAACTTATGTTGAATGGCAATTAAATATTCAAAATAGTGTAAAATGTCACTAGGGAAACTCAACTGCTAAAGTGCCTGACTACAAAAGATTAGATAATATGGGATTCAGTCCCCAGCAACAGCAAAGCCGTAGCTAAGGTTCATAGTCTGCTAACCAAATGAGTGACATATTAGTGGCAGTCATACCATTCCTTCCAGTTCTAAAAGGCACACCTTTACTAAAGGTAAAAATAGAAAAAGCTAATAAGAAAAATGTGTTAATAAGGAAGAACAATGATTTTAATTAATTGTAATATATTAATGCATTTGGATAGGTGCAAATTTAGGAAAATATATTTTAAAAAATCACATATTTTATTAAAATTCCTATCAAAATGAAACCATCTTATTACTGAAGATTTAAAACTTTTTAACTACTCTGTCTTATACCAATGCAATCATTTTATTGTCAAATACCCGCAAATCTTATAGAGTGTCATTTTGTCTTTGATAGAATATTTTATATTAATTTTTTAATAAATTAATACATCTGTTTATTTATTAACTGAAATGGAAGAGAAGAATAATTGCTAGACCAATGTACATAAGCGAGTTACTTTATGTATATGTACATATATGTATATTAAAAATGTAATCTATATATTTTATGTTAAATTATTTACTGGAAGAGTAAGACCACTTCTAGTAAACTTTTTTTTTTTACTTCCGAAGCAAAATGGTCTACATGTGTTCATGTATGTAAGTCAAAGCACAAGATCTTTTTGGGAGGGTCCTCAGTGTGTGTGTTCTAATCAAAACAAGTGGGCATTTAGTAGTGAGTAACAGTGCACCTATCATGAGTAAAGGTTAGTTATAACTAGTTTCGTTTGCAGTGAAATGTATGAATGATAAATTTTGCCAGCAGGAAAATGATGCATGCTAAAGTAGACAAATGTATGAAACTTTGTATAAAGCACACAACAAATGTCAGTGAATGGTGTAAATGTTTGGCACCATGAAAAATAAGTTCATTTTTATCACTGCCCTACATTAGAGCTTTAAAATATTACTATTCAAGGAGAGGAACAAAAGAGAAAATTTGGGGAATGAATTCTTAATGAATACAGTTTTTAAAACATTGTGTATTTGATTTTGCACGACATTTAGTGTTGATGGATATGTGTTTAAAATTCAATAAACATTTTACGGTATGTTAGCAACTTAGCAAGTATTGCAGTCATTGAAAGTGTACTATAAGAGAGCAGCCTTTGGTGTAAGAAATGCATGCTTCTGTCTAATGCAGACAAGCAAACTATTTAAAAGTAAATTTGTTTTATTAGTAATATTTCTGAAATCATTATTTATTTATTTGGAAGTCTAATTATATAATTTTTTTATGTTTTTATCTGTTCTGCAGTTCTGTAAAGTAGTATAGTTTTGAGAGTGTACTGAGCCTTTGAAAAACATTTAAATTGTTCACAATAAAGTATATTTTGTTTGTGTTTAATTTATATATGAATATATATCTCATGCTATTTCAATAATTTTATAAAATACTCAGTTATTGTTCCACTACTCTTTGCATCCAGGATCTAATGATGTAACTGAAACTGACTCATATTAAAGTACCGTATATAAAAATAGTATTAATATGCAAAAACTGGTCAGTCCTTCTCTAGTAGCTAATTATGATGTAACAGATAATTTTGTTTGGCTGCTAATTAAACATTAATTTTCAATTTAATTGAAAAATTTGGGAATTACTATAGCTCAACTTTTCTCTCTAATATAAAGAAACATCATTGAATGGTTATATTTATTTGAATATATCTATGATATGTAACATATCTTGTAGACATCTCTATTCATATAACAGTATTTTGTCTGGTTTTATTAGAGCTTAATAAATATACTTTTTAGTGAGAAGTAAGTTCCCTAGTTTTCTATACTCCAATGAAAGAAAATTGGGAAAGGGAAATATACAATGATAGAGTAAACAAGGAACAAAGTAGGGGAGTTGTATGATTAAGAAAAGGTGTATGGAGATTAAAAGAACTAAGAAAGGGTGTTCCAAGGAATTAATGCCCTACTTGTGGAGATAATGAAGATATTGAACAGACAATATTTGAGAGCCAAGGGAGGTACTTGTTGAGGAAGGAGTTATTAAAGCAGAAATGGCTTAAACTAGACAGGAATATGACTTTAATAGAACTTTTCAAAAAGAATAATAGAAACATAGGACAGTTCTAGAGTAAAGTTAATAAAAATGGGAAAAAAAGTAGTTTAAACATAGTTGCATGTTAATTTGAACTTTAATAATTTGGTAATTTTTCAAGTAGGAATTATAAATTCTACATAGATATTGAATTATGTTTATTTAATAGTTTGACTATGAGCCTGGGCTAAATGCCTAGTTATATTCATAATATGTATTTTTCTTATACAAATAATAAATAAGGATTTTTTAAAGGTTTTGTACATTAAAAAATACCTATACATTTTATGGAAGAAAATGCAATAATTTTTCTAGTTATTTTAAAATATTATATTAAATTTAGAAAATATTATCCTGTTACATTTCTTTACTTCAAAGTTAGTCTCCTGCTTTAAGAATGCATTAGCTCTGATTTAAAATGTGTCACAGGGAAGAATCTACCTGATACAGCTTCTTTACTAATTTGTTGTAGTAAACATTTCTTACCTTTGATGTTGAGCAATTTATTAGCTATATTAGATTATTACTCATACCTAACTGCAGTGTCATGCATATTTAAGCGTTTCTTTGTGCCCATTTAAGAACTAACAAGAAAGCTAACCTTACAATTATGTTGGTATTTTGCCCATTATATCTGTCTTTAGTAACCAAAAAGGTCAATATTTCATACAATTGTTATTCTTATTCTTGGAACATTATATGCATAATATTGTGCTACAACTAACTGAAGTGCTAAAAGCCTATAAATAAACCTAGGGCGTAGATAAAAGGTAAAAGAAGATGATTCATATGTGAATAATGGTACTGAAATGCCTCTTAATCTTAACTCTGTTTTTATTCTTAGCATAAAATATTGAACAGGTTGACTTTAAAAGAATGCATTTCATTTTGCCACAAATGTATGCTACAGTTCATTGCTTTTTCTATTTTCTTGCTTATTCATCATAGAAATTTCATGCAAAATATTGCCTTTATTACATTATCAATGTATATAAAAACAACTCAAAGTAGCATGGTTAACAGCAGCATAGACAAGACAGGTATTACATTAAGGGGGTGCAGAAACATGAAAACTAACTAACATGCTTTGTTTCTCTCACTCTCTCTGCTTAGGCCTAGAATGCTTCCTTCCTTAAAAAAAAAAAATTCCTTTCCGAATGTATCATTTCATCTCATTTATCATCAGTGTATCATTTCATCTCATTTATCATCAGTGTCCTCAGTAGTAAATCAGTGGTGCCTCAGTAGTAAAAACGGGCATTAAACAATAATCAAAAAAAAAAAAAAAAACTCTCTCTCATAAATGTGCATACCTACATACATGCAAACTTAAAATTTAAGTTATACACTGTTAGCAAAGTACATTGTTAAATCATTAATTACAAGAATTGCCCCTTCAGCAGTACATGGTTTTCTAGAACTCAGAATTCATTATGAATGTTATATGAATACTTTTCTGTTTTAGCCATGCAGTTATCAAAGTTTTTAGATCTAAAGTAATATCTTTCTTATAAGTTTCTGTTGTATAGATAAAGGGGATTGGAAAAGACTGAGTTATTTGAAAAGAGATTTACACAGAAAACATTTATTTTTCTTTTCTTTTTGTAGTAGTTACCTAATTATGTTATTTTTATTTTGCATTACAAATACCTATTTATCTGTATTATGTATTCACTTTCCAAATTGAAATATCACATGCAAAATTACTGCTTTCATTTATTATTATAGGCTGCAAATACATCATGTTTTTATGCAGGACATTGTTCATTTCTTTTATGCACTAATTTCATTTGTGTGTGTGTATATATATATATACACCTACATTTTGATTTTGTTTGTAAGTTGATCTTCTTATGTATTTAGCACAATGCTTACAATATGTAAGAGGGAAATAAATTATTGAACATAGAGCTACAGAATAAAAATGAATCTTCGCATTAATTGGACACACTTTCATATATGCTCTTTTAACTAAATATATTGGTTTAAAAAATACATAAAAAATTATACATTTAAATTCTGTGTGTGTGTGTGTGTGTGTGCATGCGTGCGCGTGTGTGCGTGCATGCATGCATTTTTTTCCCCCTTTTCTTTTCTTTCCCCCCCTTCATTTAGAGTATTTTAGAGTAGGTTTACTTTACTTAATCTATGAAAAGCTGGTATAATAATAAGTGTTTAATGCCTGTTTTTGCTACAGTCACCACAGGCAGTGGATACTGATGATACACGAGATGAAATGATATATTGGGAAAGGATTTAATTTTAAGGAAGGAATCATTCCAGGCCTAAGTTTAAGGTACCTCCCTGGTATTTGCCATTTATGAGAACTGAGGAAAGCCTGGAAAAAACCTCAGTCAGGGAAGACAGTCCTGGTGGGATTCAAACCCCAGGCCTCACAAGTCCACGTCTTAATGACCTCGGCCACCCGTGGCTGTAAAAAAGAAAAGAAAAGAAATAGAAAAAAGAAAAACTGGTGTGATAATTACAATCAGTATCTGGAAAAAAATAATTTTCTGATGTTTTCAAGCAGTATTTATGGTAAAATAATAAAATACAGCCAGAATTTACCCTTAATTATGAAGAAAATATTAGCCATTTAAAACAACTATAAAACAAGATCAAATGACTATAATAATCAAAATTGTAAAGTATTTGCTGCCCTTAAGAATATAGGTATCTAATTAATCAATACTGTTTGCACAAATGGAGGAAAGAGTAATTTTTTTTTCTTTCTTTCTTTCTTTTTTGATAGCTGAAGATGAATACCATAGAATGCTTTTCAGTTGAAATGTTCTTATTTGTGAAAGTTCCATACATTAGCATAAGATATATATTCTTTTACTTTTTGCATAAATCAAATCAGTATAAATTATTAACTATGATATAATTGCATATAGGCACAGTCACTTTCAAAATGAGTAAATATTTTTAGCATCATCAAGAAATAATTCTTTAGAAATGCAATTTATTTCAGAACAGAAAAACCTGACTTATGGTGTCTGTACAGATGTGTAACGCTAATTACAGAATGTATGTTATTAAATGTAGCTGATACAAAATTGTAAGAAGCTTTTGATGTGCATATCATTATTAGTTTTTCTGATTTATTTTGTATGTAAATGAAAGAATATCTCCTTGAATGCACAGTGATTAAAGTAAGCAGAAGAATGGTTTATAAGATATGAACTTGTTTGTTTGCTATATTATAATTGTTAAAAATGTGTGAAAAATGAAAGAAACTTGTGTACCTTGGATACAAAACTACCAGTGAGAAAGTGTATTAACGTTATAATTTCTTTTTATGGAGCTTCTTTGTTATGTGCACATATCATAATTAGAAAAACACGTATGTGATAATTTGTTAGAGGGAATAATGCTATTACGAAAATGTGTCATATTTGTTGTCTATATTAATTAAGTTTTTTCTCTTTTTTATATCTCTCTCACTCCTTTATTTTTTTTCCTCTGTAATAGGGAAACCTCTTGGCAGTAATTCTGTCAATACAAACTTTTAAGTAGTTGCATTTTTAAACTGAAATAGTATGAAAAGAAAAACAATATTATTGAAAATTTGACATAATATAAAAGGAACAATAGTTTTTATCTACAAATATTCCTGTGGAATCATTCCATAAATTTCAGTAAGCCATATACAGTGTGATCTAACACTTAGCAAAACTATGCTGCCTAGTGGTTCAGAATTTTTTAGGCTTTTCTGTCTATACTATACTTATTTGCTTAAGTTGTGTTAAAAATTTTATTTCTTCTGCTTTTAATTTTCTTTCCTGTTTTCCCTTTCTATTTTACTAAATGCTAGAGTATATTCTATTTATTTTTTATTCAAATTTTTCCTGGTTCTAAGCAAAGAGGATTTACTTTTTCCTAATCTCCATGAGGTTTAGGAAGAGAATGATTGACTTTGATTTTCTTTTAGTAAAACTGTAACTCACTTAAATAATTAATAGGAAATGGTGATAAAATTTTATTTTTAAATAATATAATAATAAATAGCAATTGTGTAAAAGTTAAATCTTGTGGAGGTTAGATGCAATTGTTGCAGCTTTGGTGGTCCATTGATTGCCTACTTAACATACTTATTCTCCTACACTTAATTAGTCTGTATGTTTGGATATATGCTCTGGTCTGTGCCATTTTCTACTTTCTTATGTGTCCTTCTAAGTTGTATATGTGAGGAAAGAAAATGCTATTCACAATAGAGATTACTAATTATATTGTTGTATAGCTGACAGAATTATAGACAGTGTACAGAAATATGGTGGTGCATAGTTGTTATGATATAATCACATTTAAAAATTGAATGGGCTGTTCATGACTGAAAATATAAAAGTATTATTATGAACATGTATATATCAATATACAATTAGGAAACATTATTTCTACTTCAAGAACCCTGTACAGATTTATCAGCAATGTTGAATCACATATTACATGACTAAGTCTATATTTTCCTTCAGTTAAAAAGATATATCAATTTTATAACCTTTCAAACATGCTGTTCCAATTTTTCCATGCATTTCAAAACATTCATTCCTAATACTGATGTAGCACTATTCGTGAACAGCCTAAATTGGGGTATTGCATTCAATTTATTGGATACAAGGAAACTTAAAAGATGAGTATATTCTTAAATAGACTCTAATTTAGGAGCATATTGGATTAATTGCAAATTATTTCATTTATTTAATATTCCACAAATTTCCTCTTTAAAATAAATTATGGGCAAGTCTTGACTAATCAGTAAGCTTGAAAAACATATTTCTTTAAAAAATAAATAAAAATATTTGCTATTTCAGCCCTTTCAGCTGAAAGGAATAGCAGATTTTTAACTGCTGTTAAAATTGAAATTTATTTTTTTACTTGATGTAAGGGTAATGATGTAATTCAAAAACTATCCCCTTCCTTTGCACTTCATAATTTATACTATAAAATATGCTCAAAATGACAGACACTTTGTTTAACCAAATATTTTTTTATGTTAAAGATGCATTAGATGAATATTTCAATATAATTAAATATACAGGTTCCCTCCCCCATAAATATTAACTTTAAGTAACATTTGCCAGGATCTAAGCACCAGGGTAAGTTACAAGTCTACAATGTTTGCAACATACCTGGAAATGGGCAAGTATGCAGATTCTTATTATTCTTTTCTTCTTTAACATTCAGAATATCAGAAATAACCTTAAAACAAATTAATAGAAAGAGCTTATTATTCACAACTCTTTTAATGAGATTATGTTAATTCATAAAAGATGATATTAGTGAATTAGTGAGGATATAATTTATTTGCCTTCAATATAAATACTCTTACTTAATGTGAATGATATATCATTGTGCTGCCTTCAACAGTTGCTGTGTGTGAATCTTAAAAATTGCATAAAAAAGGTTGCAATTTTTATTTAATTTATTTAACTAATCTGCTCCTTTTATTTTACCATCCATTCCATTTTTACACAGCTTTACAATAACAGCAAAAGAAAAAGAAAGAAATATCTATCTACCCATCATTCCATCCTGGAACAGGGATGCCTTTTATGTGGAAGGTTTCAATAACCAAGGAGAATTTAGTTGCACTTATCTTCCTACAGAGGGCAGAATGATAGTAAGCCCATCTCATTCATTTCAATCTGGCAGGGAACTAAGGTATTACTTGGACCTGAAATAGTCAATTTTGTCCAGAGACTTCTTTTTCAGGAGAAAGAAATATGAAATATTATTATTAATTAAGGAAATATGTTTTAGTAGTAATAATAATAATAATAATAATAATAATAACAACAATAACAACAATATAAATTTATTGCTGTCAATAGACTCATTTACATAAATTTCAGACATTGTCAAAATACTAGAGTAACAAAGCATAACTTATTCTTAGAACAAGTTAGTACATGATTGCGAGAGTTAAAATTGTTTACCTGTAAATACTGTTAAGATTACAATTGATTACAGTTCATCCAATGAATATAAACTTCTGTTTACAAGGTATTTCTTCAACTGATACTTAAATTTTGATTTTTCTACAGATTTAATCTCTGGTGGCAATTTATTGTACAAAAGGGTACCTCTTAACATTTACATCCTTACATACTATTTGTTCATTATAAGCATACCTATGATAATCTTTACTATTTCTAGTGTTATAGCTATGAATCTTATTATTTTTATAAAATTCTTTGATTCACTGCATAATATAGACTTAATACACATAGAGAGAGTAGACAGCTAGCATTCCATGCTTTATAAATGCATCCTTACATGACTTGTCTATATTCCAATTTAGAAATTAGACTAATACACTTTTTCAATAATATAAATAATCTATCCATATGCACTTTTGCTGCAGCCCCCCCCCCCCAAACCTCAATACCATAGTGTAGATGAGGGTATATTATACCATAATAGATCATTTTTAACTCATTTGAGCCAAACACATCTTTAAAAAATCTCAATAGATAGGTTGATTTACTTATTTTGCTACATATTACATCTATATGCTTTACCTAATCCATATACCTAAGAACTTATATGTGTCTACCCTCTCACAGATTTTATCTTCAATCATACATATATCCTCTAGAGCATTACTTTTAAATGGATCAAATTTCATAAATTTTGTTTTATCCACATTGCATATAAGATTATTGTTTTTTAAGTATTTTATAATTTGCTCTGAACTCAGAGAGATTGCATCCATTAGAGATCCTATTACACTCACCCCAAGAATTTACTGTCATATCATCTGCATAAGAAGTAATAATAGAATTGCACAGCTATATATATTAGAAACATTAATGGGCCTAAGAGGAACCTTGTGGGACTTGTGGATCTTTTATAGTATTAATTTCAGTTTTTTGTTTTCTATGCATAAGGTAGGATTTGCATATTTCATGGGAATTTCCTCTGATCCCGTAAGATTCCAACTTACATAACAAACGATTGTGTCTGACACTATCAAATGCTTTTGATAAATCAAAATATACCGTGCCCACCTTTTTATTCTGTTTTAATAAAGTCAACACTTGATGAACTAGCCATCTAGCATTAAGCAGCCCCTTCTGGTACACATCCAGTCTAACTCACTGTTTATCCTATCAATTTTTCTCATAGTGATATCATATCTCCTAAGAATGCCACTTATCACTATTTTAGAATTTGAAGCTTTACAGTTTATACTAGCTACTAAGTCCATTGTCTCCCCTATTATTTCTTCTGCCTTAACCCCTTTCTTAACATCACTACCATGAAGCACTACCACTGCAGGATTTTCCTTTAATAAATCAGTTTGTTCCACCTTTTGTTTCAGTTCATTAATTTCAATACCCGGGTAACATCTCACATCATATCCCCGTTTTCTTAATACTTCACCAGAAAATTTCAGTAAAGAGTCACCAAGTAATACAGGCCTTCTTTCTGTTAAAGTCTTAAAACTTTTTTGAGACTCCTCAATAGTACAATCACTATTTTTTGTCATTACAGGACGCCAATACACCAAACCTGTTCTCGCGGCACAGATCTCCCAAATAATTGTGCTTTTTCTTGCTTCCAGTAATAGCACTGCTGGTGAGGTTACATCTTCTCCCCTTTACCTCTACTTGCAGCCATTCACCATCATTGCTATTTTGGTTTTTGAGTGATGCGTTCTCATTTTTTAGTGTGTCTATTAGTGCTCTTGATTCCTGAAGTTCCTTGTTTAGGATTTCAATTATTTTGTAAAGCGACGCTATCGTTTCGTCCGTTCCTGATTCTCGCGATGAATCATCACCACGTGGCAAGGTCTCTTCTATAGTTTTTTTTTGCGCATACTGAGTGCTTTTACACGTTCTTTATTTGTACTAATATTAGAAGTACCGTCTAACTTTACTACCATAGAATTTTCACTACTTGTGGTGTCAATTCGATTATTCTTATCATCTTTCATTACTTCACTAGAGCACGCACAACTAGTCCCGGCCGCCATATTGAATATTCGCATATGAGGATTAAGGTCCTTTTGATTCACTTCTTCATATATCCAATATTGAATTATGCTCTTATCGTGATATAATGTTTGTAATATTTCTATCAAACATTAGAAACATCTACAAACATTAGAAATGTTAATTCATCATTTTACCATAGTGAATTTTTTAAGGTAATCTTTAATGATATTTAAGGATACCTTAAGAACAGTAAAGGTTATAAACATATTAATTTAGGCCTATTAATTACATAATATACAGAATTTTCTGAAGAAGCAGTGAGATGATCATTCAAGATTTAAACATTCATAAAATGGATAATGTCATCCAGGAATGAATATTTATATCATTTTGAGTTGAATGCAGTGCTTAAGAACAATTTGGCATTTCTTTGTATAGAGTTTTAGGTGTCTAATCCTTTTTAACATAATTTTTGTGTTTTTCTTTCTTTCCAACTTCTTATTTTCATTGCTTCAGTTTGAATTGAATGATACCGTCTTCATAATGAAAGAACTGCTACATTGTTATTATTCCATTAGTTTTATCTCAGATTCTCAAGTTCTACTGTTTTACCATGATTCAATGCAGTTCTTTTAAAACATTTAGATATAGAAACTTTTTGTAATTATTCATTCCTTATTAATCCATTATTTAGAAACACTCCCATATTGAGCAGTTGCCATGAATAGGCATTTTTCCTGATTAGCTGCTCTCTTTTGATACTACTACTATTAATATTGTACTTAAGGAGCTGTTGACAATGGAGTGGTAACGTATCCTAAACTTAGGTATTCATTTTTTTACACTAAACTCCACTTACTTACATAAAAGTAAGACGCGTTTTGGGAGAATCTCTCCCATCTTCAATTGCTCACTGAACCACCGTTACTCGAAACAATGACTAGACAACCGGATGTTCCTGTGATGGCCTCTATTGGTTGAATCAGGAAGTTGCTGAGCTCATCCATAGGAGGAAACTCAAAATTTATTAGGTTTTCTCTATGTTTTTAATATGAAAATTGTTTCCCAAGTGGATAGCTCCAATGGGCTGTGAAGATGTTTCAGCAGTTTTATTCCCAGTTTTATTTCACGATTTTTGGTCCAAAAGTGAGCTGCTACTGCTGATTTATCCACCTGCTTAAACCGAATATTCCTAAAATGTTCTTGCTCAATTACATAGGCAAAACAAAGAGAAATTTGGAGGAAAGAACATTTTAGGAATATTCGGTTTAAGCAGGTGGATAAATCAGCAGTAGCAGCTCACTTTTGGACTAAAAATCATGAAATAAAACTGCTGAAACTTCTTTACAACCCCATTGTAGTTACCCACTTGGGAAACAATTTTCATGTTAAAAAATAGAGAAAACCTAATGAATTTTGAGTTTCCTCCTATGGATGAAATCAGCAACTTCCTACTTCAATCAACAGAGCCACCACAGGAACATCCGGTTGTCTATCCATCGTTTCGAGTAACGGCGGTTCAGTGAGCAACTGATGATGGGAGAAATTCTCCCGAAGCACATGTCACTTTTATGTAAGTAAGTGGAATTTAGTGTAAAAAAAGTAATACCTTCGTTTAACTACTACTATTGTTTAATCAAATATTGAGTTTTTTCCACAAAAATAATTTTTAGGAATATAGCTTTTCAAAATAAAAGTTTGGCAAATAATGATAAACGGAACAAGGAATTTGTGAATTATGAAAATATGTTCCTGCAAAGACAGAACCATTCAAAGAGAGAAAGAGAAAGAGAAAGACAGACACACACAGATGCATATTTCCATCAAACTACCTTCATTGCTCAGCAGCTAGGGTATAATCTGAACCAACTACAGAGGTAGTAGAAGTGGTAAAGTGATTTAAGTTAAGGGCACATAACTATGAAATTCGTTGGCAGCCTTTAAGACAATGCAAATAAAATACAAAATTCACCCAAATATATGAAAATTGTGTCAACTAAGGGTAAAAGAACCAGGTTGTACATACTGGAGCTACAATACAGTGAAAATTGTGAACTTTAAAATAAAAAGGATAAAATGAATGCTGAATTACAACAATAAAAATCAGCCAAGAGTTTATTTAGTATCTTAAAAGAATAAGCATTAATGCTTTATTGTTGATATGCTAAGAAAGCACAAGGTGGCCTGCACTTATCTGGATCTGGCCAGATTATAGTTAATGTATTTCAATCAATTTCACTAAAATATTATTAACAGTTCATAAGTAATTCTTAGAACAAAACAATAAAATAAAATAGAATATTTTGTGGCTAATACATACTATTCTATGTTAACCTTTGTCTTTGATTTGTCAAGTCTCCTACTGGAATATCCAGAAGATGGAGGTTTAACCACCATTTCAGATAACTATTATAACTTCAGAGCATTCTCTCTTAATATCATTTATTTATTTATTCTTCCCCTTATTATTTCTCTATTTTGAGCCCCTTCTCTGCTTACTAAATTTTATTCTTTCCTTAATTACATATTTCTTATCAATTGGCCATGTCCATTTTTTCTTTACTTTGTATAAAAATGTTCCTAAGGCCTTAGCTTATGACTTGTTTTCAAAAAAATTCCTACATGTATTTCTTAACTCATTTTGAACCATTTCTGTTTCAGCAAAATCAATCCCCATTGCCATATAACATTTAAGTACATTTTTTTTCTTTCATAAAAGATGCAAAATCTGACTATCTGTATCCTCTAATTGATGTCTTACCATTGGTTGGACATTTTTGTGCTACTGTTGTTCATTGTGAGTCTAAATGTTTAACTAAGTAGTATGCAGTTCTGGAAGTAAGCAATGAAAATCTCTTTTTATTTGGGAAATATTACTATGTTGTCAGTGAATCTTTATTTGTATACTTTTAATATTTATCCAAAGTTTTGTTCCAAGATTAATTTTCAAATTATGCCTCACATGTAAAGTTTTATAGAGATAGGTTTGACTAGTATTATCCCTCTGCTAAGTCTAAAACATTTGAAAGGTACAAGGGAAAAACAATCAATGTCCATTTGCTTTTATGGGCCTTCATGGTTTAATAAATCAAAATATTATTACAATAAAAAAATCTCTTTCTACTACCAGCCATGCTCCTACTGAATAGAGAGGTTCTCATTTTTCCATACTGATGAAAAAGACAACAGACTGTTGAAAATGCAATGAAACACACCAGTCTCCTTCAAGGCCATCCCTCTAACTATAGCCTTAGCGATTTCTCTAAAATTTATCTACCTGAAGAATTGAACATTAAATTTTCACATTAGATGTACACAGAGAAATTTCCAGGGTATCCCATTTCATATGAATTTTATCTAAACATATTTCGTATCTCATATTTTGGGTATATCCAATCTGACACTTGCTCTGCATATACCAAGTTCAAAGGAACAAAATCTATTCTTAAATGGAAACTTAATCACAGCAGTAGTGCAGAAGAAGTTAGTAAAGAAGTGAAATGGTTAGAGACTCTTAATTTATTTCATCAAAAGAAGGCTGAATGAGGTATTCTATCAGTGAAAGTATGAAGCCAAAGCTAAAGTTAGCAAACCCCTGAACATGAGGTATTACAAATCCATAGATTTCATGAAAAACTTTCCAATGCCAAATATTAGTACAAATAATTTCTTCTACAAATGGCAGGCATCATTTTACATGTTTAATGTGCATGCTCTCACTTCCGCAGATGTATACTAGTATACCTGCTATGAGACCACAGCAAGAAAGGGAGCTGGGCAAGTTGCATCAATGTGTTTGACTTTTGTTTTTATCCCCTGGACCCAATAATTCAAAATTTTGAAATTTTTTGTGATTCATGCATGCCCTGGCCAAAATAATTACACCATTATGCAATTCATGTTATAGTTCATTTGGATTTAGTTTATTTATGGAGGCTCTTTAACATCTCAGGTTATCAACATCCCATAAATCAGGGTGTGAAACAACCAACAAATTTTGCTCATAGGGCTGTTTTTTCAGACTTGAGGTTCTTTATTGTGCCGTAAATGTGTGATACAGGACCCACAGCTTTACTTTGCTTCTGAAGGAAGTCATACTTAGGATTTTTACGCCCAAAAAAATCCATTAGTCCTGGCTGGGATCAAACTCGCAACTTGGGTTTAGGAGGCAAGTATGGTTACCACTACACCACCAGGACTGACATGCTATGGTTCATATATATAACAGATTTGAATCAGTAAAAGTGACTTTTCCCTTAGAGGGCATAGTTATATGGAATGTGACAAAGATATGGGTTTAATAAATCAAAAAACCCATGCTGAAATACCCAACAATTGAATAAGCACATCAAAGGATGGCACGTGAAACCATCTTCTTTCACTATCATAAAGTGTTCCCAGAATATTTTTAAATTGTGGTCTTCATTTCTTAATAAATAATACAGAAAGACATGTCCAATGAAATAAGAGAAATACGAGAAATTGTAGTTGACAAAACCTCCTCTAAAACTATATTTTTAGAGTGAGCAACTCAAGATTGGAGAGATTCTCCTGAAATGCATATTATTTTTATGTAAGTAAGTGGAATTTAGTGTAAAAATTAATACCTAAGTTTAGGATATATTACCACTCCATTATTAACAGCTTCATAAGTACAATATAGTTAGTGGACTTTGGTTGTTTTCATCTCAAATATGTGTACTTTGACTTAAAAAACCATTTCTATATAATCCAAAATGCCTAATTTTGCAGCATTTTTAAACTTGAAATTACATTCCTGTTGGAAAGTAAAAAGTAGATTTTGATTGTTTTTCCCTTGTACATTTTATTTGTTTCCTTATTTCTTTATGAGTGTTGACTTTAGGCTATAACCAATACTTTACTATATTGCTGCCCCATGCCTTGAAGTACATTTACCATTGATAAAAACTTGTTATTGTCTTCAAATGCGGCATATCATCTAATGTTAAATTTTTCTGCTTTCTCATTGACTTCATTCTAAACCTAGAGGTGCCAGCTATGCTGTAGCCTAAAAGTCCGTTTTGTGCTTTATTTGCGCAGAAGTATATATAGTGCTAATTTTCCATTATTCTGGTGTGACTTTGCTTTACAAGATTCTGTTGAACCCTATAATGATCACATTTTTTATGTGTCTATATGTCATTTTACATACTTAATTGTTTACTTATGTTGTCTGCTCCTGAAATTTTTAAATTTCTTCTACAACCATCTAACATTAATGGGTAGAACTGGAAGATTCTTTCTGTAGAGAAGCCCGACTTCATTTGTAATTTCCTTTCAGCATTGCTGTCGCAGAAAAACCCCTTTTGTAGTTCATCATATTTAAAGACTGTGTGTGTGTGTGTCTGCATTCTTCTTAGTTCTCCATATCTTTACATGCAATAAACAGAATTTTTGTTGGAAAATAGTAGTTACTGGTATTCATCTATCTTTTCAGCATTTTCTATAAGGAGGAATGTTGTCATTTTCCAGGAGTTAGGGTTGTCTGCTGAATGTCTTCCAAAGGATAGTCAAGTCTAACCATATGGTAGTGGGTTGAAATTCTGGAGTATGAGTCCCATAAAATTAATAAACATCAGATATTCTTATTTTGATTTAAAATAAAACACTAAAAATCATGTCGTCACATTAAAACTCTCTTTAAGTTTCACAAACACACTTATAAAAGCAGTTTTGGTACATGTTTCGTGAGGTACATGTTACTATGAGTAACATACATACTTTGCTGAAATTGACTCCTCAGTCGTCATTTTGGTTGACAATGTGAGGAATGTACCTCACGAAATATGTACCAAAATTCCTTTTATAAGTGTGTTTGTGAAACTTAAAGAGAGTTTTAATGTGACGACATGATTTTTAGTGTTTTACTTTAAATCAAAATAAGATTAACAAAAGTTTCACTGTGTGGATTCCGACATTCCGTAAACATATCAGATATTCTACATGTTCCACTAAAAGATGATGGAAACACTTCTGATGGAAGTTACAATTCAAGACTATAGCTTTTAATAATTTTGGTGTAATGATCTGGATTTTCTTGCAAGCTATAAATTTTGCAAAATATAAATATTTTTCCAAGCAATGTGTTCAGTTATTTCTTTTAGTTTCTTAAACTTTTTCAGCTTTAATAAAGTGAAAGAAAATGTTCTGAAAGTTTTTCCGGGCTGATAGAATGGTTATTTGGCTAGATAGATCTATTGCATAGTGAAAATTTTGCCAATTGTTTAAAAATTCTTTTTGACAGAACTGTACTAATTACCAAAGTTCCATTTTGTTTTTTTGTTGAATAAGTACATACTATACAATTTTTTCAAAAGTATTTAAAAGGTATTAAAACCATTGCAGTTTCTTAACTTGCATTTGGTTGCTATATAATCATTTTAATCATAGGTTTTTTAAAGCCCAAAAACTTTTAGATTCCTTATGTAATAAGTTTGTCTTTTTTATTCTTCCTGCTTAATCTGGTACAGCTTAAATTTTAAGCATCACCATTGTCTGTCCATAATTATGTTCTTCTTAAGATCCTGCACTATTGTATGCATATTTCTTATTGTGTGACCAAATGCTTAGGGGTTTTTCTGCAAATGCCTGAAGATTATTGTAACCAAATTGGACATTTATTTTAAAGTTCATTATTCTGCAAAGCTTCTTTTTATCCTTGAAATTCACTTTTGTTTGAACAGCCTATGAGTACTGTTGCCCAACATGTCATACCACCATACTGTCAAGAATATTTACCATTTAGTGAGAAGATTGAGATGTTGTGTGTTATTCTTTCATGATTTCCAAGAATTAGACTCCTAAAATATCCTTGCTGATGATGAAGGCAATAGCCTTCGAAAAATGTTGAAGTAAGTGGAACAAAACTAGTGAAATTTATGTAAATTATATCTAATCTGTCATCTAACAGACTCTTATGCTTCACTTACTTTTAAATACGGTGGGACCAGTTTCTAAGAGACACCTCTCCACCTTCAACCAACTTGAGTCGTCAAGTTGGTGTCTCTTAGAAACTGGTCCCACCGTATTTAAAAGTAAGTGAAGCATAAGAGTGTGTTAGATGACAGATTAGATATAATTTACATTTATCAAGCTTCATTGTGTGAGTTCCAACAGAATTGTTTAAAAATGTCTTATTTTTCAAAAGTTCTTAAATGAATAGTGAAATTTAATTGAATTCCTTATAAATAAGTTGTCAGATATTGTTCTTTACAGATATTGTTTTTCAACACAAATTCCCTTTGCTTCAATGCATTTCTGACATTTTGGGATTAACATTTCAATATCACTAAAAATATAATCCAAACCATTGTCTGCAAAATGTTGGAAGACAACATCCTAAACTCACGATCTTTTTCGAATCTCCACCCTCAAAGGTCAGATTTCAGTTGTGAAAACAGGTAACAGTCACTGGGGGCAACTGGTGTATCCAGCTCCTGGAAGCCACATTGTTCATAGCAGCCATGTGGACAGTACATTGTTGTTATGTAGTTGGACTCCTGGACTTGCATTCCATGCCTCCTTTCCTTGATGACACTGCACAATTGATACAGTAATTAAGCGTAGTATTCCCAATCACCATAGCGTTCTATTCTTTGAATTCTTGTTATCAGAATTCCTTTGTAGTCTCAAATGAGTTTTGCTCTTCTTTGTGGGCTGTGTAATCTTGACTTTCCTAAGGAATGCTTCACCCTTCTGCTGCTACTCCATTGATTCTGTTTTCAAAACAGAATGATAGTATAGGACCATAGTTTTATACCCTGTGTTGATGAATTCCAATACGCCCTATCGTACCATGGCAAAGGTTCAAAAACTTATGACAATATTCCATGCCTACTTGCATTTCAACTACTGAAAGATTTTGGGGTACCTTTTTTGCACTGAGCTTATGTATATGCAAATGATTTAGGAAGTCCTAAGTTGCAGTTATTTTTATCTTCAGATGCTTGCCATTCAGAGCTTCCTCTTCTACAAAGAACATGTTTCGTTGTGTCAACACATCCACCGGCCTACCCTGACATAAATCATTTTCAAGACTGTCTCTCACAAACAAAATAATTATGACCACTTCTTCAGCGTGAAATGTGAAGGGGAAGCTTCTTCATGCACATCATCAAGGCATTGTTTAATATCACTGGGCGAAAAAATTTATTACTGGTCAGTATTCAATTTTGAACATCTCATTTTATTATATAACTTGTCCAACTTAAATGATCTTTTCCCAGCAAATGAATTGCATGGCCAGAAATAAAATGCAATGTTTACAATCCTGAAACATGTAGATAGCATGAATATCATATCAATTAATCATGGTCTTCTATGTCAGGTCAGAAACTCATACACTGCACTCATATTACCCTTAAATACTGAAAATCTATATTTTATGAGCATATCATTATAAGGTCTCTGAATTTGACAATTATATATGCTGTTCTAAAAACACAACTTGTAATTTCTACTTCTCTTACTTAACTAGACCCTTTCACATTTGCTGCTTTTACTTGTTTCAACAATATCTAAGGCTGATATATGAGCTTTGTTAATTTATTATTATTACATATTCGTTTTCTTAAGCTTGGTTAATGCTTTCTTAAGGAGTTTTCCTGTCTCACTTTCATCCAATGATGAAATTTCACCACTTGAAACACTCCTGAGAATTAAGAGTATCAACTGGTCTATTGGGAATAATATTTGCTTCTAAAAATCTTTCATCCTAAATTACTTTATTTAATGAGATCCAAGGGTTCTCAGTATTAAAATATATCTCACTGCTCTGGTGTCCAAAATCCATTTCCACCAGAAGCTGAACTGATAGTAAATGTTTCCGCACTTGTACTACATCTTCAGTTGATGTTTCATTTTCACTGATTTTATTCCAAGTTACTTACATCATAACCCAAACTACTAACTTTGTAACTGCATCGCTATATTTATCACCTGAAATTTTCTAAAGCCACTGCATCATTTCATAATGCAAAGCATAAACCACTAAAAAGCTCACACAAAAAAAATACAAAAGTAACTGAACAAAGCTTTCACAGACAGTGTATTGATTGCTATGATATCACATACTATTGTGTCTGTGGCAGAATAATGCATCTTCATCTCGAGGTCAAGAAATAGGGGATTCACATCACATGATGAGTTTGTGACTCCTGATCACAAGCAAGGCTGTCTGGTATGATTTGATACTCTAGGCATGCAGATATTAAATTGTCCAAATTAATAGATACTAATTGAACTGATTAATATGTGAAAAAATATACTGAGTATTGGAGTGTATCACCAGTAGTAGTACATTTGGAAACTTCAAGTACTCGTTCAGAAATTTTTTGAACTATTGGTACTGAGTACCAGCACAATGAAACCCCAGTAATAATTTCTACATCATAATCCTCAGGAATTAAGATCTCTCATCTGGAAATTGCAATAACTGTATTAATTTTTCATTCATAATCACTGCCACATATTTTTACTGCCAATTTTTTAAATTACATTAAAATAAATTTTAAAAATTGTAGCTAATATTGTAACATCATTGATGTTATTACTCTCTAGTACTTGATATTTTTATAAGAGCACACTTTTATATGTATATCCTGAATCTATAAATGCTTATATATGCCTTGCTTTCTATACTTGCAGCATATTTTATGCACTAAGGGGGTATTTCAAAAATAAATTTATTTTTGCAACATAAATATTAGTTCCACTAATATTAACTCTACTAGTATTTCCTCACTGTGACTTTTTTCTTTTTCTGAGTTTCCATCTTGAAGTGTAATATTTTCTTTTTTTCTGTAAAACATCTTTAATTTTTTTCTCTGTTTTTGAATTAAATATTTATCATTTTGAAGAAACTACAAGTATTTCAATAAGATACGAGGCTTTATAATTATGGATAACAAAATAGCAGTTTTAAATAATAATATTGAAACTAAACTTTGGTTAATTCTGAAGAAATTAATTTAATTTCAACAAATGAGCTGATCTTTTGCATGTACTGTCTGTCAGAGAGCATTAACTTGGTATGTCTTACATCAGTTTTAGTATAGATATAGAATTTATTTTCTGTCAAGATTATGTGTGATACTGTAGCTATTTTTTTCTGAAACATCTACATATCATCACTTATTGTGTAAACAATAAGAAAACGCTAAATTTATCCCCACCCTGTTACCAGATAAAAATTTTCTTCGTATAATAACAAAAGACAGGAATATTTAATCTTAGCCAAAGGAGTATGTGAACAGTTAAACAATCTTGTTATGTTAACCAGAAATATCATAGCTGTCAAGAACATTATGCATTACCTTATTTTCATGTTGTGTTACTTAAAGCACAACAAGCTACATCTACAAGAAGATGAGGATATTCTCGGCTGTTGTTTATGTTTAAACCTACCATCTTCCACCTTGCTCTGTGCAGTGGACTATTTGTCAGTACTTTTATGCATAGTGCAGCTGGGTATAAATTACAACTACTACATTTATTCTGAACAGAGACTGGCAATAAAATATCACAATTTCAAAAAATTTGAAACCTTTGCACCACTGTTATGATTATAGAGACAACCACCATATTTGAAACATTGTTTTACTTTTGACACCCCCATAGCCCAAACCATACATTTCCACATGGGTACTGTCTTGGAAAATGATCAGTTTGTTGTCCTACACAACATCATCATAATAATAATAATAATAATAATTTATTGCTGTCAATAGACTCATTTACATAAGTTTCAGACATTGTCCAAATACTAGAGTAACAAAGCAAATAACTTATTCTTAGAACAAGGTTTAGTACATGTTTGCGAGAGTTAAAAAATAGTTTACCTATAAATACTGTTAAGATTAAGATTGAAATTGATTACAGTTCATCCAATGAATATAAACTTCTATTTACAAGGTATTTTTTCAACTGATACTTAAAATTTGATTGTTCTACAGATTTAATCTCTGGTGGCAATTTATTGTACAAAAGGATCCTCTTACATTTACATCCTTACATACTATTTGTTCATTATAAGCATATCTATGATAATCTTTGCTATTTCTAGTGTTATAGCTATGAATCTCTTTATTTTTTATAAAATTCTTTGATTCACTGCATAATATAGACTTATAAACATAGAGAGAATAGACAGTTTGCATTCCATGCTTTTCAAATGCATCCTTACACAACTGTCTATATTCCAATTTAGAAATTAGCCTAATACACTTTTTCTGTAATATAAATAATCTATCCATATGCACTTTTGCTGCAGCCCCCCAAACCTCAATACCATAGTGTAGATGAGGGTATATTATACTATAATAGATCATTTTTAACTCATTTAAGCCAAACACATCTTTAAAAAATCTCAATAGATAGGTTGATTTACTTATTTTGCTACATATTACATCTATATGCTTTGCCCATGTTAATTTACTATCAATCCATATTCCTAAGAACTTATATGTGTCTACCCTCTCACAGATTTTATCTTCAATCATACATATAGAGCATTACTTTTAAATGGATCAAATTTCATAAATTTCGTTTTATCCACATTGCATATAAGATTATTGTTTTTTAAGTATTTTATAATTTGCTCTGAACTCAGAAAGATGGTATCCATTAGAGACCTATTACACTCACCCCAGAAATTTATTGTGGTATCATCTGCATAAGAAGTGATTATAGAATTGGGCAGTTGTACAATATCAATCACATATATTAGAAACATTAATGGGCCTAAGACGGAACCTTGTGGGACTCCTATCTTACTATTCCATATTGAGACCTTACTTTAGACAGGCAATCATCTTTTATAGTATTAATTTCAGTTTTTTGTTTTCTATGCATAAGGTAGGATTTGCATATTTCTTGGGAAATTCCTCTGATCCCATAAGATTCTAACTTACATAACAAACGATTGTGTCTGACACTATCAAATGCTTTTGATAAATCAAAATATACCGTGCCCACCTTTTTATTCTGTTCTAATAAATCAATACTTGATGAACATAGTCACTAACTGAAGTTATGGTTGAGAAGCCCTTTCTAAATCCATGTTGGAAATTACAGAGAATCTTTCTACTATTAAAAAATTTTATAAACCTAGATAGGAGAATTCTTTCATAAATTTTACCAATCTCGGATGTTATTGTGATTGGCCTATAGTTATTTATATTAAATTAGTCACCCTTCTTAAATATAGGTGTGTTACAATACTTATCTTTAAACTGTCTGGAAATATTCCTTTTTCAATTGAGAAGTTTATGAGATGTTCCAGGGTTTTTCTATTTCATTTTTACAGTATTTTCACAGTTTAGGACTAATTTCATCCCAAGATGAGCTTTTATCTGGTAGGCTAGTTATTATTTTAATAATTTCCTCCATATTTGTGGGTTTTACATACATAGTGGTATTTACGGTATCCTTAACAAAATAGCTCTTCACTGTTGTCTGGTAGGTGAGGTATAGTATTCAGATAATGGTTGTTAATGTATTCACAAATTTTAATTGGATCTTTTTCAAATTTCCCATCATTGTTTATTTGTAAGTCTTCTGGTTCAGTTATACTACCCCTTTTTGATTCACAATTTTCCACAAGGATTTAGATGCAGTTTTAGAGTAATGGATTTTGTGTATGAGTGCTGTTCGTGTTTGCTCTTTTAAGTGTTCTAGATATTCTTTCCTATATTGTTTATATTTAGTTTTATAAAATTCCATTCCAGTGGATTTATACAATTCATAATAACCCTTTGCTTTTCCTTTTAATTGGATGATAAGTTTGGGAGACTTATTTTAGAACTGTTTTTAATAACATGCTAAGATTTATTGGTGTTTTCTTGAATTATCCAGGAATTACCAGCCCATATTTGATAAAAATATTGTCCTAGAGTTGCACAATTAGTCACATGGCAGAAAAAAAGTATGTAATCTTAAAAATGTTCAGAGTTAAGCTAATTGAAAGATGGTGTGCTTGCATTTAGGCATCACTAACCACAGTTCTGTCAGAGAGCACTTGATTAGCATTACAATTCTCATAGTAACTGATGACACCAACAACAGCCTCCAGTTTTCTCTGAAATACTAATGAATTTATAGTAATTTTTAAAAATAAAAAATGCCATAAGACCATTTTTTAATTAACTTTATATTTACACTTCTAATGTAAAGCCACAATTATAGGATCCAAAATATTTATAAAACTTGTTTTATATAATGTTGACATACCATACTTAAAAACCAATTACTAGAAACATACTCTGTGGGCAATCAGAGAAATTTATTCAATGTATCCAATGATGGTGTCTCTAAGTTCATAATGTAGTTTTTATTTTATTACATAGATGTTTTTCCATGTCATTATTTCTAAAGGGTTGCAAGTGTGTTTCATATTTTTTAAATTAATTTTGTGCTTTTCTGGGCTTCCATTGACAAGTATCATAATTAATACAAACTTAGTCATAGTAAAACTCCCCTTAGAGACATGATCAACTTCCAGATTCATGGGTGAATAAACGTACGCCCCGTGAACTTGAATGTAACCTCTATATGCAGAAAATATAAAAATGTAAAAGTAATTTACAGGATCAATGCCAGCCAAAATCTCTACACTAAACATAGCATATATCTAAATGAAAAAGGCTTTGAGCCAATCATACTTAAGGTGTTCTCTGATTTTGTAAAATGTGATCTTAATGAAGCAACTCAACAGGAAGTAAACTAAACATATAGTAATCTTAACTGAAATTCAAATTATGTAGTTCAAAAATTAGGTACCTTCTAATCACAGCACTGTAATGATAAGTCCTTAAAGCCTATACCAAAATATACAAATGTTTTCAAGCAAAATATATCAATTAAATGTATTTGTAACAGAAAAACAACCTGACATTTTAATCGTAACAGAACATGGATTGAGGGAAAATGAAACTTCTTATAAGTTCATCCTCAATATGCAACTAAATCAACATTTTATAGGAAAACAAAGGTATGAGGAGGTGTAGGTACCCTTACTAATTCTGCTATATTAATTCTGTAAATGTGAATGAAATTTATATAAAAATTTGTGTGTTGAAAACCATAATGAATTAGCAGAGGTTAATATACATCTAAATAAAAAGTATATAGTAGTTATAGACCTCCAAAAGAATATTTAAACATATTCTTAGATAATTTGATATCATTACTGGAACCCTTAATAATAATAATAATAATAATAATAATAATAATGATAATGATAATGCCATATTTATGGGGGACATAAACATAGACACCTTAAATAATTCAATAAATAAATCTAAGCTTACACATCTAAATGAATATAATTTTAAATGTACCATTAATGTAGCAACATGAATTACCAATATATCTAAAACAGCAATTGACAGTACACTGCACTCAGTTAATGTAATTCAATCATGTCTATCTAACCGCACTACTTAATGTATTGTCCTATATTATTTAAACTGACACATCCCAGTTTCAAGAATAGTAATATCCAACCTTTAATCAATATAAAAGCCCTAAAGAATGTAAAATTTGAGTTGGCCAATGAAACTTGGGAAAAAGTTTACATTGAACAGGATCCAAATGAAAATTTAAAAATGAATATTATTTTATGATGTATGTTAATCTAAATTGTCCACATATGTCTACGGGTCAAAATCTGAAATAAAAAAAAAAAAAAAGAATCACTGGATTAATCTCAAAATAAAACAGTTGCATATTCTCCTAAAGCTAGCAGCAGCAAAGATGAAAGAAAACTCTAACCTTAGCAGTCTTAATTTAAAATGCATTAAAAAAGATTATCATCAGCAGCAAAAGCAGAAAAAGGTAATGCCATCAGTAATAAGATCCTAAACTCTAAAAACATAAGTAAATCAAGCTGATAAGTGAATATAATTTTCAAAATGTCACATATTCTTCTAACACAACTAATATTATTATTAAGATCAATAATAATATAATTACAGAATCTAAGCAAGTTGCTGAAACATTTAACAACTTTTATATTTTTGTAGGTCAAAAAATAAATCCAAATAGATGTAACAAAATATAAAAGAAAACTAAAAAATATTTTCTAGCACCTACCTGTATTCTTCTAATAGTACTGAAATAATATAAACAACTAAATCATTGAAATCAAAAATAGCATAGGAACAGATGACATAGCAATGGTACTGATAAAAACCTGCAGTAACAAAATTGCAAATCCTTTAGAATCAATAATTAACTGTTGTCTTCAGCCTAGGTATGTTCCCAAATAAATTATAATAACTCCTGTTTTTAAAAAAGGTGATAAAAGGAATATATATAATTATCGATCAATATTTGTTACTACCAGCAATCTCTAAAATCATTGAACATATCTTACACAACAAAATAAATGAATATAATTTATTACCTAAAATACAAAATGGATTTGTAGGAAACAGATCCACTGTAAGTGCTATATGCGATTGCATTGAAAGTATAATTAATTGTATTGACTTTGAAAATTATATTGTTGGCATGCTACTGGATCTTACAAAGGCTTTAGACTGTGTAGTCGTAGACTTACTTATGCCTAAATTATGTTAGGTATTATGGAAATATGGTGTAGATTGATAAAGTCATATATGACAAATAGAAAACAGTTGGTGCAGTTAAAAATAAATAATGGTGAATATCTATTCCAAATGCAAAATATAACCCAGGTGTTCTGCAAGTATCCATTCTTGGATCAATATTTATATTACATTCATCGTCAGTGACCAAATTCAAACTGCTAATATCACACAGTTTGCAGATGATACTACAATTACTATTAGTGACTCAGTTTTGATGATTTGGAAAGAATGCAAAGATAATTTTATGCTCAGCTGTAGAATATTTCAATGTACTAAATTTATGAATAAATCGAGCAAAGTGTGAGGTAATCAGCTTTGGCTTTAAGAACTCTGGCATACAACTGCAGTTAAACATAGGGAATATAGTAATAAAAATACGAATGAAGCTAAATTATTAGGATTATTTTTTAAGAAAACATTTACTTATAATACTCATATGGAAAAACTAGCAACAAAACTTACTCATTCCAAGATACTTGAGCAAACATGTTCCTCCAGGAACTATTTACTTTGCCCTTATCCATTTTCTCATTGCTTATGGAATTGAAATATGGGGTAATATTCATCTTGCAA
This sequence comes from Metallyticus violacea, assembly GCA_030762175.1. Taxonomy (NCBI): domain Eukaryota; kingdom Metazoa; phylum Arthropoda; class Insecta; order Mantodea; family Metallyticidae; genus Metallyticus; species Metallyticus violacea. The sequence goes on from CM060844.1 coordinate 58,198,916, forward strand.
AAAAAGGATCATGCAATATATATAGGTAATTTGAAATAAACTGAATCTTATAGAAACATGTTTAGGTAACTAAAAATACTTACTGTACCCTGTTAGTAATGTCTTTTGCATTTAGTCAAGTATAAGTTCCCTGTGTATGCAAACTCTAGTGTCCACAAACCATAATACTAGATGTAAAGGTGATCTGGCATTCCCCAGGCACAAATTACAGCTGTACAAGAAGATGACTTGCTCTACTGGAATAAAATTATATAATAAACGTGCTGATAATATTAAAAATTGCAATGAATACAATAAATTCAATATTTTCTTATAGACAAGGGCTACTGTGATATTGAAGAATATGTAAATTATAGTTAACTATATGCTACACACTACTCATGTATTATAAGGTATGTGTATATGTGTGGGGAAATTGAGTAGTTTATAAGTTGTCCCTTTTATTATAAAGTTTGTTATTGTCTACATTGACATGGCTTAATTGTGTATAGCACCATATTAAGCTGAAATAAATGAAATGAAATGATTTCTCTAACCCTTTATAACAGATTTTTCTGAAATATTTTTGGAACATTTTTCAAAATTTCTTTTCATTTTTCCAAAGTATACCTGATCACAATCTTTGCAATTAGTTTGGTATGTACCCAGCTTCCTGTCAGAAAGTGTGGGATCTTAATAAGAAGGTTTAATAAATGTTTAATACTGTGAACATTTAGAAAAGCCAAAATTATTTTGTGTTTATACACATTTTATAAAATTTATTGAATGTGCTAGGTGATTTTGAAACTCTCATTACTGATGCTTTTCCTTTAATTTTTAAATCTTTGCATGAGGATGACATATTTGCCATTGCATCTAAACATCCGATTAACAATGCCTTACAATTATGAAATTTACAGGAAAGATAAATACAATTTACATTAGAAATTGAAAAGAATGGGTGGGTACCCTTTTTAGATTTGAAGATTATAAATAAATAAACAGATTAGCCTTTGGAATAGATAGGAAACCTACCCACAGTGATATTTACATTAAAAATAAGAGCTTTAATCCCAAAAACACCAGCATCCCATCCTAAACAGCCTTGCATACAGATTAGTGAACATTCCACTCGATATAAATGAATACAAGAATAAAACCATTACATCATCAATACAGCACTACATGATGATTTCCATAAAAAAAATTAGTACATAAAATGATTAAAAAATTTAAAAGAAATAAAGTTCAAAGACCAAATTTCACTATTATAAATCGAAGAAGATATGCACTTAAAAATGTATATGTCCCCCTTGCATGTTCAGTAAATTGAAAAAAAAAATTAAAAAGGACAAAATGTATACTTCTCAAAATGTCCACAATATTAAAAATGTATTACAATCTCTTGTAAAGATCCCGTATCATCTGACAGGAGCTCAAGCATCTACTAAATCATTTCAAAGATAGTGATCAGGATGCATTGGAAAAATAAAAAGAAATATAGAAACCCGTACCAAAGTATAGAAATATCCATTACAAACAGATAAGAGAAATCAGCAGTGGCAGCCCACTGTTGGTAACAAAACCACAAAATTGATTAAAAAAACAAAGTTATTGAAACACTCTTGCAACCCTTCAGAACCAATGATGTGGGAAAACATTTTCATCATCAAAAATAAAAATTGCATCATGAATCTCAAGACACCAAAGTTGGATATGTTTGATAAGCTTCTCCAACCGTCTAAATAGTACACCTAGTACACCTCTACCATTGGTCAGCTGATTGGGAGCAAATATTTCCAAAGCATGTCCAATTAAATACCCAAATAGTAAAGTGTGTCACCAAACCAGCACTATATTATTATTTTACTAAGAGTTGAAATTGTCACTTAATTAATTAAATAATTAAACAGAGAATCACACAGAGTAATCTAGTAACACGTAGACTTTATACACTTTCTAAAATCCATAAAAACTATTTTATTACTTTATTGTTAATAGCTTCAAAAGCATAAATTCTTATTTTACATATTGCATTCCTGTTTAAAAAGAAATTATCACACACCTATATCCATTAACAAGGAAGTAACAAAATAGTCAAAAGAGTCTTAGAAAAATTATGATAAAAACATGTTTTCAGTGTCATGAAATATCGTAAGATTAAAAAACAAAAATATCTATAAATAAACTTAAAAAATGGGAATTTAATAAATTTTGTCCTATAAAAGCTAAGCTAAGAGTCCAACTACTGATACTAAGAATTATATTAATATAATTGCAAATAGCAATAAATATTTTTTTTTTAATTTTTAATAAGTAATATTATTTCCAAACTGCAATCTGTCATCACTGATATCTATAGAAATTAATGACCCTCACATGAGAAGTGTTGTAATATTAGTACTTTTTATATGCAGGAATCAACAGAACCTCTAATATATGAAAAAAATTATTACTAACAATGTAAAGATATGGGTGCAAATTAAGAAGTAAGTTTATCTAAATTTTATAATAGAATAGGGAAAAATAAGACAAGAAAAAAACAATGGTTAGTTTTAGCATATTTTTCTTCATTTTCTGGAATTTGTTCAAACATTATCTCAGCAGACAAACTTTGCCAGGCCACTATAATAGAAACTGATATTCTTCTCATTAATCAATCTTATCATTTACTTTGATAGTCATCTCTATGAAGTAACATAACCTTCAAGTGATTTTTCAATTCCCCAAACAATTAAAAATCTGATGTGCCAAGTCTAGACTATATGGTGGGTGAAAAATATATCATTATCAGGAGTGCATGAGATAGGCCTAGCATTATCCTACTGAAACCACAAACATACTAAAGCAAATTATTATTGAGAGAGTCACTCATATTTCACTAATTTTGTTCCACTTACTTGGACATGTTTCAAAGGCTGTTGCCTTCATCTTCAGCATGGTATTGAGATGTCACTGTATGGATTTTGTGATGAGGTTACTATTGTTTGGGAGTTCAAAACTAATCATATTTTCCTGGTTTTTGTTTATGAATATATTTTTCCACACTGTTAATTCCATGGGTTTTTGAAGAGCTTTTAACAGTTTTGGCTCCTTTTGGAATTTGTAGTTCTTTTGCCAGATATTGTCTGCTATTGCTGTTTTTTCTGCTTGTTTATATTTTATATTTCTCATGTGTTCCTTAAACTGTATGGTAATATTTCTTTTTGTTTTGCCTATGTATTTCATATTGCAGTATTTGCAACTAATTTCGTAATTCCCTGATTGTTTTCCTGGCAGAATTTTGTTTTTGGCATTGGTTTTAGGAGGTTTTTTAAACTACATTTGTTTACTAGAGCCAAAATGTTTGCCTCTTTAAATTTTTTCTGGAATATTGGGTGTGCCCATGGGTGGAATGTGAATTTCTTATATATATTATCTCCTTTATAGTCTTTTAGTGTGGTGTCTTATTTGTTTTTTAAATTTTCTATTTTCCTGTTGACCAGATCTATTGTGTATTCATTTTTATGTGCTATATCTATGATTTTATGGTACTCCGAATTGCATTCTGTCTTGCTTATTGGTAGGTTTGTTAATCTGAATGTGAGACTATTGATTACAGTGAGTTTGTGTTGTTTTGGATTGTGGTTGTTTTTTATACAATTATCTGTGTGAGCACACCAAAAGCAAGCACACCTTGGCCTTCACCAAATTCCTTGTAGAATTTCTTACATAATTAAGGCAAATATCTCATCATAATTTTGAGATCTTTTATTTTTATAGGTTAATTCTTTTGCGCTGTTATCATACCAATTTTGCTATTTTTGAAATCACTTTTTTCCTTTTAGTTCAGTGTGTTTATACCAAATTCTCACTAGTGTATATGCAATCAAAGTATATATACTAGTGGATGTGTGTGATTCCTGGTAAGACTGGAATTAAAGTTCTGCTGATGCAGGTAATCCAGCTTGCTCAGTCATGTTTATCATGCCAACTGTTTCAGTTGCATTTCTGTGGGAAATGCTTACTTTCCACTGTATGTTGTACATTATGGATTATGCCCAGAGGGAAATATATGCTAGAACAAAGAATATTTATTTATTTATGATTGATATGTGCAAAAGATTTTGTGCAAGTCTGTAAGAGAGAATTTCATGCTAAATTTCCAAGAGTAACATTTCCATTGGAAAGTGAAATTTTTAGATTGATGAACAAATTTTGAACCCAAGTCATATTGAATGGCAAGAAGCTGACACCAAAAAAAAAAGTTTTAAGAGAGGAGAAGCTTGGTGAAATAGGCAATCAATTACAAACTTGAGTCTTTTAACATGATTGGTCCAGCAAGTTGGGATATCTACCACAGTGGATATAAAGCCATTCAATTGCTGCATCTTCATTCATACAAAATTATTGTTGTATCTGAAATAAAACTTGTGGAGACACTGATATTAAATATCAAAGAGGCAGTTTATGATCAATTGCAGTGAGTGTTTAATGTTTTCAAAAGGATCTAGGTATGTCTCACAGCAGAGGGCAAGCACTTAAAGCATCTACTGTGATGATGTAACAATATCATCTATTGCAGAACATGATTTTCCTCAGTAGGTGGCAACGCCATTATGCAATAACATTCAATTCCATTTCTGATTGCATAGCAGGAGGAGGAACGTATAAATTGGCATTTTTCTATTTCATAAAACAATTCTTAAATTTAAATAATGTCAAGAGTGATGTAATATTGAGCATTAGTATATTAAAAATGCTATCAACTATATACTGTAAGTCTAGTAAATAAGTCTTACATCTAAACAGCTTTACTTGGTTGGCTGTTGTAAACTATTTTTATTAAATTATTTAGATACTCAAGAATAAAATTCATTCCTCTTTTTCTACTTTTAATGGCATTATAATCATGGCTAAAATTATAACAGTAGGCCTGAAACTCTATCTTTGTGTTCAATATAGTTGTATACACCTGTTACAGTCAGGAACATGTACATAAAGATAATTAATCACTGTATTTTTTGTTTGTGCTGCAGATATTACTTCACTCAAAAAGTTTGTTCCTTGGAATAACACTTGAAACATATTTATGCTATGAAAAGCAACATTCTATTTAACTTTTATTTCTAATACCTGTGTATCATTCATAAACACATGAATGCTGCATTTGTACATGAACATGTACACCATAGTTCTAATAAGAGTGCTGTCATGTGCAAAATATCTTCTTCTTATTGGCGCTACAGCTGGTGAGCCTTGGCTCCTTCTACATCTATCTTACAACTTCACTGATAGAAGGCAGAATTGCAGGGATGCATGTGATCAGCATGCCGACACCCTGCCAGTTGCCTATCATGCAGCTCACTAAATCAGAGAACTGCACCTCTCAATCAGGCAGCTTCCCAATTATTCCCATGAGGCTAGGTGGTTCCCAATCCAAACCTCCCTAAATTACAAAAATTCCTAAGCAGGTACCGAGAATCAAACCCAATCTTTCCAGCCAGCTGTCAGCAATACTAACCATTAGACTAAGGAAGTATAAAATGTATTACATTGCATTAAAGTAGGCAGAGTCAGCGGACAGTGACAGCAGAATGGAAAGTCTGAGCATTATTTGTTAATCAAAAGCTTTATATCAATGTTCCTTTATTTTTCTTATGAATTAGTACCTAATTTCTGTATATGAAATATTTTAAAAACTTATTTCAAAGAACTTTCACTATTTCAACTTTGACCTCTCTTTGAATGCATATTGGAACATTTTAAAAGGCAAGATTAAAAGTATTATAAAAATGCATTTAATGGCATGTAAGAGAACAAGCCTTTATAGATAATCATACATTTTCAATACTCTAGAAATATTATATTGGATTCCGACATTCCGTAAACTCAAGAAATAGTTTGTTTTTCCTAAGCCAATTTTTGTTAATACAAAAATTACATTCATCCTCATTTCTGTATTTTTACATTAGCATAGGTGCATCACAAAGCACACATTTTGCAGAAGAATTTTCCATAAGAAATTTCATCAAAGATATATCTACATATTAATCAAATTTAGAGCCATTTCTCTTTTTCTTTGACTGAGGTTCATTTGTTGAGGATGCCTTAATGTGATTTTGTTTTCATTGTAGATCATTTTAAGAGCTTGTTCACATTTCAGACTTAAACTGCTTCTTCATCTTTTGATTCCTTTTTGTTTCTCTAGTTTTGGCAAGATATACTTTAGTGACACTATAAATTATGCTTCTGGAACTGTTAACATATCTGTATTCTGGTTACTACAAGAAACTCCAGCAAACGTGTTGAAGGAACTAAGTTAAAATTTCTCTCACATGGGAGAGCTCAATATCTAGACTTAAAAGCAGATGGATGATCATCATTAGATGTGACAAGTTTTGAAATAGGAAGCATTATTAGAATGTTTTTGGGGACAATTAAAAAACTAAGGATATAATTTAAGGGTTTGGGCTATCTGCATCATCAGATGAAGTCAGAAATACATGCTCAGGAATAAAATGAATCAAGGATGGAGTAAATCATACTACTATATAAAATACATATTTATTCAGTATACCATACACCACATTTCATAAATGTTGATACAACAAAGAAAATGATTGCATTCTTCTCAAAATTGTTTTGTCAAGATCTGGTTTTATACTTGTTGATTCTTCTCTGAGAGCTATTCTTCTTATATAATTCCACAGCTTACATTACTTGAAAGACTTAAGAATGAACTATCAAAAGATTTAATTTTTTTGTATTAGTTGGGGATTATCTGGAATTAAGAGCAAGATGCTCACAGATGCACATGCCATACAGAATGCTTGCACCACTTATGAAATTTACTAGTGTTAATCAACGTACAATGTGCAATACTAAGAGCAGTATCATCTTTTTCTCTTTTAAATATGAAGCAGGGTAACAAAAAATGTCCCATTTCACTTATATTGTCAAATTTTTCCATCTCAGAAGTACTATTAATCATACCAACTTGGTGCTTGTCTTGAACAAAAACCATTTATGGATAGTCTTGATGGCTTTATGATGTCTTGACACCCATTATCATCCATGTGTTGTATATAACAAGGGGGCATTTAGCAAATGCACACTTATTATAAATTTTATCCATGTTATTCAATATGTTTTTTCAATTAAAACATCAAACTAAACTAATGATCCTGGTTTTCTGAATGTGAGTTCGGAATTTCTTTTCATAAAACCTTAAGCTCTTCCATATTTTCCATTTTTAAATGAACTTTAAATGCTGTTTCTAACTGCAAACAGTATTGAAGAGCGGAGTGATTGCCCATGAAATTATCGTTAATAATCAATGCTGAAAAAGTTTCAAATCCTCACAATTGAAGAGATTTTTTTGTTACATAAAATGTACTATTCAATAGTTATGCTTTCTGCAGTTTCTAATTCCACTAATGGATAAACCTGTAGGAAATGTTCAGGAAACATTTTTGCAGTTCCACTTTTCAGGTTATGATGCTGCATCTCAAGTGGAATATAGTATTTCCTGAATGCATTTCTGATGTTCCTCTTGCTGCTCTTAAAGCATATTTCACATTACCTTCTGTTCAATTTCCATAATTAGTTTTCTATTGAACTTAGGTATTCATAATATGAAATTGATTTAATACATCACTGTTAAATATAGAAAATATGATTTTTATTTGTTTTACATCTATATTTATAACTTTAAAAGTTCTCGTATCCGGTACGACACCAGCAATACCGAAACAACGGCTCTTTTCATTAAGAAAAGAAAGAAAGGAAAAGATCAACGGGAAAAAATTCCAATTTTAAACATGCTGTCAGTTCAGTGAAATTTTCACTGTATTCTATTAGCATCATTGACGCAGTGTATAGACGCGGCATGACTTTACAGTAGCGAGCGTGGTAATGTCAACACGGCATGGCTTCACAATTCACAGTATTGAGCATGATAACCTGGCAATCGCACACCGTTGAGCCTGTGAACATAACTGAACTGAGATGCTGCACAATGGATTTCGTGAAGTGCAAGCGAAATGCCCTTATGCTTCAACAGAATTGGAGTTGTTGTAAGGGCATGTCGCAATTAATGGAAGAACCATCGCACACTACAACTTCAACTTCAACTTCCTAGTTGCAATCGGCTGCGATATGCCTACCCTAATCTCGATGTAATTTGGACTGTAATCAGATAATTTTAGTATGCTTTTTATTATGAAATAACATACCAATGCATTTTGTTAACTGTGATAAAATTTGTATTTCAAAATATAATTACATATAATTATGCATGCGTGTAGTAGCCAAAATTGAGGCGGCATGGATCTGCCAATATAAGAAATGGGGAGGCTTGAAAACGTGATAATATACCTGAGAGAATAATGTTCGCCAAGTATCTTATGTTAGTTTTTATAGGAAATGAATAAAAAAGACATTAATTAATTGTATAAACCATTTTGGAACAAAAGTGTTTAGTGTTTAAATGCTAAACAACATAAGCATGATACGTTGTTATATAGAAATATTATAACATAACAAATTACAAACATATTATTTTAAATTCAAATTAAAAACTATTGATATAAAATTAAAATGTTTCATTGTAACAAAACAGATTATATTCAAATAAAGTAACACAAGAAGTCTTGAAACTAATGAGATTTACAGTTGCCAGACTTAAAATAGCGGGTTTACCCCCACCCCCCGAACCCGTTCTTATTCTTCCTTGAGGACATTCCTTCATATTCATCTATGTGTATATTTCTGATTTTTCTATGGCTAGCAATGCCAAATGTGTTAAAAGTCGTGTTCGTTATACACCTGAGAACAGTGAAAGATTATTTTGATGAACACTGTAGACGTAGGAACTGTTAAACACAATTTGAAAAGTTTCACAATAATTGTCTATACGACTTGATTGCTAGTATTTTCAGATTTAAATTCAGACACCAATCTAAAAATTTGCGTGCATTCAATACAGTTTTCATTTAGTATTTCAATTGATTTTTGTGGAAGTACGACTGTATGTTTTCAACTATATTGTCAAGAAAGGATAGTATGCCGTTTTTAAGAATAGACATGAAATGAACTTACAGATGAATGTGTGTCCTCACAAGTTTTTGTGGAACTTTGCATTCACATGGAATTACTGGTTCTTCCAACCCATGTTTTTCATAAAATATCTTTGCTTCAGACCCCTCCCCCCAAAAATGCCAAATAGCTGTTACAATCCACATAGCAACATCAGTAATAATTGATTCGTGATATTCAGTCCAACTACAAATTAAAAATTTTATATACAAAATCAACCCATGAGTTTCACAGCCAACCGTTACATTATTCACTTCATTTTTTCTAATTATTTCTGGAAACAGCTCACAGTCTTCCATATCTACTGCTAAATCTAAAATCAATCATTTCTTTGAGAAACAAGTTAGTTCTCAATTCTGTTGTATTACTTTCACCGAGAACCCCTTCCTTTATCTTTATAAATACTACTGCTTGGCATTTTATGGGCTCCGTGAAGAAATAAAGATTTTGCTTCATTTTGCAACAGAGTTTTCAGATTCATGCTTTCTTCATTTATTCCGTTTTCTAGTAATGCTCTTTGCAACATTTTTCGTTTTTCCCACTCGGGATTCTCTTAGGTAAATGAGCAATCCAAAACACTTTCATATTCACATCTATATCAACAATCAAATAAGCAGTTATTAAAACTTTGTAAGATTTACGAATGTGCCATATCCCAAGTATAACTTTCTCACACGGACTAGGTGCTGTTCCTTAAAAAATCATCATGTCTTCTAGAAGCTTCCTTTCGAGGCAATCGCAAGTGTAAATAAGTTGATATTACGATAAACTTGAAAGTTTTAATGAAAACATAGCGACTTCCATATCAAAGGCGTGGTTACTGGTCGGTTCTGAGCATAGGTAATTGGGTATATTTATAGATTTGAAAGAGCTATGTTACTTTACGAAAATATTTTAATTCGGTTAGTAGCACGATTTCGCTAAGTCATTTAAACGCCAGATTTATTTTCGGGTGAAAAAATGTAATTTTATGTTGATTTTCCGCATTTCTTATTTAAATGTCAACCATAGATGGAGTGTTGAAGATTTTGTTATTGGTGCGGAGGTATGCTTTTTAATTGGTATTGGTTTTAATAGTTATGCCCATAATTATTTTCTGGACGGTGATTGGTGGCAGCGGATTTCATTACTATAATAATGTTCCTAGCTCGTTCTAACCAAAGAAGAAGTGTACTATTTTTATTCCTCTATGATTGTAACTTTTAGCTTCTTTTGCTAGTAGGCTGCTAGTTCCTGTGGAAATAATATGTATGCGTATTGTTCAGGCTGCGCTCCATTTTGTTTCCAATACCGCCTCACGAGGAACATTTACAGGATGAATTGCTAATTTTCCAGAACCGTTGTAGACCGGCGTTCCTTTTTTTTTTTTTTTTTTTTTTTTTTTTTTTTTTTTTTTTAATAGAGGTTATTGTGGACCATGTAACAATGACAGTATTGAGATTAGTGGAAACCTTACGTTGCTAAAATGGATGAGGCGAATTTGGTCTTTGTTTTATCCTCAGGAATAATGAGAAAATTTATGACATTTCTTGCCCTTTGTGGTAGGTACCTTTAATACGAGTTTCAGTTAGTTTAGGTCTAGATTAGCTTTCTCTATATACGTTGCTTTCCAAAAATTGTGATGTAAATGCCAACTCAACAACCTAAATTTGTTAATTTCGTGATATCGTACTTTTGGTAGGTTAGCTCTAACTATATATATAGTTTTTCGAAAATGACACTGTTAATTTTATCTTAAAAACATTTAAATGTGTTGGTATTTTAAATCATTTTCCGGAATTTCTTTGGTGAACCTCTTCTAAATAATTAAGAGTAATTGATTTTGGGTGTAGTCTCATACAGTTGCTAATTGAGCATTGATGGAAAACTGAGAAATTGCAGTCGTGGCTGCACATTAATTCTCGCGAAGCAAATAATTGTTTCTGTTAAGCAATAATCTTATAATTTAATTGTATGAATGTTTCCATGAAATTTAATCCAACGTGCAGAAAAGTTTACATGGAACCTAATTCTAATAACTGCTCAAAATTTAAGAGATACATTTAAAAATCATTTAAAACGTTTATGGCACCATTGCCATAACTGAATTAGGGTATTGTACAGCATGGAGTACCTACTTACGCGATTCTGAATTCGATTTTGTCTCAAGAAAATAACTTTATTTTTACATTCTTAATGTTTAATTAAGGATAATTTATGATTTAAGATACAGAAACTTGAAATTCAGCTGAAGTAAAATATATTGTTATCAAGATAAAATAACAATTCACACGAGTATTACATAATTTGCTTTGATTTTGAATCTCCACCTATCGCAAACGAATAAAAACAGCCTATCTGTCAGCTTTGTCTCCATAAACGTTACTTTTACCACTATTTTCAAAATTAAGTTCTAAAATTTTCGCAAAGTCATCTCTTCGGGAAGATATAATAGACTTTCGTCTTTCATTTCCTTTTCATCCTGCTTGCTGCTAAATAATACTGACAAAGTACAAACACAATCATTATTCATACAATGACTCTCCTCCTCCCCCTCCTCCTCCTCCTCCTCCTTCTTCTTCTTCTTCTTCTTCTTCTTCTTCTTCTAAATGGTCAATTTAATTTTCTTCTGCTTTCCTTTGGTGGAAGTTTAAATTTACACTATTCAAAATCAGTTAAATTCTTTAATATCAGTCTTATGAGGATGAAAGTATCAGATCTTATCAGTGGATTAAGTATTTAAAACAGTTAATTATTATGACATTAATAATATATATAATTAAAAATAAGAATTATAACTTAAAATAAAAACAATATTAGTTCACTAAATTATAAATAATCAATTCCATATAAATATTTGTAAATTAGATGAGGTTTAACTTCGTTTTAAATATAGGAAATGTTTCTTTAATTCCTGCGGGTAAGCATTATATGTTAAGTAATTCATATTTAAACTTAGTCCTCTTAGTATCTATAGGCCCTTTTCAATTATCAAAAAAAAAAAAAAAATTAAAGTATACGTTGTTTGTTATACCATTTCGTTTTAAATCGGTATTCTTCAATTATTAACTTCGAAAAATAGCGAACCTGTAATTTTATTATATTATGTTTATAGAAATAAATAATTCCTAAATTACTGATATCATTTTTGTGTAAATAAATGAATAATTTTCAGGCTGAGAGAGAGCCATAGCAAGGAGCACTAAACGGGATATCTAACTTGACTCCGCCGCGGATAAAACCAGGCGCACTAGTTTAAAAAAAAAAAAAAAAAAAGCACCAACACCTCCAAATTAATAAGCATTTTCTTAATATGTACATACAAATTACAATCTAAGCACAAAAACGTTATGGTAGACTACGGAAACTCACGTGCCGCACTAATGTGCGAAAATAAATTTAAACCAATACGTGCATCTTAGTGCATAGCTCATGAGATTTGAGTGGTTAGCGTAAACAGATAGTTGTGTTAGAATTTATAGGTAATTGTAATTAGGAAATAATGAGCTGGGAGTTATTATGTGTTTATTAATCAATAATGCTTTTATAGTGTTTCACTTTAATGGTACTTTTACTAAGTAATTCATTAAACCATGGTATATAGATGTCGGAAGAAGGATTCTGGCATTTCTTTTTAAAAAAAATAAAATATGTGGGCCTACTATAAAAATGCTAAAGAACTACACCACTTGTAATTAGTAACAATGCTTTATTCGATTTGCGTATTCGGGTTTATTTTCCGTGTTACTATATAAAATGCTTATCTGCACACACGTCTTACAAGAGAGGTCCTATAATACATATAATCGAATTTCAAAATGGTGATTAACATAATTATTTTTATGTATAGAAATTAGTGCGGCAAGAGGAGAGAAAGGCAACGTATAGTCTTACTTACACTTGGAGGCTTGTATCAGTTTACATTTGTACACTTATTTTGGATGGGAATGTGTGTCCACTGAAGTCATTTTTTAGCCCTAAAGTGATTTGAAAGTTGTTGATAAAGGCGAAATGAAAATAAAATAGGAACAGTAATGTAGCTCATTCATTCTTTTTTTTTTTATACCAGAAAGAGCTCGAAGGCTTTACCATCAGCATCAATGCATACATTACTACATCGCAACATTGATTGATGTACACGTTTAAAGACTCCCGACATATCATTAGTGGTTCTAGCATCTATAGAAATTCTTGGAGTGAAGCTTCTTCTGATTCAACAGGTACATCATACACGAACTGCCTGATATGGCCCCTGAGAAAGAAATCGAGGCATGTGACATTAAGTCATTCTGGTGGCAGGGAGATGAGCTTGCACATCGGTTTCTGACCGTGACTTACAGATGATTGATGGCACATGCTGGAGCCTATCGTGTTAAAACCAATTCTTGAATATCCTATAGAACACAGTTCAGTATTTGTGGTAACACGTTTCTGAAGCACGTGAACTAAATTTGTCTGTTATAGAGAGGCAAATGTGTGGTCTATTCAATCTACAAACCCACACATTGGTGGCAAACCGTTGTTGGTGAATACGAGCTCTTTGGAACTTGAGTTTTCAACCACTCACACAGGCGAATCATGCTGATCAAAACCGACCTCACGCGTGAAACATTCATCTATGTAAAACATGCAGACCAAAAGAGGGGGCTGCACGATAGTCTTCTGTAAGCACTGGTTTACGAGCTCCTGCGACGATGATCAGCTTGCTGTAGTCAATGAAATCGTTTGTAACATGCCGGGAATCTTCGAATGTGTACGATAATCAAAACTCCGATACTGTAATGCACACACTGATAGGAATGGTCGCTTCTTTCCGTATCTTTCTTGCTGAATTAATAAATAAATTACACAAACGTTCCTATGTTTTATGCCATTTTCTAGAGTCAATAGCCGACTTCAGCGAGTAGACATTCCTATCTAAAATAAGAGTGTTTTGGTGGTATGTTCTATCTTAATTTGTACAAATAATTTTGCAACGCTCTATATATTAACAGAGTTATCTTAGAACTAAAGTAAATGTTTCATTGAAAAAATTAATCTGCTGCCGAGAGAACCTTAGGAAAATAAGCTGATAATATTGAAGGCAATAAACAGAGAACATGAGAACCTTTTACTCTGGTAACCGGCACTGTTTTTGTTCGTTTGTTTTCAGAATGCAAAACAAAACTAATTTATTGTTTGCCGCAAAGTCTTAAAGCCTTTTTTGTTTGTGTATATCCTAAATTTTAATATCTACCTTTAAACGACATGTTATGTCACACAACAGTAATAAAAATATGTTGTCAGCCCTGCTTCCGTTAAGCCAAAAATTTGTTAAAAAATCTTGGACAAAAAATTTATATTATTAAAGTGTTCTTGCTGTTATTAGCCATTATATTATGTATTCAAGCTGTGAGCTGTGTGCCAGCATTTTTCGTTGAATTAGGCGTTAAGTGAAATCTGCTAAGAGAATGTTCATTATTTAAAAAAAAAATGTGCATGCTTTGTGCAAGGAATATCTTCTTCTTTTTTAATTCCATAATCATTATTGTCACGAGTCTCAACTGTCATAACACGTTAAAGTGACAATTTAAAAGATATGCGTTTGGAATTATGTATTCTTGGCAAAAGGATGAAGCAGTCAGCAGTATCATGAAATACGTTTATGTAAAAGGAGAATACCCATATACATCTGGCGTTTATGAAATCAAAGAGGAGCAATTTCATCCCGAACTTTATCATGCAAAAGGTAAGAACTTGGAATGATTGTATTTCCTTCTCATAACCTGAATACGCTTAGCATATGCCTATGTTTAAAGGCCTTCTGAGAATCCAAGTCAATATTCTGGTTTATAATTTCGGGTAGGTATGTTTTGCTGACCATTTAGTTAAATTCAGAAATGTCTTCTTATATATTTTATACGTAAATAAACGGAAAGCAGTACTATAATTTTTTCTCTGCAGAACATAAGGTAGTGTAGTATTGTTGAATTGTTAATTAAAAAGAAACATTTATCATTAACGTGCAAATTAACAGATATTACTAGATATTATTTATATAACTATTTCTACTCTTTTTAAATATGTTTAGCAGACATTGAGATTTAGCTTGTTCTCTGCGATGAGCGATTTGGTGAAACAAAAAAGAATCGCTTAGTCGTCCTTAAAACCTACATGCTCATTTTGGCTTCATTACTTCATTCTAGTTGTACAAAGTGAAGCAAAGTGGATATATTTATTGGGTTACTTTTATATAAAGCTGCAGTATGTAATGCAATTGCATAACACCATTATTGATGCAAAGTTATACTGAAGCTAATACAAAATTTCAATGAACAAAATTTTTGCATCGATATAATATTAGCAATGTTAGTCAACTAATTTTATAAAACACGATTCTTACAAGATAATTTTATTTACATGGCATTACGATCGTTAAATACTGGCAATGTCAAAATCGTATGCTGTTTAATCATTAATTTCGTGCACTGATTCTGATTCTCTCCATGATTAGTTTAAACAATCAAAAATGTTTAAACATGAAAAATATATCTATAATCATTTCGAATGTTTCTTTCAATGTTTATGCCTAATGATGAATTTTAGTACTTCAGTTTAATTTCTCCCGGTATTTCAGGACTTGTATTTAAAGAGTTTGGCGTATCTGCAACTCTTGCTTGCAGTTCTCAGAGAAAAATCGTGAATTAACTATAGTTCTTTGAAAAACTAATTACCACATTCCTTGAAGTAATATTCTGGTACATAGCCATTTTAGGTATTAATATGAAATAAAGTAAAATGCAGTACAACATTTTTAAAGGCTAAGTATATTACCATCACACCGTGAACTTTGTAGTATCATAAACGAATGATTAATAAGGTCAGAAAACTGGACATCAATTTTCAGCATTAACTTTGTTTTAATTATATTGGTGTAGGTATTCGAACAAATCCTGCAGAAAAGGTTTTGATTAACTCCTAAAACCCTGAATCATAAAGAAATATTAGAATGCGGTATTTTCTGAATTCTATTTATTAAATTTAATAATGTATTTATATCCTTTTTAAGTATGGTCTTATTTTTAAACGAATAGATAGATTTTTCTTTTGTTTTTACAGTATACTAGCCGTTGTCTAAAGAAGCTTTGATTAATTAACAATGCAGCAGTTAACTACCTTCATTTACAAATTATCCATTAGAATCTCCTACCTTTTTTTTTTTTTTTTTTATGCTGCGTTATTAGCTTAAAGTTTTCTTCCAAATGGAAGAATTGATATATTTCTTAATCGAAATTGGAACAAAATAAGTATACCGAAATAGATCGGAAGTTACCCTATTTGTCTAATTTAGTTTGTTTTCCAGATGTTTGCATTGTTTATAACATATAATTTCTTGCGTATTTGCACATAATGCCTTGATCAAGAACATAAACTTGTATAACATTCCTTTGGTATCATGGTATTCAGGATATCACATGCATTTTTTCCGTCTTAATGCTCTTCGCCTTCCCCCTCACAAGAATTAATCTTGCACACTTATATATATTTATAAACACGTATTTTCACTATATACCTTTCCATGTAACAACACTGACATTGACTGGATGAAATACCCAGTATTTACTCTTAGTCACCCTTACTAACTGCGATAAATACTAGCCTTGCCGGCTTAATCTATTTTCTCTTTGTCGGACAAACCGGTGAAAGGTGCAAATAATCAACTGGGTCTCTTGATAGGGATTATATCTTCCCCATTTATCATTTTACTAAGACACTGCCAGCTTCTCTAGCACGTTTTGATTTCTGTTTTCGTAAGTGTAGATCTTTAATAAGAAATATTTTGCTAGCTTAGAGCACAATTATGTAGATCTATCTTTGGCTATTATTCCAAAGAATTCTCTTCCCAAGTTTGATCTTAGCTAAAAGAGGAAGAAAAACCCGAGAAGAGCCTTAGTACAACATTAACATTTCTGAGAGTCAGTATTCTAAAACAATGTAAAAAGACGATTAAAAACTAAGCAGCAGTTGCACAATGTTTATATTAAGTACCAGTTTAACTTTCAAGATACTATAAGCAGAAAATGTAGGCATCCCGTATGATTGTAGACTGTTTATTTGGTTTGTTTACGGACGCTCTTCAATATCTCAGGTCACCAGCGTCCCATTCAATTCAGGGCGTGAAACGGCCGACAAATTTTGCTCAGAGGCCTCATTTTTCAAGTTTGAGGTTCTTTATCGTGCCGTAAATGTACGACACGGGACCCACGGTTTTACCTCCCTTCCGAAGGAAACCATACCTACGGTTTTTACCCCCGGAAAAATCCATCGATCCTGGCCGGGTTTGAACCCGCGATCTTGGGTTTAGAAGGCAAGTATGGTTACCACTACACCACCAGGTCCAACGTGCCCCAAATGAAGGAGATGGGAAGGGAAAGCTTATGAGCGTAGTTGGTTGACTGCTGCAACAATATAATGAGGTCAAATTAATGTTTTAAGCAATGGGCTTTATTGGACTCAGTTATGCATTCAACAGAATGCCTCTCTTCAGTAACTGAACCAGTCGCTAATACTCTATGTAATGGTAATCCAACTATTTATTTTATGCACATTCGATCCTTCTGGACAATCTTTCCTTATTTGCCGTCTACGAGGAGGATTGGCACCGCGCATTGGAAAAACAATAGGAGTATTTCCTTTGGTAAAGGCTATTAGTTGATAATGAAATTTGTACCGAGGAAGGTGAAATAGGTTTTGCATAAAAAAAACTCATTAATTTTTCAATCCTATCAAACACAAGGTTAGATGACATCATTTTGCAGCGTTTTTAGCATTTTGATAAACAGAATCAGACTATTCCAAATTTCTTATCAAATATTTTTATTTGGTTTTGGACATTGATAATTATCATAATTTGGAACTTCAAGGAAAATCCTCTTGGGCATCTTTAAAATGAGAACGTTTAAATGACTAACAGATAATGCTAAAGATGTCCGCTATGATCTCACTAAACAGTAAACTAACCTCCTCAACATAGACAAATCGCATATAATTCAACTCTTCTTTACAATAATATTGTCTCTATTGCAGATCTTAATGCAATGATTATTCTGGATAAAAATGCGTAAGAAAAATTTTCCTGGAACCTCATTAAAATAAAAACAAAATAAAAACATCAATAGACCTTTTTGAAAAGTAGACTTTACAAATGGTCAAAGTGCTGTGAAAACTGAGGTTGATGTTTAAAAAAATACTGGGAAAAAGTTTCCCTGGTTAGAGGTTGCATTATTTGAAAGAGTGATGGGTAGTGACTGCGAGGTTTTCGAAAAGAATTCCGATAACCAGCGTTGTGTAACGTGTGCCTTTTGATAGATATCCCGGGCGCCGCACCACTCAGTTCAGCCTGTGGAAAGAAATTGAATAATTCATCAATCTTTACAACTCTGTTGTAGTATATTTCAAATTACTCACACCATCAACATACTTCTCATTATCCTTGAATACTCAATATGTGCAAAAAAATTCTTTTGTTATATTCCCATCATTGCCAATGGGCCAAATTCTCAGTGGCCCTATATACTTATCTATTCAATAGGAAAATTTACATTGTAAAAATGCAGAAAGTGTCATCCGTTAACATTGCTTTCACACAACTAAATCTTTCAATCTGCATTCGTGGCGTTGGGAAAACTGTGATCTAGGAAGCACATATATTTGAATCTGTAATATTGCAATTGTGTTATGTGAAATGATAGTAGTAAGCTATTAAATATAATAATTCGCATAAAGTAAGCCCACCTTGTAATAAGTAATTAGTTATTTACAACAATGTTGGTAATATACTATGTATGAGTGGTACGGCATTAAAAATATAGATACTCCCTACATGAATGAAGCAAGCTAACTCGATAAATAGATTATATCGATAGGCCGAAGTTAAAAGAATGTCGCACAAGCTTTTCCACTAGTCCACGATTGGCACGCTAAGATGGATGAACGTATTTCGAACTGGAGGACATAGTAAAAGATTGGATGGTCCCCTAAAACTATGAGTCAACAAATATTTCAGTGACAAGCTCTTGGTGAGTTTCTGAACGACTCCCCAGATTGCCACTTAAGCAATGTGGACTCACGTTAATCAAACATGCTCTTATAGATTATAAACTGGATAACAAGATCCATTCATTTCTTCCGGAAGAGTCCCAATACCACCTCCCTTCAATACCCATCCTAAACCTCAAAATTTATCCCACGAAAAATCAATCAACCTTGCTATAAACCCTACACACGGATAGGAATGCAACAGAAGCACACAGGCCGGTAATTATCCAATCTGCCACTAGTGACTTACTAACTGAGCTGGAGATGCTATTGTTATCAGATTTTTGCAAATAGAGGGAGTGAACCAGAGTGGGTTTCATCGCATGTTAAAAATAGTTTATGACTAAGGCGTTTTAAGTCCAAAGGAAGTGTGTGCGTGTGTGTTTAAGGTAGAGAGAGAGAGAAAGAGAGAGATATACAACAAATATCAAACAACTGAATGGAGCTTAATGATATTCAAAAGCAGAGGCGGACCATGAGCTAGCATACTGATGAAGATTGTACATTATTTAAGGTTTGATAATGGATAATCGCGGTTCGTGAAGTCGCTGAAATGGTTCGCTGCGAACCGCTGTTATTCCGTGCTTCACCATATTTGGACGAGAGATGGAGAAGGGAAAGAATTTTTAATGGTGAAGCGCTGGGATAAATGCCTGAAAGTTTACGGCGATTAGCTTTATGGAGAAATAAGTAGTAGTATGCTGTGTTTGTGGTATATCTTTCAGATTTTGTAGAAAGATTGTATTGATATAAAGTACCATACATATCTGGCCTCGTATTTCCTCAACATAATATCTGTTCTCAACATAATATCTGTAAATTCAACGTTTCATTATCCTGTAACAACCAGGTGACAGTTATATATGACTTTTTTTTTTTTATAGAGAAGTTAATACATCACATAAAAGTGAATGTCATTTCTTTGCAAAGGTAGATAAATAAGGATTAAATTAGGTGATTAGAAAATTAGATTTGGAAGGTAAGTTAATATTATCATTTTTATTTATTTAGGAATAATTTTGGCTTTTTTGTGAAGATACCTATATATTTTTTTTCATATATGATTAATGGTGAGAAATTTGAATGTGAAGGTTTTTTTTTTTTCATTGTTTTGTAATTTCATTATTTTGGAATACATGAACATATTATATATCTATAATACTTATATAGAATTATAATACTTATATGTATTACCTTAATTACAGAAAGAAAAACAACCGTTTTATACGAATGTAGCTAAAATACGTGAAAATGAGCCATTATGCAGAAAATATAGGGATGCTCAGTTAAACAAAATGTTATAAGTTACAAAATTATTACCATCACAAAATCAAAATTGTATGATGAAACAAACGAAAGAAAGGAACTGCGTAGAAAAAAGTGGAAAATGAAAGCATGGTTAATAGTTACCACAGAGAGCGCTCTTTTCAGAATGATTTCCCCTAGATCAAACTGCAGGTCCCAAAACTGTGCAGAGCATCGAAATATGTGCACGTACTAAAAGTCAGGTTTCAATTATGAAAAAGGATCTGTTATTGGAATAGTCGCCATATCCAAAAGGAACCTTTTCCGTTGACAGAGACTTTCTTTGTGGAATTGCGTCAATGAAAAAGATTGGTGCAGGTGGGATATACTTACTGCACTTGTAGCAAACAGAAGTTGTATTAATGGCCGAAAATTTGCACTTTTATTGGAAAAGATTACAGATCTGAAAATTAGGAGGAATATTCAATATGAAACGCAACTATTTTTATCTGATATTTTATTCAAAAAATGCTGTATTTTATGTTTATTATTTAAAAATTTACACATTGTTTCATGTAGTTTCATCTTCGTTGATGCAGTCAGTTTTCAAAATGAAATCTTTAAATGACGTACATTATAAACACAGATGAGTAATTGAATTTATTTTGGCGAAAAATGAAGCTAAAATCAACATTCAACTGCATTTAGAAATGTGTGTGACAATGGATAAAAACACTATCAGCAGTTTGAGCAAAAATGTTATCCTCTTTGGAAGAAGGAGGTGGCAGTTTTACTATTGGTACAGGCTCTAGGCGGCCGCACAATGCGTCACGATGATGAAATATGTCAACATTCAAGACAATTGGCGAAAAACAATCACACAACTTGTTGTTCAACTTTATATCTCTGTCGCCAGTGACAACACTTTATTCATCAATTAGAAAATTCAAAGATTTGTGCGAAATGCTTCCCTTGAAAAATTTAGCTGCCTGTCATAAGGAACAGGGAACAATCATCTGTTAATGGTTTATTACGAGGTTGATGGGGACAATTTATTGTTCAGCATTTTAACGGGAGACGAAAAATGGATTCATCACTTAAAACTTAAGACCGAAATACAATGTATGGAGTAACGTAAGTTTTTCCTGGTGGAAAAGTCAAAACAATACCTTCAGGTGGTAAAGTAATTAATATAGTCTTCGGGGATTTTTTAAAAAAAATATTTTGTTTAATGTATTACCTCATGGCGAATCAGCTCCATAGTATGTAAAAATCTTAATAGTTTGAAGAGGTGGTTCGGGCACATTTGTGCCTATAAAGAGTGACCGAAGTTCTTTTTTCTTCACATAAGTATACACCTCCGAAAAGAGACCATTAATTTTTCTTGTCTTCTACAGCCTGGATCCTGCACTTTTTCATTTTCATCCCTTTGGTCCTCTAAAAGATGCACCTGGAGCTAAGAAACTTGATGATGAATACAAATCATAGCCGCAGTACAAATATGGCTGCGGCATATGTAGATTTGTAGGAAGACCATACTGCAAAGTAGCACTGTATAGCCAAGGAATTGGGGAATAATAACGGAAATAAAATAATACCTGAAAAATAAAAAAGAATGGTAACGTCTCTTGTACATTTACAAACTGCTCATTGGGGAAGAGTCCACTAAACCATTAACTCTTGAGTACATGTGAATGAATATGAATGCGTAACCTTTGCCTTGTTTATCAGCTTACTTATGTCTTACTTTGTATGTTATTTGTCTGTAACATTTTCTTTGTCAATAATCTTTTTTCATTTCCTGTCATTTAGCCTTGCTCAATACAAACCCTGTCAATGTGAAAGCATTATCATTAAGACAATAATAACGCATTAACCCTCCCTTTTAATGTAGTATCTGCGATAAGATACCCAGTATTTCTATAAATACTACCACTCATAAAGGGGAAGCACATTCCTGAGACATAAAGCACTGTAGTTGAATTGTAGACGTCGAAAGTTGTTTTAATAACTTTCATGAAGGAGTGAGGGCAATTACAAAATTGTGTCGCTGCATAAAGTAGCGGGTCAGCAAGCCAGGTTTTTAAAATGCTCCAGAAATTCAAAATATGGGGGGGGGTGTATTCGTAATATCCAGCACATCATAGGCAAGGAAACCCACGCACTTTACGGATTTCACGATTGGTTATGGCAGTGGTGGCCATTGTGCTCAGAAATGCGGTAGGTGTTACCAAAAATATCCAGAATGTCTATATTGTGTATTAAGTATGAACCTGGAACTACTTGCTTACAGACGAAGCAAAGGATTCCTTCACCCAATCAATTGTACCGCCGCCAGAGATTCATAAAAGCGCCGCTTACTTAAGCATTACACAGCAAATGGGCGCCTACGAATCCTTTTCACTGATGAATAAATCTTCAATGGTAAGGAGGTTTTCAATTCTCAAAATCAGGGTATGCGCCATAAGCTAAATAAAAGATAGAAAAAAGGCTCCAGAGGTCCGGAGAGGTCAACAATCTGCACAACTGGATTCCATTTATGCGAGAAAAGGGTAAAAACCATAAGTCATATTGCACTAGGAGACAATACTGGAAGGACAGGAACTTCAGCACTCTTCCACGTTCATAACTGGAGCTATCAACAGAATTCGGCACTTGCATACATGGCTCGGAAACCCAGTGGTGGTTTACGGCAATGTGCTGGACTCATTTCCAAGACCTCAGATTAGCCATCTGGTAGTTTGGACCTAAACCCTCTTGACTACAAATCATGGTGTGTGTTTCAGAAAATGGTTTGCAAGAAAGAACATCCAAATATTGCCATTTGAAGCGAACTCATATAAAAGCAGCAGGGGACTTTCATGTTGATGCATTGCGCAATGCAGTTTATGAGTGGCCACAAAAACTTAAGAATTGTGTGCATGCTAAAAATCGTTATTTTGAATAATGATATATGACTATGTTCATTACATATTAACAGGTATTGTTAGAATATTAAAATCATCTCTTAGCATCTTGTGTTAATTTATTGAAAACTTTGTGATAGTGTTTATGATAAGAGTACGCATACTTTGTCACTTTTTATTTTGTTACTATACGCTTTATAGATAATAACGATAGATGTATATTTGCTCTTTGTATGGTATGTTTGTGGAAGGGGTGGGAGGGTGATGGTTAAGGAAAAGCAGAACAATTGGAAAACTAAAGAGACCTGTCATGAAGCATAAATAAATGCAATAACTATTTACTTTTTAGCCTAAGATCATGGATTTTTGTAATTCCCATAGGTAAATTATGGGTTTGAATGCAGTGTACTGGTGTAATAATGTTAGAAGCACTACTGCTTTACTCCATATTACGAACATTTGGAAATGAAATTGTATGAGCTTTCCTTTCCTTTGGTGCTGTTATACTTTGAAAGCTATAGCTAATTGTAATGAAAGTGAGGAAGAAATTCAACGCATTTAAATGCAGTCATATTAACAACATTAACATGTTTTTAAAAATGTCGTTTCAGGACTGTATGTGGAACAATTTTAATCGTGTACTTAGGTCATTATGTTTAGACTGTATGGGGGTGAGGTTGTACTTGAAGCAGTTTAGTTATGACAGGTGGCCGCCATTATGTAGTTATGGGGGTGCTATTGGTGGATGGGAGTAAACCGTTTCTCAATGTCCCCATAACAGTGGTGCCTGGTACGTTTCTGACCTGTGTCAACGTGCGTACAAGAGGGCTGTCTTTCGCTTATAATTTCTTTGTTATATTGACATGATTGACGTTCTACTGCTATGTAAAACATAGACCATAAATAGTGATTGCGTAAAGTAAGGGCAGGATTTATAGCAAACTACAATCAAATAGCACCATTGGTTCACCATATTGGATAGTATCCGGAATCAATAAAGTTTAACACTGTCGCATTAAGAGCTCGAAACAATTCCGCTTGAATATCCATGCGCGGTGCGGTAAGCAACTGATGCCGTAGCCATAGACACCGAAGCCGCCTGCAATCAACAACAAAGAAGGTGAATATTTCTAGAAGTCTGTGTTTTTCGTAATGTGTGGTGTAAGCATGCTTTCGCGTTTGTGTGTCTACGCTGTCGTTTTTGTTACGTGTATGTGTTGGGTAACTATGCTAGATTGATGTTAACCTCTAAAGTTATATTAACTGAAGAACCACTGAGTGATACATCAAGATGGCGATGCTGTTTTAGAAACTGTTGTTTTTACTCGAATGTCATTCGTTTTACGTGATCCTCTGCTTATGCATATACTAAAAACATGAAGGTGATGTGACAATTACATTCCTCAAGCCAGAAAAGCCGCAATCTTACTGTCACGATTCACGAAAGTAAGGTAAGTAACATCCATTTGCACTTTATGGTTATCATGATATTGCATGGATTTTCTGTACCGTTTGCTTTCAATTTAGTATAGTCGTTGTTTTATGTAATGTTTTGTGTTGAGGGAAGAAAGGCATTATTTAGGTGTCGTGTATTGTAGTGCCAAACAAACGAGTGCGATTGCTGGAACTTTCATGTAAGAATGTAAACTGTGTTTAATTTACATTTGTTCCTGCTCTTCACAATAGGGGAAACAAACAGAAGAATGAGTGAGAGTCACATTGAAGTTTTCTAGAGGTAACCTTAGTTACCTGTTCAAGATAGTCAACTTGGCAGGATCCATGCACCTTTGTTACATCGAGAACATGACGTTTCAGGAGCATATTCCTTGAAGAGTAAGTTTAAAACAATAGATTTGACAGAGCATTGAAGTGATAAGTGTATGTTGCTGTGGGACATAACCTCAAAATCAATGATATCAAATGGTCACAGCATATTGTCTCGTAGTGTAAAAGCTTAACAGTTTTATCAACCAGCACAAAATTAATAATTAGGCTGATTCGAGAGAAAGAGTTTTCCCTTTTCATTATTTCCAATACCTTTAGGTGACCAGGGAAACTTGTAAAACCAATCACTTCCTGGTTCATCAGACTGCGATAGTTGTAGTTGGACTGATTTCCATGAAACACTGCATACCTACTTTAAATTTCACACCATAAGAGTTTAGGATGTTCAGTAAAACACAGTTTGAACTAATTTTGTGAAGAGATTGGTTATACTACAGCAATGAATTATG
Organism: Metallyticus violacea; assembly: GCA_030762175.1. Taxonomy (NCBI): domain Eukaryota; kingdom Metazoa; phylum Arthropoda; class Insecta; order Mantodea; family Metallyticidae; genus Metallyticus; species Metallyticus violacea. The sequence continues at coordinate 58,224,414 of CM060844.1, forward strand.
AATGTTGCATAATACATTTTTTAGAAGTAGTACAGATACTTTAGAATCTTTTATATTTATTGGTAGGTATTATTTGAGAATAGGTCTTCTTATTCATTTGGTTTTTGTTTTCCAGAGCTGCCACTAGAGAGTATGCATATTGCATGCACTGAACTGTGGAGTCAAAACACACATTATTTTCATATTATTGTGAAAGCACAAGACTAAGTGAGCAGCATGGCACAACAACACATAACCATTAATTAAGTCATTTTGGCTGTGATTGTGGTGGATAGCGGAAAACCTGTATAAAAGCACACAAGCACCATAATTACAAACATAAAAACACTAAATGAATTGTGGGTCGCATGGGACTACTGCTTTTTGTGATATATTTGGTTGCTGGATAATAGTTTATATAATTACCATACATAAAGCATAATGCCTTTGAGAAAAAATACTTTTTTTTCCCTTCTACTTCCCCACACCTATCAGATAATGAAGTAGAATGATACAATTTACTGTATGTGCGATAAGCAGCTCATTTTGCGCAATTGTAGGTAATATATCAGGATTCATTTAGCTTCAGTCTAGTAAGTAGTACAGTCTAGTATTTTTGGAATGGAGTAACATTTATTTACCAATAATATCTCTACATAAACATTGTAACAATTTTCAATTGCGCACTGCACCTTGGCCTTCTTCTCATCAGTTATTCAGTGGAATTTAAACAAAACAAACCAATTTTTATAGTATTTAACAGTAGAAAAACTCCACATAGAGTAATGCAAATTGGTAGCTTACCTTTATACATCTGTGGGAGAGTTTATCAGTGTTTTATGTTGGAATATTCTAGTTAATGAGCATTTCGCTTTTCTGTTGATAATGTCTAGTCTTCAATAAGCATGGTGATTACATACCTTACAACAAAATCAATTCTGATTTGACTACAGATTACCTCAGATTACCTCTTGCAAACCATTGTTCAACCTGCATGCCCCTTGGGGAGGGATAAATAAGGTAACCTATTCTCAGCCATCATTTTGTATAGTATCATTATCTGTTTCTCGCACCCAGGTTTTTGCAGAGTCCTTTTCTATTGCCTATGGATTTGATTCCAGGCTTCTTGTATGAGCAAAATTTTGCTCAGAAGTACTTAAAATTTCACTAAATAGCATGTGTTAATGCATGCATTTCAGGAAAACTATTGCTTTATTCCTACACAATGATACCATGTTGAATTACAATTGTGCTGTTTTTATACAGTTATTCACAATGCTAAATTTAATATTAATTTAAGTAATGCAGAGAAATTTAATGTCTTATTTAGATTTAAATCTAATTCTTATCTTCAGAATCTTATTTAGATTCTGAATCTGAATGAGATGTGAAAAGACTTCTGTGTGATATTTGGCTTAATTAATGTTCCATGTCTGAAAATCTTTTTCCAAATATTTAATGTAACTGATATACAATCTGTTCATTTGATTTATAATCCTGCCAGTTATCAGAATAAACCCCAGCCACTGGTACTTTTATTTTTATGGATAAAAAAATAATAAGTTTTTTATTTGTTTGTTTGGTTTTTATTTCCCCCTTTTCTTTTCCCCATCTTCTGTGCCCAACTCCGTGCTCTGCTTCATATCAATTTGCCAAGCTATGCTGTTAACTGTGATTATGTTCTATATGCTGTAGCAGCTACCCAGTTTATGTTCGCAGCAAATGGTAAATTTTAAAAATATTATTTATTTTATTTTGTTTGCTAGGCCTGACACTAGCAGTGCACAGCTTGCAGACGAGTTTGTAGGAGTAAAATCATTGGAGTCAAATCAGGATTCATTTGCATGCAAGGTAATTTTTTGAAAATTATTTGACTACGCCATATAATGTAAAAGTATATGGTGAATGAAATTAAAGAAATCTTACTTTTATTTACATAATACTAAAGATGGAACAGCTTGGTATATATGTAACATTTATTTATCAGCTGTTGGCAAGGCATAGCTTTAATTTTTGTATTCAAATGGATAACATAAAGACAATTCTGATATAACATTTTCTGTAAAAGCAAGAAGAATTTAATAAAAATAAAAAGGTAACAAAGCAAACATGATTTTTGATGGAAGTATGGGTTATGACACTCTCTGCTGTCGTAAAAAGGGATATGTCATTATAGTATTTTGTTTTTAGATTTACACTTGCGTAATTTTTTTTAACTGTATCCTCTGGAGGAAAGGGATTGGTGAATACTGCGTGCAGTTTTTAGTATATTCATCAAGCATAATTTAAGCAAGAGTAATTAGCAATGAAGACTATTGCTGCTCAAAAAGTTACAAATTGAAAGAAATTGCCGTTGGTGGCCGAAGATCATTACGACACATGTTCATAAGCAGGTGGTCTGGGGTTCAATTACCACCAAAACCTTTCTTCCTGAGTGATTTATTTTCCAGGTTTTCCTCAATGCTCATAAATGACAAATGATGAAAGGAACCCTAAACTCAGGCCTGGAATACTTCCTTCCTTAAAATAAAGAAAAATTCTTTCCCATTATATCATGTGATCTGATGTATCATCAGTGTTCACTGCCTGTAGTGTGCCGTATCAGTAAAAACGGCATTAAAATGAAAGAGAGCAACAATGTGGGATTTTTAAATAGATTGCTTATATTTTTAAGTGTCAGTGAACAAAGAAAGGCTGAAAAACCTCAATTTCAATATATACTCATGCAAAAACACATAGCATAGTACAGAGTAATGTAAATTCAAACAAAATATCTATATTTCATATCCCTTTTTACAAAAGTGACATGTGCTGTGACTTATATTTCCATTGATAATTATGTCGTTCCTGGTGGTGTAGTGGTAACCATACTTGCCTCCTAAACCCAAGATCGTGGATTCAAACCCAGCCAGGATCGATGGATTCTTTTGGGCGTAAAAATCCTAAGTATGGCTTCCATCTCAAAGGAAGTAAAGCCAAGAGTCCCACGTCGTACATTTACAGCACCAAAAGTATCTCAAGCCTGAAAGAAGAGGCCTCTGAGAAAAATTTGTTAACCATCTCATGCCCTGAATTGAATGGGATGCTGATGACCTGAGATGTTAAAGAGTGTACATAAATAAACCAAATCAATAACATTGACAGTTATGATACCTTTGTTATTGTGCATAATCCATGTAAATACAAAGATGAAAGCTATGCTTTGACAGCAGCTGATAAACACACAATATCTTTCATTTAAGAACTTTTTAAAAATTATAAGAAATTTTTTAAAAAAATCTGTTCGAACTCAAACATTGAAGCTTGTTAATTGTAAATTCTGTGTAATCTGTCTTCTAACACACTCTTATGCTTCACTTACTTTTAAATATGGTGGGACCGGTTTTGAAGAGACATCTTCTTATCTTCAACTAACTTGACGACTGGTAGGAGAAACATTTATGAGAACCCTTACTCCACCCTGGTGGTGTTTATTTTATAAACTGAAAATTTGTATTACATTCTCCTGTAATGTCGAAATTCATAAAATGATCCTAGTAAAGTACTAAAATACTTATGAATTTTCACATTACAAGTGAATGTAATACAAATATACAGTTTATAAAAAAAACACCACCAGGGCAGAGCCACAGGTCCTCATAAATGTTAGTTGAAGATGGAGAGGATGTCTCTTCGAAACCGGTCCCACCATATTTAAAAGTAAGTGAAGCATAAGAGTGTGTTATACGACAGATTAGATAGAATTTACACAATACCTTTGTATATAGCAGACTCCTCCATCTTTATACTATGTAAATAAAATTAAGTTTCTTTCATATTATTCATCATAAAATGTTTGCAATTTTTGGCTTCATAAAATAAGTTTCAAAAAATCTCTTTACTTAAAAATTATCTTTGATTTTCTATGGTAGTTGTACTGCTGCAAACCTTCCTGCAACATATATGCCCCTAGTGCCAAATCTTGGGAACAAAATCAAATGAATAAGACAACTTATTTTCACACTTTACCCGCAGCAAAATGCAGAATATGAAGTAGTTATGATTTATGAATCCTTTAACTGGTGAGTTTAATACTAGAATGATTCCTTGTGCTTTTAAGTTACAACTTTTATGAAAAAGAGGCAGGAGCATAATAATGCAGTACAACAAATTTTAACTGTTCATCACTCTCAGAAATGAAAATATGTAATTTTAGTTAATTTGCATATGCTGATTTTGAAACTGAAGCCCATTTTTCTATCACCTAACAGTTTTTTGAGAGGATATAAACGTTCCACAAGATATGATCAATGGGCTTTAGCCTACTGTTGATAATTTGTGATTTTCTGTTATTTTTTTATAATTCTATCTGTTGTGCTTTCAACCCAAATTATTTATATAATCCAAAATACACAAAAAATGATTTTAATAATTATACATTGTATTTTTTACTGAAGACTTAAATATAGCAAAAATTCACCTTTTTAAAACTTCTTCCGGGATGACTAACCCATAAAGATGACTCCAAAATGTTTATGACAAGTGGCAAGCAGTAATCAGCAAGCATTTTGGGTATTGATTTTCCTTTGAATCACCTTTTATTTCCAATAAGTCCTGATGGAACCTTTCCTCTTGCTCATCGCTGATCTTGTCCAAGTTCGATGGAATTGGGTCTCCCAAATGGGAATGAAGAAAGTGAATCTTAAGGGACATACTGCATTCCAGTATCTTGTAAGCCCTCGACAATTCTTCCACCAAATCTCCGTGAAAGTGGTAGGTTTTTCACACTTTACTACATTTTCTCTTCATGGCCAATCTCTAATTTCATAATTGTTACATGTATCCCAATTATCCCATTCAGAAAGAAAACGGCAAAATTTTGTAAATCCTGGCTACATTCTTGTTGGCAAACCTATCATTTTAAATGTGCAACAAATCTGCCATTTATAAATATTTTACTTACAAAGTGGTTTTTCGAGTAACAGTGGGTTAGTGAGCAACTGAAAATGGGAGAGATTCTCCCAAACGCATCTTACTTTTGTTTAAGTGAGTGGAGTTTAGTGTAAAAAATGAATACCTAAGTTTAGGTTATCTGCCACTTATGTTCTGGATAGTTTAAAGTCTTAAGTATTGTTCCCATACCATCATACATTTCTTTCATTTTAACAGATTAGGCAAATGGGTCAAATGGATATACATTCCCATTATGCAAAAGTACAGCCTTTAAACTTGTTTTCACTAAGTTTATGAAGAGATGCCAATCTTGAGAATTTTGATCTTTTCCCCAATGCCACCATTAGACCATTAACATCATTACAGTAAACTAATTGTTCATTTTCTGTATAAAAAAATTTGACAGATTGTATTCCTGGTTCCTGAAGGATGTTATTTTTGATCCATGTTGTAAAAGGTTCCATCCCTCATGACGAGATGAAAAATCTCAGCTTATGTTTTAGTTAATTTCAAATCTCTCACAAACCGCCACGGGTGGCCGAGGTCGTTAAGGCATGGACTCGTGAGCGGGAGGTCTGCGGTTCGAATCCCGCCAGGACCGTCCTCCCTGACTGGGGTTTTTTCCAGGTTTTCCTCAGTCTTCATAACTGGCAAATGCCGGGGAGGTACCTAAACTTAGGCCTGGAACGCTTCCTTCCTTAAAAAAAAAAAAAAAAAAATCCTTTCCCAATATACCATTTCATCTCATGTATCATCAGTGTCCACCGCCTGTGGTGCCTCAGTAGTAAAAACGGGCGTTAAACACTACTCAAAAAAAAAAAAAAAAATCTCTCACAAGAGCATTTAATTCAGCTAGTGATATCATATGGTTTTCCAGATACAATAAATTCACAATTAGTCAGGGTTGATCTGTCAGGAGAGCAACTAGAGCCAGGGGAAGTAGATTCTTCCTTCAAGATTAATTTTTCAGTGGGTTTTGGAATTGGCAAATAATCACTATGTTTAACAGGACACAACGTTGATTGCAAATAGGGATGCTCAATTGCATGCTTATTTTTTTAGGTAAAGCAGATACACATACCACACAGAAATAACAGTCAGCAGTGTAGTCCATAGGTTCCCTCCATAACATTGGAATAGCAAAAGCAATACACAAATTTGTGCGTTTTAACCAGCCAGTTAAATTTTTTGTCATTTGTACAGCAGGAGTTTGTTGCCCAAATTGTATAAAATATAGTGAACTTTTGTAACAGTGGTGCCAAATATTAACATTTTAAAAAATTGAGTCGAGATTGTAACATACACACCACTAAAATTTGTTGTCCAAAATTTATTTTTATCTCAAAATTTACTATACTTCCTAAAATACAGATTGTAAGCCTTCACAAGTAGAAGACTGATAATTTTGTGCTGAGATTTTGTATAATACTCTCCACAAACATAGCAAAAAATTAGGGACATTTTTACACTGACTAGACATTACAAATGGGTAAAAGTAGGGGCCCCCCTTATATATGTTACTATGATATCAAATTGCAGGTTGTTTTATCCACAATTTCTTAAAGCTGCTACACAATATTTTAAATATAAAATGACACTTAATCATTATAAAGATTCAATCACAACACCAACTGCACAGACAATAGCAACCAGAAAATTCCACATACCTGGATATTCCTGAGGCTTTAACATTCCTTAGAGTAATAAAACAGAGGGAACACAATGAGAAATTTGCTCAGACTTAGAGATGAAGGCACCTTCCGCATCCAATGAGGACAACTGCACAGAATGAGGCATTACAAGCCACTGCTTTATGTTATTAACAATAGTAACCAGAAAATTCCACATACCTGGATATTCCTAAGGTTTTAACATTCCCTCAGAGTAATAAAACAGAAGGGATACAATGAGAAATTTGCTCAGACTTAGTGATGATAGCACCTTCCGCACCCAATGAGAGCAAGACTTCCTGCATAAGGTGCCATAGAAATATATCAGAAATGTTAGGTGATATGTAAAAACAAATGCTATTTTCATGTTCTGCATGTCCCAAAAAGTAGTAATTGATATATTTTGTACTTAGAGAGGAATTCACTGTTATTGAGTGAAATTTGAGCACATAAAAATGACTTTTTTGTTTACCTGTTTGTGTGTGACATTTTAGAAAAGAAATAGATTATAGACACAATAAACATTAAGAACATAAGTACTATTAACATATTGATGTGTGTTGTCTCCTGCACAATAGCATTTGCACAATTTCATTAATATATATTTTTATTTAATATCACAGTAATTATAAAATATATAGTGAAAACTGGTACTAATCACAAATTATAGTTTATTAGTTTTGTGCAGTAGGGAGGGTCAGACTAAAATGCAATTTGTGTTTGTACCACATAATAACTAGTGACCTGCCTTGAGATTTGCTTAAAAACAATCTCTTTCTTGGTCTTAATGTCTTTCTAATTGTTTCCAAGTACAAATATCTTCTATTGTGATTTTTTCCTTGTTCAGTTCATGTCTTTAGGCAACTATGTTTCTGATAATTCATAACCTGGTTACTTGCAGAACCTGCAGAACTTTCAGGTACCATTCCTGTGCTTTTTAGCAAATTTACTTTATTACAAATTGATCTCATAGAATTTAGCATTTTTAGCATTTTTAAGACATGGGAAGAAAATGAACATTTGTATTGTTTGATACAGATGTGTAAACATTGTAATTCTAATGATGGTGGTAATTTCCAACTGCTTTATTGTGATCCTCTTACTTCATAGAATTAGCATTACTGTATTGTGTGTTCTTCAAAACTTTATTTAGACCAAACTCTCTTACCTCCATCAAAATTTGGGATAAAGGAAATATGTGGTTTTTTATCCCCCCTCCCCCTGTTCCTTTCCCAGTATTTGTACCAATCACTTGAATAACAGCACTTTGGTAAATTACAGTTCCAGCTTTTCCAGCTCTTTACACCTCATCTGGGTAAGGTATAGTACTTTTCTGTTTGTCAAACATGATATGTACTGCATATCTGCCACGACAGCACAGATTATAGATGATTTTCTTTATGTAACATTTCCACTAAAACATGAAATTGTAAGAACATGCATATTTAGTTAGTCTCTTTGCTTATAAAATACTAATGCTTACTCATTTAAGAGATTGGAGCCATTATGAAAACTTAATGTGCAAATTATTTAACTGATAGCATCACAGCAGCTGTGGCAAATTTAAATTGTCTGTTTTCTGTACTGTAATCAAAAAGAAACAGCAACATTTTTTGTTCAGAAAGTATTTATATGTAAAAATCCAAATGTGATGTGCTGACCCATGACTAATGTTCATATTTGTGACTATTTCATCCACTATCAAAACGGCAATTTTCTATTACAATGACTTTTTAACTGTTAGAGTAGACTCTGGTGTCATAACGTGGTGTGCCTGACCTGGTGGGCAGGGAGCATCTGCCACAGAAGTCACATTTCTGAGCTTTCTGCTCCACTCATGCATTTGCTGCAGTGATAAATATTCATCACCATACTGGACCTCCATTCGCCTATGGATTTCAATAAGTTTCGTACCTTCACTGCTCAGAAAACATATGACAATGTTCTTTGCTGGTGCATGTCGTAAACGGGACAGCCATTTTGGCAGCATTTTGCTTGTCTGCAGTATGCTGCCACCCATTGGGCATTCTTTAAAGCATTTTAACATTACTGGCATCATGCAGAACAATCCAATGAAAATTCGAATTTTTATTACATTTTTAAAGTTTTCATTTGACTCTCCCTGATAGTTTCAATCACCTTGTACACTGCACAAAAAACAAGTAACAAATATGGCATGGCTGAAGCCATCAATACCAACTAGCTTGTCATGAATTTTATTACTTTCATTCACTTTTATGCATTTCATTGCCCATTTGGAAACCTAAAATTCATTGAGCTAGGTTTTTTTCTGTTCCAAGAGATTTCCTAAAGAAGCAACCACAGCATACAAGGGTGTAAAAGCAGGACAAAACTGCAGCAAGCAGTTGATCAATGTTAGGCATAAGCTGTTACACTCCTATGCCCTTAGCTCACAGATTTATTTTATTGATTTTTCAATCGATTACCAGTTATCAAGAGTTATATGCAAATATGAATAAAAGAATTATGTATTTATTGCACATTTTCATATAGAATTATCTGAATCTATGACTTTCCCATCATGCATATCATTCTGGTGTGTCCAAAAGTGCACTTGAAGATAGTTCATTCACATGATTGCTGTGTACTATGAGGCCAGCCTGTAAAGTTCTCAGCATAACAATGAAGGTACGAGTTTTTAGCAATAATATAATTATTATTTATCAGCATAATCTCTCAATATTAGCACATTTATTTCACCAGTACTCCAGTGCCATTATCCTATCTCAATTGTTTTCCGAAACGTCTGCAAAATTCTCCTCTACAACTGCAATTACCTTTTGATTTGCCGAAATTCACTGATGAACAAAGAAGAGTTTAGCTTTGAAAACATGGAAGTTAGAGGGAGCCGAATCTAAAGAGTAGGTGAAAGCGGACAACTCCTACTTAAGCTCTTACAATTTCTAATCACCAAAACACTTTTGTTAGTAGGTATATTGTCTTGATGAAAAAAAAAAATTTTTTCTTGTGCATATTAGGTCTTTTCTCATGAATTTTTTCTACTAGTTCTTTAATGGATTGGAACAGTACTCTTCGATTATGATTTTACCCTTCTGATGATAAATTTATAAAATTCCTTTAGCATCCCAAAACATTAATACCATAATCTTTCTTGCAACTGGAACTGACTTTGTCTTATTAATAAATTATGGATTTAAAAGCGGTTGACAGTAAAACAATATATTCATCTTGGTTATATGATTAAGTTGATACAAACTTCACTTACAAATTTTTAATTCAATAGATATTCCCGGAACCATCAACTGTTGACTGACTGCTGACTTTGTCTTCTTTGGTGCTAAACAATTGGCTTTTGTCCACTGTTTAGACTGCTGTTTTGATTCTAGTGTATGAAGGTGGATCAAAGTCTCATTCACAGTTATGAAGTCAATGAGTTGCTGTTGCTGTTAAAATACCCCAAACACTATTAATGTGTTTACCTAATGGAGTTTTGATCTGCTGTTAGTCCTTGTTGTCTAATGTTAACCATGTTTGCTTTGTAGTCCCAAGATCATGGATTCAATCCTGGTCAGGGTGGATTGATTTTTTTGGGTGTAAAAATCATAAATATGGCTTCCTTTGAAAGTGAAACATAGTCGTGAGTTCCGTGTCATAGATTTGCGGCATGTAAAAGAACTTCAAGCCTGAAAGCGTAGACCTCTGGGCAAAATTTATCAGCCACTTCATGCCCTGAATTGAATGGGATACTAATGACCTAAGATGTTGAAGAGCGTGGCATAAATAAGAAAGAGGAAATTAAATCAAAGAAGAAGAAAAAATCTTCTGTTAGCAAGTGTGGAACCCATCTTGTGCAAAACGTGTGCATATGCTATTCTTTATGTAAAATATAACCTATGTGTTTCTTTGAAATTCCTTTAGTCTCAGCAATTTTGTACACTTTAACTTGCTGATCATTAATACCATATCATGTTTGCTCAAATAATTCTGTTGCACTTTTTGGACACCCTTCACATGGATTTGGGCCATATTTAAATTCAGCAGCAGGTCATTCTTAATCTTAGAAAATAAAGAAGAGTACTTGTAAATAAATATAAATTTGGTTTGAATTTCTTTTTGTCTTAAATCATTTTTTTTTTTTACAAAGAACTGTATTACAGAATGATACTCAAATTATTCATTTTATGGAATACCCATAACAAATCTGCTTTAGTAACCCATATTAATACAAAATTTTAAATAATGACATGATATTTCAAATTATTGCTTAAGACAAATGTACCAACATGAAAAAAATGATTTTGCCAAAGGTTACCTATGGTTGGGGCCAAGAATAACTGCCATTGTAGCTAAGCTTGCTAATATCTGTAGACTCGCCTATGCAAGACAGGAACTGGTTATGAAGCTTACTAGATAAGTTTTAATACACATAGCAATGATCAGCTGCAAATTGCTATACTTTTGTATTTTTTTCAGAATATTCTCTATCACATTACCATTTACCATTATATCATACCAGTACTCAGTATGAGCCAATTCCTCTTCATAAGTAGATAAAACATCTTTGTGGAGAATCATGTACATGCAGGTGATTCTTATAGGACAGCATGAATTCATATATGCCATAGAGCTGCATGCATAAACAATTTTACATTTATTCTCTAGTAAAGCAGATTATTGAGTTGCATTGATGCAACAAAGTGCTCTATGGCCCTGTTTAGTTTCTCTATATTTTGAGAGCACTAGGTATACAGACTGCCATATAGCAATTTTGCATAACTGCTCTCTTGTGATTTTTAAGCACAGCAATGGCCACAAAGCTATTTGTTAAAAAGAAGATAGTTACCATTTTCTTCCCAGTGCTTGTGGTTTCTTTTGCGTTGGTTGGGAGCATCTGTTAGGGCCAAAACCAATAACTTATATTGGTTTCAGAGTTGAATAAGTAAATTAAGGTCTTGTCATCTGTTACATTATCTGAAGTCCACCAAGAGTGTCTATTGCTAAATCCCTCCAACATCATTGCCAAAAGCTTGGTAGGAAATCCAGTAAAGTTTTAATATCTCATCAAGCCATCATAAATATCCAATGCCGAAAGAGCTTCAAAATTTTCATTCTTAACAAAATTTCCTTATACCTACCGTGGGATTGTATGACACTCCTCAATCAGAAATTTTCTTACTCTTAAATGTTGATGCAGAATAGAAATGCTGAGTGAAATAATTTTGACAGCTACTTCAAATACTTAATAGGTTACCCTTGCTCATTTTGTTTTATTATATCTACCAGAGAAATAGGTATGTTTTTCAGGCACAATCTTTATCATCTGTGACTTCTCTTCTCATTTTTAATGCATGCTTTTCTTTCTTAAATTCACCATACCAGCAGGATAGTAGGACCTGAACAACTAGATGTATGTGTCATATTCTCAATGACTCATTTAAGGCACATTTGAGCCATAAAAATTGCTGCATGAAAATGTTCACTCTTAAGACCCATTTTACACTTACTAGTTTTAAGTAATTGGCCATCTTCAATAGTATATTGATCAAAGTTGATTTAACTGAAGCTATTTTGCAAGGAGAAAGCTTTTAAATAGAACAATGGACGTGCCAGATTGATTTTTATTCTTTACTTTTCCTAACACAATAACATAATTTACATAGAAAGGTCCATCTTCTTAATATAGCCCACCTTGAATTGTAAGCACTTAAATCCACTGGTATTGCAGCTTCTCCAGACACTTCTGGAGCCATGTCAACCCCTGGACTATTGTTTCAGGTCTTTGCAAATTGATACCTCCAAGGGTTCTACCACATTGACTGGACTTTTGTCTCTTGCTCATGATAATGGACCCAACTCTCATCATCAGTCACAAGCTATATGAAGCTTGCTGGATCCCTATCTCGGCTTTGTAGAAAATTGCTTTATGTCCTTGTACGGTTATCTTTGTGCTGCAGTGAGGAATCTGGAAAACCACCTGACAAACATCTCCCTTATCTTTAGGTGCTCGTGCAGAACATGATGCACCTCTTCTCCAGAACAATCCTCTTCGCTTATATGATGCCACCTGGTGCTGTTATTGTTTCTCTCTCTCCTGGAACTGGTTCTCTTTTCTATTGATGTAGATTTTAAATAATGACATGATATTTCAAATTATTGCTTAAGACAAATGTACCAACATGAAAAAAATGATTTTGCCAAAGGTTACCTATGGTTGGGGCCAAGAATAACTGCCATTGTAGCTAAGCTTGCTAATATCTGAAGGAACTGGTTATGAAGCTTACTAGATAAGTTTTAATACACATAGCAATGATCAGCTGCAAATTGCTATACTTTTGCATTTTTTTCAGAATATTCTCTATCACATTACCATTTACCATTATATCATACCAGTACTCAGTATGAGCCAATTCCTCTTCATAAGTAGATAAAACATCTTTGTGGAGAATCATGTACATGCAGGTGATTCTTATAGGACAGCATGAATTCATATATGCCATAGAGCTGCATGCATAAACAATTTTACATTTATTCTCTAGTAAAGCAGATTATTGAGTTGCATTGGTGCAACAAAGTGCTCTATGGCCCTGTTTAGTTTCTCTATATTTTGAGAGCACTAGGTATACAGACTTCAGTCTTCCACTAAGTTATACATGGTTTACCAGGGTGATGACTGCTGTCCACACACTGCTAGCAGTCATCTGTGAATCTCTGCAGTGATAACACCCTCTTTCCAGAAAAGCCAAAATGTCCAGCTCTATCCTTATTGATCACTCTACAAAGTGTCTGCCCATATACTGCCAGGGCCCGGAGGATTTGCTGTGGTGTACTCAGATTACAACTCTCTCTCGTTCTCCTTTTCTCCCCCAAGAGGTAGACTACCATACTAACTATAGTAACTTAAGACAAAACCAAATGGCAGAACATATATGGCTGGAAAAAAAAAGTAATCGACATGGTGTTTCCCTCATATGAGAGATATGTTCAAAAAAGACCAAACTTTTGCTAAAACATCTTTATTGCTCATTGTACAACTTTTTAAGCACTGTTTCCCTCAAAGCAGTTCTCTCTACTGGTAATACACTGTTCCCAATGTTTCTTCCATTTTTGGAAAGCCTCCTGGAATGCACTTTCCGGGATGGCATGCATGTGTTTTGTCACATTGTCCTGACTCTTCTCAATTGGTTGGAAATGACACTCTTTCAACATGGTTTTAAATTAGGAAAACAGGAAAAGGTCTGCTGGGGCTAAGTCCAGAGAATAGGGTGAATGGGCACAATGGGAGTCTGATGTTTTGACAGACAGCTGCAGACAAGAGCGACACGTGAGCCAGTGCATTATCATGATGCAACATCCAAGTCTGGTTTTTCCGCAATTTAGGCTTCTCCCTGCATACAACAATCCTCAAATGCGCTAAAAGTTCCAGATAGACTTCCTTGTTTACCATTTGATTATGTGGTACCAATTCTTGATGGACAAGCCTTTGCAGTCAAAAACATAAACAAAATCACCTTGATCTTTGACCGACTCATGCCTGCTTTTTTTGGGATGAGAAGATCCTTTGCCTGCCCACTGCGATGACTGGACCTTAATTTCAACATCATAGCCATAAACTTACGTCTCATCTTCTGTTATTATGAAGTTTTCTTAAGGAAGTTTTCATTGCCATTTGCAGTGGCAAGCAGTTCCTGACTGATTTCAGCATGGGTCTGTTTCTAATTGTCAGTCAATAAACACGGCACGAATTTTGCACTGACATGATGCATCTCAACTTTGCCACTCAAAATTTGATGGCATGATCCTATGCTGATGTCCACTTCATTGGCAACTTCTCAAACAGTTAAACAATGATTTCCACGAAGCACAGCACAAACTCTTGGCATGGTCATCATCTGTTGACGTGGAAGATCGTCCAGGCCTGAGATCCTCACTGACAAACATTCTGCTGAGTGCAAAATGATTAAACCACTCATAGACTCATACAGTCCTCCCCATATGCTTGGCTAAGCAATTGAAATGTCTCTGTAAAAGTTTTGCCAAGTTTGTAGCAAAACTTCATATGCACACATTGTTCTTGAAGCTCTTTCATGTCGGTCCTGGTGGTGTAGTGGTTACCATACTTGCCTCCTATACCCCAGATCGCGGGTTCGAACCCGGCCAGGACCGATGGATTTTTTCGGGCGTAAAAATCGTAAGTATTGCTTCCTTCGGAAGGAAAGTAAAGCCGTGGGTCCCGTGTCGTACATTTACGGCACGAAAAAGAACCTCAAGCCTGAAAGAGAGGCCTCTGAGCAAAATTTGTCGGCCGTTTCACGCCCCGAGTTGAATGGGACGCTGATGACCTCAGCTGTTAAAGAGCGTCCATAAATAAATCAATCAAGAAAAAAAAAAGCTCTTTCATTGTCACTTTGTCACCAATCCAATGAATAGCTTGTGCATGTGCTCTCTTCAATGGCTGTAGCTCGGCAACTAATGGTCATAGCGAAGTGAGTCAAATGGCAGTTTGTTGTTTAAACCTTCCACTAGGTGTGCTCAGTAGCTACAGCATGCTCCCTTTGCCGGTTGATGCACTTTTTCAAAAGTTCAGTCTTTTTTTTAACACTCCTTAATGATGTAGCTTTTGCCAGATTGTCATTTCTCATAATTTATCTAATGATCCTTGTACCCGCTGTCTTTTAGAGTTCTATAACACCATGTAATGTTTTATTTTACATATGTGTTTGCTTTTAAGAAAACTTGTACCTTTTTAAATGAGAATTTGCTGCTTTGAAAAAGCATGTGGCCATTTCAGTTTTAACCTGAGCTTCATACCCAGTAATTCCTTACTTATCTTTGTCAACCTCTTGTGGTTAATGCTGTTGCTTTGAGTAGTCATACATTTCTTTTATGCTTTGCTGCAGCTTACTTTCTAATTTCTCAGCACATTTGATTCATTAATAATAGGTAGTAGCTGTATGAAATGCAAACAATTGATGACATGATGGTAATTGGCTCATTGGTTGCATTTTTATTTTATTTATTTATTTATTTATTTTTTATTTTATTTATCTATTGCATTACAGCGAAGCTGTACATTTTTACTAACAGTTTCATTTTGCTGTGATTATGCACGTTAAATTCAAAACTACAGGTTGAGGTTAAGGTAAATAATTTTATAGGAAGAAGCGAGACAAATGATGAAAATCTTGCACCATGTGCCTCTTATTTATTTTCTCCTGAATATCCCATGCTTATTGCTATAGCTCTTTGGAATAATATTCAAAATCTGTGATGAGTTCATAGAACAAGCAAGAGAGGATTAAAAATTCCCTCCCCCCAAATTTTTTAAAAAGTTATTCTTAAATGTATATAACATTTATAATTAAAAGTCAAAATATTGAATGAATTTAAAATATTGTCTGTCTTGGTAACTACTAACTTGTTATGTGTAATAAAATCATATTTTAAACTCAGTAATGGGCACGTTTAGAGTGGCAGGAATGGTTTAATGTAATAAGCTTCCATTGTTGTAATGAATTTCAACTTCTTGCGTTGCAGCTATTTTAATGGTTAGTCAGTAAACATTTACTGTGGAAGGCGATATCTTGTGCAGTCTTATCAAAAGAAGTATTACCGGAATACAATGTCGAAACAACAAACATTTTTTTTCTTTCTTTTCTAATAAAAGATGGTATATTATAGAAAACTTGTGTATTGAAAGAAATGCTAGTGATGGTACTTTGCTAAGTGATTCTTCAGTTCTGCCTTGGTCTTCGAATGAAAAGTGTACTATTTCTGACTCATTCATAAGTCCTCATTGTGGACAAAGTGTAAAATGTGTTGAATGTGCGATTAAGTATCAGTAAAAATGGTAGTATAAGTACAATTAATTGTACTTTGCCTGCAGCCGGGAGGAGCTTTTTGCAAATGATGTAAGATGCATTTAAAAATGATAATGAAGCTCTCCTAAACTAGGCGAAGTGTTCATTTCTGTATGTTTCACTAAATTTAGAAAAGCTACTGGAAGCACAGGAAAACTTTAAAAGCATACCAATCCAGAAAAACACAGGAAATCCATTGCCTTTAAAATTATAGTAAATTACTGGGATTAAGTGCTCCAATTGATGCACATATAATTCAACTAAATTAAACTGAAAAAACATTGAATTGGCATAGTTATGTCCCCTTTAATTCGAAGTGTGTATTTTCTTAGTAAAGCAAAGATCCCCCACATAACAGAATATGAACCTCTAATTTGTAAGATATGCTAAAAAGTAACATTAACCTTGAACAATGGATTAAATTTCAGGGTGAAAGATCCACATATGTTAGCAAATATACTGCTTCAGAATTATGAAATTGCATTGGTGAAATTGTAGACAATCAAGATGAAGCAGTTCTTCATTATAAATACTTTTACTTAATGACAGATAAATCTACAATTTTAACTAAAATTAACATGTTTTGATTGCTGTCATCAAATGTAGTAATAAACATCCTATAACAAAATATGCATTACATATTGATAAGGACATTTATAAACTTTTTCATTCTTCTCCTAAATGAAAAAATATATTGCATGAAATTCAGTGTGCTTTGAAACAGGCTGTTTTAAAAATACCTGAAGCTGTTGACATCTTTTGATTGAGCACTTATCACACAGTTCATGGTATATTCGTGTGCTACAAATTCATATGATGACATGTGAACATATACACAAGAAAGGTGCACATTTAGCCAGTTTGACAGGGGGGATCTTGTTAGAAATGATGAGTTACAATTTAATTGTAGGTTTAGTAATATTGAACGAAGCATTAATATCATCTCTAAAGTAAAAGCCTGCAAAAAAATCACTAAAATTTTCACTACTCTCTGAACTTGTTTCTGGAACATTTAAGAATCATTGACCACCTTTGTAATGAATATGTGGAAAATGAAATGCTAAATAAAATTTAAAAAATAGAAGTAGATGCAGCAGAAGTTAAAAATGTACTTTTCATGGAAGACAAAGAAGAAACTAATAGAAATGTAAGGAAATTTGTGAAAAGTATGATTAATGAAATGGAGCAAAGTTGAATGACGTGATTGTGAAAGTAATAAAACTAAGTACATATATTTAAAATATTCTGTAATTTAGTATGGAATATTAGGTTGTGAAGGAGTGTTAAATCAATGCTCTCTGCAGACATTGTTGCAGAGTCATATTATTAAAGCTTTTTTTAAGAAACCTGTTGCTTATCTAACAAATCACATTTTCGTAAAGTTCAACATTCTAACTATTGAGCAAACATATAAACATTCTATGCTTGCTTATTTTCATAAATATCAGGATAATTTCAAGCCTGAATATCATAATTTTCCCACGAGACAAAACAGTCATTTCCTAATTACTGAACCCAAATATCTTACTACTGTAGCATCTTTGCATAGTAGATATTTTGAGCCTAGCTTATACAATGCTAATTAAAACTCATCCAGTTTTAAGTGAACTTAAACTCAAATAGATTTTTTAAAAAAAAGGAATTAAGTTATTTGTCTAATTATTAATAATTTTTCTGTAATAAAGTTTCAAGATAATTTCCTACATATGTTTATACAACTCTCCATAAACATATATGCATTCACACTTCAAGTTAATTGTATATATTCCTATAGATATCTCATTGAACCATATATTAAATATCTGTAAACTAGAAATAACCATTTTGCTAATCTAATTTATATGCTTAACTGTTACTGCAAATTTTTGAATTTATATTCTTATCATGTGAAACATAACTTATTGTTTTGTACTCTTATATTTAATATTTTTCTGTATGTACATTATTAATTTGCATATATGAAATTTCAATGTATAAGTGTATGAAGAACTGAATTTGCACCAGAGTACGATCTTTTGCTCTTTCAGCGTTGCAACACTCTTATTGTAATGTTTTGTTATGTATGCACTTAAAATAAATTTCAACACTTTGTTGAAAACTATTGTGAAGGTCTGTGCTTGATGTTAGGACTTAAAAATGTTGAAGCACTTTTAAGTTTGTTGTTTGTAATAAATCAGAAGATTCATCTTTTGATATTGCCTCTTTTATCGTAAGGGCAGATATTGGCTATGAAGCTCAAAGGACACTTACTGAACGTTAGTATGCATTCCTTTTTCCACTGCCAGTTTAGAAAGGTCATTCAGCACCATGAATAGGGTGAGCAAGATATGCTTCAAGCTTGTGTGAAGGTATGAACCAAAGGGGACGAGGAACCCACAGAGAGTTTCATTGATGATGTCATCCACAGATATGTTATAAAAAGCCTGGATGCATTAGTTTACTGTAAATATAAGTTATTGAATACCAAAATATTATTTTAATGATTTGCATAATTTCTTTCATAAAGATAATTATACCTAATTACATAAAAGAGATAAAGAGAATTTTAAAAATATTACAGCTGGTATTGTTATATTAGTATTAGCAAAATTTGAACCATATGACATTCCCTCCCTCCCCTGTTAAGTTTGATATCTCTTCCAAAGAAATGCAGCTGAATTCAAAACTGATGAAAGTAAATTAATGAAGTAACATGATGCCAATAAGGAACATAAATGAGGCATTCCAAGTAATAGATGTTTAAAATGTTTGAATACAAAGTTCTAACTGGTATGATGTAAATGGATAATATATTTGAAAATGCACTACCACTGTCATTTTAAATATGTTCCCACTCAATAAATATTAATTAGATAAATTTATTTTGTAACCTTATCATCACTGCACTTATTAACAGACTTGGGAATATTCTAAT
Organism: Metallyticus violacea; assembly: GCA_030762175.1. Classification (NCBI taxonomy): domain Eukaryota; kingdom Metazoa; phylum Arthropoda; class Insecta; order Mantodea; family Metallyticidae; genus Metallyticus; species Metallyticus violacea. The sequence continues at coordinate 58,243,748 of CM060844.1, forward strand.
TGCAAAATATGGTAGTCACCAGTGCATGAATGAAATACAAACATATTAATTAGGTAAGTTGCTGTCAGCATATCATTATTTTTGTAAGAGGGGATAATTAAAATATGGAAAACATTCTGCTGCATACATACATTTAAAAATATTCAACACTTAATTAAAATTAAATAATGTTATTTAAGAAAAAAACTTTTTTTAATTAATATTGTGAGAATTAAGATATACCTGAAAATATTTTAAACACCCCATTCCTATTTTCATGTCATCTTCCATATCATATAATCTTTAAATGCATGTTTATGGGAAACCTGTTCCTTTAAATAAACATGACATTTTTCTGAACTTTAGACAAATCACAATTTTAGAGGAAATAATGTTTTATTATTTTGACATAGTTCAGTATAATGGTTGTTTACCACTAAATTTAATACAAAAGAATAGTAAATTGTTAAAAGGGCATTAATCATTATTTAATTTGTGAAAAATGAAATAAAACTGTTTAAACTAAGTTGTGAGGATAGAATAGAACTTATGATAATACTAGGCAAGTCTACAGCTTCCGAAAGATGTTCTCAGTGGAAATTAAAAAAAAAAACTTAACTCTAAACTTAATTATATGACTTTTAAATTTCTTGACTGATGCCCTTAGAACAAATACACTATAAAGGTAGAGAGCGAACATTGGTTGATATAAGTGTACTTACGAAGCTGTTGACAATGGAGTGGTATATATATAAACAATGTATACAGTTTTTTTCACACTAACTCCATTCACTTACATAAATTTGGAACATATGTTTCGGGAGTGATCCCTCCCATCTTCAGCCTGTTGACAAACTGTCGTTAAACGTGGCGGTTGGGTCTCTTGATATTCTTGTGGCGGCATCTGTTGGTATTATTAGGAATTTGCTGAGTTCATCCAATGGAGGGATATCGAAATTCATCAAATTATCCTTATTTTTTGTAATGAAAATGTTTTCCCAAGTGGAAAGTTCTATTGCATTATGAAGTTGTTTAAGTAGTTTTATCTCTGATTTAATTTCATGATTTTTATTCCAAAAGTGCGCTGCTATTGCTGATTTATCAATTTGTTTTAAGCGAATATTTCTGAAGTGTTCTTTTTTCCGGATTCCCAAATTCCTCTTCGTTTTTCCAATGTATTTTTTGTCACACTCTGCACATTCTATTTCATAAATACAGAACAAAAGTCAGGTTTTATTACAGGTTTTATGAAACCTGTAATAAGGTTTCATAAAATGAATATGATTGCTGGGTATACATGGCATCCATTTTGAGAAATCTATATAATTTTTAAACTTTTTATGGTAACCTGCTTGAAGAATATCATATCTGTTTTTTACATTAATAGGTTATCTGTGAAGTTAATTGTCAATCATGGGTTTACGTTGGTCAGGTAATATAACTACCTATTAACTATAAGGCTCATGAGTAAAGTGTGACATAAGTCTGAGGTCCAGAATTGTCTGGTTTGCTGATTTTGAGTGTTTTTCTCTATGCCCCCCACCCTAAAATAGATAAGGTTTTACTCTGATTGAGCTATGATTGGGTTAATACCTTATGTATGAATAAAAATAATTCATTGGGTCCTTTTCTACTTCTGCCATTATGATACTCATACAGTAAACAAATTTCCTAAATGTTGGTGTATAATAATCTGCTCAATTATTTCATACATGCTGAATATCCTGTTATATTTCTCAATCAGATTCCTTTCACAGGGTAAATAACTAGGAAATATGTGTGAAAATAGCTTTAGTTTTTATATTACTCTTGTGGAACTTGCTATTGCCAATTTTTGCTTGAAATGTGCAAGGTTTCTCGGCACTAATTATAACAATAATAAGATTTTAAATTCAGTGCAAAATAAATCTTGGAAAATACTCTATGTACAGATAGTAAATGTGAAATATTAACCAGATATGATTTGAAAATTATATTTGTACTTAAGAGTGCTCTGTAATAACCGTCAGAAAATGTTTTCGTTAAATATTTTTACGACAATAATATTTTAATTAAATTTCAAAGCCAATGAAAATCTTTGAAATTTTTTATTGAAACATTTAGACATCTTAAATACACAATGTAACTCAAAACTTTCTGTTATTTTTTCCTATTAAAGTGAATGTAAAGATGATATCAAGGACTCAGTTCATAAACATGGTTACAATTAAAAAATTTTAAAAAATATCTACACTGTTTAGCTTTATCATCAGTGGTCATATATTTAATTTAATTAATAGTATACCATTAATTTTTGTGGTTTAATCTCAACAACATCAATAATAATAATAATAATAATAATAATAATAATAATAATAATAATACAAATCTAAAAATGTGACTTCTCTTTTGTGATACTTATAGATCGCAATTATAGAATTTTAATTTTGTTCTCCTAACACTTGGTAATGCCATAACTTGTTTCATTAATTAATATAATCATAATTTGGATTTTATATCCTTTTTTAAAGTTACTGTAATAGGTAAGGAATTTGCTTAGTTTACACAGCTCCTGCGTGATGGACTTATTAATATTACACTGTAAAACAAAAAGTATTATTTCTTTATTCAATATAAGCTTGTTTTCACTAACTGGATATTTCATATAATTCTTAATTATAAAATACAATATTATATAACACAGATACACTATGTGTTTTCAAGCCACAACTTGCATTCTGAATAATTGGACAGCATGCATTTATGTTTGCTCTACAGGAGCTTTCATGAATGACACATGAAGAAAAGAGCTAGGAATGAAAACTACTACCACCTGTTATTGTGTACAGGCATTACTAATGAATCCAGCACCAATTAGCAAACAAATTCCATAAAACAACATTATCAAACTAATCTTTCTACAAAAACTTTTATCCTCTAAAAATAAACTAGTTATTGAATACTCAGAAAACATAGTTAACTACTTAATTCAAAATAAAATTTTAATTAAAGCAGTTCTTCTAAATAATTACCCTTTTAATATTTTATCTAAAGTTCCATAACTTGCACAACAATGGTGATAAAAGTATTTAAAAATTCTTTAAAAATATCGAAACTATGGATAACTTTTGAAAAATCCTGTGTTTTGTGCTGACACTGGTGTAACAGATGTGGAACTTATTCATAAAAGCTACAGACAAAATGGATAAAATTGCTTAGTGGATACAATGCTCCGTAGCTTTATATGGAATTCAATACCGGATGGTTATTCATCTGGAATGAAAACCAATTAGATTGTATTTGTGGTTTTATTACTGCATTCTTTTTACAAGCCAATAATTATCATCTTGAATTTAACATTATTTCATCTTACCATGTGCTACTCTCTGGTGAAACTAAGAAGTTTATGGTTGTCATGCCTGATATTTCCAAAGAAAATATTCCCTCTGTGTATCTTTTTCCTCATGTTTAATGCCATCAATTTCAGGATAGGCAATGAAATGGTTTAACTCATAGAAATTCTTCATAAGAAGGGTTGTTTGGCTGCACAAGCAAAATCCTTTGGGAAACATTTATTCAATAGCATTAACCAGGTATACTGTATGCGTATTAATGTAATATCAATATCCTACATAAAAAGCTTGAATCCATTAAAGCAGTAGACTAATTTTATTATTATAAATAAAACAATTTAGATCAAGATCTCTATCAAATATTACACCATATAAAGAAAATGGAAAATACAGCTTTGTAGTCCACTAGAAGTAATGTAACCCATGCTCCAAGGAAAAAACTTACATAAAATAATAAATCAGTAAGGATTATTGATGTTTCAGTTTTCTTGTTACTCTTTGCTGCATTGAATTTAAAATTATATAATTGTTATATGACGAAGGCTTGTACAATTCAAGCAAAAATTATTATAAAGTAAATGAAACTTAAAGATGGATGGCAGCAAAGGAGAACATTTAAAATCAGGTGAGGTATTATTGTCAATCACAGGTTACTTTGGTCAAGTAATTTACCTGTTAACTATTAATTCCAATCATAGCTCAATCATCACTGCCATTGGTGGCCAAGGTTGTTAAGGAGCAGCCTTGAGAGCAGGAAGTCTGGGTTCGATTCTCATCAGAACTGTCCTTCCTGACAGGTTTTTTTCCAGGCTTTCCTGTCCTCATAAATGATAGGGAGGTACCCTAAACTTAGACCTGGAAAAAAAATCCTTTTCCACTTTATCATTTCATGTATTATCAGTGCCCCATTGCCTTTGATGCCTCAGTAGTTAATACATGCATTAAATCCTATTTAAAAAAAAATAGTTATTTCTCCATATAGTTTAGGTTTGGTACTCAAGGGGGAGGAGGACGGTATACAATCATTCCTTTTATAAAAGCTTAACTTCAAACTGTCCTCATTATAAAATTCAACAAATCAAATCTTTAATAGTTAAATTCAACATGAAGAGTACCGCCATCATTAAGGCGCGTACTCGTGAGCAGAAAGTCTGGGGTTCGAATCCCGCCAGAACCATCCTTCCTGACAGATTTTTACCGGATTTTCCTCACTCCTCATAAATGGCAAATGTTGGGGCAACCCTAAACCTAGGACTGGAATGTTACCCTCCTTTAAAAAAAATCCTTGCCCAATATATCATTTTATCTCATGTCTGATGTCATCAGTGTCCACCTCATGTGGACACTAATGACATTTACTACTGTGGTGCCTCAGTAGTAAAAGGGCGTTAAACACAATTAAAAAACAAAGTATGTAAAGAATGGAAATTGTCTATATTTAGTCTTCCAAAATTCTGTTCTTTAGCGCTGATGTAAACGAATTAAGTATGGAATAAGAATGGATCATTTTCAGTGTTTACAAGTGCAGTTGAATGGTGTTGCTGGCATTCTACTAATCTAGGTGACCAAAGTTCTGCTAATATTCCCACTGCAATGATCTGAACAGAAACCAAAGATCTTTCATAATAGTATCAGCAGTTTCTTGAACTTTCACTAAAAGCAAAATATTCTTAAGTGGTCTGTACAATAAAAATGCAGTCATTTCTGTAACCCTTGTGTGGAGCACAAGGCATGAATGAATTTGGCTTTATTCTGTGCCATAGACCTTGACGTATTATTGCAGTTTTCAGTGTTATAATTATAATAATTGAGTTCATTAAATGACCTTTATTTCCAGCCAGGTTTTTCTTTCCCATTTTTTGTCTTCTTTTATCTATGTCTCGTTCCTTGTGCATTCAACTCATAAGGTTGGTTTAGCAATATTTTCATTGTGTCACAGTGTAAGTTCAATCTATCTCCATTTTCCTGATGTTTCTCTGATTCAATTTATTCTGAACAATTCCTCATTTTGTAATACTCTTGGCCACCATATCCTCAATATGCTCCTTAGGCATCCAGTAACAAATGTCTGCAGGCTTTGGATCAATATGAAAGCAACTAAATTAAAGGTAAAATTATTAATAGAGAATTTTATAATTAATAAATTCAAAATAGTATAGGGCGACATTGGCTATGCATTCTATAGATTTTATTTTACTTTGTGTTTATTATATTAAGTTTTGAATAAAAGAAAGACAAAATTGTCCACAGACCACTTTGCTTTTCAGGATTTTATCATTTCTAACAAAGCATAGCTTGAGATTAGTTTTAAAAGAATAATATATGAAGACAGGTTATTGCATGCCCTTTCTCATTCCATTGCAGTGGTACTCATTATATTACACTTATGGTATAGCTACTTGTACTTATCTGTTAGTATTTATGGGTTGATTCCTGGAAAAGAAAATTTCTAAAGCTAAAATCATAATCATACGGCTTGTTGAAATAAAAGTACTTTATCCAATTAAATAAGTTATATTTATACACATTCATTTTCACCTTAACTTCAGGTTAAAGAATATTTTTAATCTTCTGAGATGAGAGATTCTTGGAAATATTAAAAATTTCGAGTAATAGAACTTTCAATTATAGAAAATATATTATGTATAATTTATATACAATCCGATGTCATGATGGGAGATTAAAATTATTTCAGAATATCAAAAATTCAAGTTAAGTTGGGCTAATATTGAGTTTGATTTAACCGTAAGTTTTGATGACCTCAATGGTTTGCTAAGTTTTATCCCTTAGCTCAGAGAATTCAGTATCAGCTCTAGGTTTTGAAACAAGGGTTCCTGTATGGCCTTGGTAGTTATGGATTTGGTCATCATTCATAAAGGGGATTCCTGCTTCGGGCTTAGTAATTTTCAAAAAAAAATTTCAGGTGTTCTGGAGTTTTCTTTATAACAGTTGGTCCTAATGCAATGGTAAACCAGTTTCTTTGAGGTTATGCAGTCGTCTACTGCCTAATTGTGTTCTTCCCACTCATTCTAAAGAAAAGAGATACACTTATGTGTCTTTAATTTGGCCAAAAATGTAGTGAACATCCAGTTTTTTCCATTTTGCAGATTTGCCCACATATGAAGTTTTATCTTCATTTACAAGCCTTATTTTGTGCCAAATTTGAATGCTAAGAATGATTGATGGACATTAAAAAAAGTGAAACTACGTGTTATTGGTGCACATGATATTTGATTTGTACATTCGTGTATTATCAAATTTAATTCTTATAAATATTGCAAGTGTTGACTAAATTTTTTCAAAGCTGCTCAAGAAATTATATATCATTTCAATTATTTTAAGAAAGAGAGATTAGGGGTTTTTATGAGATTCACTGCACTTAAGTCTTTGTTTAACATATACTGTTATAATTAATAGAGAAATGTCTTTTAAGTATTTTCTTGAATGATGGACAGTTTCGGTTGTGATCTTAGGAAAAACATTTTCAGAGAATAAATTGCTCGTCATTCATCTACGTCAGTGTTTCTCAACCTATGGTTCTCAACCAACTGGTGGGTCTGAAGTGACTTTTATTGTATTGCAAAGTCTGCAGATGGAGCAAGGGTATCAGAGAAATGTTAAATTTTTAATAAAATTTCAATATATGCTTGATTAGAGTAATTTAATTCATTAATAATAATAATAATTTTTTTTTTTTTTTTTTTTTTTTTTTTTTTTTTTTTTTTTTTTACCAGAGTTTACTAATTGAACTTATAGGTCCGATGAATTTAAACTTAGTATTTTTACGCTCGAAAAAATCCATCGATCCTGACCGGGTTTGAACCCGCGATCTTGGGTTTAGAAGGCAAGTATGGTTACCACTACAGCACCAGGACCGACTGGGAGAATGATAATTATATATTTCCGTTCATTCATTTTCAAAGGATACAGCTGTGGATATCCCGCTATCGGCATTGCTATCACAAATTGTCTGAGATCGATTGAATATAGCGCTTTCTTTTGAAGGTTAAAATACATTGAACGGATTCACATAATGAGAGCAGATAAGCAGTTCTCGTTGCCAGTAGTTCAATGTTTACAGCGAAAAATGGCGAACTTTCTTGCTCGGTAGATGGGAAAGCTGTTCATTCAAAATCAGCGATACTTTATCAAGAGCACGGCTACAAAGTTCATTCACGTCATTTGTCCTTATTTAAAGGAATGTCATTTTCTTAAGCATTAAAGCACGACAGAAGCGCCTTTCTAAGCCCAAATGGGTTTTTCAAAAACTTATATCAGCTAATTTTACGGCTTATAGCGGACGTTCAGACTTGGCAAGGGCTCTGAAATTCAGAGCAACAATTTAGTTGAACCTAAGAATGCTCAGGTTAATCATGTTATGCTTAGATTATTTCGTCTACCATATAAAATTGCTTCTCTCTGCGAAAGCGAGCATCTGATTATTTGGACACTCCTAGTCTCTAATGGATGAGACCGTTCGGTTTGGGCGAATATACGAAGATTGAATGCTGAATATTCTTTTCATATCTAACCAAAGATTTTCATTCTCATTGTTCGTGTAAGTAAATGTCAGGAACAGTTCGCGCTTCTGCTGAATGTTGGTAAAGTGTGATCCTTAAGTCACGATGTATTGTGACGTAAGGATCAAATGAAGATCCTCAAATGGCCCGTGCCTCATCTATCTCTTAAATAGTTTTTATTGCAAACAGCAAGAGCTCACCCAAACGCGAAATGTAACATTTGGTAGGATAAAAAATGCTTCGTACGAAGTGCTTAAAAACATTTCATATGATCTGTAGGGGAAATGAGCAAACCGTTAATAATAGCAAATTGCCTTTTCATAATGTGTATGATATAAATTTAAATCTATGTACTGTGTGATTGTGGCTAGGGGTGGTGTATTTATGATAAATATACCACAAATGTGACCCTGTAATGTTATAACAGGTGTTTTTTCGTTCAAAAAGTGCGGCCTCGAGTTTTATGAATTCCCTCAGGGGCACTCATAATAAAAATTATTAAATGCATATGGGACAGACAGTACTTAAATATTATAGGTATCTTTACTAGTAGTTAATAAAGAGGTACACATGCATTACCGTAATTAATGTATTTTTTTCATAGTGTAATTTAATGTATTTACATATCTGCAGGTGGATTATTTCCGGAGCTTGTATTCACGTGAATACAAAATTAAAAATGCCATTATTACCACGCATTATCAACATCGTAGTTGCAGCTTTATTAAAACAAACGAAATTTCGTCATGTAAAATGTGCAGCGTCTTCTTTGATGTTGTCGTCCATCTGTAATAAAAATGCTAAACGACACAACCGAGACTATACAATGGAATCGCATAATCTAATCCGTTCTTTTAACTTGAAGCATTTATCTAAATATATTTACAATACGTAGGCAATTTTTCCCTGCCATGAGTTTCTCGACGCCCCTGATGGCGAGATTCTCTGGGGACACACCTTCTTGCCCCCTTATAGTCGGCGCCTATGCGGAATAATTAAATTAAATAATATTGTACAAAACATTAAAAAAATAGTTAAACGTTCCAGGAATTGCCCTTAAATATGTTTGCATTTAAATTCAATCCTCCAATCTTTTTTTTTTTTTTTCTGTGCAAATTTGTCGTTCACTCTTGAAACGAATTCTTGACCTTTCACTAAACTTTTTACCGTCCCTTTATCTATAATCGTATTAAGATACCGCGCCGTTCCCCTTCAAGTGACAGTTGTAGAAATAGAGGGAAAAGGCTATAAACAAAGAGTTACCAACTTATACGGTCTACGGACCCCTGTAAATTAAGTAAAAGTTAAATATTTTAACATTAATAAATAAGAGTAAATGGCATTTAATGTTAAAATAAAAAAATCCACGATTTTATATTACGATAATACAATTAAAAACAGTCAAGCACTGCATTTAAAGGGAATATTGTTTGCATCTTTGACTTCAGGTTCTACAGTATCCTAGAATAGGTCAGACATGGACTATACCCAAGACTAGCCTACAACGTAATAAAAATCGAATTAAACACCCCCTTCACCTTTCTGACAATGGCTTGGAAAATGACCACTACTCAACGTTCTACCGTATTATTGGTTATTAAGTCTCACTAGTTCAGATAAGAAAATGTTTGTTTGTCAGTAAAAAGTAACACGTGCAAGCGAGAAGGTTTTGTAGACGTTGTGGCCAGGTTCTGCTGTTTACTGCCTGCTCTTGCACGGGAAAAGAATTGGAGAGGAGTGGTCGCTGATTAATTAGCGAGGATTCGTAGGTTTCCTAATGGTTTTATTTGATCGATGCTCTCTGTCATCCTCCTAGATGTGTGGTCTGCCTGAACCACGAAGCTTACGTTGTTGGTGCGCGGAGTGCATCGAAGGCGGAAGCAAAGCTGAATGTGGAAAACTTATTAATGCACTGAGACGAATGCTGAAGTGCCCGCGTGCTTGAATCACCAACGTCTCAACTAAGCGAAGACTGAACTCTAAGAATCTCAAGCCAGACGAATATTGAACGAGACTGTGAATGTGAGTACAAATTAAGAGTGGTACTAAGAAGAGCCGAATGTGGCCATGCGAATGACAACGGCACTGCCAACCGAGTGCCTACGGATAACTGCCCCACTGTATATATGCAGTAAGAATCGAAATAAGAAGAATGAGAAACTTTATATTAATTTTAAATCGTAGTGGCCTGGCCTTCTTAGCTCACAAGGGGACTCTTAACCAAACTGTGGGAAACTGAGCTTTCAAAATACTCGTTTTTCATAGATGAACTCCTGATGAGCTTTCGGCGCCACTCTTAAACCTTCAAATTATTGACTACCGAAGAATAAGGTTATTGCCTTTATACGGTACGTTTTGGAATGTCTAACGAGCCAACCCTTCGCTTTGCGACTGGGGAACACAGGAGTCGGCACCATCGTTAATTGTTTCTGTTGTCAGGGACAGTTAGGTCGCTCAAGTCGAGACAGGTGTAATAGAGAAGCAATCGCTTAATATTCCTTCGTTATGCGTACAAAACTATTTTACAAATTATCTTACACAGAATTCTTACGTTATTATTGATTAAATGTTGATATAAAACCACGTATATATGTCCTGGTAGAGAGCAGAGTGCAAGAACAGTTGCACAGGCTAGCACACTAATTTTGGTGCTGTTCTGTATGTGATAAGAGTCGGAATATTTTCTAAGAATAATGGCGAACTTTCCTTTTACGTTTTCCATTACAAAACAATGTGTTAAGTATATAGTTATCTCTTGTTTAGGATTAGCTTGAAGACACTTTGTGGGCAAGGGCCTCCTTCTAATGAAAGGGTGCTGATTTGAAGCAGTCCTTGGGAGGGATGATCACAATTTATAAACGCTTTCTTGATTATTAAGTCCCACTGCTTCCGGTTCTTTGGTGACGTAGAATATCTGCTGCTGAAAATCTTCCTTAATTCGTCCAACCAGCGAGTCATATTTCTTTTGCCGATTCTAGGGTTGGTGCATTGCTGCATCACATTTCTATTTTAAGCAGATCGGAATTTAATTTTCATATTGTGTAATCTTTGAAGAATATGGCTTTGAGTCAAAAGTTTGCCCATTCTGCGTGATCTCTCTTAGCAGAAATACTGTTGAGGGATTTAGTTTTGTCATAAGGTATTTCTATTATATTTTCTAGTTTCGTGTTATCTTACTCAAAGGTAATCATAAATTTTGTTGATTAATTTGCATTCCTGTTTTATTGCCAATAAAATTGAGATTTTACATAAGTTTTAAAAATCTATCTTCCAAAAACATATTTGGAGACATTGGGTTTCCCTATCTTAAATCTCACTTTTGTTTATACTCTCTTCCTTGCCCATCAAAGTTAATTTTTGCTGTGGTTTTTAAATACATTTTGCCGGAACTGAAATGTATTTTTCTTCCGTACCTTGGCTTCTCAAGACTTTCATTAATGGTACCTGTACAACTATGTGGAATGCTTTGGTGAAATCTACTAATGCTAGGCGTTTTCTTGGATTAATACTTGTGCTTTGTCTAGAACTGTAGTCTGTGCTTGTAGATTTATAGTGGAGTGACGCGTACGTAAACCGACTTTTTCTGCTGGCTGATTTTCCTTCAGATTTCTGTTAATTCATTTAGTTATTATTTTTGGAAATACGTTGTAAATGTATTTGTTGTACGACATCTTCGTACTATCGGGATAATTCAGACTTTGCTCAGTTCGATACCTAGTTTGTTTATGGTAATGTAGTACTTAGAGGCACATATCCTTTTGTTTTGAATGTTCCAAACCATATTGTGTAGGTAAGCAGTAATCACGAAACCGATGTTAAAAGCCCATGTAAAATTTTCACGGAAAACATTTTTTGGGTTATTAAAAACTATTTATAACACAAACTCTTGATTAATTGTTCAAATTATCCTAAGTATAATATTTGCATAATAAAATTCTATCTTAATTCTGTATTCAAATAATATTTAAAAACGATGTTTCAGAAGTGAACGAACGTTGCATGCACGTTTGTGATAAATACCAATGAAATCACAGTGGAGCATAAACTAGTTTCAATTTAGAAATTATTGCCTAATCCTATTTAAATATTTCAGAAACGAAATAAACATAGCGCTACGGTACGGGTTCGATGAATATTTATATAAATAAAACAAACGTTAGCATCGATTATCGTCTGCCAGCCTCGGCATATAAACTTCGATTTTGTTGCACTAGAGGAGCGGATTTGAAAGAATATTCACGAAAGAGCTGTAATGAATCCTCGGTCATTTGCAAAAACATTGAGGTTCTTGGGAAAATGTTAGTATTAAGCAAATAGATAATCGGAGAAGCTCATTAAATTTTGCCGTTCATGATAAACGATCAGTATGCTGTATATTACTTACATTCTGGAATAATAACTTTTGTAGCTAGTTTATTCTTTATCACTAGGCTAGAGTTACCAGATTACGAAAGAAACAAAAAAGTGTTAACTTCCTATAATTAATCTACAAACTATTTGTATTTTGATGAACTCCCTGTATTTTTAAGAAGTTCCTTGTCCTGCAAACACAGTGCATAAAACTAGGAGCAACTTAGGTCTTTGAAAATGAATTGGGTCAACAATAAATTATTCAATGAATCCACTGACGGTCTATTTCTTTCTGGTGCCCATTGTGTTTTCATTAAGGTAAAAACAATTTCGACATTGGCGTTGTGTGCAGGCATAGCATAAAAATTTGTCATATCTTGATAAATTCACAGCAATTTGGCACTTGTTTAATTGGTTTATTTACGGACGCTGTTTATCATCTAAGGTCATCAGCGCCCCATTCAATTCACGGCGTGAAACGGCTGATAAATTTTGCTCAGAGGCCTCTCCTTTGAGGCTTAAGGTTCTTTTACATGCTGTAAATCTACAACATGGTACTCACGGCTTACTTCCCTTCCGAAGAAAGCCATACTTAGATATTTACGTCTGAAAAAAATCCATCGACCCTGGCCGGGATTAAACCCGCGATCTTGCGTTTAGGAGGCAAGTATATATAGTTAGTTACCACTACATCACCAGGACCGATATTTGGCACTTCACTAACACTGAAATAGCTATTTATAAGAAAATGCTTCACTGAATTCTTAATCACTCTCTTTTGTTGCCAAGGAATTTTTTCACATTTCCAAGTTAATCAAATGTAAAGGACTCCTGAATATTAACTCCTTTTTCAACCATTAATTGTAACACTTCTCAATATGTGCCCGCTGTAGAAATTAATGGAATTCCATCCACTGGTGGAAATGTTGAGTCCACATCCTAAGATACTGTAAATAGCTGTCACATGCATACAATAATCTTTTTCTGAAAGTTAAAAACTGATGCTTATTTTCCTTACAGTCTGTGATAAGCTGCTTTATATTCAAAGGCAAAAATTCTGCCTCCTTCCTTTCTATCGTTGCCCTTTCCATTGAGATGAGAATGAACATTATTTTCACGTTCCATGGCTTGAATTTTATTACGGATACAATCAATATGCAGGACACAGAAGTAAAAGAGTTTTCAAAAAAAAAAAAAAAAACTATTTGGGGACAGCTGGAGAGTGATCTTAGGATAAAAAGAAGAAGGAAAAAAAAAAAGGATTTCAACTGAGAGCATTTTTAGTAGTGTGTTGATAGGAAAGTCACTATCTTTGTGTGGGAAAGAAGTTGTTTGTACTCCAAGTCAACAAAAGGCGAGAATTCCTTAAGTTTTTCTGTTCGGACAGTGTATATTGAAAAATGATGAAATATCTTCATCAAAGTAAGAGTTTTAACTGGTCAACAGTTTGTTAAAATATAGGCAGGACAATCTTAATGTTGTTTTGTGAAGTGAATTTTGAAGATGACGAAAAAATGTTATTAGTGCCCTTTCTATTAAGACCCCCAAAGTTGCTCTGCATTTATTAAACAAATGTGCGTTTTGTAAGGTATTAATTACAATTTAGACACTGTGCCAGGTTTTCCATCAGTTTATGTGACAAAGCTGTTTTTGTAGCTCTGATTGGAAGTGTCAGTTGCAACACCAAGATATTTTTATTTTCTTACTGTTGAACCCATCTGTTGGCATTTTCAAGGAACGAAGGACCAACGCGTTATTCCCAATTGCTTCTGTTTGTGTTCTTGCTGAAGAATGCGAGTGGCGACTGAGGTATCACTTAAAATTTGCTTAAATAATTTCTCTGAACAGTCACATGATTTGTATCTTTGATGCTGGGGCACTGTATGGAAAGCCAATGTAGCCTGAGGTGCCAATATCTTAATTTCTTCTTTAGTGGCAGCATCTAAGAAGTTTTTGTCGCTGTATTAGAGAAATGATCGCTACTTGTTGATTTTTTATATTTATCTGAACACATATACGGATTTAAATCTGTACACCCTATTTGCTGTCGATATCACACAATTGCATACTTCATAATCTAATTTTGTGTTTTTAAACACAGGAAATTCCTTCTGTAAATCTCTGCATTAAAGTTGCATTTTCACCGTGACATTTTGTCCGCAGTCTTGATTTAAATTAATTAACACACGAATAACAATTACCATATACACATACAAATCACTAACAAGATACCTAGACTACATGCAGCATGCCAACAACAATGCCACTGGCCAGTGCACACTGAAGACACTGTAATAGTTGCATCAGAACAGTCTTGCAGCTTGCCTTGCCCACTTCCATGATGGAATTCGAAACTCGGGGAATCGCCGTGGTAGTGGGCCATTTGCAACGTATTCACATTCTTTTTGAGAAACGTGGACAACGTTAGCAATTGAGAGCTTAATATTGTGCTCACCCCTCACGACCTTTCAGAACATCCGCACAAAAGTGCATACCGTCAAAAAAAAAGTATGTCTGGTAACCCTGGACTGGGGAAAATTAAAGAACACAGGTAAAGTGCAACATTTTGTACGTTTTTCATAAACACGTTCTCTGTCATGTACTGGTCGATTTGAAGATATTGGAGGGGGGGGGGGGCTAGAAAGCTAATCCGCGGCTCGATGTTGCGCTGTTGAGAACTAGCAACACTGATAAAGAAAGAACTTCATATTGTCTAGTTGCCTATTTAAATTTTACGTTAAGTGTTCTCACCCTCCCTTTGCTCATTTAGCAGTATTTATTTTTGACGATTTTAAAATGAGCACGCCTGTGCTTGGTGGCATCAAGGAAGAGTTAAAAAAACAAAAATTGCGATTGCTAGAGCAAGGTGCCTAGTAGGTACGATCGATACAGATTTGGATAGATAATAAAAAATCTTTCCATTGGTACAACAGCAATATCTTACATTCCTTCGAAATTCGCCATAAAAAAAAAGTAGATCTTTCACGAGATCCATCGCAATAGCTTACTTCGGAATTCGCTAAAATCACGCATGCGCATGGAAGTCCCTTCTACGTGTAACTGCAGTTGCCACATCTACACCACACCGCCACGGGTGGCCGAGGTCGTTAAGGCGCGGACTCGTGATCGGAATGTCTGGGGTTCGAATCCCGCCAGGACCGTCCTCCCTTACTGTTCTTTTTTTTTCGAGGTTTTCCTCAGTCATAACTGGCAAATACCGGGGAGGTACCTAAACTTAGGCCTGGAACGTTTCCTTCCTTTAAAAAATATCCTTTCACAATATATCATTTTATGTTCATCAGTGTCCACCGCCTGTGGTGCCTCAGTAGTAAAAACGGGTGTTAAACACTACTCAAAAAAAAAAAAAAAAAAAAAAAAAACATCTACACCATCATTGGTTAAAGTGGGGGAGGGGGACGATGTGTTGTACACACCTCGAAGGTGCGCTAGAAACACCATCAGCCTTTTCGTTAAAAATGGTGAAACCTTTTGATCAATAGCGCAATTGCCTTAAAAGGTATGCATCTGTTTAGATTAATTGCTCAAGTATTTTAACATAATCTCAAAACAATTCGCCCACAACGCGACTGACTGTATTGCTATTCTACGAATGCATTGGTTCGTCCCATTGGGCGTATGCAGTCGAACATTAAAATCACCTTACATGACCTCCACTTATTTATTCCTCAACTCAGTCGGTCCTGGTGGTATAGTGTATTTGCTTTCTAAACCCAAGATCGCGAGTTCAAACCCGGCCAGGATCGATGGATTTTTTCGGGCGTAAAAATCTAAGTATGGCTTCCTTCGGAAGGGAAGTAAAGGCGTGGGTCCCGTGTCGTACATTTACGGCACCATAAAGAACCTCAAACCTGAAAGAAGAGGCCTCTGAGCAAAATTTGTCGGCCGTTTCAAGCCCTGAATTGAATGGGACGCTGATGACCTGAGCTGTTAAAGAGCGTCCGTAAATAAAACAAATCAACAACAACTTCAACTTCGATTCTTCAAATCATTATATACTATTTTCTGCAATGTGCCCTGAATGCACTATTTTGCTTTAGCTAATCTTGAATCCGGCGATATAGGTGAGATTTCTGTATTTGTATTCTGGTAAACTAGGAATTCTCAGCAATAACCTGATACCTTCCTTTAATCAACATATAGCAACAAAATATTAAAAATGCAAGTTTTGATTAGGATTATTTGAGCTTCAACCACCCATGCGTTATGCATTCATCCCACACATGATATCAGAATGTACGCACGCAAATTTAATACTAAGGCCTGACATTTTTACAAGGTAACAATGATCAACATGCTCTTTAAAATACACACGTAAGCACTAAAACTTTCCTTGCATGAAATTAACCAACTAGTTCAGAATAAATGTCATATAAACGTAAGTAAAAATGGAGGTGGGCTATGTTGAGAGTCGATAAAAATATCTCCCCTCATTTCCTGCAAACGTTTTACTCATTAGTTTCAGTTTTTGTAACAAGTTGGCGTGACGTAAGGAAGAGAAGGCAAAAATAAATAGCCGTTAGAAATATGCTGTCTACCACAGACACATAAATGTAATTATACCTTGAAATATTCTTGTAGAAGAGCATTCAATGCGCTTATATCATTCAAAAATAAAATAAAATTCTGAAAGCAGTGAGGCGAGAATGAATCAAAAGAAAATGTGTACTGCTCTTGGCACGGATAGGCATATACGAGGTGTGTTCAAAAAGAATCGCGAATTTTGTGTTTTTTCAAAAATTATTTATTTATTCATGAATATCTATTTTGTCCCCTTCAAAGTAATCCCCACCAGATATTATACACTTGTGCCAACATTTTTCCAATCCTCGAAGCACTTTAAAAAATCGTTTTTTGTGATCTTGTTCAGCTCCTTCGATGCCGTCTTTATTTCCTCAATCGTGGCGTAGCGTCGTCCTTTCATGGGCCTCTTCAGTTTTGGGAACAAAAAACGTCACAGGGGGGCCAGGTCTGGGGAGTACGGTGGCTGCGGCATCATAAGTGTGTTGTTTTTGCCGAAATTTCGCGCACAAGCAACGATGTGTGAGCAGGGGGTTATGGTGCAAAAGCCAATTTTTGTTCTTCCACAAATCCGGGCATTTCTGGCAGATTGCTTCGCGCAAAATGCGCATAACTTGCAGGTAATATACCTTATTGACCGTTCTACCCTGTGGCAAGAACTCATGATGCACCACGCCCCTGCAATCGAAGAAAACTAAGCAAAACCTTCACATTCGACCGCGCGCTTTTTTCGGTCTTGGCTCGTGTAGCAGCATCCATTGGAATGATTGAGCTTTAGTATCCACGTCATAACCATAAATCCATGATTCGTCACCAGTTATGACCCTCTGGAGCAAATTTGGGTCGTCACGGACAGAGTTCAACAGCTCCTTAGCAACGTTCATGCGATGGTGTTTTTGGACGAAATTGAGCAATTTTGGTACGAATTTTGCGGCGACTCGTCTCATGCCCAAATCATTGGTAAAAATCGAATGGCACGAGCCAGTCGACATGTTTAGGTTCTTAGCAACTTCTCTAACGGTGATTCGACGATTGGTCAAAACTATTTTTTTCACTTCTTCAATGTTTTCGTCTGTTGTTGACGAGCTCGGGTGTCCGGGACGCTCTTCGTCGTTCACATCTTCTCGACCCCCTGAGAACATTTTGTACCACCGATAACATTGCTTTGGTCCAAGGTAGCTTCACCATATGCCACAGTCAACATTTGGAGTGCATCCGTGCACTTAATTTTGTTTTTCACACAAAATTTGATACAGGTTCTTTGTTCCATTTTTTGGAATAGGCAAAAATCGAAGACGAGCCAAAACACGTCCAAGCAAAATAGCTGTCAACAATTAACTGAACATTCAAAATGGCCGAGCTTGTCAACATAAGTGAGGGACATGAGTACCAACATAACGCCACAAAACAATCGAAAATCGAATATACGTAGCCCGCGGAAATTCCAAATCGCGATACTTTTTGAAGAGACCTCGTAGATCTAATTGCTGATAATGTGCGTACGAAATATGTGTATATTCAAAAGTAATTTCCACAATAGCGTTACACTACTTTCCTATTTTGCAAACCCACCATTTGGTATAGTTTTTAATTCCTTTAGAAGTTTTGTGATATTTTGCATGGTTCCTGCTATCTACTCATTCCTTCAATGGTCCAAAGACAACTCACATGGTGCCAGATTCAATCTCTATGGTGAATATTCAAGGAGATAAAGAGTACATTAATTAATTCTGTTCGCAGTGTGAAGTTTAGCATGCCTTCAGGCAAGTCCACACTTGCTAAAATGTTTCAACCCCTCTTTTGCCTTCAGTCTGCAATTCCTGATAGATACTAAATTAATTAGCACTGTAAAAAACAGGACGGTCCATGAAAAAGTGATCCGCCGCCTGGTAAACACTCCATTGGGCGCCATTTTTTAACCAAATAGTGTATACTGCTCTTTGCAAGAACACCAACACTAGGACTTCAACAGCAAAATTCTCCGGTGTGAGCACGAACGTCATCACTATTGACATTTTTTGTTGCAGAGTGTGCAGTTCGCGCGATATAGACGTGAACACTTCCTCGAGGTACAAACCGCTCCCTCCTGTTGAAAAGCCACCACCTAAGGCTGTGATAACAAATTCTTTCCCTTTTCCACCAGCATTCCTTTATTATCTGACTCGGCGTGACCAAGCCGATGTTTCGTGGACCGTCTTAATGTGTAAAAAGGTGTACTATTTTCACTATAATGATCTACGCTGAAGGCTGCGAATCTATCCCTTTTTTTCCCCTAAGATGAAAGTTTCCATATTTACATATCAAATTATTTTCTGGCTCATAACGAACTCATTAAAAAATTAACTCCTGAAGCCTCACAGAATTCTAGAATTCATTCTGTAGGGCTGGACAAGAGATGATAACGAAACTCAGTGCATAACAATCAATTAACAAACGGTTCGTAGAGTTCGTTAACCAGCCAAATTAGACCAATGGATGTGGGGGTTAAGCTAAAGCAAAATTAAAAAAAAAAAACTCGTTCTAGTGGTCGCAGATTTACGTTTTTCTCGAGAAACGCGGTGGATTTCTTTATAATAAATTAAAAAAGTAGGTTCCTAAAATCAGAGAAATTGGGCCTTTAGGAATGGGGTTTAAAGAGACATTTAAAAATCGTTCTACCGACTGCCATTTTAAATAAAACTTGGTATATGCCATTAAAATAAAATAAGAAAAATAGTTTCCAAAAATCAGTGAAATCGGAATATTAGGAAGTGGGGTTTACCTAAAACCAAACTTTTAAAATCGCTCTATCGGAATTAATATATTTTTCGTAAGGAATATCCTATATAGCGCTTAAATAAAATTAAAATATATAGTTTATTAAAATCAGGGAAATCGGGCATTTGGGAGTGGGGGGGGGGGTTAACCTGAAACCCAAAATTTAAAATTCGCCCCAGCAGCATTAATATTTGTTAATCACAACTAAATTGGGCATATACCATTTAAATCAAATAAGAAAAAATAGCTTCTGAAAATCAGTGAAATCAAATTATTGGGAATGAGTGGTTACCTAGAAAACGATTGGGGGTTAAAGCGAAACGTAAAAACCTCTGGCCGCTTATTAAAAAATTAAAAAAAGAACTGTATATATCATTGAAATAAAAAAAAAACAGTTTCCGAAAACAAGTGAAATCGGACTATTAAAGGAGGTGGGATTACCTGAAATTGGGAAATCAGGACATTATGAATGTAGGTTTACCTAAAACACAAACTTTAAAAATGGCTCTAGCAGCAGTACGATTTGTTTTTTCAAACAAAACTTGGCATATATATATTTAAATCAAATAAGAAAAATAGCTTCTGAATAACATCCAATAATTGGGAATGGGAGTTTACCTGAAGAACTAGGTGGAGTTAATGCGAAATTGAAATTAAAATTTTAAAAAAAAAAGCGCTCTAACAGCCGCAATCTAATTTTTTAAAAGAAACTCTATATATGCCATTGATATAAAATGAAAAATAATTTCTGAAAAACAGTGAAATCGGACTATCATAATTTAAAAATCACTCTAGCGGCATTAATATTTGTTTTTCGCAACGAAACGCCTTATATAACATTTAAAGAAAATAAGAAAAATAATTTTTGAAAATTAGGGAAATAAGGCAATTGGAAGTGGAATTTTACCTGAAACATAAAATTTAAAATTCGCTTTAGCACCACCAATATTTGCGTTTTCACAAAAAAAAAAATAAATAAATAAATAAAAAATCGGCATATACCATTTAAATCAAATAAGAAAATAAGTTTATGAAAAGCATCAGATTATTGGAAGCGTAAATTTACTTGAAAAATGAGCTGGATTTAAATCGAAATAAAAATCGCTCTAACGGTCACAATTTTAAATTTGTTAAACGTATGTATTGCATTTTAATAAAATAAGAACATTAGTTTCTGAAATAAGTAAAATCGGACTATTTGAAAGGGGGTTTTCCCAAAATTTAAAAATCACTTAGGCGGCACTAATATTTGCTTTTTCGCAACGAAATTCCATATGTAACATTTATATAAAACAAGAAAAATGTATGAAAATCGGGCAAATCGCACCATTAGGAGTGGAGGTTTACCTGAAACGCAATATTTAAAATTCGTTCTAGCGGCACAAATGTTTCTTAACAACAAAATTCGGTATATACTATTTAAATAAAAAAAGAAAAATAGTTTCCAAAAATTTGGGAAATTGGACCTTTAGGATAAAGGGTATACTTGAAAACCGAAATTTAAAATGAGCTCTTGCTTTTAATTTTTTTGTATTGTTTTAAAATGAAAGAACAAATTAATTCAGCATATAAATTGCATGCGTTTTATGTTTCACAAAAACATCCTCATGAAGATGGAAATGTGAAATATTAATATAATATGTGTGGAAAATTATATTTGTATAAGAGCGCTGTGT
Source organism: Metallyticus violacea (assembly GCA_030762175.1). Taxonomy (NCBI): domain Eukaryota; kingdom Metazoa; phylum Arthropoda; class Insecta; order Mantodea; family Metallyticidae; genus Metallyticus; species Metallyticus violacea. Next base: position 58,264,901 of record CM060844.1, read on the forward strand.
AATAACTTCCAGAAAACGTTTACATTACATGTTTTGACTACATTAACATTTAAATTAAATTTCAAAGCCAATGAAAATTGATGTAACTTTCGATTGTTTTTATTTGTTTTGTACATTGTAATTGTTTCTGAATAGTAACATCTTTTTATTTTCTTGAAACATACGAACATCATCTTAAATACGCAATGTAACTCGAAACTTTGTTATTTCTCTCAATTTTAGTAAACGTAAAGATGATACCGAGGGCTCAGTCATAAACATGCTTACATTTAATTTTTTTTAAAAGTATAGTATAGCTTTGTCTGTCATTGGTGATGTATTTCACTTAATTAATAGTATACCATTCATTTTTATGATTCAATCGCAGTAATTATTATTATTATTATTATTATTATTGTTTTTTTTTTTTTTAATGTGCTTTCTCTTTTGTAACATTTATAGGTTGCAAGAAGTTTAATTTTGTTTCCCTAATACAACTTATTTGATTTCATTAATTAATAAGTCCTAATTTGGATTTTATATTCATCTTATTAAAAGTTATTCAACTAGGTGAGGGATACGCTTTGTTTATGCAGCTCCTGCGTGAAGGACCTTTTTGTTTCCGCACAGCAACGCCGTTAGTTTCAGTAGCAGCCACAAAGTCACGCGGTGTGCCAGAGTAAATCCGTTAGTTTCTGGCTTAACCAATTTCTAAGTGTGATAAAGAAAAAAACTAAATTTTTCACTTTTTCAATATAGTTAAATGGTTATTGCAATACGCTTATCACATCTTTGAATTAACATTTCAATCCCCCCCCCCCCAAATAGTCAGAAGTCTTGTCTCCAAAATGGGCATAAACAGCATTCATCACTTTATCACATTTAAATTTCCTTCCTCGAAGGTCCTTCTTGAGTTATGAGAAAAGGAAATAATCACTGGCAGCTAGATCTGGGCTGTAGGGTGTTACGGTCGATCTTCTTGAAGTCACATTTAGAGCTGTGTGCTCAGGCGCGTTGTCATGAATAAGGTGCACACCGCCATCAGGTTTCCTCGCCTTTTCTCTTTGATGGAAGCACGTAGTCTGTGCAGTAGGCCAGCATAGTACTCCCCATTTATTGTGGTGTTGCTCTCCTTGCTGTCAATGAAGAGTATTCCTTCACAGTCCGTAAAGATTGTGGCCATGGTCTTGTTGATTGACTGAGTGACCTTGACCTTTAGAGGCGGGACTTCGCCAGGTTTACGCCACTCCATTTATTCTCTTTTAGACAAGGGATCATATTAGAGGACCATAGTTTTATCTTCTGCAACAATAATTTGCAGAACTTCTCTCTCGCTGCCATGGCAGACCTCGAAAAATGCCTGACAACAGATGACTCACTGCTGCTTTTGGACGGAGGAAAAAAGTCTATGCACTAACCTTATTCATGTTTAAATATTCATGAATAATTTGAAGGGCTGCTGTTTTAGAATGGCCCAACCTTGCTGCTATTTGTGAACTTTGAGCCGCCGGTCTTCCATAATTTCTTCTTTCACAAGAGCGATGGTTTCAGGAGTGACCACCTCCAAAGGCCGACCTGCGCGCTCTTCGTCTTCAATGCTTTCACGACTCATTCGAAAAATTTTGGCCCATTTTTTTAAGGTAGAATATGATATATCGCTGTTTAATTTTAATTGGAGAAAGTCCTTTTGTAAAGAACTTAATAACAGTTCGATACTCCATTTTGAACATGTCACAATGTTCTACACATAGGCTTCTTTATGCAGCTATATCTGAACAAGTGAACACAGCGGAACGTAAGTTACGGGTGCAATTATGTACCTAACACATAAGATATGACACCAGACAAGGCTTTTGTGAAGGCGATAATCCTTATCGGCGAGGCCGGACACTTAGGACTTACGCTCGTATTCGTGGCATTCCCACTTTCTTATAATGACTAAACGCTTGGAGCAGCGATACTACTTCTAGTTCTGTCAAAAACTGGTACATACCCAAGTAGAAATCGCACTAAAGATGAAGCAGGCTTCAACCAAGTTCTCCAAAGTCGTAGCAAAGTGCAGGGGATGCTTATTGCTTTTTCGGCTACCAGGGCATTGTGCGTCAGAAGGCCAGGCCTTCAATAAGAAGTGCTACCGTGAATTCCGGCGCAAGAGACCGGAGCTTGGTCCGTAAAGGACTGGCAGCTGCTTCTGACATCGCTTCAGCTTATTCTGCACGTCTAGTCCCCTGGCCAAGCATGCATGATATTAAGCAAGTTTATCGGGCTCCCTACTCTCTTGATATGGTTTCTTGTGATTTCTGGTTGTTGCCGAGGATTAAGAAAACTCTAAGAGTATCCCGTTTCCAGAGTCGCGAGGACATAATGAAAAACGCGACGTAAGCCCTCCAACTAAATGTATGGATTCGCAAGGAACATACTTTGCAAGGCAAGGAAGTATTCAATCAGATATAGAACTTTTCTTCCGGCCCAAGATTGTACGCACCTCGCATACGCTTCGGATTAGATAACCGGTACATAGAATGAAGGGTGTTATGTGGCGGATGGAAGATTACAGGTTCCCCATTGCTTTCTTGATCTCTCAAAACTCTTCCAACCATATAGTTTATTTTAATACGTACTCAGTTTTCTGGCACTTTTTATGTCTAATTCAATTTTCTGTACATGTCTTAATTTTTTATGCTGCTGTTTCTTTAATATTAAATTCTATTTTATTTATATCTTTCTTATGTTTCATATACATTAGAGTTGATGGAGGGCCATAACATTATGAAAATCTTAATTGGGTGAAATATCCGTTTATAAAATGCAGTCTAAGCTAATCTTTTGTCGTTCTTTTAGCCTTAGTAAACAATTAATCTTACTGTGTATTGAATCCAATAAAACCGCACTTTCTTTTAATGTTCTGGTCGTGAAAGCACACACAAAGTGATTTAAACACTTATATCTGTAGTACGGTATTTTTAAATTTTACTAGTTTATTTTTTAGACTGTTTTTAAACATAACCAGTAAATTCCCAATAGAAGCATGTGAGGGAAATTCTCTTGCCAGTACTTACATCCAAGAAGCCTCGATAAATTTCATCACTAGTCACTTTGGGTGCACTTTTAGTGTTACTCATTTATAGAACCTTTGCTTTGAATTGAGAACATAGTGAGTCAAAACGTTAAATCTGCAATGAAGCTGTCTCCGCTCTACATGCATGCAGGTTTGTTTATACAGAGCGTAGAGTTTAGACACTGCATTTGTACAATACCACCAAGCAGTACTTGCACAGTTGCACTGCTGAGGATTGTTTGGAGCCTCTCAGTGTCCAAACTCAGGACTCGATTCGTAACTTTGGTGAAACGGGACAGCCAGTACGGTCTTAATGTAATTTCCTGCAGTCAGGTAACTTCTCTCTGATACCGAATGTTTTTACTGTTCATTATCTTAGTATTATTATAAGAATCAAAAATGTTTTTGTGTAGATTTTTACCTCTTGTATTATTGTGAGAGCTTTTCTTTTCAGAACCCCAACTCTTGGTGTATTGTACTGATTAAAAAGCACACATCGTTTCAACTTTTTGCGACTTTGGCTGCATTATTTTGAAAATGCATTTGCATAATAATAACCTGTTACCGTGGCTGCAAATAACCAGCGAGAACTATTGTACTGTCATTTTGCCTGGGCGCATCACAGAACTAGGAGCTCGAAACGTTGAAGCCACAAGCGCGCTGTAATGTGGTGGCTTTTAAGTGCTAAAGTATCATGTTTATTGTTGTGCTGTTTCACTCCTCTCTTTCTATGTACGTGTGAGTAATGTTTCAGACATTTAGTATGGAACAGATATTTTTCTTATGTTGTAATTTTATTTTTAAAAAAATAAGTCGCACGGTGTCGTAGAGAATTCCAGCGAAGCTTTCCTGATTTTTCCATGTAATAGATGTACGGTTTATAAGATAATAAGTCGGTCCTGGTGGTGTATTGGTAGCTATACTTGCATTCTAAACCCCAAGATCGCGGGTTCAAACCCGGCCAGGATCGATGGATTTTTTCGGGCGTAAAAATCCTAAGTATGGCTTCCTTCGGAAGGGAAGTAAAGCCGTGGGTCCCGTGTCTTACATTTACGTCACGAAAAAAACCTCGAGCCTGAAGGAAGAGGCCTCTGAGCAAAATTTGTCGGCCGTTCCACTGCCTGAATAGAATGGGACGCTGATGACCTGAGATGTTAAAGAGCGTCCTTAAATAAAACGAATAAAAAAAAAAATAATAATAAAATAGTAAGCAATTCAAACCTTTGAAGTAAGTATTAGACAAGAAATCGAAGACATTAAACTTGAACCGAGGAAAAGTTTGATATAACCGGTCGCCGTGAAAATGTTAAAGAATTTGCCGAACAAGCTAAGAATGAGCACAAGGCGCTACAAAATTACTGTAACTACATTACAGAGATGCAAGTATTATGGCCCATGGAAATGTAGTATTTTTTGCAACTGGTTTCTTCGGTCCGTAAATTACTGTTTTTAACCATCAATTAATGTTGTTCAGTGATGACACATGTTTTTACTTGGATGACAAAAGTTAATCAAAATAATCGGTACTGTTCAATACAAAAATCCAGAACTAGTGCCCGAAAGTCCGTTACATCATTCTGAGGTTGGGTTAAGTGCAAAAAGAATATTCCGCCCCGTTCATTTTTCACGAAACCATTAATATTGATCAATAATACCCTAATTTTTATTTATCAGAACATGTGAATATCGTTTTGAGCGGAGCCGAGCATGGGCTGCTACGCTATGTAATACCAGCATTGTTGCAAACAGGTGAAGTGGTGAGGCAATATTTTGCACGTCCCCTCCCTCTCCCTTCCAAAAAAATAGACAGAAGAATCTTGCCTCATCATAGCTGAATCTAGGGGAAGTAACTCTTTATTTTGAATCTCGCTTAAGGAACGAAGACCGAGCTGTTTATGGAAAATAAACTTGTTAAAAGTTTCAATTACATTGTCAAGGGTGGATTCTAATAACCGGTCGATAACAATTACTATAGAACCATCGTCAACTGAATCATAACTTTAATGTTAAACCCTTACAAAAAATTCAAATGCCCCTCCACCAGCGTGGGCTTCCTTGAGTTGATTTGAAGCCAAAGCCAATGCACTGCGTTCTGTTTATATGATAATGACAGATTTTGAACGCTTTTATCGGGTCAAAGAGTCAATCTAAAGAAGGTGGTTTACTCTGTATATTTGTTCCCCACTAACAGAGTCGAACACTGCACTCGGAATTCGAAATCAGTTTGGTGTGTTATGCATTGGAAAATTAACGCTTCCAATGTATCTGTCCAAAAATACAAGGATATAAGTAAGTTGCAAATAGATATAGAACTTAAAAGATATAAGAATGCTGGTTAAAAATGCTTTTGTTTTTCAAACATAATCTCCCTGTACACTGAGGAACTTGTCCGTGAAATCCAGCAGCATAAAATTCTTTGTGCTGATGATGAATTGGTCAACTTTTTTTCGCAGGCGAAGCAGGATGTTTCCACTGCATTGACACACCTTTGTCCCTGGCTGGTAATGCTGAACCTAATACTCATCATCTGTGACAATCGGGCTAGCATATCGTGTTTTCATCGTGGTAGCGATCGAGTGCAATACTGCATTTTTGTTGTGAAGTTAGCAGTTTTGTGAAAACCCAATAGCAACGCCTATAGTTACCCTTCCATCTACTCGGATTAAGTTTTCAACTCGCAAATTCGCATCTAGGGCAATATCCTTTGCCAACCGATGCGGTTTTCGTGTTCGATAGGTGTCCGTTCTTCAGAGAATTCTGCACCCAACGCTGTAGGTGGGAAGCATTTCTTTATGAATATTCTTGGATTCCAAACATTTTGCCCACAAAAAAAAAAAAAAAAAAAAAAAACGCACGACAGAGCTCTACTCGAGAATGTACACTTACCCGAGTCGCAGCCATTTTGCAACTGATGTTTCGTTATTGTAAACACAGTATTGTATTGTCTTGTGTCGAGTGTCTGGGCTATACTGCCATCTAGATGCAATAGCCTCGGGTGCCTCATCAATCGTGTACTACCCCACATCAATTTGTACCTTACTTGGGTATTATTTAAGTATTTTATACTTTTAGTGCAGAGATTTGCATTGAGGTTTTTATCTGGCACTGTTTCATGTGCTTTTTAAGTGGTTTTGTAAGGATAAACCATTAAGTGGGAAAAGCAATAGCGAATAAAGCAGTGATATACTAGTGTCACGCATTTACGCAACCATATCACACCATATTGCCTCACTGGCACAATTGGCAATAAAATATTTTATAGCTTTTTCATAAAATAAAAAAAACAATTATAAGACCAGCCTTACAGTACGATCCATAGCAATTGTCTAGAGTTTCCGGCCTAACATAGAAGGTTATTATTTATTGTTGTGATGTTTGTGTCATGTGAATATGTTTCAGAGTGTAATCACTGCATTTGCTTTCTGGCCACCCATTCATTTACTTGTAGAAATTGGTTTAAGTTAGTGCATGATAATGTTATTTATATTTACATCATTCTCGACCACCGCCATAATAAAGTGGTATTCGTGCTTCCCAAAAGAGGAGCCCGACGTCGGTTCCCAGCTGGATTATTCTCGTATCGGATTTAGGGGGTGTTTCACTCAGTCCTTTAAGGGTGAATAGAATGGCTTGTGTTGACAGTATTAAAGTTTAGCATATTAAGAAACATTTTGTAAATAACTATACGAACTAGAAAATTGAAAATTTAATAGTAGAAACATAAAAAACAACTTGCATCATTCTATGCTAATTCATAGATTGCAACCGTTCACAAAACATATGAAAGAAGGTTCTGCTTGCAAAAAAGATTTCGAAATAATTCATTCGCCGTTTTAAAAGAGACTATTTAAGTTATGTGGTGTCATCTTAAAATTGACCAATGAAACGAAACAAATTTTTGAATTTTAACCAATCACCGCAGTGAAATTGTCTAATTCGTTTTATCACGCAACGTGCATTTATCTTGTGGTTAAACAATGTAACAATATATGCTTAAGCAACCATAAATCGTGTACACGTTGTTCAGAATGGTAAAATGTTTTCTCTGTTTTGTTTTGCTCAGTTGGCATTAGTAAATCTGACGGTAGCTACTGTAATAGTCGACTTTCGTCTATTTCATTCTTACGGTTTCTGAATAGGTAGGTATTCATAACTAAGTATAACATTTTATATAATTATTGATAATCCGTGCGCGAATTTCAAACATACATTACTTTTATTCTTATTCTATTCGTGAAATAGTCCCAAATGCCAATACTCTCCTGTATTGCTAGATGACTTGAAAAGGTTAAGTATTCATAATATAAATGTATAATTATTACAATATTGTAAGTGAAGTTTAAGAGAATTATATTTAAATTATTTCATTCCTGAAAGTCCTATTAAATGTCATTGACTATATTAGCGAATTTATCGGCAATCTCAAACCCTCTTGTGGTATTACTTGTGATAATTTTGAATTATCAAATAATATGAAATATGTATTTGACCCCAAACCATTGCTCTCGCGAAACAACAGAGAAACCCAAGGAATCTCAAACGGGCGATGATTTAAAAAAAAATAATTTGCTCAAAAATGCAGCTTATTTCACGTAACTTCCTTCTTTTGCTGAACTGTAAGAGTTGAAGCAAAGCAAAGTTTTAATCGTAGGACCATTCACACGTCTTTTGATTTGATAAAAACCCTGGTATCAACAAAAACTGTGCTTTGTTCAGTAATAGATATTACTTGTTCTTCTTTTTGTGTCAGAAATATATGTTTCTGGTCAGGTTTTGAAAGTCGATAAAATTAGAGGGCACGAAATATCATTTGATTGTTATTGGCATTTACAGAACATTGCTACGTTCTGTTTTTCAGTTATGTTTAAAGGAATGTTTACAAAATAAAATGAATGTTAATGAAAATTTCAGGCAACCTGATAAAAAGTTATGACTCGATAGTTTTTTGATAAATCGTTCTCAGTAGCCTGTTCCACATATATACATTTTTTCACGATCACGGCACCGCGTTCTCGAGATCTAGTTTATCAGAATGATGAAAATTATGTAGCCGAAAAAACTCTGGATCTTTCGTGGCCCGAATATCCTAGTCATTCATCGTAAGAACTGAAGGAAAACTCCGGAAAAACCTCGAGAATCTAAGAAGCAAATTTATCTACATCGCTTGGAACGCTTTCAAAATTCAGTTTGTTAATTGAGTATCATTATTTTATTTTTTTAAGCCTTAAAAGTTTTATATTTTTGCTTTCGTTATATATGCCTCATAACCATGGCCCTCCCCTCCTTGTTTTAAATTTTTAAGGGGTGACGACCTAGAATCCCTCTTTGCCACGAGAGGAGAATAATAATAATAATAATAATAATAATAATAATAATAATAATAATAATAACAACAACAACAACAGTCGGGTGTATTGCTCCCTGACATGAAAATTTCACTTTTGTTATTAAACTTATTGAAATATTTTCCCTGCCGCATTTAATGAATGCACAGTGACATGACAGAAGAGATTATTGAGCGGGACAGATCCTTCTCTCGCTCCTTTATCTACGCCCTGGACAGAGAGCATATTATTTTACGAAGTATAATCACCTTTATTAGACGACAATTTCTGTGGAATCCCCTCTCTTACAAAGTAGAAGCGTTCATCAATAAAGGGCAGGTCAAACAATTTATCAGTTAAAACTTAATTATAATCTACCTTGAGCATACATCGCCAGTGGATAATTAATTAAAAGTTGCATGGTAATAACGTTGTGATTCTACCCTTTTGTGTGTGGAAGAAGCTCATGAGCGTAGAACTTGTGTAAGCCGCACACAGAGACCTTTTTTGTACCTCATGATAAATAAAGAGCGAACGGTTTGCAAGTTACAAGTGTTTTTCTGGTTCACGGCAATTTACAGGTATCTGAAACACCCTTTAAAATATGTTCACAAGGTAAAGCTTTCGACTGGGAACTTCGGATCCAAAGTTTGCATGTCTATCGTTTCATATCTACAAAGCTCCAATAGTAATAGGTTTATTTATGGACGCTCTTTAACATCTCAGGTCATCAGCGCGTGACCAATCAAACCAATCAGGGCGTGAAACGGCCGACAAATTTTGCTCAGAGGCATTTTTTTTTTTTTTTTTTTTTTTTTTTCCCCTTCTAGGTTTGAGGTTCTTTTTCGTGTCTTAAATGTACGACACGGGACCCTTACTTCCCTTCCGAAGGACTTAGGATTTTTACGCCCGAAAAATCGCGGGATGGCCGGGATCGAACCCGCGATCTTGGGGAGGCAAGTATGGGTACCGCTACACCACCAGGACCGACTCCAAAAGTAAAACGTGCAGCGCTGTAAACATTGGTGGAAGTATTTTAAAGGTAAAAACTTGGGCCCAAAAACTGATGACAAATTAATGTAAAATAAGCTAGGGCAATGTTAAAATGTGTCTAACGTCCTGTTTGAAAAGTTAAAGAAAATCAAAGTGTGGATTCATGGACAAGGATACCGCCACCGGTTACCATGGATACCAAAATGCTAATTATGACTTCCTTCGGAAGGGAAGTAATGCCGCGGGTCCCGTGTCGTACATTTGGGGCACGATAAGGAACCTCAAGCCTGAAAAAAGAGGCCTGTGAGCAAAATTTGTTGGCCGTTTCACGCCCTGATTTGAATGGGGCGCTGATGACCTTTGAAGAGCGAAAAAAAGTTTCCAGATTGTCATAAACTATGTTCGCTTATATCCAGTATGGTTTTTTATACAGATGAATCGTCTAAAACTACCACCACGAATATTTCTGAAACAAAAGGTGCTATTGATGCATTGTTTTCACTGAGTTCAAACTCAGACAAAGACTAATGAATTTAACCCACTTTAACCACAAAAAAAAAAAAAAATAAAATAAAATAAATAAATAAAAGCTGGGGTTTGAATGTCAGCGGGGTTTATTGAACAATTCTGTCAAGTACTTTACGAAATATTCTTATATACGGGGCCAGAGATTCCTTGGTCATTTATTGACTAACCCACAAAGCTGGGTAGACGCAATCATTTGGCCGACTGGCAAATGGAGCAGCTTCGCAACAAGCAGTACGTTTCTCTGAAATTTTGCTTCCGTCTGCAGAAATACGGAAGCTTACACAATGTTACAGGAAGGGTGTGGCGATGATATTCCGCCACAATTAACTGCATTTCAATGGTTCAAACAGTTTAGAGAGAGTCGTGTTGCAACAGCAAAGAAAAGTGCTCCAACCACTGGAGTGAACAATATCGTGATTAAAATCGTTGCCGTCACAGTTCGGGAAGATAGTCGAATAACAGCCGGGGCTCTCATCCATTACCGTCCAACTGGCTCCCCGGGACCCGCCCAGTAACCAGCCGTTCGACTGTATACAAGTAACGCTGCCCAAACGCCCGAAGTTTACTTGGTTAGTCGGCCTGACCTAGCACGGGGCCCTAGCCTTCCTTAACCGAAGTTAACCGGCGAGTGACCAGAGCATTTAGGAAGCTCATCACTCTCTCTCTCTCTCTGCGGCAAACAGAACTTGAGGACTTTTCTGTAAATAAGATGCACTGTAGTCGCAGGTACCCAATTTACCGTGGATGCCCCGCAGAATCCAGCCCATCTGTACACTCCCCGAGGGGGGGGGGCTCGAATAATCCAGCCCTGCGTACTTCTAGTAACGTAGAAGGACCACGGATGCTCAGGGTCAGCAGAGCTCGCACCGGAGCATCTGAAGGGCAACGACCGAAGTCTCCCTGCACCTTTCGGGGAAAGTCGTTACACTGGCAGACAAGTTAGATATTTCCCATGGTAGGGCGTTCCAATCTGCACGATTGCTTACACATGAAAAGAGTCTATGCCAGATGAGTGCCGAAAATGTGCCGACACGCAAACAGAAGATGGTGTGCGTGGACGTGTGTCGACAGCTTCAGCATCTGGTAATGGAGCATGGCGGAGCATACTTGAATTTCACCATTACAGCATCACCTTGACTTAACCATTACGATTCCGAAAGCAAGCAGGCAAGTTCAGTCTGGAAAACACCTGGTTCTCCGACACCAAAGGTCAAAATTGTTCGCTCAGAGGAAAGGTTATGGTGTTTTAGTTTCGGCTGTTGTGGAATGGTTTCCCCGACAAAAAAAAAAAAACGTTCAATGGGGAGTATTAGAAATCTGTTTTGACCTTCCTGGCCGAACAGATACGACGAAAACGCTCTGAGCTGCATCCATCTGTTTGGCGCCTTCACCATGGCGATGCACACCCTCGCATTTGGAACGTTGTTTCCCAATATTTGGCTGGAGGAGGGGGGAACAATAACATAAAATGTATGCCACATCCTCCATATAGACCGAACTTTTTACGTGTTTCTTTTTTGTTTCCTCGTTCAAAAACGAGCTGCGAGGCCAGCATTTAGGTTCATTAACGGCTGTTATGAATAATGCAGAAGCGGTTTCCAGCAAGTTTTCCAGGATTGCCCGACACGTTGGACCAAATACATGCAATTCAATGGGGGCTACTTCGAAAAAGAACATACTCTCCTTGACCCTGCCTAGTGTATTTCAAAAGTAAAAGAAAAAGCTATTGGCTAGCCCTCGTAACTTAGAAAATTTTCTCTTCCAGTAATTTAGGAGGGGGAGGGGCGTAGAATAGTGTTAAATTTCTTTATATTCAGGTAACATAAAACGAAATAAAGCAACTACTTCACGAATTCCCACGAAACTTAACCAGCCTGGCGTTCAGCAACAGCTTGCTAAAACCAAGCCATGGCTTACACTGTACCAAATCGCTGCTGGAGAGTGCATAAAAGTATGTTTACTTTAAAATATTCCATTCAACTTTGTAATGCAACAATCGTCATATAAAACTGAAGTTTTTCGGGAAAGCAGATGGTGAGAGGTGACATTTTAGGCGGTGCATGCACATAATACTTCACACACTGGACATTGTTTGCAACGTGTCTGCAAACTAAGTCCCCTACAGATAATAACCCAAATACAAACATCAGTCACAAGATATAAATCCACTACAGACATTGATGTTGCTTTATCATTTACGCATAAAGTGCATTAAACAATATTTATAGGTAATTAAAGGTTTAAATGTTTGGGGTAGCACAAATCAGGGAACTCCCTAGAGATGCCGCCTCTACATCAAGTAAAACTGATAACTGTATTTTAATTGCTTGGAAAAAGAGGGGGGGGGGTTATGGCGAAGGATACTTGTAGTAATACAACAGTTTGAAACATAGTAATATTTTAATAACACCTGCAACATTTTCAACAAGTGCAACCTACTTACATATTAAAAAATCGAATCGCTCTTATTTGTAAAGCACTTTGACATTGTTTAGAGCTAGAATGCAGACATTTGTGATGTCATGTGTGATTGTTTTTAACAATAATCCTACATCCAGTCAGCATCTTTTCTTAGTGGTTCTTGCGATGTTGCCAAAACCTAGCTACTACTCCGACATAGTAGTAAGTAAACAATTTTCCAAAGATGATGCTAACGTTCTGTTCACTTGTGGTATTTCCGCACACTGCAGTAGGGCAAGAGAGCATTAATATAGCCAACGCTTTCGTTTAAGTTTACGAGTATCTAATGTAAGCTGAAAATTGAGCCAATACATATGAAGTTGTTGCCTGAAGTAAAGGATAGATAACAAAGATCAGCTATCGAAGCTGTAAGAAAGAAAGAATTTAAGATCATACATAGAAATAATATTTTGCTTGTTTAATAAATTAAAAACCGAACTTTAGAATAGATGAGGACAAATCAGAGCATATTGACGCAACCTTCGACATGGTGACTTTCGTTTTATGCTATGGCGCATTGTCTGCTGTAATCCGCAGAGTTAGCTTGTTGGAACAGCAGAGATAACAAATACAGCATTTCGTGTTTTGTTTGTTTGTTTTGTTTTTTTATATAAATATACGGTTGAAATTCACGGAAACATGGGCAATGTTATTTCTCTTATGAATAGAAAACCGCAGATATTCCGTTTTATGGTTATTTTCGTTTTTATTGTTGATAAAAAACTGTAGCTGATAGTAACCGTAAAAAACGATCTTCGCCCGAATTCCCCACATGTTCTATTGTTCCGTCAGTTGTCAGTTTTGTATAGCACACCTGCTCATAAAGCGGCGGTTACAATAGTTTCCCGTTCCTCTAAGCGTCTCTGCACGTGTAGTTTGCTATTGTTTTGAATGAGTCCACGCTGCCTCCCCTCCCGTATTAGTTTACCTCCTCCACCTCTCCCCGCTGTAAAGGCTCCACAGACCGTACGCAAAAAGGAGTAAAGAGGGGGAAGAGGCGTGGCTATCCGTTTGACTCCCAGTAGCGAAATACATCTCCACTTCTCTTGTTTCTGCTACGCTCCGCCCATATTTATTGATTAAGTAGTTTGCGTGGAACCAGAGATAGGAACGCCGCCGCTTTGTTAGATGGCCGGTCACTGCCAGCTCATTCGAAAGCTTGCTGCAAAGAACCAAGCATAAGCCTCATATAACCACTCCCCCTATTAATACACTAATATGAAGGATAATGCCTGTCATAAAACTCAAGACACGCGCGTGCGCACATGTATGCGTTACCTGCTCAATAAGGATCTCTCATGGTTCACTTGTTTCGCAGTCCAGCGACTCCGGAAATCCTGTTGTCTCCCTTCAAAGCGAACACCTTCCATGCAGCAGACATGCCAAATGCTCTTTGGTGCCTGAGAAAGCTTTACATCGTTGCAAGAGCCTCCCGTAATGATCGGCGGAGTTGCGCGATAACATTGTCAGACGAAATGTCATGCATGGTATTTCCACCCGTCAGTTTCTTCATTCCTGAAGCTTAATTTGATGTAAAGAATGTTAAAGTTGTAAACATCAAAGGGGAGACCGATACTTCATTAAATGTAAGCTTGCGTATAGGCATTGCGTCTAGTTAGCATTGGGAGGGGACAGCAAACGCAGAGAAACAGAAATGGAGTATAAAATCTAGGAAGTGGGAGACATAGCAGGTATTTTAAAACGTAATTACTACTTCCTAAGACGCCCATTTTTTCTCCCCTTTTAAGTTCCTTGTGTCGACGATACTCTTTGCTTTTTAACTTTAACTGCGCTCATCTTACACATATTTATTGTTGTACATTCTTAAATGTGTTTTATTTTTCCTCTGCTAATATTAATGCCGTTATTTTCTGCAAATGTGCCATTGCGTATAGTCGCGATTATTTCCGTGCATGTTATACATTTTTTCCATCAGGGCGGCTCTGTGGATAAATTTTTGCGGTTCCTCCATTATTTTTCAGAGTTGCCAACCATTATATGTTTTCTTTGTACAATTCGGTATAACACTAATGACTCGTAAATTTATACCTAGCGTAGAGGTCATATTTAAGTTTGTTATGGATCGGTCAATCTTAAGGTTAGGTTTAAGTTTCATATAGATTCTTGTAAGAGCGAATATTCACTTAAATTAGGTTAGGTGTTCACTTAAATTTGGGATAAGAAATTTCCCATACCCCTACAACTGTGCTGTGTTATCTAGTGTATATCTCATTGATAATAATCGTAACATCACTGAAGTCATTTTCTCCTCCCGAAATTAGCTATAAATTCAAGCGCAATTTCTGGGGCTTGTGGGTGGGCTTCTAGCTTCCAGTCCGCTCACTTCCCCTCTTGATTATGATTGAATTCAAATTTGGCATTATTTATCTAATTCGCACATTTTTCTATAATTGCGTGTTTACAGTCGTTATTAATTTTATCGGTTCATATTTTTCATTTGCAGCAGTCTTGGTGGCAATAGAAATACATACTCATAAACTAAAGTACAAAGATAGGTCCATAAGTTTCCGGCCTCGCCGATAAGAATTATCGCGTTCAGAAAATCATTATCTGTGTCATATCTTATCTATTAAGTATATAATTGCAGCTTAACTTCCGCTGTTTCCAGTTGTCTAAATATAGTTGCATAAAGAAGGTTATGTGTAGAAGAGTGTGACCTGTTCAAAATGGAGTTTCGAGCAGCTATTAAGTTCTTCACAAAACAAGGACTTACTCCAAATGAAATTAAACAGCGATTTTAAAAACAACACTCCTTCGAATTATTCATGAACATGTAAACATGAATAAGCGGTGCAAGATGGGTGCATAGACTTCTTTCCTCAGTACAAAAGCAGCAACGAGTCATGTGTTGTCAGGAATTTTTGGAGCTCTACCATGGCAACGAGAGAGAAGTTCTGCCAACCATTGTTACAGGAGATGAAACTATGGTCCTCTACTATGATCCCTTGTCCTAAAGAGAATCATTGGAGTGGGGTAAACCTGACGAGGCATAATCTTTTGTGACTGTGAAGGAATATTCTAAATTAACTTCAAGGAGAGCAACACAACAGTATATACCGCCACGGGGGGCCGAAGTCGTTAAGGCGCGGACTCGTGAGCGGGAGATCTAGGGTTCGAATCCCGTCCTCCCTGACTGAGGTTTTTTTCCAGGTTTTCCTCAGTCCTCATAACTGGCAAATGCTGGGGTCATACCCTAAACTTAAGCCTGGAACGTTTCCTTCCTTAAAAAAAATCCTTCCCCAATTTATCATTTCATCTCATGTATCATCAGTGTTCACCGCCTGTGGTGCCACAGTAGTAAAAACGGGCGTTAAACACCATTAAAAAAACAGTGAATGGGGAGAACTATGCTGGCCTATTACACAGACTACGTGCTTCCATCAAAGAGAAAAGGCGAAAAAAGCTGAGTGATGGTGTGCGCCTTCTTCACGACAACGCGCCTGTGAACACAGTTCTTGTTGCAAAGGAAGCTGTGAAGAAATGCAACTTCAAGGAGATAAACCATACACCATACAGCCCAGATCTAGCTCCCAATGACTCCTCTTCTCCGAACTCAAGAAGGATCTTCGAGAAGGAAATTTAAGTGTGACGAAGAAATGATGGACGCTGTTTATGCCCATTTTGCAGACAAGACTTCTGACTATTTGGCGGGTTTTGAAATGTTAATTCAAAGATGTGAGAAATATATTGCAATAAAGGTAACTATACTGAAAAGTGAAATATAGTTTTTTGTGTTCATCATACCTAGCAAATTGTTAGGTTGGAAACTTCGTATCTCCAGTAATATCGGATTTAAGAATTTTTGAACTAACATTAAATAAAGAAATTATTGCAACATACAAAGCCATGTAAACAGGGTTAAATTATAGAGGAAAGAAATCGAATACTATAAGATAGAACTATCTTATCATTTATAGAGACCTGGCAAATGATAGACATAAAGAAAAAAACAATGTTTTAAACGCTTTTAAACTCCAAGTACAACTCTCTAAATTTAACAAATAATTTGTACAATCTTGGCACATTTCTTGGATTTTCAAAGTGTCTCGAATTATGACACCGTACCTCTTATGATATTAGGCAATCTATTACAACATAATACATTTATTACGAATGTTTGTATATAAAGGTTTTATTTGTAACAAAAGGAACACTATATAAAAAGCATAAATATGGTCATTTATTTGAATCCTAACATAAAATGAGCTACATTATAGATAAACGCAAAGCACTAAGTAATCTTAAGTAGTTTTATAATTGAAAATACGAAATAAATGGCCATATTCGGAATATATTTTATCAAAATGAATAGTTATTGCAACGTGTACTATAAAAATAATTTACTTTTGTTTCTCCCAGTCTTTATGGGGACATTTGAAGCACACCTGCCATTTTACCTATTTCTCCTTGGGTGTTTTATGAACACAGGGTTTTCGCACTCATCAGATTCAGAATTCTGCAGAATAATCATTTCATTTGAATCACCGCTTGAATCTGTAGGGCTTGCTTTCCATTTTTCTTTGTGTTGTTTGCGAGTTTGTTGAAGTTTTCTTGATCACTGAAAAATATAGAATAAAATTAAATTTTCATGTTCCGCTGCTAGTCTGATACTTTGAAATAAAATTTAGCAGCCTACCTGCCGTCTGCTTAATATGCAAATATCTGGTTTGTTTTATAATGAATTAAATCCTATATCTGTGTGTGTGTAAAACTTAAGTTAAATTACGGCTACACACGATAACTCGTAGAAGATTTTTTATGGTGTTAAACTCCCGTTTTTACTACTGAGGCACCACAGGCACTGGACACTGATGATACATGAGATGAAATGATATATTGGGAAAGGATTCGTAGAAAATGACAAGATTGGAAAAAGTGTACAAATGTAAGATGACCAGTTCAAAGGGAAAACATGATCTCTTTTTAATGACCTGTAAATCTATAATCAAAGATTCGGGAAGGGAAAAACAGAAGGACAACCGTACCGACAAGAAATAGGAGCTAGCCAACCTCTCCCAAACTCTTCAACTGTGTAATGGAGCACATATTCAGGAAAATGGACTGACGTAATAATTTCGGAATTAAAATAAACGACAGTCAGTAACAAATCTTAAGATTTGCTGACGATATTCTCCAAAACATCGAGAGTCTTACAAACTATGCTGGAACAATTGTGTGAGCATAGCAAAAATGCAGGGCTGTCACTAAACAAACTGAAGACACAGTTAATTTCAAACGAGCCTCAAATCCCAATTAAAATAGATGGAACAGTCCTCACATCTGTGAGCGAATATACATACCTAGGACAACAGATTTCCTTCCATGATAAATGGAAAAAGAAGTACAAAGAAATATATCTTTAACCTGGAGAGCATTTTGGGTCCTTGAGTTTATATTGTTCAAACACTAAGTAAATCAGATTCCAGACGCTCGAAACCTGTGTACACCTTGTATTACTATATGGGTGTCAGACATGGTCAATAACAGAAAAACAAAAGAACAAAATTCAATATGCCAAAGAAAAATCAACGCAAAATCCTGGGGACAGCTTTGAAGAACAAAATACCTATAGTTTTAATAAATCAGTTATTTCAGACAACAGACATTGCACAAATAGCTACCAGAATCAATGGGGGCGGTCTCGTCGCAAGAATGCAGGACTATGGACCTACAAGATCTTCATGTAGTACCCCCGTATAGGAAAAAGGAAATAAGATAGACCCATAAGAAGATGAACAGACCTCTTCAAGAACATGCAGGTCAAGAGTAGCAAGAGGAAGAGAAAAATGGAAGTCTCTCGAGAAGTATCTAATGCGGTGAAAAATGGAGCAACCAAAAAGCAAATCAGTCATTGTGTCTTAAACAGCATACGAACAACTAGCGTGAAATAGCTCACCACGTTAGGGAAAAGCGAGCTTTCCCTATTTGTTAGGACTTTGCCTTTAAGGGACACAATAGGCTATTTATGTGAGAGTGGTAGGGAATTAGGTAATGAGGGATGTTCGCGTGATGACTCTGAGAATTCGCACCACATGACATAATGTAGTTGGAAACGAACCCCTCAGCATTGAAAAATCTATACTGTTAAACTTTGTGAGCCAAAAGCCTCGAGTTGCAAGCATTTTATATTGGTTTAACTTCTACTGTTGTTTCGCTCCGTATGAACAATCATAGCCGTTCTGTAAAAACAAAATCACCCTTGCCGGTTGCCCAGCATGTCCATCACAATGAAGGATTTTAATGATGCTTTACCGACTCAGGTCCCTAAAGTTACCTAGAAATATAACAATAGCTTTATTTTCCCATAAAGCCCGTTCACCAATGAGTTTAAATCTTACGTGGTAATATTCCCCTTTCTATTTTGTTATTGCTATATTGTTTGTTTTAATTTTTTTTTAAAATGAATATATTTTTCTTTCTTACTAATCCTCCCATTCCCCATTTCATCTGTTTCCATGCATTACGTCACTTTCGAGATTCAATGTGTACATTTACCACCTTCACTTGTCTTCTGTCTTTGAGGAAGAGCACAAACGGTTGGAAATATTGCGAGGTTTATGCTATTAAGTATTTTATCTATCCATTTCTGCTTCTGATATATATACTGATCACAGAAAGTTGAAACTCGCCACACAAAAATATCAATTCACTCCTTTATTTGTGCTATATGTAAACATAGATGATCGAATATTAATTTGATTCTCCAACAAACTACAGTGCTTATGCTATGCAGTAAGGAAATTGTTCAAAGATTTTATTCAATGTTTTGACCACCTCTTGCTTTGATGAAGGCTTTACAAATTCGGGGCGTTCTTGCAGTCAGTTTTTGCGACACCTCTGGAGTTATGTTGCCCCAGGCTTGCAGAAGAGACTGCCACAGCTCATCCACATAATTGGGGACCATGTGTTTTGCTTTTCTGCTAAGCTGCTCCCAAACAAGTTCAATTGGGGATGGATCCGGAGATTGTGGGAGCTAGGTCATGGGGTTTAGCACTCCCGTCCCTTCTTTACTATTCACATAGTTCGTTTAGGGTCGTTATCTTGTTGAAGAACAAAACCATGTCCAATAAGTCTATAGCAAATGGCACGCATGCGCAAAAGGATCTGATGGTACTGTTTTTTCTCCAAAATACCATCCACGTTCGCTAAATCTCCAACTTCATTGTCCCCAAAACACTTCTAAACCATTGCATTTCTACCTCACAGTTTCACAGATGGAGTGAGACAAGCTTCAAGCATCGACGACTAACATACTACCGACAATTTGAGCCACATTTTTGAAACTTGACCGCATCCACAAAAGATTTTTCTTGTTGTTTAAGGTCCAATTCTGGTGCTCTTTGGCTCATTGCAACCTTTTAAGCTTGTGCTGACGAGTTAATAATGGTTTCTTCACAACTACGCGTTCAAATAACCTTTTTATTGTTCACACTGATACTGGACGCTGCCCTGGTGGTATTTATTTCACTGCAGATGAACACAGCTGAACGCCGCCTGTCACATTTGCTCAAAAGTATAATTCTATTGTCCTCCACTGCTGATGTCCACTCGTGATGATCAGCATGGGATCCAGTTTCTTCTCTACGCTTCAATGCAGAGTGAACACTATAGTCAGAACTGCCCAGTTGATTTACTATTTTTCTATTGCACCATCCTTCATCTATGTATGCACACTTCATTGCTCTTTTACCCATTCTTGTTCATTTCAGGCACTTAATGCTATACTAATATGCTTACTGCGCACAATTACAGCAATAGTGAGCATTCATACAGTTACTATTCCGCACCACAAGCATTGGGAAGAACTCTGGGACACTCTAAACTAAACATTTCTCCATGAATCATAACACAGTAGGGTGTGATGTAAACATAAACTAACATGATACCGAAAAATGTTATTCAAAACAAACATGACACCAAAAATAACATTCAGAAGCACATTACAGTCATGGATTGAAATGATTTCTTAAGTTAAATGCGATATGAAAATACAGTGAAAAGGTTCGAACCACTTGCTATAAAGCATTTAGTCATTTGCCTTAAAATATTGAATAGAACACCAATTAAGATTTAATAGTTTTAGTAGAAACAATAACAATAAACGCACAAACGAAAATACAGTATGTGCTTTAACTTTCTGTTGCTAGTGTATATAGTATATATTATTAACTGACCCGCGCTTCAATTATATGTTCCGGCTTCACGTGTCTGACCTTTTAGCCGTCCAGAATCTCAGTCTAGTGATAGCGTTGGTAATTATTAATCCGGAGGTTCTGGATCCGATTCCTGGTCATTTCTGTGTCTGGATAAGGTTGTTTTCAGAGTGTTTTTTACCCGGAGAAGGTGCCAAGACTCCTAGCCATGATTAATTCATATCATTCATCCCTGCAGACTACACGGACAGCATTAAAGTGCATAATATACAGATTTCGCGATTAGATCAATGCAACCAAAGCGACATAAACATTAAAAAAGAAAGTTTTTATCATCTGTCAAAAAATTGGTTGTTGCGACATTTTTGCGGTATTTTATTTTCTCCAATAAACGAGTGCATGCACTTAATGCGTGTTATTTATATAATTGCATCTAATTAGCAACTTTCCCAATTTTTTTTATCTCTGATAAAAACAAACAGCAATAATAAAGATGTTTATATTAATTTTATTAGAGTGTGTTGGCAGCTGTAAATGGCGCGCATTACTTTGACAGTAGTTAACCAGACATCATAAAGATGCCATTAAGAAGCGTATCCGATTGTGAATTCTTTTAGTTTCCCTCTGTTTATGGAGAAAGGTGTATGGGTGATTTTGATTTGATTTATTTACGGACGCTCTTTAACATCTCAGATCATCAGCGTCCCATTCTATTCAGGGCGTGAAACGGCCGACAAATTTTGCTCAGAGGCCTCTTTATTCAGACTTGAGGTTCATTTTCGTGCCGTAAATGTACGACATGGGACTCACGGCTTTACTTCCCTTCCGAAGGAAGCCATACTGAGGAATTTTACACCCGAAAAAATTCATCGATCCTGGCCGGTTTTGAACCCGCAATCTTGGTTTAGAAGGCAAGTATAGTAACCACTACACCACCAGGACCGACAAGGTGTATGAGTGTTCAGATGTTTCGACATTTGCATGTATGGTTTATGGAAGGACGCGAAAACTCGCGTGGCGAACCTTGCAGTGAAAGGCCGGTTGCAGTGACGCTGTTGAGGGTTGTGCTGGTGCATTACTTGCCTCACACAATGAATGATGAAGGCCCTGACGCACTTAAGAGCCGCGATCAAACGGAAAGGCACCATCTCCCAATTTGCCTCTAGCGATTTCAGTTTTAACCGAACTCAAGCAGCTCGGGGTTGACCCATTTGAAAACAATGCAGTAGTGAACAGATGTTTGGCAAACAGGACAGAATATCGAGAAATTAATTTGCAATATCGAAAACGCTTGAAAAAAATATGATTAAGTGGAGTTTAGGAGGTAAGGAAGATTACTAATTTTATTCAGAATTAAAAAAGTGAATTTAATATTTTTTTTCTGCAATAAGGAAACTTGCTTATTGGGCAACTATCGTATTAAATGACGCAGGTATGCTTCTGATTGTATTTATCGCAATGTCAGTTTATCATCTTATTTCGGTATTTATAAATTACAGGTGGGCACATGCCTAACTTTTCTGCATTCCGAATCCTAAAAGATTCTCTAACATCTCAAACTCTTCATATAAAGGCTTCTTAAAATTAAAATCTATGTGTAAGGGAAAGCATGTTTAAGAAAGCAAGTTTTGAAATATATATAATGTTTTAGGAAAGGATTCGAAAACTGAAGCTTTCATTCCCCAATATATAGATAGTGAGAGCAGTTTAAAAGTTCCGATACATAGTTCAGCCTGTCAGCGGTGAAGCCCCGCTTTGCCGCCGGTATTTTCTTCCGTACACACGCGGCGCTCAGTGCTCCATCATTTTAAAACTTAGGTACAACATATTTAATTACATAATTGGGTACTCACCGGTCTTATAGTATGTGCTGGGAGTGTTGCTTATTTTCCCTGACACATCCACATGGAAATTATCTGTGACTCGCATCAGTTCCCCATCACTAATGGACTTTACTTCATTTCCGTGCTTCAGTTCCTTCATCGTGTAACGGTTAGTTGAGTTTTTAAAAGTCCTCCGAAGATAAATATCACAGGCCATAAGATCTGGGGAACCAAAAGGCCATAAATGAGAACCAATAATTCTGGAGTAAATTGTCGGTCCTGATGGTGTAGTGGGAACCATACTTGCCTTCTAAACCCAAGATCTCGGATTCAAACCCGGCCAGAATCGATGGATTTTTTCGGGCGTAAAAATTCTAAGTATGTTTCCTTCGGAAGGGAAGTAAAGCCGTGGGTCCCGTGTCGTACACTTAAGACACGAAAAAGAACCTCAAGCCTGAAAAAAAGAGGCCTCTGAGCAAAATTTGTCGGACGTTTCACGTTCTGAATAGAATGGGACGCTGATGACCTGAGATGTTACAGAGCGTCCGTAAATAAAACAAATAATAAAAAAATGTAGCAAAATATACGGCGCAATTCCGTCATAGATTGATGAGCATGTTCGATTTTTTTTTTTTTTTACCCGGCTAGTCGCACAATCTGTTTCATTAAACTTCTGTACTAACTTTAGTATTGTTTTTCGCGCTGGAACCGAGCTGCCAGTAAAATATACTTTTAAATGCTTCTCTTTTCTGCCATATTATTTTCTGCCTTTTCGACACAGTGAATTTCTCGCCATTGCACAACACTGCTGCACTGTTTAATTTCATTAAAATGAAATCTCGCTCTAAATTCCGCTCGCAACTGACTGGAAGAGAGAATGGCACCGCGTGAAAGGGGGTCGGTCCGTCTAAGTTGTGGGACATTTTAAACAGCTCTCAATGTATTTGAGAATTGGAATTCCCACCCCTATCAAAAATAGCATTCTTGTTTATACATTTGCAAGATTTCGCTCTTTTGTTTTATCTTATACTTGGGCCATACCGAATATCTTGAGTTGCTTGGTTCTTTTTTCATTTTCCCATAAATAGTTTTTATTTCGCAATACTGTCCATATTTCTCACTCTTTGATACAAATGAAAGCTATTAGGTCGTGACATAGGGCTTTTAAGAAGCTGTTCAAAGAAACTGCACATGCCTTTATAGCGTTCGGTGTCATACTAGCAGAGGACCATCGTCCCAATGTGGGTGTGGTCTATGAAAAATAACAAATGGGTACATAGTGCGCCGAATAAGATCAAGTTGAGGACGTTGCTAAGTGCATAACTATTGCAGTTAGTGTTAGCAAGGTTTTCATTCCAGCTTAAATCATCATTTTGATTGCTAACCCCTGCCTGTAACTGTGTGT
Organism: Metallyticus violacea; assembly: GCA_030762175.1. Lineage (NCBI taxonomy): Eukaryota > Metazoa > Arthropoda > Insecta > Mantodea > Metallyticidae > Metallyticus > Metallyticus violacea. Next base: position 58,288,645 of record CM060844.1, read on the forward strand.
GCAACCGAAAACAATGCTGGCTTCACTCTTTTAATATAGAGTGGGGAGGGGCAAAGAATCGATAAATGGTTGGCTTCGTCCATCGTTACTGAAGCCCTAAAAATATGCAAAAATCTTCTGCAAGAAAGATCACGTTAACGCTTTTTCAGGCATTGCCATAAGAACGGGTCGGTTGTGATCAGCACCGGGGTATAGAACCATTGAAACTGCAAAAATATAAATTGCTGCAAAAATATAAATTGCTGCAATTCATAATATGACCTCAATGCCAACATCTGTAATCACCTGGACGCACAAGAGGAACTACCCTACAGCGATGGAGCAGGAATGACTTCGTTTTTCTGCTTAAAAGGATCACGTATTGATACAATGACAATGTAGAAACCTCTGAAAACCTTCCGTAAGAAATAAATAATTGAGTCGCACCAGATTGAAAGATTGTTTTTCATTAAAAGCAATCTTAGTGCCAAACACAAGATCATAAACATCTCTTTGGTTCGGCGCTTGGGGATCTTGCTTGAAGACAGTGGCAAGTTAATGGGCCTTTTTGAACTGGCTGAATGTACATTCATTTCGATGAAAATGTTAGCTGCGAAAACAAAACTGGTAAAATTGTTCAGCACTATTTAAAGTAAATTTGCTCGTTCAAAGCAGTTAGTTTGACGTCGTTGTGGCCTCACGTGATGCCAATTTTGAAGTGGTTTTGTAGATTGATTATATGTAGTTTCGTTGTTTTTGTTGTGCCCGCGGCTCAATGACAATTTCTCATGGCGAATCTGCTATTTTGTTGACTCGTATTCAATAGGAGAGGAATTCAATGGTGTAAATGAGCATGCCGTGAGACGTAATGTATATATTGGTATTTTATTATGTGTAAAATGTCTAAAATCTTTCCTCTGATGTTTTGCTTACGGTAGACTTAGCTATATCGATACAAGCTTATTTGCCGCGTGTGAAACTTATAGATGAGTGCCGCGGCGCGTGAAATTGAAAGTCTAACTTACAATGAGTACTGTGAACTGCTTCTGCAAACTGCGTGCATCTTGCCGCCTGTAGATCTTGCATCAGCAACGTCGAACAACTGCCTCTACGAACTGAATTCAGAAAAGCGTTTCGCGGCGTGTAAAATTTAGTATTGCCTGCGTGCGTCTCGCGGCGTGTTGGACTTCAAAATTCTGCTAACTGAATAGACTGAATGCTCTAGTGAAGCGAACGCCTCCTTATATATTTAAATTCAAATAAAAAACAATCGTTGGCTAGGAGACGTCAAAAGGCGGGTGCAAGCCTCGCGCCTTTCTTTAAAATTTTAAACATACATCTATCATTGGCTAATTAAAATTCAACTGCCATACGCATCATTCGTTGTTATGTGAAAGTTTAAAACTTTTGTCGACATTGGCTGGTTTAAAAAGCTAGCTGTACAACCACAGGTCGGGGTCAGAGCCCCAAATGGTTAAAAGTCTTTCAATTTAATAACCCTAGAGTAGCTATCCTGTTAAAAAAGAAAGAAATGAGGCTTCACACTGGTCCCTCGGATTCATTGTATAAAGTTTTAGGACCCTTTTGTTGGCTTTCCAGGCTTCCGCAACAAAACACTATGGAGCTTTCTCTCTCGACATACATTTTACAAGTTATAGCTATACCTTATTATAAGCATATACACACAAGTTATCTGACTAACTACAATACATAACATGATTGGGTTTACATGTACACTGTAATTATATTTCGGGGGGGGGGGGGGTCGGAGCAGCTGTTTTAAATGTCGGAATCCCACTGCGAGTTAGATCAAGTTATATCATGTCAAATTGTTATAGAATGTTTTTCCCATGTTTGAGTTGGCATATGAGAGTACTTCGAATGCGAAATTGAAATATAAATTCTAACAAAAGGAAAATGTAACAAAGAAACAATTATGAAAATTTGGGGTGTTATACTATCATTAATTTATGAATTGAAAAATAAAATCGACATAACAGGGGGGAAATAATAAATGCTGCAGAAATGAAATGTTTGAGGCCACATCATAAAAGAAATAAAGAAACCCAAGAAGAAATCAGTATCACAAATTATAATTAAGAAATGTGTTTATAATAAATTAAATAATATATATGTATATAATATAAAAGAAAAATAAAAATAAAGTAACACTATTAACAATGTAACAAATTAACAGTAATTATAACAGCAGAAAAAGATAAAACACTAAGAAAAAGTCACACTTGAGATCACTATATTTCTAAGTCGTGGAGTCCTGTGGCGAGAAGACAAGTGACGGTGATAAAAGTAAATATTGAGTATCGCAGGTAACGTTATGCATGGAAACAGATGAAACTAGAAATGAGAGTGTGGGGGGGGGGGGAATTAATACGTAAGATTTAAACCAGGTGGTATACGCGTTTTATGTAAAAATATAGCTGCCATTTCTCTATCTCTGAGTAAACTTTCAGAGCATTGTGTAGGTAACGCATCAATAAGTGTTGGATTCAAAGAATATCTCTCTCTCTCTCTCTCACACACCCACACACACACACACACACACACACACACACACACACACACACACACACACACACACACACCGGGTGTTTCCGTGATGGTACATGAAGAAGGGCAAATAATTCTGTTTGAGATAGGAAACTTCGTTCTGAAACGCCTCAGTTGCAAGTGTTATAAGCCAAGGGCGTTTTTCTTAGATTGTAGGATTTTTTTTTTTGAATGATTTATTTACGGACGCTCTTTAACAGCTCAAGTCATCAGCGTCCCATTCAACTTAGGGCGTGAAACGGCCGACAAATTTTGCTCAGAGGCCTCTCTTTCAGGCTTGAGGTTCTTTTTCGTGCCGTAAATGTACGACATGGGACCCGCGGCTTTACTTCCCTTCCAAAGGAAGCCATACTTAGGATTTTTACGCCCCGAAAAAATCCATCGGTCCTGGCCGGGTTCGAGGCAACAAGGGAAACATATAGGCGACATCATGGGGTTAGGAAAGAAACTCCATTAATACAATGAGGATGGCTTGAGTTTTAAAATGTATTGGAACATATTCCGCTTGTTCGCCAAGACATGATGAGGTGACGGCTCTCTTTTCACATGGTGCTTGTGAACACCTTAATCAAACATTAGCTGAAATGTAGATAGAAAGAGGAAGTCCTGTTTCGTGTTCTGCTTGTTCCACTAACCTAACCTCATTTATTTCTTATGGAACCATGTGAAATTTCTCGCTTATGAGACACCTGTAGAATTGAAGAAGAATCCTAGCTGTTTGTGACATCGTTAGAATGACTTCAGGGTTGTTCGACCGATAAAACAGAACTTACTGTGAAGCTGAGGAACAGCATTTTGAACACTATTTTAAATGTTTTTGCAGCTTGTGAAAGAAGCGCAGTTATCATAAAGAATTATATATGTAAAGATTTGTAAGTTTTTTTATTCCAATTTCATGGGTTTCCCTAAACAACTTTGGCGTATAACGGTTCAACTTGCGACTGATCAGTTCTGTATTGCAAATTGATCAATTTACCCTTTATCATTCCTGAAAGTTTGTATCATCAGTACGGAAAGACAGAATTGAATCTGCTTACGGTCTGTAAACACTATACCAATTTAAACGTAAAAATAAACATTTGCCGCCTGAGAAAAAGATGGAGTGACAGTTAAATTACTTTTAAGTACATTTAATTGAATACTCTAATTTTAATCGGTGTTTAATTATATATGCGGACAGAACAGGTCATGAAGATGATATTATTCCTCAACTTTTCCAATGCGGCCGGCCATATCAAGGAAGTAGTATTTCTGCCTTTGAATAATTAGGCATCTCATGGTATCCAGTCCACCCTAAGTTCCCTCAGCCGGCTTCTTGGAAGACGTATGTACTGGGTCTTTCACGGCAGAGCGATAATTTATTTTACACTGCCACAATAAACATTGATTAAGCAATATGTTGGACAAAGCTGCCTAGGACTATCATTGCTAATATGGCCATTTCGATTGAAATAATCTATATTATGAATACCAATCTCGTTAACGACAGAACATCCGTGCCTACTGCTAAAAGAAATGGGTGTTGGAGGAGCGTTTTAAGAACAAATATTTCATAACCATCTGCTGCTCAAGTAGGGTTTGCCTGTAACCACAAACAAACTTTAAAAATGTTACATTGCTTCCTGAAGAAGAAAAGAAAGGTGATAGGGGAAAATAGCTTATAAGTAATTACAGAGAAAAAATGTGGAGGGGGCTTTTGATGTGCAGAAATTACTGCCCACTTATTTTCCTTTTACTGTGAAGTAATTATGAGAATTTTATAGCCAAAATTAAGAACTCAAGCATATAAAAACGGATGGCTCAACAAAGTAGCCACTCTAAATGCGACTTTTTACAGTTGAGCGTACATTTTTGTTACAGTTCACTAGGTACATAAGTAACGAACACTATAAACGTCTAGGAAAGCTGACGATACTGCATTACTGAACGATATATTTACTTTGGCTTAACTTTGTATTAAATGTTAATACTAAACTAGTATTTTTCTCATGTAAATGGTATGAATTAGGCTCCAAATCAAGCAAGCATTAGCACTCAAATACTTGCTCTCCATAAACTAAATTTCATTTTAAAAACATTAAATATATGGTATTACATACAAACAAGTCTTGTGTACAGTCGCGCCGCAAACCGGCAGCTCTGCTCTCCGCTTGCAATGCGGTATCGGCTGTCACATCATCGGCCGAGGTTACGCACTATTCAGTATCAGTGCAGTTTCAGATATAAACGTTCAACGTTTTTGCAATAGCTTAAATTCACACCACTTGTATAAGGTAGCCGGTACGAAAGCGGTGTCGTTTAATCGAAAGATGAATTAACACAGTGATGCAACTAAATTATATGGTATTCAACAATTTGTCTTGGGTATAAAAACAATGAAAAACTTTCTTCGTACTTTCGCAATTTAGAAACAGAAATTTACATGAAAATACCATACATTCAAATTTAGTGCAATGCTGCACTTTCCATGTCACCTCTTTTTTGCATGTGATGCAAAAATTTTGAACTTCACAAAATCCTCCTCCTCAACATCAAAAGCACCATTGCTGTCTTTTTTGGAATATAACAATTTCGCTTTTTCTTCCTTTGTTGCACCCTTTTTTGCGATTTTGCATCTTCACTCTCCGTTCAGAGGCAGTTAAAATTTGATAATGGTCTGTTTCTTTTGTCCCATGCTCTAGAGTTTGTGATCGCATTTATTTCTTCTAGAAGTACGATGCGGTAACTGCCGCTTCGTCAGATTTCGTTTCGATTCCTCAATTCTGTGCTGATAGTGACATAATTACACCTGAATGAATTGTTATTTTCTGCGGTTATGCGGATATATCCCACAAACACTAACATTTCTGTCGCTGCCTAATTCTTGCAGTTAAGCAGCGCTGAAAATCTGTCAAGAAGTTGCAAATGCTGAGTCATTTTACACGGAAGACAGAGCAGAACAATGAGACGTGTGGCTGTCCAAAAATGAGAACATTTCCAAGTTTCTTTCTGGTTGTAAAATGGGTCCAAGTTCAGAAACACTTCCGTGTTTACTTATGCAGATATTTCATTCATTTACACTGGAGGAATTCCATTCTCGTTCTGCCTTCTTCGTTTTTGCCCTTAAAAATACAATATGGCGACAAAGAAGTTCCTTCTGCGTTGCTGCATGCTATTACGGCAAGAGTATGGTCTTATCCCCTGACGTGACATGATGGGTATCTCTTGACGCTGTAACGCCTATGCCTTTGCCAGGCTAATTACATTCCACGAATGGACGAAGTTGTTGAGGCACGGGCTCGTGAGTGGAGGTATGAGGTTCAATTTCCGCTAGGAACGTCCTCCCTATCTTTTCCCCCGTCTCCTTCTTTCAGTTCTCGTGGCAAATGCCGGGAAGGTACCGTAAACTTAAGTTTGCAAATTTCCTTACTTAAAAATCATGTATCGTCAGCGTCCACTGCCTGTGATGCCTCAGCAGTAAAAACTGGCGTTAAAAAAAGTATAATAGGTTTTTTGGAGACCACATTCGTCCATATTGTACATTTTTCAAGGATTTTTCCAGAAATTGTACTGGATTATAATTATATAATTATATAATTATAACTTGTGCCTTCCTCATCCCAAGGTCTGGATATCCTTTCTTGAAGAGCTACAGCTTTTTCTGCAAGATTTCTCTACTTATTAAAGCGATGAAATGTCTCATTATGCTCAGCAAATGAGTATGCCAAGTGTCGGAGAACCTTTTCTATTAAAAGAGGCACGATTTGACTTTATGGTAAATTCGCGGCACAGCTTGTCAAGAAATGCTTTTAAACTGTATTTACCATGATGTATTAACTTATGAGGTGTGTTAAAATATCACGAATGCAAAATTAGGTACCTAAAACACATTGTATCCACTCCCCACACGGTTATTTTGCGAGTTGTCGCAAATTATGCGTGTTGATATAGCTGTATTAATGCCTAGAAATACCGAACTAGCAGCCAAATTATTATGTACATATGATCATCAAAATAGGACTCTACAGTCTGGCTATCAGAAGAAGGCAAGTGCGAGGAGGGCTTGAACTGTTTATCTGCACACGGACAAGTGTTTGTGATACCTCACGTTGCCACATGAAACCGTTCCTGCGATCCACCCCAATAAAATATAATTACCATGCAGCCCTATCCATCATACCTTGGCATTGTAATTAATAATATAAATATGTTTTTTATCGTAACATAGTAATTGTAAATAGAAACTTCCTTTGGTGTCTTGCTGTTTGTAGTAGCTGGACTTGACAACAACGTTTTCAAAGATTTTATGACAATCGCGCGTGGCCTCACTCTCCAGTTAAAGTAACAAGCTTTATTTTACAGGGAAATGGCCGTGCTGAAGGATTTTAAATCATCCGGGGGGGAGGAAGTGCGCTGACCCCTACTGCCTGGTGGTTCGTTAGCTCTTTAAAGTATCCAATGATAATATGCAAACACGTTCACCGAATGAGGTATGAGGTAGGTAAAATTGAACCAGCTAATGGGGGAAAAAAAAAAAAAAAAAAAAAAAAAGCGCATTTGAGCTTATAAAAAATGGCGCAAGGTTTGCGCGTCATTTTCGGCGTCCCCTAGCCAACGAGCTTCAATTCGAATATAAGGAGGCTGTCATCCCGCTGGGACATCTAGTCGAGCAGGAACAATTACCATACTTCTAACAGACCGAAATCTTAATGCCTTTTTTTTAACCTACAGGAGATGGTAATTCCATTCTTTTACACAGAAGCAGTCCAGATCTACGCAAGATGTGCTTAGTTGCGCATTCACTTGATTTACTCAGTTCAGATCATTTCATTTCGATTCAGTTAAGCAGTTCGCAGTACTCGTCTGAAAGTTTCATACGCGACAACCAAGTTTATACTCAAAATAGCCCAGTCCACCAAACGCGCAAACACCAAAGGACACAATAGAATTTGGACATAATGAACTACGCTTTTATATATGTCGCATCGCGTGCTCATTTACACCATTAAATTCCCCTCCCATTCCTGTTGAGCCCCACTCAATGATTGAGCGGAATCACCCTGAGAAATAGTTGCCTCTGGAGCGTCGGCAACAACACAGAGGAAACCCACAATCAATCCACAAATCACTTCCTAAATTTGGCTTGGAAGTGGCTGGCATACTAAACCGCTTCATAATCTGGCTCACCAACGTGGGGCCTACAACAACCACAACCCCACTACAAACTGCTTCACACATGAATGAGGATCTCTCAAACTCAAATCTTGCTCACTCATGGACTGTTTATTTTATAGACATGAACATAACGAGGTAGAAAATGTTTACGTAGCATATTCCTGTTTGCCCTCTCACTACCAGACTTACATTATACACAAGGAAATATTAAAAGGTACGAGGGTGGGTTCATAAGTTTCCGGCCTAACCATTTTCTAGTTATGATAAAGAAACAAACTGTATTTCACTTTTCAATATAGTTACCATTTATTGCAATGCACTTCCCCCATCCTTGAATTAACATTTCAACCCCCCCCCCCTAAAATAACTCCTTGGTCGATCTCCTTGAGGCCACATTTCTTCACATCTTCCCGTGCAATAAGAGCCATGTGTACAAGCGCGTTTTCATGAAGAAGGCGTACACCACCACTCAGCTCTCCTCGCCTTTTCTCTTTGATGGAAGCACGTAGTCTGTGCAGTAGGCCAGCATAGTACTCCCCATTTACTGTGGTGTTCCTCTCCTTGAAGTCAATGAAGAGAATTCCTTCACAGTCCCAAAAGATTGTGGCCATAATCTTGTTGATTGACTGAGTGACCTTGGCCTTTAGAGGCGGTGCTTCGCCAGGTTTACGCCACTCCAGTGATTCTCTTTTGGACAAGGGATCGTAGTAGTGGATCATAGTTTCATCTGTAACAATGATTTGCAGAACTTCTCTCTCGTTGCCCCGGCATAGCTCCAAAAATGCCTGACAACAGATGACTCGTTGCTGCTTTTGGATTGAAGAAAGAAGTCTAGGCACCCATCTTGCACTAATCTTATTCATTTAAATGTTCCTGAGTAATTCGAAGGACTGTTGTTTTAGAAATGTCCAACCTTGCTGCTGTTTCTGTAACTTTGAGCCGCCGGTCTTCCATAATTTCTCCTTCCACACGAGCTAGCGATGTTTTCAGGAGTGAGCACCTCCAAGTGCCGATCTGCACGATCTTCGTCTTCAATGCTTTCTCGGCCCATTCGAAAAAGTTTAGTCCATTCTTTTACGGTAGAATAAGAGGGGGATGCTTCCCCATGTACACTGTCCAATCGCTGTTTAATTTCTTTTGAGGTAAGTCCTTGTTTTGTGAAGAACTTAATAACAGCTCGATACTGAATTTTAACATATGATAATCCTTGACCTGTAGCCCCCTTTATGCAACTATATCTGAGCAGCTGAATACAGTGAATCGGAAGTTACAGCTGCATTTATTTACTTAACAGATAAGGTATGACACTAAATAAGGCTTTTGGGAAGGCGATAGTCCTTATCGGCGAGGCCGGAAACTTATGGACCTACCTCGTATGTACCGACGTAGTCATTACGCAGAGCTTGCAATACAAATGTCAGTGAAGGAGATAGCTTCACAAGCACTCATAGCCAGGGTAGGCATTGGTATCTCTTGACGCCTCAAGTAACTACCGGCAAGCAAGCGTCTTTCCCTAACTTGCATCTTTCTCCGAATAAGCTTGTAATTAATAAACAGCGAATGTATGTACGATTGTGTTGATAAGTTAGAAGGCGTAACGATAGTTACCGCTTCTCCGGCGGGAATATAATTCAATTTCTTGATACGGAGCAACGTCTTGAAAGATTGGTAATTCCTGCCAAATAAATTTTGCACGGCAGGAATAACTTCATCATTTGTGAGCTTATACTTACGAAGAGTACTTTTAATTAATTAAAAGAAATAGTGTAAGCGTGATTTATAGAGTGAACAAGGCAGCGCATTCCATTTCAAGTTCATAGACGGATCACCGTTATACAGGCGAACATTGTCTTGGGGGGAAAAACACTAAATTCTGTCTGTTCCGTTTAAGAATTTCTCCTTCCACGTTATATGTGCAATCGCTCTGATGTGATGGTCTAGTGGTATTCATACCTGCCTCGTGGACCCAAGACCGCGGGCGATCGCGCCAGGGTCGATGGATTTTTTTCCTAAGTATGGCTTTTTTCGGAAGGGAAGTAAAATCGTGCGTCCCTTATCGTAGATTTACGGTATACAAAAACCCCAAACCTGAAGGAAGAGGCCTCTGAGCAAAATTTAAAGGTCGTTTCACTCCATGAATTGAATGGGACACTGATGGTCTGAGATGTTAAAGAGAGTTCGTAAATAAACCAAATCAACAATTTTATATGTACAAAATATTACAATATGTTTATCGATAAAGCATTCTTGGGCTTACTACAAATTATGCAATATTTTTTATTTACAGTTTCAAATACGGTTTTAGGACATTTATTTTGCATGTTTTTATGCATTTTAGCAAATCTTACAACAAATAATTTCTTGACATTTTCGGAATCCTCAGCACAATATGTCTTTTCTTTGATTTCAGATATATATGAAAATGTTTATTTCTGCATTTTTATTGGTCAAACTATTTTAATTATCGCCTTTTTAAATGAAACTATGATCTAAGATATCACTGAGAAAAGTATAGAAGTATATCTACTTTGAATTTTACAAATTAACTCAAACATTAATGACACAGTTTTTTTAAAAAATGTAATTAATTAATTACTATTTAGTTCTGCATATTTTTATATCCTAAAATATTCTATGAAAATGACAGGAAGTTCTGTTGTGGTGCAAAACAACTTTAAATCTCATTTAATATACCTATACACGAAAACAACTGCATATATTTTAGGCGAATGTGTATATTAAGTGTGGTTTTAGCTATTTTAGATTCATAAAGCGCTTATAATTTGTTCACAATTGGACAAAATACAACACAAAGTGAAAGAGAACAAATTCTGAAGCTAGACAATTGAGATGCCTTGAAATGATTTGTATATCGATGAAAGTTGCACATATCCTTAATCATCTTATAAAACATTCTTGTAAAAAATAGGCAAAGCATAGTTCCAAAGTATTTGCAAGTATTTATTTATTTGTTTTTTTGTGAAAAGCTGTTGCAATTTATTTTTTAAGATTAGGCTAAGGGACATAGTTTTATAACTATATGTTATATTAAAAGTTTGTTATTGCATTTGTTCGATTTAACATTGAATGCCAATAGAGTGTCCTAATATCTTGTGATACTTGCCTAAAGTTTGTATATTTAATAGTATATTTTGCACACTTTTCAACCCTTTAGGACGCGTAAATCTTGATCTTAGTTGCATCTTGCACTGCAATAGTAAAATTCTATTTGTGCGATATTCAACACATTGAAAGGGAAATCACGCATCCTAAGCTCTCCATGAAACATGATTGCTTGGTTTTAATTCTCTGGCCGGCAGGAAAAGGCACATCATTAAAAAGATTATGCTTTTTATATTAGTTAAAGCGCACACATTTATTTTAGTTTTTAAAACATGAACATTTATTGTAATTCATATTGAAAAAGAGCATAATTTAATAAATGTGCGTATTTCATTGCTGTACTGGTATCTAGATATGAGTAAATTAAAAAAGAAACTTCTGACAAAGTAATTTTTTTTACTTACGTACCTTTTCTCTCCGGCCAAAGAATTGTTAATGGGGATAAGCTTGCTGTTGCTATCTAGCCTTCAGCGACGCATAGGAAGAGCAATTCCGTGAACACTTCCCTTTAAGTACCTTGTTAATTGCAGCTTACAAAGAGCTTTCATCAGGCTTAGTTAGAGATGTAAATCCGCAAGTATTTCTCTGTAGAAGGGCGAATGGTTAATGCTGATTAGAGGAGTATAAATATTTTTGTTGCAAAGCATGTAGAATGTTGATCAGTTTTGCGTATTGGTAGTCTTAAGGATATTTTATTACCAGTGAATTAAAGGACACACAACTTATCTATGTACTGTTAATATACTCAGTACAGTGTTTCGTCGCGGGTTCAAACCCGGCCAGGATCGATGAATTTTTTCGGGCGTAAAAATCGTAAGTATGGCTTCCTTCGGAAGGGAAGTAAAGGCGTGGGTCCCATGTCGTACATTTACGGTACGAAAAAGAACCTCAAGCCTGAAAGAAGAGGCCTCTGAACAAAATTTGTCGGCCGTTTCACACCCTGAATAGAATGGGACATATTGATAACCTGTGATGTTAAAGAGCGTCCTTAAATAAACAAATAAAAACATTTATTTTGTAAATTTATGCGTATTTTATTTTGGAGTAATTTTATATGTGTTGTGGTCAAAATAAAACACGTGCTATTGTGTGCCACTGCTAGGAAAGTATATTTGTTTGCCACTTTTTTGTTAACAATTACCATTCGCCTTGGGGAAAGTTGGGAGCATAACATTGCGCATGTAAATTTACATATTCTTCCGCTGAACGGCGCTATCATGAATAAACAGCTGATTAGAAAAGGTATTTACACTTGCTTTTAGTTAAACGTGGATTTGTGCAAAGTTTTATTTACCAGTAATTGCTTGTATCTAATAATTTGCTGTCTTATTAAACTAATTGTATTTTGTTTCTTTGCAAAATGTATTTAAATGACAAAAGAAATGTTGTTTGAAGCCATAGGACTTGTTGGATATCTTTCAGTGAATTTTTATTTTTAATAATAGTTGCTTGCTGTATTTACAAACATTTAACCAACAGCCACCTTGATTTGAATAAAATGAACTTGGAACTTTTACTAATACACGATACCATATTGCCAGAATCTAAACGGCATAAGCCAAAGTAAACGCTAATTAAATATGATACCACTGCCCACAAAAATATATGTGTGTATGTAATAACGTTTTAGCGATACCAAAGCTTGTTTACACAAACACAAAGCAATGGAACTACGAGGCTAAATAAAATATAAACCGGAATTTTTTATTTTACGATTGCAAGAATTGCGCGTGTAAGACGCTTTAGGAGCGGGGATGAAACCAGTCGTTTCTTTTGTCAGTATTATCATGTCTAAGCAAGATATAAGCTCGTCTATTGCGCAACGCATTATTATTTTTTGGCGCTTGGGGGCGTTTAACCGGCCGAAATTTTGTAAAGATTAAGGGCATAGTTTAGGGAAAAGAAAGAAACGAGTATATGTAAAAGTATATGTAAAAGTATACTTTTTACAGAAAGACGAGAAACTGTGGATGAAACTCGCTAAGACCACCATCGATTTCGACTGAGCGTAATGGAAACAGACATTCAGGCCGTTCAGGAATTTAACGATTTCTAAATAGCTTCTGAGTTTGGGGTAAGTTATGGAAATGTTCAGTCCCTTATTTCAGATGACTTGAATTACGAAAAGTATTGGCAAGATGGGGCCCTCGAGTTCTCACTGAGAATCAACAGATTATGCGTTGAAGTGTGTCAAAGACTTGGCTGTATACCGGGATCAAGGAAGTAAATTTCTGCATCAAATCGCAACCTGCGATGAAATATGGGTATACCATTCGAGCATGAAGTGGAGGAAGAGAGAGAGAGAGAGAGAGAGAGAGAGAGAGAGAGAGAGATACGCCAACAGCAAAAATTCTCCTTTAAGTCAACGCCCGACCGCATACAGCTACTTTGGCAGGATAAAAGCTCGAACAAATATACTGTTTTTTTTTTTTTCTTCAGTGAACAGCATTGAAACAACCTCCTTATAGTCCTGTCTTATCGATTTACAATTACTGTATTGGCCATTAAAAGTAGCATTAGAGAACTGCTATTCGACAGTGGCGAAAGTGTGGAAGCATTCGTGCGAAACTGGCTGGAAACCCAACCTCACTGTTTCTTCGATAATTATTTACGAAGCATCCTATTCCCTGGAAAAATGATTGTTAGTAATCGGTAAATTATGCAGAAAAAATATAAACATATCATTAATTTGATTTCAATAAATTTTAAAAAATCTGGTTCATATTTGATTTCCTAATAAGATCTGCCAAAAAAAATTACCACACTACCTTGATAAATGTGTACACTTGCTGGTAATAAACAATTAATGGCAAAAATGGGAAAATGTACAATTAACACTGAGCAACAGCATGTGTTTACAAAAACCAATAATTGTGAAAAAGTATTGCTTTTCCCACTCTGTCGATAACACGTTTAGATGTGGGTTAGCTTTTCGTAATGTCTAGGACACCCCTGATTTCTGTTAGGGTAACGGATTGCGATCAGATGCGTTGTGTTGCATGAGAATTGCCAAATTTTGCGGCTTATGAACCTTTCATTACAATTACAACAATTCAACCCCCCCCTCATATTACCGATTTTTTTTTCTGTTCGTGCATATTTTGTTAATTCTTTTATATAAGTATCCTGACTTCAGTGTAAGTTGATAACAGTAATGCAATATGCAGCTTTATTGCTTAAAACTACTTAGGCAAATGGAAAAGTATATGATATGTATAGGTATAATGTACTTTTGTTGTACTTTTGACATATGCCTTTCTACAAAGGATAACGTTTTAACTGGTAATATATCGCCCAAAAGTAATTTTACGTTACATGCGAACGGAAGCTTTCGAAAGCACAAATTGCTGTAAGAAGTATAGTCATGAACCTAAGATATCTATGATGGGATTCACTACCTTAATTCTTATCTTGCTTGGCTGAAAGGAATTTCATTAGATTATACATTGTACTTTAGTAATTTACTAGGTCACACTGTAAGATTTGTTACAACATTCTAATTATACAACAGTACTTGCAGTACAAGTTGGAGAACTGGCTCCGACGAGCGGAAGGAATGTGGCCCTCTGACTCACGTCTTCTCGGTTTTGATAGTTGCCTTTCACTAACTCTTTATTTCAACGATCTTCAAGCTTCTGTTAGGAAGGGATATATTAACTAAAGTTTACCTGTATAAGTTACCCCTCTGAGGCTGCTAACCACATTTAAAAATAGCCAACGGCTTTCTCCCAAGAATACTACGTTAACAATGTATATAATGTTTATGCCACATCGTTATTGTACAAAAAGAATAATAAATAACAAGCCACTATGTTCCCTGTAAGTTTTACTCTTGTTAGTAATGTAGCATTCTTTCTCGCATAACATAATGCGAGCTAAAAAGTATCACCCCCCCCCCTCAGTGGATCATAGAAAATAAACTGATGCTTTATCTTAGTTATTCAAAACTATCCGTATGCAACTTTGAAATACCGAGAACAGAAATAAACCTCTATTTCGACTATTATGAACAGAAACAGCCGTATCTTTGCACTTTATTATTCAACAATCGGTAACACTCATGTTTGTTAGTGATATGTGAAATGTTTTAATGTTTAAAATTAAGAACGCGGGATAATTACTGTTCACACACTCACACTAAGGAAGGACTTGCTACTATAGAATTAAAACCCTCTTAGAAGATGAATCGTATTCAACTGTAAAAGAATGGACTAAACAGTTTTGATTAAAAGCAGAAAGCATTCAAGATGAATTGCTTGAGGGCTTGTCACTAGAGATGCTGACATCTGAATCCATCGCTCTTGTTGAAGAGGAGAAAATGATTGACAGTAGTCACCTTATATATGAGTACTTAACGCTCATTTCCAATGTACTGTTGCCCCTCTTTCACAAATAAGCAAGCACTCATTTCAATAAAGGAGTTAGGATGCACTTGACGTTACCCGCAGGGCTGAAAAAACTCAAATGCTGCTGGTGCTAAGTGCGCAAGTGCCCGAGCGGCTAGCCAGAAGCGAGCGACAGCGGAGAGAGCGGAATTTATCTATACACTTTACTTTGTAAATATAAATGGATAGGAACGGGTAAATCCCTGTATTAAGGGCATTATTAGGCGGGTGAAATATTGTAACGGCCTAAAACTCTAAACATAAATGAATAGGGATGAGTAAACCATGTAACGAGGGCATTATTAGACGGCCGAGTTATTGTAACGACTGAAATCTCTGAACGTAGGAGGGTAGGTCCATAAGTTTCTAGTTATAAAGACAAAAACTATATTTCACTTTTCACTGTAGTTAGCCTTTATTGCAATACACTTCTCACTTCTTTGAATTAAGATTTCAATCCCCCCCTCCAAATAGTCAGAAATCTTGTCTCCAAAATGGGCATAAACAGCATTCAGCACTTATTCGTCACATTTAAATTTTTTCCTCGATGATCCTTCTTGAGTTTCGAGAAGAGAAAATAGTCACTGGAGCTAGATCTGGGCTATAGGGTGAATGGTCGATCCCCTTGAAGCCACAATTCTTCACAGCTTCCATTGCAACAAGAACTGTGTCCACAGGCGCGTTGTCATGAAGAAGGCGCACACCATCACTCAGCTTTTCTCGCCTTTTCTCTTTGATGGAAGCAATAGTTGTGCAGTAGGCCAGCATAGTACTCCCCATTTACTGTGGTGTTCCTCTCCTTGAAGTCAATGAAAAGTGTTCCTTTACAGTCCAAAAGAGTGTGACCGTGATCTTCATGGTTGACTGGGTGACTTTGGCCTTTAGATGCGGTGCTTCGCCAGGTTTACGCCACTCCATTGATTCTCTTTTGGACAAGAAATCATAGTAGAGGACAATAGTTTCATCTCCTGTAACAATGGTTAGCAGAACTTCTCTCTCGTTGCCACGG
The DNA here is from genome assembly GCA_030762175.1 of Metallyticus violacea. Classification (NCBI taxonomy): domain Eukaryota; kingdom Metazoa; phylum Arthropoda; class Insecta; order Mantodea; family Metallyticidae; genus Metallyticus; species Metallyticus violacea. Next base: position 58,304,863 of record CM060844.1, read on the forward strand.
CAGAGCTCCAAAAATGCCTGTCAACAAATGACTCGCTGCTTTTGGACTGAGGAAAGAAGTCCAGGCACCCATCTTGCACTAACCTTATTCATGTTTAAATGTTCCTGAATAATTCGAAGGACTGTTGTTTTAGAAAAGCCCAACCTTGCTGCTATGTCTGTAACTTTAAGCCTCCGGTCTTCCATAAATTCTCCTTCTACAAGAGCGGTGTTTTCAGGAGTGAGCACCTCCAAGGGCCGACCTGCACGCTCTTCGTCTTCAATGCTTTCTCGACCCATTCGAAAAAGTTTAACTCATTCTTTTGTAGTAGAATATGAGGGGAATGCTTCCCCATATACACCACCCAATCGCTGTTTAATTTCATTTGGAGTGAGTCCTTTTGTGTGAAGCTATTATTAATACCGCTCGAAACTCCATTTTGAACATGTCACAATCTTCTACACATAGCCTTCTTATGCAGCTATAACTGAACACAACGAAGCGAAAGTTACAGCTGCAATTGTTTACTTAATAGCTAAGGTATGATACCAGATAAGGATTTTGTGAAGGCGATAATGCTTATCGGCGAGGCCCGAAATTTATGCATCTACCCTCATAAATGGATAGGGAGGGGTAAATCACAGTAATGAGGTCATTATTAGGCGGTTGAAGTATTGTAACGATGGGAAATGTGTTCTTATTCCAATTCGCAACTAATTCATATGTATACACACACTAGCCTAATATGTCGGCTAACTTCGGGCAAATCCTAGAAACCGGTGGACCCAATGGTTTAGCGAGTAAATCATTGTAAGTGCTGTAAACTGCTTTAATTCCAATTCGCACATAATTCAGCACTTAAATGATTGTAATTGTGGCAGATCGTCTTTAACTCCGGCAAAAGGGCGGGTTGGTATAATTCGAACCTACTATTCTATCTTAACAAGTGAAGCTTATTATTATTATTATTATTATTATATTTTAATTTAATTTTTTTTTTTTTTTTTTTTTTTTTTTTTTTTTTTTTTTTTTTTGCGGGCATTCTTCAACATCTCGGGTCATCAGCATCCCATTCAATTTAGGTCGTGAAACGGCCGACAAATTTTGCTCGGAGGTCTCTTCTTTCAGGCTTGAGGTTCTTTTTCGTGCCTTAAATGTACGACACGGGACCTGCGGCTTTACTTCCCTTCCGAAGGAAGCCATATTGATTTTTACGCCCCATAAATCCACCCGGGATCGAACACGCGCTCTTGGGTTTAGGAGGCAAGTAAGGTTACCACTACACCAGGACGGACACAAATGAAGCATGTTGTTCTAACTCCTGCGCTATTGCACCGTTTATCCAAAAATGTTATTTTCTGCTCGTCACTACCTTCGGCTCCCTCCGCTGTCCACTATCCGCTGGGGCATTTGGGCACGCAGAAACTGCAGCAGTTTTCAGTGCTGCGGGTAACGTCAAGTGTTAGGATGCCCGCTTAAGTGTTACCCTTTTGTTACTCTCACGATTTATGACCAGGTTAGCTCCACTTCTGGATGTAATAATGGAAAATGATATAATGGCTTTGCAGAATTTGTAAACTTTTACGCTCTACATTATATATTTAAAAAAAATGGACATGTGATAACCAGCAATTGAATAAGCATTAGTGCTTCAATAAACCGACCGTTGAGAATATTTTGGCGTCATTAATTAAAGAGAGTGCCACGAATAGAGGCTTACCAATATTTCTAATAAAATGTCTGTGCATTTCTTCTTTTTAGACGAATTTTTACAATGATTTGTGCGTATTAATTTAACTTTGAATGTCGTATAATGTGGTATGTTTGCATTTATACTTGAGTAAGCAGATATTAAATGTAAAGTTTCAGAAATATAGCAATAATTAATAATTGTCAATCATATCGTATTTCTATATGTAAATAGCTGCATGAATCCGCTTCTGGGTTATCGCCAAAACACAACCTGTTTTATGAAAACGTTTTTATCGGAAAAAAAAAGTTTTGTCTTATGTTCTTGCGGAATTTAATATTTTCTCCCCCCCCCCCTTTTAACTCGAAAATTTTTTTTCTGAAAGAATAAGAGAGAGAATTGTAATAAATAATAAAATTACTTATTTTAGCAGTTTCAGTAGTCATTGAATTTTTTACAAATTTTCCACATTTCTTTTTTCTTTTTCTTTTCTTTTTTTTCTTTTTTTTTCTTTTTTTTTTTTTTTAATAAAAACACCAGATTGTTTTCTATTATCTCTTTGTATTTGAAATGCAAATGAAGCTCTTCTTGGTTTGTAAAATGCTTTCCCTTAGGGTCTGCTTGCTTGACCAGTAATATATGAAAAACTTATATTTAGGGCCATGATGTCACAGGTATAATAATTGGCAAATTTCATAATACTATAACCAGTCGATGTTGTTCTAATCCTAACCATATTTGCCTCCTAAATCCAAGATCTTAGGTTCAAAATCGGCCAGGGTCGGTGGATGTTTTCGGGCGTAAAAATCCTAAGCATGACTTCCCTCGGAAGGGAAGTAAAGCCGTTGGTTGTGTAGATTTACGACACGTAAAAGAACCTCAAGCCTGAAAGAAGAGGATTCTGAGCAAATTTTACTGGCCGCTTCACGCCCTGGATTGAATGGGATGCTAAAAAGCGTCCTTAAATAAAATAGAAGTGACTAAATTATCTGTTCTCTGTTATTTCTATCCTAACTTAAATATAAGCATGTGCTGCAGCTCTTTTCTCGTTGGCTGCATGACGACTTACATCCCTGATGTCAAGAACAGTAGCCCTTAAAGGAAATTACAGTGAAAAGTTTAATAAGTTTAGTGTTCAATGAGACAATTATTTTAGTGAATACTGTAGGCATGGTAGAAGCATGTGCTGGCGTTGCAAAACACTGTCAAGGAAATTCGTTAAAAAGTGGCCACAGGGTTCTCGTGCAAAAAATTTATTAGTGAAGTTAGTGAATAGTAACCAGAGCTAATAATTAAATACTTTGCATCAGATGTGTGTAGCACTAATTGTTCTACTGAACCAAACGGAGTCATGCACCGCGGAGTGATACATTCATAGTTGTTTACATCGGGATAGAAGAAACGGGGAACTCAAGTGTTATTAACAATATAACTCATGTTAAAGTGACTTGTCAAATGATACATACTTTATTATTATTATTATTATTATTTAATACTTCTTACCTCCTCTGGCTATAAATGTTATTCTAATGAATTAATAGAAAATAAGTTAAAGGAAAAAGAATAATAAAGTTATAACCTCACTTATGTACATTGCTTATGGTCCTTGCTGGTTGAATATGAACATCTTTTAGGGTGCAGTCCCTATTTTTTATGTAATCACAGAATTCCACACAATTACGTTTCGTTATTGGTAGGACTTGCAGCGTTTCTGTGATTTGTTCGTGTCCCACAAATTGTACCCTATCCGTTGGAGCACTGGATCCAGGCAAACAAAAGGCAGAATTGAACAAGTTTCCAAATGAAAAGTTTTTGTTTTTTAAGTTTTCGAAGATTTCACCCTAGCCTGTTCACATTTTCTTATTGCTTTGAGTTTATCTTCAGAAACCCGATTCTCACCACAGCTTACTTCATCAAACAAATCTCCGTCGTTTATACTTAAGTTGCATTTCTTACCTGCTTAAAAGTTTTTAAATGTTGAGCAATGCCCTCCCATATGAGCAACAGAAAAGTTAAAACTGCACTTCTCACAACAAATACAATTTCTTATCTTTTCAAACTCATTATCTGAGTGTTTATTGGACACTATTTCCTCTTCCGTACTTTTATGACAGAAAGTGATAACGTCGAACTACCAATGGACACTGCCATTTATCGTCAGCAGTAAGTAAATAAATATAATAAAATACTTTATGTTTATACCCGACTGTTAATGAATCGATAATTTGGGGTTGCTACGCAATACGTGGAACACATATGCAGTCAGCCAGCCAGCCAGTCGGCGAGATATTTCCAAGCTCAGCCGTTAAATTCCAATAAAGGGCTGTCCATGTAAAACTACAGAAATTTCAATGATGTTCAATCTATGTAACTTATAATAAGTGCTGTTTATGAAAAGGAAATATATACAGTGTGAGGCATTTATATTATCGCGGCCATTTTCCTCCGAAACAAAGGGGAAAATCAAAAAAATACATGAGACAAAATTTGCTTTTAGGGGAAATAAGATAGCGACCTTAACTCGTCCTTGATATGTCATTCTTAATGTCGTTACAAGGTCATACAGTTTTTTTTTTTTTTTTTTTTTTTTTTTTTTTTTTTTTTAAACAAATGGAATGGTGTATTTTCTTTTCCAGGGATGGCAAGAGCATTCAAATTTTCAATATAAAATCCTGGTACATCTAACAGCCAGGGGTGATAGGTGATGTGATATTGGGCATATAAGACAGCAAATGTTTTTCACTCACTTTCACTGCTCTCTCTTTTATTTTGTTGTTGCTATGAAGGAAACTCACTTGTTTATACGCAGATGCTCATTTGTTGACATCGGTACACAAACGAGCGCTCATCATTGACAATTCAAACCTCAAAGGACATTATTCTCAGTCAGTTCCATTTCGTTATTTGTTCGATACAAGATCAATGAGAGGATCGATATGATTTACAATACTGGCAAAGCTCATATGAACGCTAGAGAAGCCTGCAACTTAAACAGCAATCGATATCCTAAAAGGAGGCAGCCATTTGTTAGAAAATTTCAACCACTTGCAAATTTACTCTCCAGTGTAGCACCAAGAAAACACCAACGACTGAGAAATGCTACTGCAGAAATTTGGAAGTCACTATATTGGCTGCAGTTGCCGCTAATCCGCACCGAAATTCCCGTCAACTGGAACATGATTCGGGAATCTCTCAAAGGAGATTGAGATTAAGCGTCACAAATACCATCCATATCACATTAGCGTACATCAAGCCCTTCATGGGGTTGATTTTCAGAAGCGTGTTGAATTTTACTAACGGCTCTACTACAAAATCAAAACTGTAACTTTTCCAACATAGGTAAATTTATGCCAGTAAAGTGAAAGTAAGTGAAAAACATTTGCTGTCTTATTTGTCCAATATCGCACCATCCATCACTCGTAGCTGATTGATGTACTAGAACTTTTATACCGAAAATTGAATGGTCTTTCCATTCCCGGAAAAAAAAAAATACACCATTGCACTTGAAAAAAATCAATTTAACCTTGAAATGACGTTGAAAATGGGATTTCAAGGACGAGTTATGTTCCCATAAGGGTATTTCAAATTTTGTCTGAAGCATTTTTTTGATTTTCCCCTTCGTTTAGGAGAAAAATGGCCGCAACACTATAAATGCCTCACTTTAAATGCGATTCTGGTATAACTTTTGCATAACACTGGTTTATAAATGATTACTATGGTTAGAGCCCTTCGACTTTAGGACTCTACATAATCATCTTTATAAGAAATAGCAGTACCATCTCATGTAGAAAAAGTGCCAAGTCGAAATCGCTGTCGATTTGAAATATTACGGTGTTATACTCAGGAAACAAATGACATATGATATTCAGAAGGTCTTGCCTTTAAACCCTATTATTATTCTGTTATATAATTCAGCTTGTTAAGTCTTCAATAACCTATAAATAAACCATGACACTGGAAAATACCATGCCTTATACATCAAAGGTGACATGTGGACATACCATTGTGATTCAGGACTAAGAATTGACCCAAAAAGCGTTATCCTCGGAAAACGATAATATATCGTAGCGGCATTTCTTCTGCAGCCCAGAGTACAATATGGGTGCAGCGAAAATATCAAATGGAATACTGTGAAAGGTTTCTTATCGTGTCTAACAAATAAGAAAGAAGTTCTGTTATCGATTGTGGAGGAATGAAACTGGTCCTCTCTTATAATTCATTTTCAGTTCAAAAAGGGAGTACTTGGAGAAACGCAAACCTGGTGAGAAAGGCCAGGGCTGCCTAGTCTAGGAGCATGACACGACATATTTACTTTTTAGCTCTAGTTACTATTTACATTCTTCATTAAGTGTTTTAGCAAGACCAGCACATGCTTCTGCCATTGTGTTCTCTTTGCATTGAAACTAGCTGCACACGGGTGCGTAAATGACTAAAAATTATAATACATCGTACAGATTTATAATTATTGGTATCTTTTAAGATTATTACAGCATTCACTAAAATGATTTTCTAATTGAAAATTAACCCTTATTAAAGTTTAAATTGTAATTGCCTTTAGGGATTACTGTGCGTAACATCAAGGATGTAAGTTGCCTTGGAGCCAATGAGAAAACGACTACACCACGTGGTTTTTATTTAAGTGAGGATAGAAGTAACAGCGAACGGATAATGCATAAGGTGCAAAAAGCAATTACAGAAAAGAGACGTGTTATGTTCAACCTTGGTGTCGCCTTCGGCATGACAGTACATCAGTACAAACTGCCCATCGCAAAGCGTGTTTGAGTTCAGCAAGTGGGAACATCTGCCATACAGGCCAGATCTCCTCCAGTAAATTTTAGCTTTTTTAGATTTTTTTCAAAATTGGAGAAAGTAATGATGACAAAGGGGGGGGGAGTTAAAACATTTGCCAAGTAAAAACAGAGTATTTTTTTCTTCTTTTTCTTTTTAAGAGCATGGAAATGGTAACTCAAAGACGCGAAAATTATCGAACCTACCTCGTATTATAATTAAATTAATTGAAACACCCATACGTTATGACTTGTGATAATGTTGGCTGTTTGTTATATATGTGGCTTTAGATCTTCAAGCGATCAAAGAGGCTGGACCTGTGCCGAGATTTGATGTTACATGAAACACTACAAGTACCGGCCATTTGTAGTGGCTAACATCATCTTCCGAACACGTAACATTCAGATTAGCTTTCATTCACCATGCGAAAACCTTACTATGTAGAGTTACTACATTGTAAAATTGAGAAAGTGCTGAAACTTGATCATGTCGTTTTCAATTATTTCATATACTTTCAGTATCTTGGTCTTTTATAAGGAACTCTTGACAGTAACTTTACATTTTCAACTGTGAGCTTATTCCTCTCATCCGTTCATTGTACGTTTAGCAAGGAAGATATTTTTTTACAGTTGCTGTATGCAACAATTCAACACAGCCATTAGAACTGTTCTTGTACTGATACCATTTCTCTGCAATACTTTTCCTACAAAAGCTGCACAGTTAACGTTCATGTTAAGTTCTTAATGCACTTATTTCATCAAACAGTCGAGTCATTAATAACAGTTTTCTAGATCTCTTAAAAATATCATAGTATTTATAATATTTGTTGGTTTAAGCGCTTTAGAAAGTAACTTAAGAGATGGGGGTGTATCTCACGCCACCGAATATTTTGTGCGAGGTTAACAAACATAGACCAGGTGCTCCGGAAATTATTCGTAATGGTTCGATGGCGCCCCAGCGTATAGGGGGTAAGAGTAAACGCTTTGCAGAACTCGATTAGTTTGAACGCGTATCAGTCGAGCGCCAAATCGACTTTAATTGCGGTTTTAAATAACAAACGAGAGAATTGTATTGCGGGATCGTTAGTTAAAAAAATAAACCAACATTGCCTGCCGGTTAAGGATTCATGTGTTTAGACGAAATAATCTACAGCATACTTTAGAAGTAAAGCATAGGCAAGCATAATTCGTAATGAAATTAACAGTACGTTCGTGATTTTTGGAAATTTGTATTTATCTAAAGTCGAACACTTTAACAAACGATAAATATTTCTCATTGAACTCTGCAAAAATGCATACATTGCGGAAAAAAGCGAATGCTTTGGCTGGTTATGGATAAGAAAGGTAAGCATTGGGTCAGGTAGTGTATTTATTTTTATGATTTTTTGTTTTTGCTAATTGAAACATTGCTTTGCAAAAGGACACTTTCTAACCTTTATCTAGAAACTGGAGTGGAGTGCTCATAACACTCCCTCGGTATTTAGGAAGCTAGTTACACTTTTGAGCTGTTTGTTTAAAGGGAAGTGTAATGTTGATAGACAGCTGGTTTCTGTTTTAAAGCCATTCATAGGTGTACAGTACAAGTTTTATGTATACTAGTGCTAGTATGATATTCCGTGCTTAGCAATTTGTGTCAACATGTAATGTGAGAAACAGCAAGCACATGTGGAAGAATATTTAAGAAAGTTTTGGCAGATAATATTGACTATTATGTCTTGATTTTGAAGGTTCGAAAGAAAATTCCACTAAATTAAGAACAACACGTATGCCTAACATTATCAGAACAAAGGAAACACAGTAGGTAATGTAAGAAGATATATACCTACATCTAGAAAGGAAATACTGGTAAACTTTTTGAAGTGCCAAATTAAAGCAAAAGCGTCGTTTTGTGACTTACTGAAGTAATTCAAGGAATTAACAGAAATATCACTACAGATAGAATTATCACTTGTGGCGGAATTTAGTATATTTATTTATTTTTATAGGCTGTGATTGAGTTTGGATTCGTTGTGGATAAGGAGGTGATCGACTTTTATAAATGGATTGGTATCTCAGGAGTGATTGATCGAACCTCCATCCAGTACCGCAATATAGTAATGTTTCTTTCTCGGCTATAAGCTCAGTTTATTAGATGAACGTTTTTGTGATGCACTGTCACAGGGAAAGGAGATAATAAACAAACAAAAATATAACACTAGTAGCTCCAGTTTTCACAATTTATTAACACTTCGCTTTTTTCGAACACTTCTCCCTCTCACTTTAGCACCAAGTGACAAACAAATTACAAACAAGTAATAATAATAATAATAATAATAATAAGTCGTCCATTGCAACTACTTTTATTAAATCGCCTGTCCGTCGGTCTAGGCGCTATAAATATATTCAGCATGGCTTTCCATATGTCACATAATTTACTCTACCTACACCATCTTCCTATTGGTGGGTTTTTATACTAATTTATTATCGTTTAGCTCTCATAGGCTATCTTCTAAGATTTTATTCGAGTCCATCCACAGCAAAATCTTAAGTTTTAGGTTCTTGACATAAATAATATATTAAAAGAGAGCCGTAACAGAGGTTTTACGATTCCATCTGGATATTTATTACCCTAGTTTTTCCTACACTGTCAACAAAAGAATTACTCGTCCTTTCTAAATTCCTGAGATCGTGTTTTGTTCAATATCCGATTGTTTTCCAAGTTCTAGTTAACCTGAAGTAACATTACAAACAAATCCTCTTATTCTAAAGGTTACAATGCGTGCCTTTTCTGGGAAAACCTTCCCATTCAATGGTATTTGTGTTCTTTCTTATGCTTGTAACAACATGTGTAAACCGTATGTCTGTGACCCTTTTGGTGATTATATAAATATTATTTCTAAGCGAACCTGGGATCGATGCTAGACAATAATTGTCTCACATTACATATACAAAAGCTGTTCAATAAAGAATGATCACAGGTATAATTTCTCGCGCTAAAATTGAACTTTAAAATACTTTGTTAGCTAAGTGAGTAATGTACCCGTGTTACTAATTTCATTTTTGTTACCTCCGGTTCTCGCCTGTGAGGGGTGTGCATGTTGAGACATCGGTTCCGCTGAGGTGACATTTGACGAAGGCCTGCCTAACGGGCACCTCGAAGGCGCCATATTATGCTTCGTCTCGTAAAACAAAAGCATTACCAAAACGTAAAAGCTACGAAACCGAGAGAATAGGAAGTTGAAGCTTTAAGGGTAAATCTGAGAGCAGTTTTTGACGAGTTCAACTCAAGCTCTCATACGAAGAGATGTCGTTGAAGAACAAAAAATCACGAAGAAAGCGTCCTAGTGAGAAGTGCGAATAAAACAATAGACAGACGTGGTAGTGATAAGCGATGATTGTGCTGAGCTCGTATAGTAAAAGGAGACTCCCTCCGAAAGGCAAAAAGTGACAAAAAATATAGGAGACTGCAAAATAGAAAAAGTAAGGGAAGTCTTTGCTTAAGGACAGTTTTGATCTACTTTCAAAGAATTTCCTGCATAGTTTGCACAAATATATTTATAGATCTAGCTTTTTTTAACACGCTTATTAATTTGCTATTTAAAAAAATAATAAAAGCCATGCAAATGTATACTTTTGGAATGGAAACGCGTTGCTTTAAAAATTAATTAGATTTACTCCCCAAATACAAAATATAAAAGTATTGTCTTAAAGTTTAGGTATATTTACACCGCTATATCAATCCTTTGTATAAAACATATGAAAAGAACTTGCATCTTGAAAATTAATCACTGTAAACAGCTGAAATTGTTTGCATACAGTTTATTAATGTCATAAGGATATTATGCGCAATTTTAGAATATTGCTAAGACATTGGAGGAATTAGAAACTTCAATTGCTTTCTCATAATCGTCAGAATGAGTCTACTGAAAGATGCGAAAAACAATTTGGAGAACAGTAATTGTAACAGCGCGCCGTGGTAAAGTTTCTTTTCAGGAAAATGTTTCTTCTTGTGCACTGGAAGAGGTTGTCTTAGAACAGAATTGGTGTGTGAATGTTAGGTCTGATGAAGGCGTGGCAATTGAAGAACATTAAAGTATTAGGACTATTTGAAAAGCTATCGGAATGAAGCACTAAATAAAGTCTAATTCTTGTGAAAGTGTTCTCTTTTCTCAACAGTCCCCCTGGACACTTAGGAACTTCGTCCAAAGATGTTTCCATCAACGAAATCAGAATCCTCCAGACCTGCAAAACACTCCTTGGTTCATGCTTTAAGTTCTTTATCGGAAAAATGTCTTTCCACTGAGGAACTTTCTCAGCTTTGGAAAGAGATTTAAGTCCGGTGTAGGCATATGTGCGGATAAAGGCGGGTGGGGTGGCAAACCATTGCCCAGTTCATTGATTTCCGCCATTGCAATGTCACGTGTAAGCATTATCTGATGCAAGTTTGTTTTCATCTCTGATAAGTCCGTCTTTTCTGGCACATATCTGCCCGTATTTGTTCCAAAAACTTAATTCAGCATGCTCCAATAATAAATACTCCACTAGGATGATAGTCCAACATATATATTTAATATTCGAGAAAATGATGTCATGGTTTTTTCCGGCCGATCTGCACGTTTGGCATTTGGCGGTGGAGAATCATCATGCTTCTATGCTTCTGTTGTTTAGTTTCTAGTATGTGGTAGTTCAGTGTTTCATCACTGGTCACGAATTGGAGAGAATCGGTTGGATCTCCTGAAAACGGGCCAAACTTTGTTCAGAAAGTTGTGTTTTGTGTCGTTTTTGTTTGTCAAGAGATCATTTTATCATGCATAGTTCTTTAGTCAAAATGTGAACTACCCGTTTACTTTAAGTGTCTGTAACGTTTAGTCGACGTTCCTGAAGGGGGGAGGAAAAAAAAAAAAAAAAAAAAAAAAAAAAAAAAACCATATTGTGCACTTTTTCTACAATTTTCGGCATGGTGACAGATTTTGGCCATCCATTACTGATTTATCTTCCAAGTTTTCAGACCGCTTTTGTACTCAGTAGTCCACTTGGATGAAATGAAAATGATTGCATAGAGACTGCTGTAGCATTTCTCACGTCTGTTGCTTCCTGACAAAGAATTTAATGACAGAACGCTGTTCTATAGTATTTACCATTATTGCAACATGCGTATAATAAAGTGCAATACGATATTACGGTCCTTCGCCGCAGGGAAGTTGTTTCTGTACAAGATGGCGGATTTATGCGGGTCATTCTGAAAACTGTTTAAATAATAGTACTATTGACCGGGAAACCATGTTGTATTTGCGAAGTAATTGCTCGATTCTTTAGCGTGAAAAAACCCGATCTTCCGTTTGCTATGATTTGTATCTCGAATTTGGGGCTCACGTGAAGCACGTTGAAAGAATTCTTTACCAGTGGCACGTTACTCTCACATCCGGGAGAAAGAATAACACGAAAATACGAGAATTTGGATTTATAAGTCAATAGTGAGGAAAATGGTTTTAGTAAAACCTTATGTTTTTAAAAATTTATAAATATGTGAAGTGGAAATATTTTAATTCTGCATTAGAAAATGCCATTGTTTATAATTCTGTTTCCGCAGAATCCTCATTTGATTTTGTATCATTTGGGCTAGAAGCTTATCTCAAAAGCTTAGTTATATTTACTTTTTTGGAGTATTTAGATGTATTGATAATTCCTAAAGTTTCAAAGAAGTCATAACATGTGAAAAGTAAAGGGCAAAGGTAATAAAATAACAAAGCATTTCCATCAAGGCTTTGTTCATCAAAGTTGATAAAACTTCAGGCATACCATCAAAGCTTCCGCTAAAATGATTATATAGCTAAATATTGACATGCGTTATGTCAGTTCTGCAATATTCAGCAAGTATTTTATTAAAATGTTCAAGTTTGTGAAGAATTAGAGGGGCTGTGGGCATCCAGAGCTATGACATCGCCGCTCTCAGTGCTCTGCGCAGCAGGGGCGGGGGCTTGTTCCGCAGTTCCACTAATGGCACAGAACAATATCGCTTCTCCCGAAACCTCTTAACATAACCGTAAACTACTCCTAGCAATGCTCTAATTAGAGGCGATGATCCTGTGCATGTTTTAAGCTTCTAAAGGAAAAAGAGGACTCCGATTGAGCCGTTTCCTGTCTTGACGGAGACCATTTTGATGAGGAAACAGCTAAGGGCGTACACACGTGGTAGCTCTCAAGAAGGAAGTCGGTCTCATTAGGAAACTTAGTGAATCCTTCCATGGGTTACCATGGAAACGTTATGTAGTTTTTATCTCTCGCTGAAGGAATGTGACTGTATATTGCACAACTACCACATTTATTAAACCACTGCAGAACACAGAATTGCTAGTTTTAGGTAATATGTTCTTAATGTAGGCTGTCTGTCTATAAAGTTAGGAGTAAGTTATTTGTGTTGCAAGGTACATTGCATGTAGGTAATGTGGTTATTGCGAATATTCGTAGTAATTTTTAATTTGTAACAACAATTAATTAATCAGTTAATCATCTGTTATGTCCTTCATCCCCACACTTGAAGGAATCGCATGACCTAAAATTGAAGTAGTGATGCCAATACTTGAATTCATAGTCAGTGTCCAAAGAATCATTTTTCTTCCTTTAGATGCCGAGGCATTAGGTCGAGTTTTGCAGCAGTATTTAATAAAGAAGAAGTTTTTAATTAAATGGTTTTATTTTATGGGAGGTGGAATACTTATTTATATTAAATATGTATATGTAATGGATGGATGAAGGGAAAGATTTTGGAATAATTTGATTTGATTATGGATTCTCGGGATAATGATAATTCTTTCTCCCTCTCCGACGATGGTTCCCGCTGTCTTACAGTTTTGCCACGGCTGTTGAGACTCTGATGCTGTGACCTGTGACCATAGGGGAAAGAGTCCTCGAGGTTAATAATATTTTGTCATGGAAGATGACACAATTTATTGTTCTTTCGCTATTGTACGTCGGTCCTGGCGGTGTAGTGGTTACCATACTGGCCTACTAAACCCAAGATCGCGGGTTCGAACCCGCCCAGGACCGATGGATTTTTTTCGGGCGTAAAAATCCTAAGTATGGCTTCCTTCGGAAGGGAAGTAAAGCCGTGGGTCCCGTGTCGTACATTTATGGCACGAAAAAGAACCTCAAGCCTGAAAGAGAGGCCTCTGAGCAAAATTTGTCGGCCGTTTCACGCCCTGAGTTGAATGGGACGCTGATGACCTGAACTGTTGAAGAGCGTCCGTAAATAAACCAATCAAAAAAAATTCGCTATTATACATAAACTAATGCACTTAACTAGTAAAGGTCGCCCACTTAATTCTCCCAATACTACGCTTTCCACTAATTGAACGGAATTGAGAAAGCGCTTCCACTTATCTTGCTCCTCTGAACACTCTTGCCAAAAATCTGACTGCCAGGCCTCAAAGTTACAAACTAAATAAACATGGTCTACGTGACGTTTTCCATGTAGTGGTTGGCTTCTTTCCTTGAAGAGATTAACGGCCGATCTTTTCAGCCCTATAGTTGCCAAAAGTTTTATGATGCCTCCCCTCCTTAATAAATTCTCTAACCGAATAGCAATAAACATCATGCCCAAGGATTCTTGACCAATATTGCGCTACAACAGGCTACAGAAATTTCACATTTTATGGCTGGGGTAGCTTTCTTCACACTTGAGAGAAAACATTTTACATAAAATTACTTGGTACAATTAATCTAATTAAACATAAAGATGGCAGCTCATAAATGCTGCCTCAGTTTATGAGTGCGCTGCAGAATGTGTAACATTTTTTATAAAGTAAAACAGCTCATAAATTGCTGCTGAGTGAACAAATCACCTTGACAGGTCAAAACTAATACATCTACGATAGTCCTTTTACTTAGAAAATGTTGTTCAAAATTTTATTGGTATTTGTATTATACTTTTATAAACTTGAAAATATACAGTGAGATGATTTGAGTCACTGGCCGGCAGAGCGCGTCTGAGTGCAAGAAGGCAGTAGAATGCGCCTGCATTGTGAATACTTGTGTTACTCGGCTCTTTCATTGTGTGCTAATTGTTCTTCGTTAGTTATGCCACTATATAAGACCATAGTCTTGAAACACGGGGTTTTATGTACGATACATATGTGAAAACTGATTCCTGTAGAGAAAATATAATGGCAGTCGTGTTCCAGATAGAGAAACTGTTCGCCAGTTAACATATTGTTAGAGACCGAATCTCTGATAACCGTTTTATCGGTTAAAATCGGTTTTTAAATACTACTTCGTTTTGAACTTTTAACAGAATGTATTATAAAATTATTTGTGCCAAATAAGTATGAAAAAAGTTGTATTTTACACTTTAAAAGCTAAATTCAAGAGTAAGAAGTAAACATTTATTTCTATTCTTTGTTCAAACTGTAATAGAAGTATGGTATGAGATTTTGAGCACAAGGCGATACTAAATACTGCTGAAATCTTTAGGGGGACTTTCTGTAGGCTGGCTATAGTATTGGAGTTTGAATGCATTATCCTCTTTTATTCTTTCTTATATCTACTTTTATTGTTTTTGTTGTAGGATTTTGTAGAAGAAAATATTAGGAGACTTTTCTACCATTGTTTCACCGAGTGCGTTCCATATAATTTTCTCTCCTATATTTAAGGAAATATTGCTTCAAATATTAAATACAGATTTACAATCTATCAAGCCATCGTGCATTTCCATTTGGTTTACTTTATAAGGTTTTGCAGTTTTTTTTTTTTTGTGCAAGAATTGCAATAATAGCAACCTGAAAAGTCACATGAATAGGACCAAATTTCAAAGGTTTTTTTATTCTCAAATTTTAAACGAGAATGCATAGCATATCCCTCATTTTGAGTGTGCTGCACCACCAGAAATATATTTTGAATTGATGAAATATCAAATTCCCTTACTACGTACAAGTATAAAGGCACTACAAATTGGTTCTTATTCTGTCGGACACAATTGGAATAGCAAATTACCATTTGATTTCCATCCAGATGCCAAAGTTTATGCCTCTACGTCCTTGATCTTTGTATTACATAAAGAATTATATTTTAGAGGCTGCTTCGTAAATCATAAAATTAGATAAATAAATTTTATCTTTTATAATAAGAGCATGCTATTTCAACACTTGGAAATGGAACAACTTGAAAATCAGCACAACGACAATTCCGCCCTTTTCTTCAGCAGTCAAATGAAAATTTTCTTTCTCTTGACGCATTTTCGCTTTCTTCCCAAGGGCGAGTATTTGCGTTATCACTTCTGGTGAATTCCTCACATACACATTGATGTTTATCTAATTTTTATACCGTTTATAAACTCTGTGTTGAATTTTTTGTGAATGCTTTCATAAACCCACTTTTTATTTGCGGCTGATTCATTTTCTGAATTACAATTCCACATATCAGACGCTCGAAACCTGTGTTTATCCTATATTACTAACTATATGGGTGCCAGACATGATCAAACAGAAACACAAAAGAACAAATTTCAAATATGCTAAAAGAAAAATGCAACGTAAGATCCTGGGAATAACTTTGAAGGACAAAATACCCAAAGTATTAATAAACCAGTGTCTCAGACAACAGACATTGCACAAATAGCTACCAGAAGCAAATGACAATGGGAGGTCACGTTGCAAGAATACAGGACAATAGATGAACCCACAAGATCTCCATGTGGGAACCCCCGGATATGAAAAAGGACACAAGGCAGTCCCAGAAGAAGATGGACAGACCTCTTCAAGGAACATAAAGGTCAAGAATAGCAAGAGGAAGAGAAAAATGGAAATCTCTCGAGAAGCAACTAGTGCAGTGAGAAATGGAGTAACCAAAGAACAAATCAGAGTGTCTTAAACAGCATACGAACAACTAGCGTGGAATAGCTCACCACGTTAGGATAAAACGAGCTTTCCCTACTTTTTAGGATGCCTTTGCCCTTAAGGTATACAATACACTATCTTTATCTTAATTATATATGTGGTATTATAGCCGCGCTCTTAGCATGAATCATATCAAAGTTTGTGTTATCTAACCCCAATCAGTTCCTTCTCCTGGTGAATATTGAACCGATATTGCCACGGTATCAGATGAGAGGTGACCATTTCATTCATAGAGATGGAAATGGCTAAATGTCACTCTTACATTTCCATTGCCTATCTGTTCATCTAGTGTTTCTTTTGCTAACTTTTCTATTCCTATCTACCTAGGATTATAAAATACACGCATTATGAAATTAAGAGCCTGTTTTACATACCTTAATTTTGTCCTCAGTGCCATTTCTCCCACACATTATGAACTGGTTGTTTTCATTCCCAAGATGTAGAAGTTCGCCATGCCAGGTGGGAATGTTCACAAGTTCATGAAAACATGAACTGGCAATATATATACACAGAAGAAGTCACATTTCTTTTCCTCGCTGATGTTTTTAGGCCGACCCAAATCAGTTTAATTAGGATTAAGTTTCACTGATAAGGGAATAGCCTGATTACTTAATGACTACAAGTGTGTCCAAATTATAGGTAATTTGCATGGAACGTACTATGTCTTATTGCACATTTGTTTTTATTCACCAACAAAGACAACCCTCGATGCGTGAAGATTATAATATTCTTCCCGCGGTAAACACGTGAAAGATATTGCGAGTTGAAATATACTGTTGGGAGCTGGAGTGATGGCTAGTCAGAGGAATGTGCTGGGACATTGTTCACGAGTAGCCTACCTTCGTAAACAGAGTCTGTGCTTGTGCTATGATGCGTTTAGAAAACATTGAACACTTACAGGCTGAAGTTAATAGCTCTACATATCCTAACTTAATAACGAATTAATTCATTATAACTGAACAAACTCATAGACTTCATTTCAGGTAACTCATTTCATAAAATTGCTACTTTATATTGATTTATCTGCATATTAATGTATACCACCAATAGAGATTTACATTTTAATTACAGCGGAGTGAATATTTACAGACTTCTGTTGTGATTAATATCGCTGACGTGTGTATTTACGAATATCAAAAAGGAGCACATAATCGATACCTATGTTCAGGAGTGAAGTAAGAAAAAGCCACAAGTGTTTCAGTACTTTAGTAACGTTTGCATATGAATTTCTCCACTAACGTTTATTCTCTCTCAGTAAGAGTTTTACTTTGGACCACGCAAGCTCAATGGGATTCAGTTTACCCATGTATGTGGGCAAACTTAATGGTTCATGGTCATGTAATTTTAATATTACGTCATTGCGGAACACTTTTTCTTACATTTATGGATCTCTACCAATATGTAGACTTTAGATTTCCTCTGTCTCTTGACGATTTCACCTTTTCTTTTACGGTGTATTTCGAAAAGGGTTTGTTTCACGGAATATTGTGCAGCATTATCCATAACCACAACACTGTCCTCTGGGAGGTGGAAACAAGCTGATTGTTAATGCAAAGCTCAAAGTTTCTGAAATTCATTTGACCAAGATAATCTACCGAGCTTTTGCCTGCTTGAAAAATGAATAATGAATTCTTCACAAACACCATTTTAGGTCCTGCATGGAAGACAGTGAGACGGTTACCGAAATTCGCCCTGGTCATTATGCCTGGTTGACTTTCATTTTGTCAGTATTTCTTAATTTTTAAATTATTGTCCACCCAAGTTTCATTAACATACACACACACAGTTGTCGATTTGTTTTATTTACAGACGCTCTTTAACATCTCAGGTCATCAGCGACCTATTCAATTCAGGGCGTGAAACGGCCTACAAAGTTTGCTCAGAGGCCTCTTCTTTCAGGTTTGAGGGTTTTTTTTTCGTGCCGTAAATGTACGACATGGGACCGACGGCTTTACTTCCCTTCCGAAGGAAGCCATACTTAGGATTTTTACGCCCGAAAAAATCCATCGACCCTGGCCGGGTTTGAACCCGCGATATTGGGTTTAGGAGGCAAGTATAGTTACCACTACACCACCAGGACTGACTTTACACACACACAACACACACACACGTGTGTGTGTATGTATGTGTATATTAAAATGAAAAACAATCTCTTGGAACAATGTAACTGAAATAAGAAGAACTAGAGAAGCAAAAACATATGTAATATTGTGTAATTATGTACACACACACACACACACACACACACACACACACACAATAGTACGCTTCTTTTCCCTAAAGCGGTGTATTGCTTTCAGATACTTACAGCGCCATTCTATTTGTGTTTGGCTTTTCCGTGAATATTTTCCTTTAATTTTGGCACCTTTTTCCATTTGTAGCTCATTTCTTTTAAATTCTCTCAGAGATTGAACTTCTTTAAATAAAATAAATAAAAGTCGTTTATGCAGCTTATCCCATTCTTGTCAAAAACGTTCAAATTCACTTTTGTACCCGCCGGTCTATTCCCTGGAGTAGGCAGAGAAAGCTCGCCGGTTTCAACCTCTTCTGTTCTTACCCTGATCACTTGTTCTCACTGGAACACGAGATACAGTGGGATGCACCTAAGTTTGATTGTTTTAATGTAAATTTTATTGCCCCGATTCAATATTCTCAGTTCAAGGTTTACTATGTACAATTTCCCCTCTCTTTCGTTGTTGTGGTAGATGTGTGTGTGTGTATTTAGTAGGCCAATGTATAAGTAACACTGTACACTAATACTTAACTAAAACATGTTCACTATTTAATATTCTGCTTTCGTTAACGTAATAACGGACTGCCTTAATTATTTGAATAGATGCACATGCAGTGCGTAAATGTTTTACTTGGCAGATAAAGCCCCTCCTCTCACCGCATACGTCGCTAGCCATCTCTCCAGCCCCCAACAGTATGTGTTTCCTCATTGGCTACGGTATACGCTTGCTTATATCCATTGGTGCAAGTGCACCAATTATCATCGGAGCGACAAACTATCGTAATAAAAGATTGCCCGTTGTTAATGTTACTAGTACAAATTAGATAAGCGCACACAATGTACAAAGAAGTACGCGGAACATTTCAAACTATGCCCGTGAATCCGTGTGCTTGATCCTCGCCAAATTGACGAGTTTAGCTGTAATTTTACGCCCGCGAGTAGTTCGTAGGCGTCTTTGCACCGCCTCTCAACATGCGCTGTGAGTTGGTTGCACAGAGAGGGAAAGTGATAGTGAAGGTTCGGGTCTCGGGATCATTTGGGTGCCGGTAAAACTGCTTCAGCAATGAGCACACGGCAAATATGGGTAATGTCGTTTACAATTTCTCTTTATATTACTGTGATAAGCAATCAAAGTGTGCATCAATTATGAAGTTTTTGAGCACGAACGTGTTATGTAGAATATTCTGATTATGCACTTTATGCCGCCGGACACTCTCGACGAAGAAAACCAATAATATACATAATTAATCGCAGAAGAGGCAAAGAAGAAGTCCAGAAAAAATTCACCCAAGAGCCTCTCCCTCGAGTTTCCAAAACATCCACATTTATTCTGTAAATCTCACACATGCCCTTAAAACTCGTGATTCTGATGTAATTAGAGTTTCCTCCTATTAAAAATTTACGACCAATCCAAGCATTTCACTCCGGGGTTCACTTTCAAGGATTCCAAATGCGCGTACCGTTCTAGCGTCATTATGCTTTGATTCTACTTTACATTTAATTGGTTAACTCTTTTAACGTCGCGGTAAGGACATCTATTGTATTAAAATATTTTCTAAAGGCTCTAAAATGTCATCACCTGCTGCGTTACAAAAAAGTGCAATCTTTTCAAAGAATGATTTTTGTTTTTCTGTTTTTTGTGCCTCGTTCTTTTACATATTCACCCTTTATGGCTTGATTAGTGCAGGCTCTTTATTCTACCCATTCCTTCTTACGTTTTTACTAAAGTCTCCTAAACACAACACAGGTACATTAACGGAATGTTTGTCAAGATATTCTTGCATCTGCCGTTTCATAATGCGTACCTTAATAGCCTGTTGATTGGTTTAATCTTCACATACACCGTCATCCGTTGCTCTTTAGGTACCAGCTTAGATATTAACAATATATCATTATTAGGTATCATAATCACATTACATGCATTACGTGTCGGTCCTGGTGGTGTAGTGGTAAGCATACTTGCCTTCTAAACCCAAGATCGCGGGTTCAAACCCGGCCATGACCGATGGATTTTTTCGGGCGTAAAAATCCTAAGTAATGGCTTCCTTCTGAAGGGAAGTAAAGCCGTGGGTCCAGCGCCGTACATTTACGGCGCGAAAAAGAACCTCAAGTCTGAAAAAAGAGTTTCACGTCCTGAATTGAATGGGACGCTGATGACCTGAGATATTAAAGAGCGTCCGTAAATAAATCAAATCAAACAAACAACATGCATTATGTACTGTATACATACATCGGGTTGTGGGCTAGCGAACCATTTCATATGCCAAATGTTTCGTGCTGAAAATTTAAATGAAATACTTGGAAATTCTAGTATAGTACTCGCACATCTTCAGAAGGCGCCATTTTGCGCCTAACAGCTTAACAATATTAAACCAATACAAGACCAGTATATCTTCTCAAATTATTACGGGCTGTATTATTATACTTTTGCGTTAAATATCGCCTTAAATGACATGGATTGAGGCAATGGCAATGTTTGCAGATTTCGTGGTTTTGCATTAGCACAGCAAATATATTATTTAAATATACCGTGTGTTGCATTTTTGATCATTTTTGATTTTTGGAATTCAGAAGCAATTGAACATAGAACGGGCTCTCGCTTTCAATATAATCCTCATGAATTATGTGTCTCTTCCGTGACGTCAGTACAGGTCATTGTCACTTGTTACAAATGAGAACGGAGCTTGGATTTAACTTTCAGATTAAGATTTCCGTCAGGATCCTGTCCCCCTCCAAATTAGATTTCAGGATAGTTTTCCATTAGTATCATAGGGCCCCAGCTTTTCTCCCCCCCTTTTTTTCTTTTATATATATATATATATATATATATATATATCATTAATGACTTGACATAACTAAATTGGGCTTAGCGAGTTGCGATATGCGCCAGCGTTACCGCAGTTGTTTGGGAAATTAATTCAAATAAGCTCCGTGGGAAATCTGATACAAGTAACCTTACAGATAATTCTTTATAAAGGGGGTTAACACATGATAAACTGAAGGCAGTTTTTTTTAATCCATTAGTTTTCTTGCGAGATTTTCATGAATTTTTATTTTAGGAATCATTGCATTATTTTATGCAATAATCAGTATTTTCGTTACTCAGATATAGAATACTTTTTTTTTCCCTAATGTTTTACCGCACGGTGTTCATGAAAAAAGAAAGAATAAAACTGTCTTCTACTGTAGTGCTCAACTGCTCCTAAATTGCTTAATATAAAAGCGCTCAAGCCAGAGAACCGTAGAAGAGCTCTTGATTGAATTATTTTTGTTTCTGCCGCCTCTCGGTTCCCTTCAAAATGTCTTTTAATTATTACCTTTGTGCCAACAGAAGGGCGGACATAGTTCTTAAACATCGAAATAGTCGGTAGGCCTAGCTTGAAAGGGAGCATATAGCAACGAGCAATTTTTCCGAAGTTGAATGGGTTTATCCAGGAAACAAACTGTCCCATTTCCCAGAAAGCGTATTTCGAAACGAGAGTTTGACGTTTATAAGCATTAATTATAGATAATAGCTTTAATATATCCCTAAATTCTGGAGGACCTGGCAAAAAATTGTTTCCAGAATGTTTTGAAGACTGGCAGAAACACTAGGAAGATGTATTGCATCCACTGGGGACTACTGTGAGAAAAATCATCAAAAATGAGGAAGAATATAGGTATGTTATAAAAAAGAACATCACTCATATATATATATATATATATATATATGAGTGATAGACGTTCTGTTAAAACCAAATCTCCCTTACCGGTTACCCAACATGCCTTATCTCACTGTAAGGATTTTGATGATGCTTTTAATCTAACACTTATTGACGCGTTACCTACACAATGCTCTGAAAGTTTACTCAGAGATAGAGAAATGGCAGTTATATTTTTACATAAAGCGCGTATACCACTTGGTTTAAATTTTACGTATTAATTCCCCCTCCCCCACACTCTCATTTCTAGTTTCATCTGTTTCCACGCATAACGTTACCTTCGATACTCAATATTTACTTTTATCACCGTCACTTGTCTTCTTGCCATAGAAGGACTCCACGAGTCCGAAATATAGCGATCTCAAGTGTGACTTTTTTTAGTGTTTTCTTTTTCTACTATCATAATTACTGTTAATTTATATATATTGTATTACCATCTACATCTTTGAAACTGCTACACATGTGTACATAATGCTAATTGCACTGTCCAGGTAATTAAGAATTATCAAATTGTGCAACAGATTCAGTCATCTACCTTTGTAGGATAAGCGGAAGAAACTTTTAAAATGATATCGAAAACAGGATAATTGAAGAAAACCACACCGGAGGAAAAAGCAGCAGCAGTGTTAAATTCAAAGCGAGATGGTCCTTTTTAACCTGTAACCTTAATCCTAAGAGAACTTGATCTTAATTGCATTGTTGTTACCGCAAGAAGGCATTTACATAACAGTGACGTTAGTCGTAGGAAGGCGACTGTGAAAAAACTTCATTCCTGTGTGCTTAGTTAAGTGTTTCCATGAGATTAATTTAAAGGTCTACTGCGCTTCTCATTTGACTCTGCAGCCTGGCGTGAGCCTTGCATGTCGCGGTGACCGCTGCATCCTTACTTCTGTCTTACGACTTCATTGATAAGGGGCAGTATTGCAGGGGGGCACGTGATCAGCACGCCGGCACCCCGCCGGTCGCCTATCACACGGCTTTCGTGACCGAATCTCAACACACACACGCACGCACGCACACACATTTATAATAAAATTAATATTGGAAAAATGACCTAAGTATCGATTGCAACAATAACATATATAAATAATAAAGGACGCCATGCAGTTTTACTATTTTAGTATAGTAGTGTAATGTAGTATT
Source organism: Metallyticus violacea (assembly GCA_030762175.1). Taxonomy (NCBI): domain Eukaryota; kingdom Metazoa; phylum Arthropoda; class Insecta; order Mantodea; family Metallyticidae; genus Metallyticus; species Metallyticus violacea. Next base: position 58,328,265 of record CM060844.1, read on the forward strand.
TTTATAAATGTTATAAATCTGGGGCGAATAATATAAAGTCAATTCAAATAATCTTAAAAAAATATATGTTATCTAAAGTACTCGATAAACTATATAATATCGAGTCGGATATGCGAATGAACGGCAGTATATCCAATACTCATTGCTTGCATTTAGCGTTCAACTTTTCCTAACCGCTTTGTTGATTATGGTCGGTTTAGACAGCCATGAAATCGTGATCTTATAACATTTCCATCTTGAAATATTTATTTAACGTAAATTTTATGTTGTCACAGAAGACGCATTCTTAAAGGTGTGTGTGTGTGTGTGTTTTTTTTTTAAATAAATTCAATAACGTTCCATTTAAAAAAAATCGCACTTTAGGAACTCGTATCATAAATTACAGTTTTGCTACTTTCGTCTAAGATTCTCATCTGTAAGTTTGTTCCGATGTGTCGGTTTTTGGGAATTGAAAATGAACAAATGGGCTAAAAGCGTATTTGATTCAAAGAAAAATTGTATTTTAGCATATATTTCCCTTTTCTCAGTATCATACAAGGGATAAGTCATAAGTCATGGCAGTTATTTTTTTTTTTTCCGCCAACAAGGAATAACGCGAAAAATATAAGATGTACCATTGAAAGTGTACGGAACATACTTTAGAATGAAGCCACCAGATTGTATATGTTATCCTAGCTGCGTGTCTCAGCACGCCGCGAAGTTTCGACATGAGGTGGCTGACGTTAGCAACTCACAGCGTCTTCCACATCACTGGCTACAAACCGTCTATGTACATGGGGACTACTTCGAAGACTACTAAACACCGTGGATTATTTGGGAGACCCGTCCTGCGGCGAATTTGCAACCCCGTGCTATTAGTTGTTTGTAGCTTTAACTCAGCCATAATAAACCAATAAATGTCCGGTTGCTTGTTTTTTTCTTCTTCCCTACGAGGGCCGCATACATTCAGCCTTCCGTTGGTGGCATTATTCGGCAGTAAATGCCATTCACTTTTAATCCTATATCTTAAATTTTTTGTGTTGTCCCTTGTTCGCGAGAAAAATACAGTTGCCATGACTTAACCCTTGTAGAAGCTTGGGAGGAGGGGGAGGGACTCGCAAATCAAATTGTTTCTCTGAATGATGCTATCTTAAGATTCTGTTATACGTCAATGAACAGGTCAAAAACTCACATTCTGAAATTAATGGTAACCAACACTACAAACCATACTTGCCCTGAAATATTTTTAAATGTTCATTTGTCTGCTCTATAGCGTGGAAACTGGTGAAGGACCTAGCTCTATACACGGCGTGTACCAATCCTGAAACGATGCCTCAATATCGTTTAATTCTATGTTTTATCTTTGTAGTTATATAGATCGCTTTGTTTATAGATAGTTTTTTTTTTTTTTTTTTTTTTTTTTTGAGATATGCAGTAAGTTTTTCAGATTTAAAACTTTTTAATTATTCCATTCATTTTTGCTGGCCACAACTCCACCAGAATGTGTATCTGTAAATAACTAAATATGAAAAATTAGTAATTAATGTTGTTTTGTAAACGAAGAAATCCAACATTATATATTTGACAAAGGAAGAAAATTAAACAAATCTGCTTTCTTGACCATAATAAAGACTCCCCGCAGAGAGCAATAAAAGCAACCGGACAGGAAACAAGAATGAGAAGAGAGGGAAAAAAAATATAATAGAAGGAATATAGAGTACTACCTCAAAGCAAAATGTTCGGTAGAAATCGTGCAAAGAGCGCGAGAAAATGGAGAAACAAATTAAATAAAGAATCAGATGACAAATGAAAATCAAGTGCAATCATACACACAGGCATGCCGCATTTTGAAAATCAGAGAAGTCAGTCATACCTTATGAAAGTTTCACTTAGAGGGTATTTATACCGACTTTATTTTATTTACAAAGTCAAACATAAATTTCGAATGGACTGGTCTGTACAAGTGCTCTAGTTGTTTCTAATAACGTTTGAGGAACTTTTTAAAAAATACGCATTTCGCCTAAGCTTTGGTTTCGCGCTTGGCATAAATAGAGTCTTCTTAATCAGCGGTTCTCAAAATTTCTTTGGCGCGAACCCCCTTTAAAGATCTCACTGTTGTGGACTCCAAATATTTATCCCAAAGTTTAAATCCTAAATTTTCATATTGAATACATTTTTTAAGTTATTCAAAGCTTGTTTTAATTTTTTTTAAATATAAAGCAACAAATAAATGCAAACTTCTTTCAGTATTTGCTTTTTTACTATAGGTGTCCTTATATAATAGAAATAATCATAATATTGCATTAAAATTGCATATACACATAACACCACCTGTTAATGATATTAATAAGAGCATTACCTATTAATTTTAATTTCTCAATAAGAGAGAAGAATGATGCTTCAATTCACTTACAATCCTTGATATACTGGGCTTAAAAGGAAAACATTTGTGTTCTCAGTTGTGGTTCTAAGGTTTCCAAAAGTTTTCTCTATAAACGAGTGAAGAGAAAATTTCCTTAAGATATACACAAATACTTTAATGACCTTGTTTAGTATTTCAGGAAAATCTGGGGCAGGCGAACTCCAGCCTTTACATCATTACTGAAAGATAAGTGTGGTTGCTAAGAAAACTTAAGATTGTACAGTTGTGCTCACCTATTTGAAAACTCCTCTGGATCACATAATTACCTTCAATTTGATTGTAATTTGCTTTACAAATTTGTATCATCTTTCGTTTTCTTGTAATTAATTTTTATATCTGTACATTCAAGAACGAGTGATTTTAAGAGTACTCCAAAGCATATAAATCTGGGGATAAGGCAGGGAGGGTAGGGATCTGGGACTACAGTTTGAGACACTATATTCTAAATAACAGCAAATGAAGAAAATAAGTGTGCTCAAGGTGGGATATGGGCGTCTAATAGAGCTAATTTTTTTATGTAGTCATGGAAACTGTGTTCATAAGTATGTTGTAAAATATATTGAAGTAGTTAACTGCGCAGATTTGATGTTGTAAACAAATGCTAAATAAAAGGTGTTATTTATTCATTATCGTCATCTGATTTGTCCCTATCAGAGTAAGAGTTTGTGTTCCCATCTTCTCCTAGAGTCTTGTAGATGAATAAGTTTACTGCTTATGATTGCTCCCACTCTTTGCACTTTCGCAGTTGAACTGTCAATAAACCCTGATATATACCATCCAGTTACCATAATCTAAAACATAACTCTTTCTGCATCACCTCAGACACGTCGTTATTGTGGTATTCTTGTTTGCAGCAAGCGTGTATACTAATCAATTTCTTTGCATCGTTTGTTTCTTGGAATTGTATACCTTACCCATGATCTTTACCTCTTCTCCTTTTTCCACAAATTCCCGTTGTATTCTTAATAGCCACTCAAATCATCATAAGATTCTATTTAATGGGAAACAAGAACATCAGCTTAAGACACAAGCAAACACTTATGTGTAACACAGCGTTATGGAGCATCATTCTTAGCTGCTACAGATACTAGCAACAATCAGTGACTTTGTAGAATCTCTGGTGATGTGCATGATTCACCATCTGTGTCTCTTGGCATTTATATGTTTTTGTTTATGCAAAATGGCAAATGCATTTATAATCCAGGTATGTTGACTTGCCTTTTTTACAGCAGGGAGCCCTTTATTTCTTGGATTTATTGGGAATTACATTCTTTTTAAGAGTTGCTTGATTACTAAATGATAAGATATTTATATTTTCAATCATTTTATCATAGTTAATAGGAAACAACTAGTAAATGCTACTATATTATTTCAGTGACAACATAACTTAAAGAAAATGTAATGCTAAGGAAAAAATGTTCTAATAGACTAGTAGATGGATGTAATTAAATCCAGGTTGTTAGAAGAATGCCATTTAACTCCTTGTTTATTTCAGTTATTCGGAATAGTTCAAGGAATGCAAGGGGAAAAAAAGCTTTTCTTGCATATAGGTAAAGATAGGAGGATGTGGAAAGTATAAAACTGCTCTAATTATAGTGCTGTTTAAGAAATGCATGAGAACATGGAGGCAGATGTGTTAGATTTTGCTTGTTTCTTTGGCTGTTTATGCCTGAGATGACTTGTCGGCAAAGGCAGATTAATATGAGGTTTGGCACACCTGGGGTTGTCATGGGAACATGTTATCTCTCTAATTGGGGTGGGTGAGGAAAATATTTCCCCTACTTGGTCTGCATCATCCACCCTAAGTAGAGCTCTTGCTAATACAATACAGCTTTGCTTCAGGTTGAGTCACACCAATTTTAACTTATCGTTTCCCCCTCTTCAGCTCGTCCACCTGTACCATCAGGTACAACCTCCTTATTTCCCTACCCTACTCATCCCATTGTATCTTTATTCTCAACTCTCCCTTTCATTTTATTGTTGGTTTGTCTCTTTGTATTTGCTGTGCAATATTCTACCTGCTATGGCTGCAGAAGCACACACATGCATCAAATAAATTTAGGGCTTCAGTGTTTTATTGAAAGGCAGATTACTCATACTGTTTGCTATTGGTGATGTTGATTCTTGCATCTCCAGTATTGAAGTCCAGTCCAAGGTTAGACAGTTATTTTGTTCAAGCTTTATGAAAATATGATACACAAATGATTAACTTTCTTCCCACGTGTATATTGGCTTTATAATTTATTATTATTATTATTATTATTATTATTATTATTATTATTATTTTAAGCATTCCATGAAATTTAGGATATTTTCATACTGTAGTAGAATTATAATAGAAATATATAATATTTTTAAAAATAAGAGGTAACTTTAATTGCTCAAGTTTGTTTCATTTTTTAACATCATCTCTTTACGCACTGGCTTATTACACAAAAAATGAGATTTTTGCATCACTACCCATTGCCATATCTTCATGCTGGATATTTGTTCTTGTAAAAGTAACAGCCTCTCTTCGATGCTGTATAAAACAGCTCTTGAATTCATGTCCTTGAATATCTGCCATAGTGTGGGAATCCTTTAACTCATAAACTTTCATAGGTTTCTCAGAACACTTTTTTCTTCAAATAGCCTCACAACAAATAATTGCTGGGTTACTATCTGTTCATCTCTGAGAAGAACTCAAATTGCATGGGCCAGCTCTTAAACAGTTTTGGACATGAAACCACCAAAAGGTTGCTGAAAAATTGTATTGTAATAACATTGAATAAACCAAATATAAGTTTGTAGAGGTAATACCATTTCTTTCCAAAATAAGAAATTAATAAAACAAACATTTAGTCATGTTAAAAATATGCAATTCAACCACAACAATCAGAAACAATAAACTTGTGTCAGGATGATTAAACAATTCCATTTGTTGTGGTTTTTTTTATTTGATTTGATTTATTTATGGACACTTTTTAACATCTCAGGCATCAGTATCCCATCCAATTCAGGACTTGAAACAGCCAACAAATTTTGCTCAGAGGCCTCTTCTTTCAGGCTTGAAGTCTTTTACATGCCTTAAGTCTACCACATGGAGCCTATGACTTTATTTCCCTTCCAAAGGAAGCCATACTTAAATTTGTTGTGTTATACATCAGTTCTAGAATTTTTAATATTGTGTAGAAAATTAAAAAATATATGAGGAATTTAAAGTACCTCTTACTTTGAAAAACACTATATATTGATAATAATTTTAATTTTATGTGCATCTTTCCTTTAAAACATTTAAGGAAAGTAAATTTATTTAGATTTTTTTACATATACAAATTTCACCTTTCTGTATCATTTCAATGCAATGACAGTGACATTTATTTTCTTAAAGATAGCAGTTTTGTAAATATTCTTAGTGAAATATTTTTATGTGGTGTATATTACTAAATTTAGAATTGTATATGAAGTCTTAAATTTAGATATTTCAATGTTAACTTCGTCCTGATATTAAATTTATTGAAAAGTGTTCGTGGACATAAGCAGATTCTTATTCACCAATCAATTTAATGCAGTTAATGATGTTCATAAGCATACTTTAGTGCCTTTGAGCATACATTTATTTAAAATAGCTTAAGTAATGTTTTTCTTTAATGTCCCAAAAACTTTCAGTTGTAAAGATATTAACACCTTATATTTCTTTATACTCACAGAAATGTTGAAACTACTTGGGAAAATACAATTTTTAAATCAATGTAACTTTTAAACATATATATATATGTTATTCTTCATTTTAAATATTTATGACAATGGTACAGGACATTAAAGATTATAAATAATAATAATAATAATAATAATAATAATAATAAACAAACTTGTGTAATATTTATCTTCTTAAAGAAATGCCATTCATGATCAAGCTGTAATTGATGCTTTAGAAGCGTAAGAATGAATGGTCTTTATAGTCATACCAAATATAAGAAGTACCTAGTGCATAACTTGAAGAGTAAAAATATTTAGACTGAGTCATTCATGTTATAGATAGTATGTTTCAAATTTGTAATCAAATACATTCTTCCTCTTTCTTGTATTTATCCTTAAAACCATCAATAATACAGATTCAACTTTCATTAAGAATACAATACAAGTACAAAACAAAATCAAACCTCCATGTAATAAGCATAATGCCTTCTTATATTGAAGAAGCATATTGCATTCTGGCATAAAGACTTCTGAACTACTTAAAGGAAAATAAAAGTTTCAAACTATCCCTAAAGGCTGATCTAATTAACCACTGCTTCAACTCCATTCAAGCTTTCCGTACAAATAATGGTAAATAACTATTTCATAACTGCACTATGTTCCAGTAGTGTGAGAATGTAAATGTATTTCATCAATGTACTTACCTTGATATAGTTGTTTATACCTAATTGTATTAAGTTTTTTTACTTTGGATATCTTGTATATAATTCATTGTATTGTATTAAGCTGTGTCCTGCATTGATTGTACTACTATGTACTAAAGCAATCAACAAATTACTATTATAAAAATTTGAGTTCTCAAGTTCAATAAGTACGGTTCTAAATAGTATGTCTGTCATTGATTTATAACATAATAAACATGTAAAGATACCGTGCACATTTTACGTGAGATTGAACTATATTATTTTTATTATAATATCAAAAAGAACAACAAAAATTAGCAAAAACTTGTTCTAATCAATAAATGGGCTTTTCTCCAGTTTATAAAATTTAACACATTGATTTTAAAACAATAGTATATGAAATAACATTTTTTGTTTGTGCCTAATTATGCACAAATGGTAGATAAAGCTTATTAAGTGAACTCCAGGCATTGGTTTATTACTGGCATGCTGTTTGAATACATAAGGCTGAAGGCTGCATAATTTGAAAAATGCATAATTAATAAAAAAAAATTAAATAAAACACATTCTAGTAGGAAACTGTGAAATGTTCCAGATTCTCTATGGTTAAAATGTTAAGAGGCAAATTTCATGCCTATAAATCTTACAGATGAACATTTTGAGGGCATCCTGAGTTTCCACAAATAACATATCATCTACAAGGAGAGGAACAAGAGCCAGTGTTTAAATTCAAAAAGTGCACCTTCCCATTATCATTATTATTATTATTATTATTATTATTATTATTATTATTATTATTATTATTTAAGGATGCTTTTTAACATCTCTGGTCATTAGCATTCCGTTCTATTTCAAGGCACGAAACAGTCAATAAATTTTGCTCAGAGGCTTCTTCTTTCAGGCTTGAGGTTCTTTTACATGCCATAAATCTCAACGGCTTTACTTTCATTCTGAAGAAAGCCATCTTATGATTTTTATGCCCAAAAATATTCATCGACTCTGGTAGCAGTTACCCATTTTCTACACATTCCCCAATAATGCAATTTCATTTAAAAATTAGATCCCAGATTGTGATATATGGCCACTTTATTATAAAGAAGATAAAATGGTATAAAATGTAACAAATGAGTCTCAATTTTAAGATGGAATTGTGTTTTATTTTATGCTTCATTGTTTTATTTTATAAATTGCATTGGTTACCCAGCATATGTTATATGTTTCTATATTTTATGTTTTGTACAATTTATCTAACTTCCCTGTGTTGTGTCTTGCAGCTTTGCATTATATTCATCTGGAAAAGTAACATATGTGTTTTCCTCTTTTGTTCCACATACATATGTTCTCCATTGTTAAGCCTAAAGTCTTCCTAAATTGTGTGTTCTCTACTCTTCAAACATTTATTTTCATTTGTCTTAAAAATTTATGCAGCATTGACTATGCTAAACTTTGCTGTTTCTCTATGTGTATACTTATCTCAGCTATTTGCTATTTATACTTTTAAGAAAATTGCAGGATTATGTGAATGATAGCTACAAGTGTAGATTCTTATTGCAGGAAATAGAAGAACAGTATGTACTACTAAATTGAAAATCATTTGATTTCATGGAAAGTGCTCAGTAGCTTCATTTGTTTTATTTATACACACAATGGTATTGTGAGAAATGGTTGCATTTTGCCAATATCTATTTTACAGATATAGAGTGGTAAAGCAGTAAGTTTTGTGGCAACAGCACCTTTGCAACCGTAAGCTGGAATTTTAATTGTGACAGTTCCATTTACTTAAGAACACATTTGTGTGTTTGCAGGCATATGTTCTAGCAGCAACGTAAAATTGGAAGCATTACAGTGGTAAAGAGTTCTTTTTGTATAGGATAGGATAGAACGTCAAAATGATCACTTTTAAATTGATTTATATATAGCTCAGTCCAGTCCTTTTTATGTAACATGTACATCATTCACTCTTGAGTCAGTCCTGCTGGTGTAGTGGTAACCATACTTGCCTCCTAAATCCAAGATCGCTGGATGGATTTTTTTCGGGTGTAAAAACGAAGTATGGCTTCCTTCGGAAGGGAAATAAAGCCGTGGGTCCCATTTCTGCAAAATGAAGTGAATACTACATATTTGTCTCTCTGTACTTGTGTGACTAATGTATAATTAATTATTCAAGTAAATTTCTTTTTGATTTAAACATAAGAATAAGAATGAAATTGTGTGCTCCTCCTCTTAAGCTTTGCTAAAGCATTAAGCTATATAAACCATATTTCTATTTTTAATTATTTTATCAAAGTATTTAGGTGCTCTTATACAAGTTTGCTATTGATAGTTGCATCAGGAAAATGAGACTTTTTGTCTCTGAGTTTATGGCTCATTTATGTTAGTCCAAAATTAACTGCTAATGCCCAAGGTGCACATTTTAATTCTATTTGGGCCACTCTAGGTTGTCAAAATGTAATAAATTCTTTTTTTTCTTTGGTACAAAGAATGAACTGGTCTTCAGCTCATTTAGTACAAAAGGATTTTTTTCATAAACGCTAAAGTTCTAAAGGAAAATTATGCAGGACACTGGTTCAGATAAAATACTCTTGTATCTATGAAAGTGTACTGAGGTAAAACAACAAAATACACTTTTGAAAGACAGCTGCATCCAGAAATTATGTTTGAATAGTGATGAATCATTATTGTTGAAAAATTGTTACTATATATAATTCAGTGGCCATTACACATGCTTTACCTTTTTCTTGTGCTTTTTTCACTCTTCAATGTATTCATTGACTTTTGTTCTTCCTGCCTTTGCAAAAGCGTCTGTATCCCAACTGTTTTTACAACTTTATAAATTCATTGCTAGAATATGGGATTAAACTGTTATATTATATTAAAACTATTTTTTTAGGAAAAAATAAGTATTTATATTGCTGCAGCTTTGTATAAAATTATTGCCTCCCAACAATCTTAAGAGATATTGAACTATAACATTCTTCATGCTCTACACTTTTCATTTTATTTATCAATAATAGTATTTAAGATTGCTCCATTAAAGTTTAAGTTAAAGAATTTTGAACTTACCAGGCATTAAAATCTTAACAAAACTATTCTTAATATAGTAGTTGTAATGTTTTATAAAATGGATACTATTAAGAGTAAAGAGTGTGTTTAAAATTCACTTATGGATTAAATTAATAAAACTATATATCATGTGTGCCTGTAATGAAATATTGTTCAGTTTTCAGAGAAAATTTTTTGAGCAAAATCATTGAGCTTTTCATTACATAGGTTGTATACATTCATTTTCTGTAAGTTATCTCTATTGTTAAAATTCATTTTGTTGTCTTCACTAAGTCACTATGATACGACATTTTTATTAATAATGTTTAGAATAACGGTGGAAGCAGATGTGAGGTAGAAGTTATTGATGACCAGTAATTGAAATGTGCCTTCTGTTTTCCTTTGTTTTGAATGGGGAATCAAAACAATTTGCTTCCTTTATATGATGATTCATAAAGCTCGCTTCGCATATGAGAGGGCCATCGCAATAAGAAGATTATAAAATCTGTATATATAATTTTTTGTTGCAGGTGGATCAAGAAGAGCCTGCAGTGGCGGACTTGTTGTCATGGCAACGGCACAACCATCATTCAACATGGCCGCCACAGCATCCACAACAGCGACTGCGGCAACAACAGCTACAGCTTCTGATCTTGTAGGGGGAGGGAGTGGAGGAGGAAGTGGTGGAGGAGGCAGTGAAGGTGGAGGCAGTGGTGGGGGTGGTGGAAGCCAGCAACAGGGGGTCAGTCCAGCAGCGACTGTTAATGTTGTAAGCAGCCCTACACAGCAACAAACAAACCAGCAAGCCATTGTGTCAGCCAATTCTGTTTCCATCACTGCTGTTCCACATACCACACTTCAACAGGTGAATTGCATGGCATTTTGTGGCAATTGTTACGAACCCATAATTATTGATATCTGATTTTCCCTTATCAGAGAATTATACCAGAAATGTGCAGATTTAGAGCTGTTTGCTTGCACGTATATTTAAATGTTGCATAAGGAAAAATTAAAAAAAAAATTCCGGGTTTGTGTTCCAGCTTTCAGAATCTGTAAGGTATTAATTGTGAGTTATATTATTGAATTAAGTTATGCTATGTGTGTGATAGTACTATTTGTTTAGCAAAAGAATGTCTTTTCAGGCTGATCTAAGCTATCAGTTCACCCAAGTTCCCTATCTGCATTTTCTTATTTAAGCAACGTAATGTCATTGAGATGGAATTCTGCACATTTGCTCCTGACGAAGTAGTACTTACAAAAAGCATGACATTGCTAATTATCCTTCATAAGGTCTCTTGTAAAGCATTTTGAATGCAGACTGCTCCTTTATAAGTCAGGTAAAAAAAAATATGAAAGAAATGTTAGCTATTTTATCAGATTAATGCACTACCCTTGCTCATACAAAGTTAATATGGAAGCACCCTTTGAAATTGTTTTCCTAATGTATAATTATATTTTTAATTTGAAAATAGCATCAGAGTTATTGAGTTTAGTATGTGAAGAAGATACATTGTGAAATATGCTCAGATCTTATAACTGAAATTTTTGAGAAAGTGCTTTTTTAAAATAAGAACATTTTCAGTACTCAAAAATTTTGTTAGAATTAAAGGGAAATCTAAACAAAAAAAAATCTTAAAATTGTGTTTTTAGAAAGTATTAAAGTTGACTCTTCTATATTACTATGAAAGGTTCAAAAATATTGTTTGATAAGGTAGAAATTGTAGTTTTTAATCCTATCTCAAGAATATAAGGAGTTATACCATTTAATAGGTAGAAAATATATTTTCAAAGATTCTAACATTTGTCACATAATCTGTCTGTTTCTCATTTTTTTATAAATAGAATAAGCTGCATACATAAAATGCAGTAAGAAGAAAGTTATGAAAGGAGTAAACATTCTATAAGCACATATTGTCATAAGCAAGATGTGAATGTCTGTTTTTATATAGATATATAAAAAAATTGAAGTTCTTTATCCAACAGATGCATTTGTTAGTGATTGAACTTTTAAAAATGATCACAAGAAATGGCAGCATTTGTTTTGTCGTATAAAGGAGGAATTAGGAACTTCTATATTTTTCCTTTGTTTTCTTAAAAGTAACAGAATTACTAATTATGAAAATTTATAAGAGAGATCTGGAGCATTAATCATAGAGAACAAAACATTAAGAAAAGATATCTAATTTCTTTGTGAAGTTATTCTTCTTGTACTTCTCATATTGTTGCAATTATATGGATGTAACTAATGCTTGAAAGTGTAAATTTAGGGGTTAATAATATGGTGCTGAAATATAACAATTATGTTAGACTCCCCATTCTCCCAAATTCACAGAATAGCTGTTTTTGCAAAGTATTTACCTGCAAGCCAAGTAAAAGTTAAGACATGAAATGTCAGAAATTTCTTAGTTTTAATTTGGTTAAATACTTGAGAATAACAATTGGATTGCAACAAAATTTTCATATATATTTATTTAGTCTATTAGCATCAAAGGTATAATTTATAAAACTCCACAAAATTAACTTTGGTGCAGAAAAAAGTAATGAAAATAAAAAAAAAATAAAGAACAATCGTGTGTTCTATAAAAGAATTAATGAATTTGATGAATAGAAGAGAATTTTGAACATTTTCACTGTTAAATTATCCCAAGAAACAAATTTGTACACAAGATTCTTAAAACTTTATTATACAAAAAAATGAGAAAATAATATACATATAAAAATGCATCCTTAAAATATAATTAGTATTATAGCATCATTTTATTATAAAAAATTAGGCCTAGGCCTGTTTTGGTCATAAAGACCAGGTAAACTGCACTAGACGTTGATCAGCATTAAGCGATGAGACAGCTTTGCACAAAGAGAACAATCCATTAAAATCCACCCATACCTTAGGCAGAACTCAAACATATGACTCATGTTAACAACAGTTTGCTGGATTAAATACACGGCTGCCAGTTTGGTATCAAAATAATATAATATAAAAATGCTTGCATATTGGCTACATCTGTATTTATGCAGTTGGTAAATACTAACCACATTTCAAATAAATTTCTAATAATGTTTTTTTTTTTTTTTAATTTTATCTCTGAGATTCAGGATATATTATGAAGCGTTATATTGAGATGAAGAAAAGAAAAGTAAAGAAAGGAAAAAATAGAAAGAAATTTAAGTTTTGGGAATAAAATAGGTTGTAAAATTTTAAAAAACCAAAATAGGAATGTTTGTGTGCTAAGTTTTTTCACTTAATTATCACCATAAAGAATAGGATATAACAATTACAATTTTAATCATAGAAATTGCCTGAGATAAGATTAGCAATGTAATTTATGTAATAAGGAAATTACATTAAATTTAAGAAGTTAAAAGAGGGAAACAATACAAGAACAATATGTTAACAATTTTGTTTTTGCTGTCTGTGTCCATAAAGTAGCATGGAATAATAGAAGCACATGGTCTAATAATTCTGTTGCTTATCATGCCTTCAGTGGTATGACTTTTAACCATTTGGGTGGTGGAAGAGGATAAATTCCAGCTGTCTGAATATTCAGTTTCTTTTAATGTTATTTTATAAACTGTATTGAAAATGAGAGGTTGGAAGAATATAAATGTGAATAAACACTAGACAGCTTTTTATTGCAATTGAACACTAAAATCGATTTATGTCTCTCTTGCTTCAGAAAGAACTTTTTTTGTTGTTTTTATGGGCACATTTTAATTAATAAGCACTTACAGAGATATCACTTTGATCTATGTTCTTAATATTAGCTAACCGTTTAGCAGGTGAATATTATAGAAGCTTTGTGTGGAGTGCAGCAAAGAATAGAACTGCCATAGCTAGAGTAAAAATTCCAACAAATCATCCCGCCAAAAACAAAAGGATTTTAAAATAATGTTCCTCTCCAATCTCAAAATAATTTCAATTTTGAACTGTTTCTGATTATCATACAAAAATTTTAAGAGCTTCAACTGGGGCTGGAGTTGCAATTCTTGTGTGTAAATTGAAAAATGATAGTAAAAACTGATTCACTTTCATTTGCTCTTACAGCTTTAAATCACTGAGCACCACAGTTTAAGAATTTAGGTATGCATGATAACATCTGAAAGAAAAGGTTCAATATTAAGCTTAATTATTTGCCCAAAATATTTAAATATCTGTGAATAAGACAAAACAGCAAAGACTTAGACAAGATGTGAACCATGTAAATTTAGTAATGGTTGAAGGGTATAGGGAAAGGAGGGTCTCATTGTGTACTAACTTTTCAGGAGAAGCATTTTAAACATTTATTTTAATCTTACTCATTTTATAAACCTTATCAGCTTAATAGTAAATTATTACCGCTTATAGCTAATAATAAAAATAAGCATTATTGCTATGTAGTTTTGTGGGAACAAAGGGGCTCGTATTAAACTATTTTTCTTATTCTATGAATTTCACTTGAAGTTAAAGACATTTAAGTATTAATTTTATTTTGAATATTACTATTATCACATATTTTATTACATTAAACTAAATATGTAGATCAAAAACTTTACGAAATAATTAAAACCTTATATTCGATTTGGTCTATTTATGGATGCACTTTAGCATCTCAGGTCATCAGCGTCCCATTCTATTCATGGTGTGAAACGGCCGACAAATTTTGCTCAGAGGCCTCTTTTTTCGGGTTTGAGGTTCTTTTTCGTGCCGTAAATATGCGAAACGGCTGTACTTCCCTTCCGAAGGAAGCCATACTTAGGATTTTTACGCCCCCGAAAAATTCATCGATCCTGGCCGGGTTTGAACCCGCAATCTTGGGTTTAGGAGGCAAGTATGGTTACCACTACACCACCTGGACCGACTCCTTATATTCATAATGTATGGTTGTAGTATATAACTCATGTTACTTTGGATTATTTGAAGAAAGAACACTTATTTTTATTTGTGTGGAAGGTTTGAGAAGATTCCCCATTTTACAGGCCGAACAGAACACATGCCACAAAGGATAAATGTTCTGATCAGTAGATTGTAGGTATGGAATATTCAAATCCTGTTACCCTCGAATCCCATGATTTGAAAATTTGGATGTCGCCATTCGAAACTTTCGAATCCATGTTTAAAATTTGGAACGATAGCTTTTAACTGCCTAATGTTCGATAGAAGCATTGCTTCTGTTGTAAATTCGGTGATACCCCCGAATCACCAGTATCATCTTGTGGCAGTACTGCTACTATACTACCGGCATCTTCGGCATTTTATAGTAATGACTTAATGAGATTGCCGTGCGGTGCGCTCTCTCTAAAATTCTAGAAACTAACTCTCAATAGTTCTGGAGGTATCTACTAACTCTGCGTATGTCACGATTTGTTCCTACACAGTTTTCTATTGCTGACTACAGCATTTACTTATACTTAACTGATTTATCCTGTTTTTTCACACACCCATCCCATTCCCTACAACCTGCAACTAATGCCAACCCACGAAATGACATCATCACAAGCACCTTCTAATATCTGAAGCTATATCGAGATTTCGAATAATTAAAATCATGCGAATTACAATTTGTGTTCTGGGAAAACTCCAGAGGAAAAGGTTGGAAACATTTGAAAGCTAAACATGTGCGTAAATTTCAATAACCGTAAAATAGAAGTTCACCATTCCCATTACTGACTCCTAGCTTCGCCCTTCAATAAATCGGTGATTCGAGAATCTTATTTTTTAACTATATGAGGGTTGTACAATAAGTCTGTGAAAGATGGTAACTACCTTGACTACATGGTGACTGTTGAGGGGTGGTAAATATGGTTTATGAAGCTTAGTCTGTGTCCGAAATTTGTAAACAAGCGTTCAAAAGGGACAAACATAATACAAATTACTTTTTAAAAAGGGCACACCCGCAGAAACATTGCGGTGAATGTATACATCCTTTAAGAGTGGCACATGAGTTAGGATATGGCCAAACGAACACAAGCGATGCATGTCCAATATATTGCTGAGCGATAGGAGATACTATGGTTACTATTGAGAAACACCATTTATAACATTTTTGCATGTAACATAGTCGCGACTTTTCAACTAATTCCCTTGACAGTGTTTTACAGTACTAGCAGAACCAGCGCATGCTTCCGCCATGGCTTCTTTACGTTTGTAAAGAAGTTACAGCGAACACATAATAGATCAGTGCTGTTAACATTAGTATGTACCCGGGTAATCGGACCGATGCCTATATCGGGCGTAAAAATCCTCTAAGTATGGCTTTAAAGTCATGGAATACTTGTAGGTTTACAGCATGTAAAGGAACCTCAAGCCTGAAAGAAGAGGCCTCTGAGCAAAATTTATCGGCCGTTTCACGTCCTGAGTTGAACGGTCGCAGATGACCGGAAATCTTAAAGAGCGACCGTAAATAAACCAAATAACTGATGCTTATGAAGGTAAGGGCGCGATGTGACGGTATCACCACCACTACTGCTAATAATGATGATTATGTTGGTCCTGGTGGTGTAGTGGTTACCATACTTGCCTTCGAACCCGGCCAGGACCGATGGATTTTTTCGGGCGTAAAAAGCCTAAGTATGGCTTCCCTCGGAAGGGAAGTAAAGCCGTGGGTCCCGTGTCGTACATTTACGGCACGATAAAGAACCTCAAGCCTGAAAGAGAGGCCTCTGAGCAAAATTTGTCGGCCGAGTTGAATGGGACGCTGATGGCCGAAGCTGTTAAAGAGCGTCCATAAATAAATCAACAAAAAAAAAATGATGATTATATAATGAAAGAAAATTGAAAACGGTTAATCTTTTTTAAAAGTAATTATACCGTGCGATCAGTTTTGTTTCCCCCAGAGTTAGCCGGTTAGCCCACCAGCCTTTGTGATAAGCATCCAATACACAAACCAATTTAATAGGCGCATTACTTAACAAATTATTATAAGAGGTGTTGAAACTGCCTACCTTCACTCTCTAAACATTTTATTTCCTGACGAATATTATCTTTGAGTTCTTGTATGGTGAGCGAGTTCGCCTTGTTCATGGCATTTTTCAATATACCCCAGAGATGATAATCGGGAGTCCAAGGGAGTCACAAATCTCTACTAATAACTCTGTCTTGTGGAAACATATTGTGAATTGTTCTATGAAATTATTCGCAGTGTGAGCAATAGTAGAGTCCTGTTGAAAAAAAAAAGATGCATGAACTCGCTCCTTATGGGTGAATTATCGGAAAGACAAAGGTTAGTATGGTATGTACATAAGTAACAGAATCAACTGTATGCTCAAAAAAAAAAAGTTTGTTCTATGATTCTTTTACTACTGAGTTAACACATATGAATCGTACATAATACTCTTTATGTATACTGTGGAATTAAGAAACGAACAACAACACATACCCGGGAACAGCTGCGCTACGACTGCGACAGTCAGCAAGATCAACAAGTAAGCAACCAAGCTTACTACCTCCTCCACGGCGCGGCAATCGAGTGGGAACTCGCTCGAAGGAAAAACATCACTCGCACGATATATACTTACATGTACGGCTTACAGTTTGCCTAATTGGTGTAACATTTCACACTTCATGTTCGTTGCAAATTGAGGAAAAGCTGGCGTGTAGCTGGAACAAGCTGCTCTTAATGCGTCATGCAGTATGTGTGAGTCTAAAGGCAGAATCTGTATTTATTTTTGATTATGCTCATGGATGAAAATGAGGTCTCGCAAAGATATGTCGAATCAAAAAAGAACAAAAAGTCCATTTCTATTCCTCCAAGACCACACTTCCCAAAGATCTCACACATCCAGCTTCCAAGCTCGCGAATGTCAACAGAAGCGAAACTATTAATGATAAAACATGATCACTGGTTCAAGTGTTGATTTCCACAAGTTTGCAAATTTGTAAAGTGCGAAAGAGAATTCCTCTTAAATGTGCAATCCAGAACTGAATTTTCCCCTGGAAAGCATGTACTACATTTATCATACGTAATATATTTTCATCTTTCTGTAATTCGAGAATAAACTCATTTAATTTTGAAGTGACATCTGCTAATCTAAATCTAGAAGCCATTCGCTCTTAGCACAGAAACCCCGTTATTCCCACCAGTTTTTCCCCCCTTTTAGCTAACAAAAAACCCATTTTGTGAGACGCCACTGTCACGTTACTAGTTTGTTGAATAGTTTGTAAACACTCTTTGTTGTAATGTTATAAATATGAACTATCTCATTTGTTGAAGCGGTTTAGTCGGCCTTAACAATTAGAGCATAATTATGAGACTGTTTGTTAGTGGCCCCACGTTTGGCACCAAATTATGAAGCTGTTTAGTAGGCTCCGGCTAAGTGGCCCAGGTTGGGAACAAATCTTGAAACGATCTGTTGTCAACGCCAATTGGCCTCATGTTGTGATTGAAGTGGTTTTGTAGATTGATTATTGGTCGCTTCGGTGTTGTTGCCCACGCTTCAATTACATTTTCTCAGGGTGTATTCTGCTATTTTGTTGACTCATATGTCGGTCCTGGTGGTGTAGTGGTAGCCATACTTGCCTGCTAAACCCAAGATCGCGGGTTCTATTCCGGCCAGGACCGATTTTTTTGTTTTTTTGTTTTTTGTTTGTTTGTTTGTTTGTTTGTTTGTTTGTTTTTTGCCATAAAAATTCTAAGTTGGCTTCCTTCGGAAGGGAAGTAAGGCTGTGGTTCCCGTGTCGTACTTTACGGCACGATAAAGAACCTCAAGCCTGAAAGAAGTGGCCTCTTGAGCAAAATTTGTCGGCCGTTTCACGACCTAAATTGAATGGGACGCTGATGACCTGAGATGTTAAAGATGGTCCGTAAATAAACAAACAAAAAAAAACAGGGCCTAGTACTTAAGAGGATTGTAAATAAGCACGCGATGCGACATAATATATATAATATAATATAATTTTTATTATGTCCAAAAATTTTCGCCACCTCTGGTGTTTTAAGTACCATAGATTTAGCTACGCCGATACAAACTTATTTTCCGCGTGTGAAACTTAGAGATGAGTGCCGTGGCGTGTGAAATTGAAAACCGCTTAACAGATGTAACGGAACTGCGTAACTGATTCTGTGAACCGCGTGCCCCAGCAACGTCAAACTTATAATGAGAATTGCGAGCTGCGTGTTTCTTATACAAACTGCCTGTCGTGACTGTAGAACTTGCGTCTGCTTCTGAGGAATGAGTGAATTGCCGAACTACGTGCGTCTTGCTGCGTATAAAACTTAAGACAGCCTGTCCCAGCCATTTAACCGCCTCCTTATATATTAAATCCAAATCAAGTAATTGTTTACCTTAACAATGCCGCTGGGCCACATAGGCACTCGCAATCTTCGCACCTATCATTAAAATTTCAAATATACATTTTCCATTGGCTGGTTTAAATTCACCTGCCCCATGTGTCATTCGCTAGTAAGTTTAAACATTTTGTTGGCATTGGCTAGTTTAAAGCTAACTGTATAATGCCTGTCGGGCTCAGAGACCTTAATGATTTTAAAAGTCCTTCAGGTTTATTAACCTTGCTACAGCAAGCCTTTTAAGGGGCTCACAACAGAATTCGCAACCTGACAACTCACAAGTTACATTGAATGTTTGAAGACTGCGAACTTTCAAATAAAACTACTGCACTTCTGCATAAACCTAAATCATTATAATCTGTAGAATTGCTTTCTTGGATTAAAGCAGCTTTGCCTTGAATTGCAACCAAGTTGAGGTTTGAGAAAAGCGCAAATTATGGCAGCCTCTTGGCGAATTTGTTAGTTTTGTGACTCCACAGCTGTTTGAATAAAAATACCGTTTAGGGCAAATAACCTGATCTTTAGTGCTATATCAGTGAAGTTAGAAAAAATTACAATCGTTAGCAAGGACAGTATAATAGATACAATAGGATTGTACAAAACCATGTTTCATGAGAATGTTGGAACCATTCTTTTTAACTGTTACTCAGGTGTTCGAAAATTCTTAAAATTTGAATTAATATTAAAAATCGGCATTTTAAATTTGTGCTTTGGGACAATGCCAGAAAAATACATTACGAGTGACGCGTTGAACAAGGATGCTCTAAGCACCAGAACCAAATTCAGATTCAAAAGGTTAATTTTGCATCAGATGTAGATAGTGAACGAACATTTTGGAAATAACAATTGTTGAGTCTTTTTCCCCTATCGATTTTGTTTCTTCATTATAAGGGGCGTTGGGAAATTATTTATATTACGACACTGCGCTATCTATGAGCACGTCTATTCGAAGGGAATTGGCTGATATTAGTACGTCATGCAGACGATAGATGGCGGTTGTAAGTAGTGTGTGTGTTCGTTTGTTGTCAAATGAGTAACACTTATACAAAATAGAAGAAAACTACAGTTTTCGTTACCCGCAAGGTTGAAAGCACTTAATTGCTGCTGGTGCTAAGTGCCCTTGTGCTGCTAAACGCCCGAGCGGCTAGACAGAAGCGAGCGAAGGCGGGGATAGCCTAAGGTACCTCAGCAGAGAAAGCCGAAGGCACGGCTATTTATTAACTGGATACTAACGATTCAGAATCAACGGTGCAATAGCGCAGGCGGTTAGAGTGTCTCGCTACATTTTTAAAAATAGGATAGTGAGTACTATCATCTTCTTTTTTCTGCCGGAATTAAAGCAGATTTGCCACAATTATAATGATTTACTTGCTAAATTAGTTGCGAATTGGAATAAGAGAAATTTTCCGCAATTACAATAATTACTCGCTAAACCACTGGGTCCACCGGTTTCGAGATTTTCCCGAGGTTAGCCGACAGATTAGGTTAGTGTGTGTATATATGCATTAGTTGCAAATCGGAATAAGAACACATTTCCCAATGTTACAATATTTCATCCGCCTAATAATGGCATTACAGAGATTTACCCGTCCCTATCCATTTATATTTACAAAGTAAAAAGTGCGTGTGGATAAGTTCCGCTCGCTTCTGGCTAACCGCTTGGGCATTTAGCAGGACAATGGCACTTTGCAGCAGCAGTAAGTGCTTTTAGCCCTGCGTGAAACGTCAAATAAGACTACATATAATGAACATGGATGGACTGCATGGCTTTTATGGAAGGAAGGCATGCAGTTTTGCAAGAAGTTCCTGCAAGAAGACCTTTACAACTATGTCAGTGGGTTTGCCAGAGGATGGAATCTGCACACAAGAGTGCTAGTATTTGTCGTTTGTCAGCATCGCGGAAGTATGTCGTCGGCTAATGCAAATGCGTAATAAAGACTCCGGTTTTTATACATATTAATGAGAAGTTGATGACACTTCTACACGCCAGAGAAAACGTTCAGTTCATGCAATGGAAACATTCAGGGAATCTCCGTAAGCGAATGATTACCGTCTTTTTCGACACCACTCATACAGCTAATGGGTCTGTTTCCTCAAGGAACGACTGCCAACAACGAAGCTTACTGCGAGACTTTACACGGCTTAGACGCAGAATTCAGCAACTGCGAATGGGGAAGTGGTAGACAGGAGTGTTCCTCCATGACAGTACTCGGCCCAACACTAGAAACACTACAACCGCAAAGATGGCATGGTTGGAGTACTTTGTTGTGCCGCACCCATGTTTACCTAGCCTCGCTTCGCCTGATTATGCCACCTTATTCGGCAGAATGCAAAGTAAAAAATTCGGAACGAGGAAATTTAGGCAACTGTCCACAAGAGTGGCGTAGTAATCCCTAACAACAATTTTGTTCCCCAGTTCCATATACTTAGAGAACCACCACGGCAGGCCGAGGTTGTTAAGGCAGCGGAAAGTATGGGTTTCGATTCCCACAAAACAGTCCTCTCTGAATGAACTTTTTTCTAGGTTTTCTTCACTCCACATAAATAGCAAATGCCGGGGACATACCCTAAACTTAGTCCTGGAACGTTTCCTTCTTTGAAAAAAAATCTTTCCCAATTTGTAAATTCATCTCATATACCGTATCACCAGTGCTCACCGCCTGTACAGAATTATAAGTGATACTAAAAAAAAATAGTATAGAATCAACATTTTATACTTGTCGATAAATGCCTTTCAAATACCTGAATATTTTAGGTTTCTGAACTCTTGTTTATTACAGAAAAAAATTTAGGTTATTATCATGTGATTCAATAAAGGGGAGATGAAAAGCACGATACTCTGAATAGGAACTATGCAGGGCAGGCCGCTTGATGCATGTATATTGCCTGGCAAATAATCAAAAGTCTCTTTATATTATTTGCACTACTGGGAGCTCGGAACGCCTACGTTGGTAATTTAATTATTATTGCAAAATCCAATACCCATCACATTCACTGCACAATACATGTACACTTCGTTTTGTAGAGTCCGCTATCATGGTTTTGCTACCAGTAATAACAGATAACGAAACAAATGACGAACTAGCGCGCAAACCATTTGTAGTGATGCCACGTTTCTCATAATATGCTTTAGGTATACTCCATCCGTAGAATCCTCGAAGTTTATTATTATTATTATTATTATTATTATTATTATTATTAATATTAATATTATTATCAATATTAATATTATTAATATTAATATTATTATTATTAATATTATTATTATTATTATTATTTAACACCGTTTTGCCGTTTTTACTATTTAGGCACCACAGGCGGCAGAGACTGATGATACATGAGATGAAACGGTAAATTGGGAAAGGATATTTTTAAAGGCAGGAAGCGTTCCAGGCCTAAGTTTAGGGTACCTCCCCGACATTTGCCATTTATGAGGACTGAGGAAAACCTGGAAAGAACCTCAATCAGGGAGGACGGTCCTGGTTGGATTAGAACCCGTCCTCAAAGTAAATTATTACTTCTCATTTCCATCTTTGTCCCACCTCTTTGTTCTTATTAATTCTTGAATTTATAGACACAACCATCCTTGCAAACCGTTGTTTCAAGTAATACGAGTAGATCTAATGCTATTTAATAATAATGGGGATAAATTTACACAATCACAATGTGTAAAGTAAATATCTTAGTTACTGCTAAATTTTATCACAGTCTCAGAGACACATTTCTCTTTTTCCATGCGGTATCGCTTACAAAGTTGTTTTACAGTGAGCGCAAAGTCTTGATTCCGCCTGTGGAAATGACTAGTGCTGCAGAGCTTATGGTAAAAGCCATACCGAATTTCCTTTTCGGTTATTGCATCGGAAGCGTAGAAGTCTTCCCATATTTCGGCCTGCTTCCTGTATTGGTTGATTGGTTTGTTATTTTAATTCATCTCAAGGAAAAAAAGAATCCTTAAGCGCTTGCAGATGAGTATTAACAATAAAAAAAAGTCTGTGACGCAGGAGCTGCGTGAACTAGCCGAATTCCTCACCTAGTACAGTAACTTTAAAAAAGAATATAACATCCATATTATGACCTTGTTAATTAATTAAATGAAATAAGTTATGGCATAACTGTGTGGTATTAATGGAACAAAATTAGAATTCTTGCAATCTATAAGTATCACAAAAGAGAAACCACAAAAAATGATGGTATACTATTAATTAAAGTAAGTATATGACAACAGATACACAAAGCTATACTGTGTAGGTATTTTTAAACATTTTTAAATGTAGCCATATTTGTGAACTGAACCCTTCATATCATCTTTACATTCACTAAAATAAAGAAAAATAACAGAAAGTTTCGAGATACATTGTGTACTGAAGAAGGTGTTTATATGTTTCAATAAAACAAAAACAAACTACCGTTAATAAACAATTTCAAATATACGCCTATCTTAATGCTCCAATTTCGCTAATTTTAGAAATGATTTATTTATTTTTTTTTTTATTTAAATGGTATATGCCGATATTTTTGTGAAGAAACAAATGTTGGTATCGCTAGAGTAATTGTTAAATTCTGGGTTACAGGTAAACCCCCACTCCTAATCTGATTTCTCTGTTTTTCACTGTCGTTACCACCACCATCACTGCTTTGGCTGCTTGATGTTCAATCATCAGTTTTTTATATAATAATCTGATGAGTAACAAATGTTCCATTTCTCCTCTTTCTTTCTCTTCTCTCTCTCTCTCTCTCTCTCTCTCTCTCTCTCTCTCTCTCTCTCTCTCTTCCTTCCTTCCTTTTTTTTTTTTTTTTTTTTTTCCCTATCGGTTTCCATTGGAGTGTTATTTCTTCTTGTGTTTTAGTTTTTAATGTACATCGACCATGCAGCCTGATGGTCTTTTTTGGCACTGAAATATTAAAAAATTCTTATCCTCTTCATTTTTCTTCTGCCCAAAAGCATCTGAATGAGATCGTCCATAATTTCTACAAAAAGATCTCTCTCTTTTCTTTTTCCTTGCCAACAATTCTAGTCAAAATTTTCATCATAAGAGTTTGAATAACTTATCTACGCAGTGGTCAGTTCTTGTTAGTTCTTCTAGTGGTAATTCGTTCTTTTTGCCAAATAATGGAAACTTCTTGAATAACTAATGCTGCATTTTCCATTGTAAAATTTACAACTCTTACATTGTAGGAAAAATGCTTAAAACTTGCCTGTTCGAGGTTACTTTGACTCCGATGATAAAAGAACTTAAATTGCGTGACAAATTACTCGCGGTAGTTGATGCTATTTTACAAGTCCAGGAAAAACGCATCATGAACGTCACTTTACACCAGCACGGAAAGTATAATAAACAGCAGTTCTGAAACAATAACTGTAAAATCATTCATCAAAGACATCTTTTGCTACAAATTTAGGCAATGATGCACATAAAATAATATGTTTATCTAATAATATTAAAAATTACTTTCTGTGCTAAAATTTCAAACCTTCATTATAGATGAGGGTCGCCTCGCAGTTTTCTGATTAAACTGAACATTTGCAGAGGGTTTTTTTTTTTGTGTTAATTGGAACAAGCTAACAGGGTGGGAGCAGCACAGTTTTAACTTTCGTAAAATTATCTATAGCTAAGAGGCACGCCTCTGAATATCTAAATTGACATAAGTTTTATTTAATTTATTTTAAATTGGTGGTTGTTCAGACTAACAAGTTTTAAAACGAAGGCTTTGTACATGGCTGCAGTATATATAATGAGGTTATTTGAGTTATGGGCCGCCTGAGCGTGTCTGCTTACTGCAGAAGTGTAAAAAGAGGGGATAAGAATAGCCAGGCATGACGTTAGTATTTTGTTAGTGTTTATATTTTTACTGAAAGCATAAAGTGATACTGTATTATAAGCTAAGTTGAAAATAATGTCTCTCGGCGGCAGTACATTGCTGACATATGCGAAGGAAATTTCTTTATTTTATTTCATCTAACTTTTCTTCCTTAAGAATACGGCGTTCGGAGCACATTTCTTGTCATTGGAAAATTCTGTCTTTTGTAACTTTCAAGTTGGCGCAACAGTCTCTTTAGCTGGAACACAACTGCCATAATATTTTCTTGTGAATCCTTTTACCACTTCTCCACAAGAATCCGTTTTTACATATGTATCGTACACAGAAACCAGCTTTTCATATAAGAACTAACAAATAATAAATAGCACAGAATTTACTCATAATCATAGCACCGAGTAACACACGAACCTACAATCATTCGCTGACAAAGCCTTCCCGAAAACTACAAGCTTCTACCTTCACATGCATTATACGGCCTTGACAAGCAGCCGTGCTCTGCCGGCCTATAACTCAAATAACTTCACTGTATACTCTCTTTCAGATCTGAGCTTTGAAACTAACTAAATCGCCTCTTACTAAAATCGAATCATAAGCTATTTGGAATATGTTGTACTTAGTTGAAGTAATACTCTATTAGCTAGAATAGTGATTATGTTAAGATTTTAAGGGGTCTATATGTTGAAAACCACGGGAGATTAAATTTTGATTTAACTGTCGTTGTACTTTGACACAAACATGGGTACATTAAGTAAGCATGTTTTTCATTTTAATGTGATCACTGTATTTTAAGACGATTATTCAAGAGTTATTTCCCAGCCTATACCATAGCTAACAATGCTGGGGCGAATAGTAAATATGTCTTCAGCATACCCCCGCTTTCATATACGATTAAACTTTCCTGTAAATCCGTGGGCAGTGTAGACGATAACGCCTACACGCATCTTGACTTGCTGAAACAGCCTTAGCGCTGATGGTTGCTTGTATTTGAATGTGAGTGAAGGAGCACCACGTCATTATATCAATGTTTCCACGCATGGTTCGGTTTACGTAAGATAATTGCATTAGATTCCAAAGCTAGGAGTTCTTATGTAAATACAAATTCATCTGTTCCCTGTTGAGACGCCAAGAATAATTACAATTTTCAATATTACGGATGCTATATTTCGGATTTTACTACATTCATTTATACTCTTTTGATATGTAACCCATAATTTTTTTCTAAAAAAAAAAGTCAGCCTAGAGAGTTTGATGCATAAGATCAACAAACAAATAGCATCTCCTGGGAAATATCTGTGGGCATCCTGTAAGTACTTAATGGAGCAGTTTGTTCAACTTTGTAATGTGTATAATTTGTAACTCATCGATTTAGAATATAACCTTACTTCAGTTGTTAAAACACTATTCATTTGGACTCAGGTAGTCCAGGTTGAAGCTTAAGCGGCCGAAAAGGCATGAACTCGTGAACGGAAGGTCTGTCGTTAGAATCCACCAGAACTGCTCTCCCTGGCAGGTTTCTTCCAAACATTTTTCATCATCAATAGAAAATGTCCTTGGGCCTGGAACGCTTCCTACATCTCACCCACCTCCAAAAAATCTGAATTTATCATTTCACCTATTGTAGTAATAATGTCCATCGCCTATGATGCCACAGTAGTAAAACGGGCGTTAAACATTTTAAAACATCTATCGCTGATTTAGTATCCTTTTGATTACCTCGAGGAATGGTTGCGCTGTGTTGATGGAAACTTTGTAACTACGAGGGTTGAAGCCACATTTCTTCAGAGCTTCCTTTGCAACAAGAGCTGTGTGCACAGGCGCGTTGTCGTGAAGAAGGCGCTCACTACCACTCAGCTTTCCTCGCCTTTTCTCTTTTAGGCCAGCATAGTACTCCCCATTTATTGTGGTGTTCCTCTCCTTGGAGTCAATGAAGAGTATTCCTTCACAGTCCCAAATGATTGTGGCAATGATCTTGGTTGACTGAGTGATCTTGGCCTTTAGAGGCGGTGCTTCGCCAGGTTTACGCCACTCCATTGATTCTGTTTTAGACAAGGGATCATAGTAGAGGACCATAGTTTCATTTCCTGTAACAATGGTTTGCAGAACCTCTCTCCTTGCCACGGCAGAGCTGCAAAATGCCTGACAACAGATGACCCGTTGCTGCTTTTGGACTGAGGAAAGAAGTCCAGGCACTAACCTTAGTCATGTTTAAATATTAATGAATAATTGGAAGAACTGTTTTTTTACAAAGGCCTAACCTTGCTGCTATTTCTGTAACTTTGAGCCGCAGGTCTTCCATAATTTCTCCTTCCACAAGAGCGATGTTTTCAGGAGTGAGCACCTCCAAGGGCAGACCTGCACGCTCATCTTCAATGCTTTCTCGACCCATTGGAAAAAGTTTCACCAATTCTTTTACGGTAGAATAAGATGCTTCCCCATATATACCGTCCAGTTATTGTTTAATTTCATTTGGAGTAAATCCTTCTTTTGTAAAGACTTAACAACTGGATACTTCATTTTGAACATGTCATAATCTTCTACACATAGCCCCTTTATGCAACTATATCTGAACAACTGGACACAGAGGAGTGGAAGTTACAGCTGCATTTATTTACTTAACAGATAAGACATGACACCAGGTAAGGCTTTTGCGAAGGCGATAATCCTTATCGGCGAGGCCGGAAACTTATGGACGTACCCTCGTAGTCACTGGGGGTGTAACGGTTCACTTTTCTGCAGGCTAATAGTCAGCAGTGAGATTTTTTAAATATGGTTTATTTAAGGACACCCTTTAAAACCTCTGGTTATTATTAGCGCCCTATTCAATTCAGAGCGTGAAATACCCGATTTATTTTACTCGGAGGCATGTTCTTTCAGGTTTGAGTTATTTATGATCCATAAGCCAACGAGCATGAGATGCCATAGTAATGTATGCATCTGTGTAATGTTGCTCTTGGTTTCAAAATGGCCACATCTCGCTCGGTTGGAAAGGGAGCAACAAAAAATTGTAACAAACAGACCTATCAACACTCATAAAGCCCAGATTTGGGTCCTTATAATTTTGTATTTTCGTTTAATTATTTTAGGCAGCGAATGAGATTAACAAAACCGTGCTAAGACTGCAAACTTGTCACATCAATTTAACCAAGCTCGCTCTCAGGGCACCATAGCCGCGGGCATTCACCAGCCTGCGGACACTCCAGTCCCCGCCGGTTGGAAGACCGATGTGTGCACATTCTAATGTTTTAAGACAAATCTGACAAAGCTAACCAATTTTGGAAATTAAAGTTGTGAATGTTCCTTACATTGCTTAGCTTTTCAATGATGATGTTGAAAAAGTTCTGCTTTTGATGGCAGATATACGTTGCAGCGTCTTAATAGCGTTTCATTATACGTTGCAACTATTCTTATGAAATGTGAGCCATTTCTTCTCACATTTTAATTTGCAGTTCATGTCTTTTCGCGGAATTGATTAGCGCAGTTTGTCTTTTAAAATGCCCCACAATTAATATTCGCAGGGCATTACTGGAGATCGAGCGGGCCACAACCAGGTACTCATTTTTTGTCACCAAAGACGTAAGCAATAGCATCCAAAGATAAACGAGCTGTATGAGCTGTAGCCGCGTCTTGCTGAAACACCTGCATTCGTTCTTCACAGCAAGTCGAGGGAAAAACTGCCCCAAAGTTAAGGCATGCTATCGTCAAGCACAAGTTTTCATGAAAGAGAATAGGGCCAATTGTTAACACAGTATCATGTAGCGGATTTTCATGTACTTGTCTTGGATTCGGTGTTGCCCATTAGCATGTTAATTCGTACATTAACGTTAAGTCTTGTCACCGAATAACACCAATAACGGGTTTATGTTTCCGCCACGTACGAACTCATGAAATCAGGTGCAAAGCTATTTTCTCCTCTGCAAGTTCGTCATTTTTTAAGGCTTGCACTTAGGCTGTTTGCGCTGATACATAATTGTCTGCTGCTTGCTGTGTTAACTTAGACTTTCATGGCGTGGCGAGTGTTCCAATGGAACACCATTACCATGAAGCTTTTCCTGTTTAAAAGCTTCGTTTTCGAGTTTTTTTCGCTTCAGTAGTTTTGTTTGAGCATGTTGATATTTTATGAGCTTTGCGTCTGTCACTTACAGGAAAGCTCTCCCGAAAGTCTATGGCACACAATAGGTGTTTCGTGAAATAAAAAAAAAATCCTTGTTAATGACTCCATCACTCGCACATTGACAATTAAACCTATACACTTCTCTATCTAGCACTCGGTTGGCTGCGCTTATATACTAAACCTGTCGCTAGCTGTTAGTGGGCGTACGCGCTGTGTGCGGCCGTGGGATTGTAACGCGCGACAAGAAACACGTTTATTCTCATGGTATCGTATTAAGTCAATGCTATATATAATTAATATATCATTATTCCTCCCTTCATTTTCCAATTGACTTAAACACGTCTTATGTCGTAGCATTACAGCCAAGTGCGGCGTTCTAAAAGTTCTCGGCCGGACCGAGAAAACCAAGATTTAAGATATTTTTTTCAACATAGTTACCTTGTAAATCAATACATTAATCCATGACTTTCCAATAAAATAAAAAAAATCCAACTGTGAAAATTAAGCGTTTGTCTCAGCTTCAACCGCATTATTTGATGTTAATCTTCATCCTCCCAGCCTTTCAGGTTTTCCTGAAAAATTATACAAATTACATTTTAGAGAATAGTTGTGCAGCATACACGCGTCTGCGTTACTTTGAGTGAATTTTTAATTCATATTATTATTATTATTATTATTATTATTATTATTATTATTAAACAGTTTTACATTTATTTTATTTGTGTCCACTTGAAGTGCACGGGCTTGTAAATTATGCAAATGTTTATTATTAAATAGTTTAATTAAAGGTCAAAGTAATGAATTTAAATCCGTTTTGTTAACTTTTAACTTGTAACATGTAATCCAATTTCATTTGAAACTCAACAATGAGCACGTGTAGAGCTGGTTGAATGTAAAAGATTCCATTGTTGTAACGAATTTCGACTTCCTGTAACTGCAGCTATTTTAACGGCCAATCAGTCCACTGTAGAAGAGTAAACGAAATACAACGTCTATACAACAAACATTATTTTCTAATAAAATTTACCGTAATGCATACATGGAAAGAAATGCTAGTGATTTTTTTAATGGTGTTTAACGCCCGTTTTTACTACTGAGGCACCACAGGCGGTGAACACTGATGATGTATGAGATAAAATAATATATTGGGAAAGGATTTTTTTAAGGGAGGAAACGTTCCAGGCCCTAAGTTTAGAGTACCTCCCCGGCATTTGCCATTTATGAGGACTGAGGAAAACCTGGAAAAAATCTCAGTCATGGAGACGGTTCTGGAGGGATTCGAACCCCAGACCTCCCGCTCACGAGTCTGCGCCTTAACGACCTCGGCCACCCGTGGCGTAATGCTAGCGATGCTGAATTAAACCCGGCCAGGATCGATGGATTTTTTCGTGCGTAAAATCCTAAGTATGGCTTCCTTCGGAAGGGAAGTAAAGCCGTGGGTCCCCGTGTCGTAAATTTACGGCACAAAAAGAACCTCAAAGCCTGAAAGAAGAGGCCTCTCAGCAAAATTTGTCGGCTGTTTCACGCCCTGAGTTGAATGGGACGCTGATGACCTGAGATGTTAAAGAGCGTCCGTAAATAAAACAAATAAAACAAAAAGATGCTGAATTGCTTAGTGATTTTCAGTCAGAAAGTGTAGTATTTCTGACACATCCTTAAAGCTGTCATTCTGAACAAAGTGTAAAAAGTGTTGGGCGCGAGATTAAATACAAGCAAAAATGGGAGTGTAAGTACAATTGGTTGCACTTTTATTGCGATGCGAGTGAATCTTTTTGTGTAAGATGCATTTTAAAAATATTATTTTCATTTACTATAAATTTCACTAAATTTAGAAAAACTAGCGGAAGCACGAGAAAATTAGAAAAACACGCAAATGCCGTTGCACTTGAAAATTGTAGTTAGATTACAGGGATTCGATGCTGCAGTTCTTGTGCAGATAATTCAATAAAATGAAACTGAAAAAGCGTTGAATCGGCAAGCTGGGTCTTCTTTAGTTCGAAGTGTGTATTTTCTGACTAGGAAGAGATACCCCACACAACGAAATGTGAAAGGACCTTTAATTTATAAAATAGTACTAAATATTGCTCAAATTTCAGAGTGAAAAGTCTACATTTGTTAGCAAATATACTGCCTCAGAACCATTAAATTGTTTTGGTGAGGTTCTAGACAATCAAGATGAAACATTCTCAATGATAAATGCTTTCCCTTAATGGTAGACCAATCTACAAATGTTTGTAACCAGTCTTTGCTTAGTGTCGGTCCTGGTGGTGTAGTGGTTACCATACTTGCCTTCGAACCCGACCAGGACCGATGGATTTTTTCGGGCGTAAAAATCCTAAGTATGGCTTCCTTCGGAAGGGAAGTAAAGCCATTGGTCCCGTGTCGTACATTTACGGCACGAAAAAGAACCTCAAGCCTGAAAGAGAGGCCTCTGAGCAAAATTTATCGGCCGTTTCACGCCCTGAGTTGAATGGGACGCTGATGACCTAAGATGTTAAAAAGCGTCCATAAAAAAAAAGTATTTGCTAGTTCGTTATGTTGCTGCGCCCTCTCGTCATTTGTGAAGGAAAGCTATGCATGTTTGGTTGAATTGAAGAATACTATAACTGAATCTATATTCACACCGAAATTGATAGTGAGTTAAAAAAATACGCTCTTTCGATATTGCTAATTTTAGTAATCTAGTACGAGTTGCCATACTTAACCTGCCATAAGTTCCGTCCCTAAGTTTCTGAGGTAGCCAGCACATTTTGGCACGCCTGCAGTTTGGTGTGCAGCAGTGATATTGTAGCAGACTCAGCTCGGCATACTTGACATTACAAGGAGGATAAAATGCTGTGTTGCTAGTCCTGCACTGCTGGGAAGAATGTCCTTGCTGCTGCTGTGAGGGAATAGTTCATATATATGTACACACACACTAACCTAAGGGTAACCTCGGGCAAATCCTAGAAACAGGTAAACCCAGTGTTTAGCGAGTAAATCATTGTAATTGTGGCAAATTACTCTAATTCCAATTTGCAACTAATTCAGGAGTAAATCATTTGTAATTGTGGCAAATCTCCTTTAACTCGTGCAAAAAAAAAAAAAAAAAAAAAAAATGAATGAATGAATGAATGAATGAATGAATGAGATAGTAGTATTTAAACCCATATAAAACTTAAACGTAGAGCACAGTACTTTAACCATTTACGCTACTACGCCGTTGATTTTAAGGCGCTATTATCATAGCTAATAGCTGTCCAACCACCTTCGGCTCCTTCCGCCGGCACTCGGGCACCCAGGAGATTCCTTATTTCCTCAAAGCAAGATATTCCTCCTTCAGCAGCAGCAAAGACATCCTTCCCAGCAGTACAGCACTAGCAGCACGAGCATTTCAGAACCAAAGTGAATGTTTGGCAATGTCTGACTTTTTATTTGCTTTCAAGCTGTCTACATTATTAAAGTATTACATATGATAATTGTGCGAGTACTTAGTATGCATCCCTTTTGCTTAATAAATGCTTGAAACCTTTAGCATGCTGTGTATAAGGTTTTTGCAAGATTCCTAAATTCAGGACCTCTGTGCCAAATATCTTATCAGTGACTATGAGCCCCACCTTTCTGGTGATGTTTTTCTTTAGTGTTTTCTTAACATTTGCCTTTGGGCTTAATTCAGGACTATTTCCTGGCCAATCAAAAATTTAGTGTGTGAATCCTGCAAAAATGTTTTTTTTTGGGGGGGGGCCTTTGACATGGTCCGCTATCCTGCATAAATACACAGTCTTTGTGTGGAAACCAATCTCTTATTTGTAGTAAAAGTCCATTTTATAGCATATTGATCTTGTTTCATGGTGCCTTTACCAGTGTAAAGTCGCCCCGTTCAATAGGTAGATAGCACACTCCATCCAGGACAAATGGGGTGCTTCACTGTCAGAGCAACACGTTCAGCATTAAATATTTCTTCTCCTTACCTCCATCATACACCGACTACTCTCACCAATGCTGAATATAGACTCATCGGAGAAGAAAATCTGAAAAAATGAGGGGATTACGGAAAGTTATTCTTGATTTTAAAAATGGCAATATATTAAATGCCACATGAAAATTAATTTAAATTATGAATATATCTTAATATAATGAACGATAATGCCATAAATGTAGTTATTATATACTGAGGGTGCGAAAAAATGTATACACACTTTCACAGTAGATATCTATTTAATATATTTCAAAGTTGGACCGATAAACAACCGTAATATGTACTATGATGTTCTGTAAACAGATGTGACTCGTATTACGTTATGATAGCGTTGTCACGTGACAGGTAAATCAACAATGAACAAATGAAGCCAAGATTACTACATGATGTGTAAACAAATGTGACTCACATTACGTTATGCTACCGTTGCTACAACAAAATGGAACCAAGATTATCATTTGCACAGCGGAAAGCAGTTTTGAAGTGATATTGAAAAACGGAGAATGATGTTGAAGTTCAAAGGCAATGGAGACGTGTGTACAGAACAGAACCGCCAACGCGAGTAACAATTGCACGCATTCGAGACAAATTTGAGACTCATGGTACCGTATGCGATGTTCACAAGGGCAGATCTTGGATACCTCGCACAGTAACAAGTCCCACGTCCTCGGCTATGGTTTTGGAACTTTTGAGTACTCACAGCAGAAATCTACAAAACAATGCGTACGTTAGACTGGGATTAGCAGAACCAGCGTAAGTCGTGTTATTAAAACATCAAAGTTGAACGTTTTCATCCCAAGACTTTTGCGTATATTAAATGAAGATGATCCTGTTCGGAGAATGCAGTACTGTGAGTGTTTTCGGAACATGGTACAAGAGGATGAGGCCTTCTTAGGGAAAGGTGTATGGTCCGATGAGACACAATTTAAGTAATAAGGATCAACTTATTGCAACCAGAAAGTTACGGAGGACAACGCATAAGTTATGTTGCGTGTAACAAATAAATAATATATGCAACAATTGCACTAATACAAGTGGAAGCCGTTTTCATTTTGCTTGTGGTTCGTCACGCGAGGAGATTGGCTCTCCGCTGTCGCTCTGGGCGTAGTTCAAGTATTTCCTCGTGTTTTAAGGGTAAGTTTCAGTTTATTTCAAACTACAATGGGCGGCCTTTCAGGCATATTTTACATTGATTACAATTTGTTATTAGTCATGGAGTGCTTTATGTGTAAAGTCGTACATGATGTGGGCATAGCTCTGACATCACGAGAAATAATTTACGTTGATCTTTTTTTGTTTTCCTTCATCGGTGGCATTTTTTTAATATGAGTAGATAATAATGGAAGGAGTTGTAGAGTAATCTGACCCCCCACCTAAACCTAAGCAAAAAGTTACACAAAAGAACTTAAATCTGCGTACAATTATACCTGCAACATATATGCAATATGTACACAGAGAGAGCGTATTAATTTTAGTAAGTTTATAACGGTATAATCTTTTTATGTTTTCAGTGGGCTGGTTGGTCTCTCCCATTGTTTTCAATTAAGTCCGCCAGCGGCTCTATTCTTGTTTCCCGATGGATAGTTTCATTTGTGATCAATGGAACGCACTTGATTTTCCATAGGGTAGATTATTTACTATTTGTACGTAATCATAGTTGTTGTTTTAAATATTTGCCCACGCAGCCCTCGCATACTGAGAAAGCTCAGTGTAAAAGCTTGTTTGTATAGTAACAAGCTTGATACTAATGTTGGGGCACATAATATCAGGCGCTGCCTTCCGCTATTAACATTATTTTGAATATGGTCCCGCCACAGCATTATTGAATCAAGCGTGACTCCCAGATATTTTCTGGTCATGTTCGTTCTCAGGGAAATTGGTCTCGAGTGTTATAAATACTGATTGTTGTTGCGTTACAAAGTATTTTATAATACTATTAGATAATTAGTGAAACAGTCCATACATTGAACAAGAGGAAAACTTCCAGTTATTCGATTATCAAACAATAATTTATACTTGAAGTAACCGTGCTCTCTTACAAACACTTCCAGCAACGACAATTGGTCGTTTTATTAGTAGTAAGCTGTGTATTCGTGAAGTAATTGCTTTATTTCGTTTTGTTAACTGAATATAAAGAAAATGAACATTGTGCATAAGTTTCTAAGTCATTTTCTTTGTAATCATTGGAAGAAAAAAATTGAATTGAAAATTGAGTAAACCGACTCCCAAGTATTAATTTGAGTCAAAATATGATTTCAAAACATAGGAAGCATACCGTGTGAATGTTAATTTCTAGTTATTAAGATTCTAGAAGTTTAATAGTTGTAAAGTTGTGAACCCTATTATATACTGCCGTGAGCCACTGCTTAGAAGTGAAAATTATAAAATGTAAATAAGCCTATATAACGACATCTAATAAAATGTAAGCTTATATAATGATTCTGAAAAGTTCTGTAACCGTTGCTGAATTGCATAGAAAAGTTGTAAGGAATGTTAAGATGTTTCCTACCTCTGATCGTTGCGCTTGTGCGCGTTAAAGTATTAACACGAAAGACAAATATTGTTGCTAAAGTTTTATGTAGATTACGTTATAATAATGAAATGGACACTTTATATCATCAGAAATATGTACAGTTAAACATAAAAAGCAGAAAAAATTATAATTCATTCTTAGAGCTACATACAGACTAGATGCGTGCAACGGAAATGCGTTACATTTGGGGAAGGTGAACAAGAGTCGGTGGCATAGCTAGTTTTGCGTATTTTGACCTTCTTTTTTAACCGTACGTTAAATGTTAATCAAAATGAAATTAAGGTCCGCGACTCGGTCAGAAAAGATACCAATATTTTTTGCAGCATTTAATGTAAGTAAGTTTTACGATATAGAAAACGACCTAGGTTTGGTAATGAAGAAGGTAAAGTGAAGTTTTTGACTATATGCCACAAGTGAAACATATACAAGAACTATCAGAATTCAACTTTTGATACTTACATAACCTAATTTAATTAATAATTGGGCAATAGGTTTTTAAAAGTAGAGGGGAAGGAAATGCAATCTGCATATAATAAATGCCAGATGTTAATTAGCACTGCAAAAAATCGCTTGATACTCTTGTCTTTTCACACCTTTCACACACGCATTTTAAGTCTAGATGATGAAAACATTTTATTTTACATGGTTCATGAAACTAGTCCCAACTTACTTTTTAATAAAAAAAGGGTTAATGTGAAATGTCAAGAGAGTTTTGCTGACATGGTTTTAGTAGTTTTACTTTTAATTCAACATGATTTAAATAGCATTTTTAGCATTGTCAGGTGTACAGGGATCATAATTAAAATACTTTTAATTTTTTTATTCTAAGAAGTGTACAATACAAATTTATTATCAAAATAAATAAACAGCAAATATGTTCCTGATTATAAATACAAATATAGAAGTTGAACTTGGTAATAGTTATCAAAGGAATTACACCTTGCACTTTCAAATGTTACTAGTTACTGCACATGATACACCAATACCCAGTATAATATCACATTTTGGCATGCCTTATGCAGTGCAGATTGTTTTCCTTTACACTTATTTCCTTGGTATCTCCTTTTTTTTTCCCCTTCAATTTTCTTTACAAAGTGCTGTAGACTTATTAAAATGCAAATAATGTTTGACTTTTCCTCACTAGATTGTCCTGCACCTTTAGGTAAACTCTGATACTTAGGTACTCTTGTACAAGCTCGCGACTAAAGTCAAGATTTATAATTTTTTACCTGAACTTCTGAGGAGAAGCCATGCATTATATATTGCAATATCAATCAACAAAGATAAAAAGGTGGCAGTTACATTTGTAATTTCTAATATGAATTCAATATTTTGAAATGTTCTTGTCAAGTCTATTAATGCCACCCATAAATTTCTTGTACTCTATGAAAACTTTGCAGCAATTACTTGTACAATTGCAACTCTAGATATTGGATAAACTCCAATGGTCATAATCGAGTTCTCTTTCCACTTGGCAACAATATACTGATATTCATTAGTAGATAAGATAGACATTTCAAAAGACTTATAGATATTAAAAATACCACCACTCTCTCCACAATAAATAAGGATATAAATTTTAAAAAATTCACATACCAACTATGGGCAAATAGGGCATTCATGAACATTTTTTAAAATTTTGCTATTGTGTTAACTGCACAAAATAAATTTAACTTAGGATACCTTTTGAACAGAACCATAAAGGATGTTATTCCATTCAACAAAAATGCAGGAGTGTATCAGATAGTTTGGATTGTGATCAGAGATGTGTGTGTGTGTGAGTGTGGGGGGGGGGTAGAATAATAAGAAATTTGATGACAAGGACAAAGGAACACTTCAGAAATGTGAAATATAAACAGTTGGATAAATGAGCAGTTGCAGCTCATTTTTGGACTTACAATCATGACATCACAAAAGAAACTAAACTGTTCGAAGCAACCAACAATCCCAGGGAATTAGCAATATGGGAATGATTTTCATTTTAAAGAATAAACATTGTGTTATGAATTTTTACATTCTGCCAGTGAACTTATTATTTTGCTGTATACTGGAACCACCAGAAGTCAAATCTTCACTTGCCAGCACTAGTAGGTCCCCAGCTGAAGTTGAGAGCGAAAGCCCTTGAAACATGTTTTGATAAATTAATCAGTGAATTATAGTTTCACTTAATACTCACTTCTTTATGTTTGAATAGTGTATAATGCCTGTTTTTACTGTTAAGGGCATCACAGGCAGTGGGCACTGGTGATACATGAGATGAAATGATAAATTGAGAAAGGATATATGTGTTTATATATATATATATATATATATATATTTTTTTTTTTTTTTTTTTAAGGAAGTGTTCCAGGTCCAAGTATAGGGTACCTCCCCAGCTTTTGCCATTTATGAGTACTGAGGAAAATCTCAGTCAGGGAGGATGATTCTGGCGAGAATTAAACTCAGACCTCCTGCCCATGAATCTACACCTTAACAACCTTAGCGACCCATGGTAGTAGGTTTTGGTTTTATATGGGATTGTGAGCATAAATCAAACTTAACACAGATTACTCTAAAATAATAAGTTATAACATTTGTTTTCATTTATCAGCATGGCCATATATATGTTGCACTGTTACATTCATTAGTTAATGTTGATTTACATTTATATTTGTATGATTAAAAACTTGCACCTCTTATATTAATTCCTATCTTTAAGTCTTTTTTCACAAATAGCAATTATCACATAAGGGCTGAAACTGTCAAGTTTTAGTGTGCATAAAGTTGAAAGGACTATAACTCGCTTTTTTTTTAATAGAGAGAACATGCTAACCCGTATATAAATTAAAGTATTATTAATGAACTTTCTGTTTTATATATATATATATATATATATATATATTATTTCATTATATCATTATTAAATACATTATTACCATATTGTAGCAAAAATTGTAACATTTCCATGCTACTTTCATGCACTAGAAATGCATAAATATAATATTGGATTTCAAAATATGCACAAAAAGGTTTCTTCTTCTTCTTCTTCTTCTTCTTCTTCTTCTTCTTCTTCTTCTTCTTCTTCTTCTTCTTCTTCTTCTCCTCCTCCTCCCCTCCCCTCCCCTCCCCTTCACCCCTTCCCCTCCTCCCCTCCCCTCCTTCTTCTTCTTCTTCTTCTTCTTCTTCTTCTTCTTCTTCGAAGCAATATGAAGCTGATATAGAATGCATAATGATGTTAAATTTTAGTGTTACCTAGGAAACTGTAATCTCCCCTTCTATTTTTTATGGCTTAGTTATGCAGTGCTTG
The DNA here is from genome assembly GCA_030762175.1 of Metallyticus violacea. Taxonomy (NCBI): domain Eukaryota; kingdom Metazoa; phylum Arthropoda; class Insecta; order Mantodea; family Metallyticidae; genus Metallyticus; species Metallyticus violacea. Next base: position 58,367,040 of record CM060844.1, read on the forward strand.
AAATGGTAAATATAGGACCAAATCTTTCAGATGGCTTAGTTACGTATTTTTCACAGAAAATGCTTTTCCTAATTTTTGGTGACCATCTTACATAGCTTGTGGATAAAGGTAATAAGGAAAAAGTGCAAACTCTCTGTATGTTTGACATGTTTTTAAAACCAGGGTAGGTATTCACTGTGCTTCAATTTTTGGAATTGATATGCCTTGAAAATAATTCAATGATAGTCCATAAAATCTAATTATATTATATTTAAATTCTAAAGCATAGCTAGAAGGTTTGGTTCCATTTGGTATCTGCATCTGAAAACATTACAATGACATTGTTTTTTCTTATGTGTATAATCAATGAGAAGAAAACATTAGAAGTTATCACTAAAAGAGCATTTCCATGCTAAATGGATGCAGACAATTAATTTGGAAAAGTGATCATACTATGTCTGTAATACAGTAAAAACCTGTGCACATGGCATTTAACTATAATGATGTTTGATACTCTACAAAGGCACATCTATTGGGCATACACATAAATTATATTATCCTGATTCATTAAAATAATAATACTTATGTAATTTGAATTTTTTATCCTTTTAACACATTTTTAAGCATATGTTCTTTAAAAAATATATTTAATGATTTGCATTTTTTTATCCTTTTAACACATTTTTGAAGCATATATTCTTTAAAAAGTAAATTTAATGAACATTAAAACATATTTATATTTGTTATGTAATACAGTCTTACAATAAGTAAATGTCAGTATTCTGTGAATTTTTAATAAACTATTAATGTTGTGACTATTACATTCATTACAGCTGAGAGGTAAAAATTAAGTTTGACACCTTTATATATTATTTAGATTTATCATTGTGGGAAAAAGAATGACTACCACAGCCACAAAGGAAAAAAATTCAGCAAGAATATGTGCATATGATATTTAATGTTAGTCATGCTTGATACTGTACAAAATTGTAGTGGCAATAATTGTTGCATTTGTTATAGAGATTTTTAAGTTACTTACAGATTTACTGAGGTATGCATGCATAGAGTTAATGTTTATTATTCTGTTAGATGCAGGACCTTTTAATATTCATGTTTACATGCAAAAAGTAACAAAAACATATTCTGTATGCAATATTTTTAATACATAAGTTTTACAAATTGCTTTTCAGGTGTTATTACGATGGAATTACTGAAATTGTTTTTGTTTGCTTGTACTTCTTAGCTATATAAGAACAGTTAGGAATTTACTATTTTCATTTATTGATATCCCATTATGTTATAACACTTGTTCTCTGGAGTGCTTTGCATTTGCATAAAATGAAGATTTTTGACATTTTTTTCCATGGTTGGCAATATATTTACCAGTTCCATTTATTAATATCCACTTCTTTAGGCCATTATGTTCTTACACTTGTACATGATGTACTTCACATGCACATAAGGAAACTTATGACCTTGTTATTCTCTGCTCCATTTTTTGAAGTACAGTTAGGAATTTTTTTGAAATGTTTAAAACTAACGTTAATTTTGGTTTATTAAAGAACAGCATTCAGTACGTATGAAAATGGAAATATCTAATCAAGAAAACTTTTTTTTTCTTTTCTTTTTTCTTTCTTTCTTTTTTTCATTTTTTCTTTTTCTTTCATTACTGCCTTGAAGTAAGAAGTTGGATTTTGCTAAAACTTGTGTATTGATTTTTAAGTCACTTGATAAAAGTGATTGATTAAAGCAGCATTGTTACAGCCTTAAATGAAGGTGCAGGTAAAAATCTGTGTACATTAGTGATTGTGCTTATCAGTAGCTGATAAGCTGCTCAGGACATGGCTGAAGGAAAACAGAAATTTTGAAATGTGTGGTGTATTGTAAGGGCAAAAGTGAAAATACCCTACAGTGTAATGTCAGTCAGTTGTGTGTAGCAGCATAGTTTTACTACAAGGTTTTCTGATATACTCACTATAATAATGAAAAAGTGCTGAAGCTTCTTCTTCTGAAACTTGGGAGTTATATTAAAGAATTATAGAAATATAAACCATATACCTAAAATTAAATTTCATAAATGGCACACATTTGCTATGATCAAAACCAAGTATCTTAGGAATGCTTTTATTTTTTGTTCTAAGATTACCAGTTTATAATTGGATCTCTATTGGATGTTATATGCATGACAGTTTATTTTGACTATTTTAATTAGCTTTCCATCACTTTATAAGGAAATATGGTAGAAGATCAATAGATATTTTTCTTTTGTTGTGTAACAGAACGGTAGTGTTGACGGATCATTGGATAGTCCAGGTGATTCTTCCAATGGTGCAGGAAGTTCAAGCACATCCACAGCTCAAGTAACTGCACAAGTTGTTGTGAGCAGTGGAGGTGTTGCTGGTGAAGCCAGTGTTGTGAATGCAGCAAGTTCAGAGCAAAACGGATCTGCAGGAGCAAATCAGACTGCAACAGGAACAACTATTGTTGGCTCTCCACATTATATCACAGTCACAGGTAATACATTTATTAGCAACTGATATTTTAAAAAAGTATTTTAATTTTAATGGAATTATTAATGTAATGTAATTGAAATGTCTCTTGCAAAAATTATGTTTAAACATAATTTTTGTTTGTGTACTTTGTACATTATTTTAATCAGATGATATTCAGTTATTTACGAAAATATCAGTTCAGAATGGATAGCAAAATTAGTAGAGTGAGAATTTTGAGGGATTTATCAAGAGTTGAAACTTAACAGTAGAACTCTGTCAAAAATTGCATTTTCCTGCCTTTTTCCCCATCCTTCAGAATTTATATTAAGTTGCAAAAGTGCAAACAGTGATGGCAGAGAATGAGAGAATGCATGCTTGTCTTTCAGATCCTAATTATGTAATAATCCTCCTTACCTCCGAGTATTTGGAGGTGAAGTTTTTCATAAGGCTTGCAGCTTTCCAGTATTTTGGGACAGCTTTTTTTTTTTTCTTCTTCTTTGATCATAACACCAATCTAGCAATTTGTGGGATTAATAAGGTGACCTGTGAAAGTTTTTATGTAAGCAGTGATCTGCAATGATTCTGAGTAAGCCAACAGATTTTTGGTAGATTGGGTTACTAATTTTTAGTCTTTTCAGATTCCAGCTCATCAGGTTTTGTGAATTTGTTATTATTGGTTGGGTTTTTGTTAGATTCAATTCATGTACTTTTAGAGTTTTTCCCTGTACTCTTAGTCTTAAGCATTATGAACTGTTTGATGAACGATAATGCAAGCAGAGAGAGCTGTAATGCCTAAAGTTATCTGGCATTCATCGTTACATCATTGGGAGGTATTTATCCAGCAAGTCTTTCTTTGTTACCATATCAGCTTTCTCACTATCATTGCCCCCAGTGGTTTAGGATTCATTGTATTCTACAATAAAGCCAGCATGTTTCTTGTTATGGTAGAATAGAACTGCAATCACATAGTTGTTGTTTTCATAATTTAAGTAGTTGAATGAAGGAGCTCAATGCAGCAATTTGAAAGTAAAGAAATAATGTGTGAATTGGGATATACATAAAGGGGGGAAAAAAAATTACACATTAAAACCTTTTTATTTAACAATAATAACAATAATATATCTTGATTATCTCAAAAAGGAAAGAAAAGCTGAATACATTAATTGAAAACAAATCAAAATTAAAATAAAGTATAAATTAATATGTTTTACTCCTTTGTTCTAATGCTAAACAAATAAATACAAGCGTATGCATACTTTATTGTGAACTGACAAATACTATGGTAATCTACAAAATGGCATTATCGTAGCACAAAGAACAGTTTTATAGTGGTAAATATAATACATTTATGGGCTTCATTACCCCCCGCCTTTTTTGTTCTGATGAATGTATCATACATACCTAAATATAATTGACATAATGGTGTCCATTGAATTATCACTGAGGATATAGGTATCCTTAAGTAATTTCAACTACTTGCTTTGCTAACCTGTTTTTTAGTTTCTTTAATCATCAGTTGTTCTTTAGTATTTTCATTTGACTTCTCCCAGTTTTTAGCTATAATCAGCTGAATGCTTCTTTAGAGCATTTAGTGAAACAGTTTCTATGAGATTTCATATAAACTCTATAGTATTAAATGCGAATGATATGCTTGTAGTCTTATGGATACTACTCTATGTTCTATTAATGCCACAGGTGGTCAAGGTCGTTAAGGCATGGACTCGTGAGCGGCAGGTCTGGAGTTCGAATCCTGCCAGGACCATCCTCCCTGACTGAGGTTTTCCCAGATTTTCTTCAGTCCTCATAAATGGCAAATGCCGGGGAGGTACCCTAAACTTAGGTCTAGAATGTTTCCTTCTTAAAAAGAAAATAATTTCTCAATATATCATTTCGTTTCATGTCATTAGTGTCCACCTCCTGTGATGCAGTAAAAAGGGGGGAGTGTGCGTGTGCGTGCATGAGAGAGAGAGAGACCAAGTCTTTGTTAACAAATCTTTCCACGTGTTTCATATTAAATGTCATTTTTATTTGCAACCCCCCCTCTTTATTTGAGACCATACATTCTCAATTGGGTTGTAATGGTACATTTTAAGCTGATTTTTAATAGTAAAACATATTGAAAAAGTTCATTTCTTGTTTTGTTTGCTGAAAACTGAATCTCCTTTTTTTTGCACTATTGAATGATATCACCTTTTCTGGTTGATGTATTTGGAATTTTTTAATAGTAACCAAATTCTAAGGAACATTATCTATTATTACTATACTTTCCTCTTCTAAATAATTTAGCTAATCAATTAAAAGCCATTCTTTAAATGTTGAAGATGTCATTTCCTCATGATAGAAGTTGATTTAGAATGAAACATCCATTTCCTCTCTGATACAAAACCTATTTTTGCCAATCCTACATAACAAATGATAAGTCTGCTGATCTTTCCCAAAGGTACCTTCAGTTCACCATTATTAGAGAGGGTTTTGCCAAATGGATTTTAGAGCATAGTGATTAATCCAAGTTTCATCTAAATAAAAAGTTGGTCTTGTGTCGCCAGAAATTCAAATTTGATGCATTGAGCAAAGGAATTTTAACCATGCTGCCACAATTTCACTCTTTTCCATTAAGAATTTAAGTTCATCATTTGTGTTTCTATATTGAAACCTAAATACCTTGCACAGTATTCTAAAGGTGGACAAATTAAAACCTTTGTGTGAAATGTTGGTTTTTAAAACTTTGGTAATTATGTGTAATTGTTGGAAATTCACCTTCATTTTAAAAACTCCAAAAGTCCTTCATGCAATGTCCTTGTCAAAGTTATTTAAATGTGAAGCTCTCTTAGGGTCCTTTATGTTTTTGAGGTGACACTAACACCAGAGCACTTTTGACCTCAGTACAGGTAAATGACATGGTACTTTTATTTATTTCACAGGCCTCTGCCTTGACACTTTTTAAACTCAAGAATTTGTCTACCTCTTCTGAAAACAATTATAAACATTAAAAATATCTTTTGCACCTGACATCTTACTATTTTTCTTTTGGAACTAGGAGCACTTGTACTTGGTTTACTGTAAGACATAACACAATCGCACACTTATCATTTTCACTTAACTTGTCAGACTGGCTAATGGCTACTAGCAAATTAATTTAATAAGGAGTACGCAGAAAGAAAGATTGGTTTGTTAGAGTGGTATGTTATGTCCCCATGAACTATCATCACCAGATGTTACTGACATTGCTACTGTTGTGTTTACATGTATACAGACTCAGCACATTCATGCTATCTGTAATTTGAACATGTTATTGTTGTGTATGTGTGTGCTGGAGAGTCACATAATACTGGGATAGTCAACTGTTGTGCATGTGAAATAAGAACAGTAGTAAAATTGGATCTACTGAAGCTAAAAAGATGTTTGAACATACATGCCCACGAAAATGTTTTCTACTTTTCTTGTTCTGTAATTTATGTGATATAGAAATATTTCGACCCAGTGCTAGGGGCATTTATGATATTGGTCCTCTTCTCTGGATTGATAGACAGTAACAGCAGAGACACAATATTACAATACTGCATGCTGTTTGTAAACCAGAGGCAAGAGGCAGTAGAAGGTCAATCCCTTTCCCATTTGAAAAACACTGTAGACATGCAGCTAATGATAATTCAGGTTCGGTGAATGTACCAATGAGTCTGTTTTTCTTTTCTTTTTTTGTGCTGCTTTCCTTAAAATATATCTGCGGGTAACCGAGTTTTATACTTCAGAAGTTTCAGATTTTACTTTTTCAACATTAATATTTTCTTGCAAGATCTAAAAAGATTCTGATTCCAATAACTTGAAAGTTCTGTTATATTTAGTTCATCTGCAGTATAGGGCTATTGTAAAATTATTAATTTGGACACTTTTTATAATGTCCACATTGTCAGATGGTACATATTTTGTATGTACTTGTAAAGAATTTCTCTTCATTAGACATCTATGGGAAGTATTTTACATAATGTATTGTCTGAAACACTGGAAAAAAAATTCATATTCATGATGACGATATGCTGCCCTGAAAGAGTAATTTTTTTCTAAATTGAGTAGAGGCACATAAAGGTGTATGAAAATTGTTTAAACACAAGTCCAAGATACCCTCTCTATCCAAGTAGGCATGTTAGAAATGCACAGAAACACATATAAATTTCATAACTCAAGAAAAATGGAACTTAAATTCTCAGTTTCTATATCAACTATACAATATGTAAAACTTCTTTAAATCTTGACGGTAAGAATTTAAATTCACAAACAAAATAGTAAATTATGAAAATACATACTATCTAGAGGATTAGTTCCCATTATCTCAAATTCACAACACACCTATTCAACGCAGTTCATGATTTCAGAAGCTGAGTTCATGCATTGAACTGACAAGACAAATGCAGATGATGATTTTTGTTTAAGGGCACAAAAATGCTAGAGTCATTAGTGCCTTACAAGACAAATGCAGACAGGCAATGAAGAATTGTCAACTTCATGATGTCAGAACTTTCTGAATGAATTCTAATAAAAAATGTTGATTTATTTAAATAGCCTAGTTATTGGAAAGTCATTCTCTGTCATACTTTTTATTTGAAAGACTATTGTGGTTTTTTTATTTTTGTCCACTCTAATCAAAAAATAGTAATTCTGGTCAAAATTTTGGATTTTTTGTTTTTGGCAGAAATAAATTAAAAGAAGTTTGATTAACATGTTTAAATAGTTTCAAGTGTCAATGACTCTTCAATAAGTTGTTTTGCAGTTCATATTTAAAAGCTGCAAGTAAAATCATAGGACATAAAATGCTAATGCGAGCTTGCATTCCTTATAAGGAGAAATTTTCCAAAATGGATCTTCACCAAGCATCTTGTTCAAGTAGCAGTGGTTCTGGCTGCATCAGAATATGTAGGTTGACCAGAACCATGGTGGAAACCCAACAAACAGCTGAAGCTTCTTTTGGAAGCAAAACATTAGAATTTGCTCATTGCCAGGACAAGGAGAGAATCCATGCACACATCAGAGTTAAGAAAAAATCAAACTCACAAAAATAAGATTGGAGGAAAGGAGAGGATCGTCTTGCCAATCAGAATTGTTCTAGACAACGTTAACTTTGTAAATTGAAAGGAAACTTTATACCAAACAACCTAATCTTAGATCTCTTTCTCAATTTTTAAATTTAAAACATATTTATAACTTCAGTTTCTATCTACTTCCATAAAAATTGAGCTATAAGTATGAAATTTTTTGCAGTTAGACTTGAAAATGTGTTAAATGCAGATTTTTTCTCTGTTTTGCAAAATAAAATTTAATTTGTCAAAATATTGTAATTTAATACTTTTCAAAATTAGAAATTAAAACATTTTTTAAATTTTTGATTAAAATTAACTAAAATTTCTTTCATATTTCCTTTGCATGAATATCTACATTTAATTTTTCAGAAGAATATATTGATGATTGAAGAAGTAGTAGATGAATTTTAATACTGCTGTTTTATTTTTAAAAAATTAACTCAAAAAATTATTAACATAATGATCCCAAATTTGGTACCTTTACTCTGCATCACTGTGTGAGCATTGGTGCCAAATTTGAGCACCCTATGTTTATTATTTTAGAAAATAATCTGTTTCAGTATAGCCACCCCTTAAATGTATATTTTAACTCACTGTGTACCGCTCCAGTGCTAGGTAGGAGAAAAAAATGTTAGTGAGAAAATTTCACTTATATTTGGTTCTTTGAGCCCCGAGTTTTAGATTATTTCATAGGATGGGAAAGGCTAAGTGTCAGCAGAAAGCATTTTGAAAAGTTAAAGCATTATAATAGCTATAGTTGTTTATAAATAAAATACTTTTTGGCATGATCGTCTTATTGTAATACAGTAAGAACAGTTTAAAAGTTCCGCCACTTAGATCGATGTATTAGCAGATCAACCCCCCCGCCAATTGATGAAATTCTTTATGTGCTAGTTAGTCCCAAGCTGTTTTTTGACAGAAAGTCATGTGGTAAAACAAGACAGACATTTAGGCATAAATTTCCTTACATCCTAGTTCTAACACGAAGAATATTATTAAGTGTTGCATAAGTTTAATGATACGGTTCTGTAACCTACCAGAAAAAAATTGAAGGCTGCTCTTGGCAGAATTGTGCCATATATTTGGTCCCAGAATTATTGATTGATTTTTGGCCTCCTTGTTTCCCAAATCTTATAGTTTTGGTTATTACTTTTGGGGAGACATTGAAAAATAGAGCATATTCAACTAACCTTCACATACTGTAGGAATTTAGAACAAACGTTCAAATTGAAATTAAGTGCATTACTGATGGGGAATTGATGTGTGTGTATAATTTCCTAAGAAGATGAAGATGTGGATTGTATTCAAGCAACATTTGCATATACTGTTTGAAGCTGAGATATGGCCAGTGACGTATGTGGGGAAAGGAGGCTTTATCTGCCAAGTAAAACATCATGCACTGCGTGTATCATATATTCAAATTCTTATGGCAGTTCATTCTCATTGTGTTAACGAAAGCAGTATATTAATAGTGAACAGGTGGGTGTTTTAAATTGCACGTTTTAGTTAAGTGTTACATGTATATTGACCTACTAATTATATGCACATATAGATAATGTATTACAACAACAAAAGAAAGGAAAAATTATGCATAGCAAAGTTCAAGGAATTGAGAATGTTAATAGCTGCATATGATGAGTTGAGGCAATAAAATTTAGATTCAAACAATCCAAACTTACATGTATACCAATATACTGGTGTTCCAGTGAGAACAAATACCAGAGTAAGAAGAGAAGAGGTTGAAACTGGTGAGTCTTCTATGTCCACTCCAAGAAATAAACCAACACATACAAAAGTAAATTCTAATGTTTTTGACAAGAGTGGGATATGCTGCTGCATAGACAGATTTTCTTTAGTGAGAAATGAAGTTCCCTACATGTCCAAAATTTTGAAATATTCGAATAAGAAAGAATTGCATTTCCTTAATGGTTCACTCTCTGAGAAGAAGTGAGCTACATATGGAAAAAGTGCTAAAATTAATGGAAAATATCAATTTAAAAGCCAGACATGAATGGAATGGTCTGTAAATATCTGAAAGCAATATACTGCTTTAGTGAACAGAACCAGGGGCTCAATTCCCACCAGGACAAGGTTCTTTACAGGTTTTTTCCAAGTTTTCCTCAGTTCTCATAAATGACAAATGCAGGGGAGGTACCTAAACTTAGGCTTGAAATGTTTCCTTCCTTAAAAAATAAAACTCTTTCTCAGTTTACAATTTCATCTCATGTATAATCCACTGCCACTACCTGTGATGCCTCACTAGATAAAACAGGCATTAAACACTATTAAAAAAAATTGTATGATTGAGCCGAACACACTCTTATTGCTTCACTTACATATAAACAAGTAAGTGGAGCAATAAGAGTGTAGTTCATCTCAGTCATACATTTGATCTTAATTTTATGCTCTTACTATATTATATGGTTTAAATATATAATAGCTTTATTTAGAAGAAGTTAAAGGTTGCAGTTTCTAATGTTATGTTTCAATTGTTTAAAATTTGCTTGACAGATCATTGATTGATTCTTCATTGTACAATTAATAGTGTAGTGCAACCATGAAAGTAGCGATTTTCCTATTTAAGCAATACACTAGATTGTTGCCTAGCTTATGTTCTTTACCCCGTTATAGGCTTAAGTGTTACAATTCCTGTTGTTCTTATATTGCTTTATTAACAAGTAGCTTTAGTACTGCTGAAAAGAGTTACAGTATTTACAATGTTGAGGGCAGCCATTTGATTTGTTACTAAGAGACAATTCCCAGGCCCTTGGAAGTGTGAAGAGCTAGTTATATGTCAGATAAAGACAACGTCAGTGTAAGTTGGTAGTTTGACTGCACTTTCTCATTAAATTCAGAAAGCAAAACTTTATGTGCATATAAAGCCATCATTGGAGGATACATTTAATAAAGAAAAATGGGAAATAAAATCTGGAGCTGCATATTGGAATGTTGTAATGTTTACTGGTTTTTTTTTTTTGTAACAGTTTAACTTTGTTGCACATGCATGAAGGGCTAGTGTTATTACCAGTAACATTTTCCTTAGAATTAATGAGTAATTTATTGCTATGCACTGCAGTTCTTTTTTTACTAATACATGCTTTTTGCTTTTTAAAATATGATAATATTATGAAACTATTTATTCTAGGCCAATAGAAAATTTCTGGATTTGTTTCATAGTATTTATATAGTTATTAATATGAAAATTAGTAATATTGCATACATTTTAAACATATTTTTAGAAATTTCTGAACTTTCATAATAATTCTGCATATATTAGGGATTTTATATTTCGGAGATACAAAAGGGAGTAGCCCATCACCCTGCAGTGGCTAAATAATGAGACTTCTGCACTTTCATACACCTGGATTTGATTGCTGCAACTGGATATGAAATTTATGCAGAAGTGGCATGTTTACTCCACATCTTTAATTTTCTGTATACCTTATTCTACCTACTCCATAACCATAATCTTAATCAACCTAAACACTTAAACCAGGTGGTTCTTTTGACAATTAATGCATTCTTCTTCTTCTTCTTCTTCTTCTTCTTCTTCTTCTTCTTCTTCTTCTTCTTCTTCTTCCTCCTCCTCCTCCTCCTCCTCTTCTTCTTCTTCTTCTTCTTCTTCTTCTTCTTCTTCTTCTTCTTCTCCCCTCCCCCCTCTCTTTTCATTAGTGGCATAAGGAAATTAACATTTGTTGGCTCACTTGCCGTCACTGGAGGCTGTAACAATAGCACAGATAACTAAAATGTTTGTATATTTTAAGAACAGAAAAAACACTCCACAACCTCAGGAGAAACAGGTTTGCAGACTTGAAAGATCTCCATGCTAAGAATTTACACACATTTGGGCATATGAGTGTGTGTGTGAATATGAGGGCTGTTGAATAAAGAGTGATCATAATTTTTATAAGCATAATTTATTATGCTAAAATTTAACTTTATAGCTTAATGCACATTGTGCCTGTGGCACTAGTTTCATTGTTGTCACTTCCTGTTCCTGCCTATGATATGTGTGCTAATTGAGATATGCTCAGTTCTGCCTACAGCAAAATGTAGGTGACATGCAACAAACAATATTACTGCTCTGAAATTCTGCTGTCATCTCAGCAAATCTTCAGCTAAGGCCTGTGCAATGTTACAGAGGGCCTATGGAGAGTTTGTTCTTCTCTGTAGCATAGCTGAAAAATTGTTCAAAATTTGAAATGCCTATTGGAATTTGTACAATGAATTTAATCATATAATTAAATTTAATGTTTGATTTGATCATACGTTGATTTTAATTAGTATATGGTTTAAAATGTTTAAAGGTAATCACTTCCAAAGGAAGTTTATGCTCTAATGGAAGAAATATAAGCACTGCTGCTAAATTATGAGAGAGGATTGTCAAATAACATAAAGAACACTTTCAGGAAGTGTGAACATTGCACTACAAGTTTGTAACTGAAAATTCACATGAGACGTGTTTGTGCATGGTGGGTTCCAAGACTGCTGATTCCCGAACAAAAGGATTTTTGCATGGAGGTTTGCATGCAGTTATGAAACTTGAATACATCTTTTCGATCCTCAGAGCAAAATCAATGCTCTGTATGAAAATCTCCATCATCACTATCACCAAAAAAAAGGAAAAAGGGGTTGCTTTGGCTGGGAAAGTTATGGTCACCTCTTTTTTTGATATTCAAGGAATGGTTTACCATGTCATACCTGTACACATAACTGGATAATACAACAAAGATGTCCTGAAAACTCTGCAAGGCCATATCACATATTTGCAAAAGGCCATATTTCCAAGCAACAAATTGTATGCAAATTGTATGCACCAAATTAATGCAGGACTGCACATCACAGATGTTGTTGCTGGATATCTCACAAATATCAATGTGAAGTTTGTCCCTCACCCTCCCTATAATCCAGATTTAGCCCTTTCTTTCTTTCTTTCTTTCTTTCTTTCTTTCTTTCTTTCTTTCTTTCTCCCCCCTTCCCAAATTGAAGAAATGCTTTTGTGGGAGGCATTTTCATTATCAGAAGCAGTGGTGAAGGCTGCGGAGGCAATTCTGATGACCTGTTAAAATTGGTTTATAGCATGTTTTGGCAGACTGGCAGAAATGCTGGAACAGGTGCATTGCATCCAATGAAGACTATTTAGAGAAAAAGTTATGAAGATGAGTAAGGTATATTTAAAAAAAGAAAAAGATCATTCCTTATTGAAGAGCCCTTGTTTGCATATTCCACTGCAAACCAAAAACTTCCAATAAGGAATTTGTTAACCTTGTTAGCACTTATATCCCTGAATTGAGAGCATGAAAACAATTTTGAAAAAAATGTCATAATATTTATTAATGAATCCATTTTTAAGTGATTTTTCTACATTTTAACCCCACCTTACTTTTAAGAACAACCCATAAACTTAAAAGTATATTTTGTCGCAACCTATCTCCATCCAAATTACCCGGTAGGTCACGGACTAATATCCTTGCCAAAGCCCTAAATAATCTGTGTGCCAATTATGCCATGTCATTCATTCCACAGCCCCAATTTGTCCAGAGAATTTAAGATTATTTCATATGCTAACTGTGCTGCTAAGAATATTTTTGCACAAACTTCGTGCACTATAGAGTTTAAATGTTATGCTTAATATTTCTCTTTCTACTTTGTTATTATCATTTTTAATTTATATATTTTTTAATTATTAATACATTTCTCTTTGTTATTTTTGCTTCCCTGCCCTTTTCCTCTTGTTTGTTTTATGTGTTTCCACACATTACATTACCTTCAAGATTAAAAAGTACTTTTATCACTTTCATTTGTCTTCTGCCTTTGAAGAAGACCACAAGTGGTCGAAATAGAACGATATTTATGTTACTGTTCAAGTATTTTATGTATTTCTGCTTCTGTAGTTCTTGTTATTTTAACTACTTTGTTCCAAGAGTAATTTTATGTTTCATTTTTATTATATGTACATATAATAAATATTTTATTGCCTAACCATTTTATAGGTATGATAAAGACAAAAACTATATTTCACTTTTCAATATAGTTACCCTTTATTCCATTATACTTCTCACATCTTTGAATTATTATTGTAATCCCCCCCCCCCAAAATAGTCGGAAGTCTTGTCTGCAAAATGGGCATAAACAGCATCCGTCACTTCTTCCTCACACTTAAATTTCCTTTCTCTAAGGTCCTTCTTGAGTTTTGAGAAGAGGAAAAGTCACTGGGAGCTGTAGGGTGGATGGTCGATCTCCTTGAAGCTACATTTCTTCACAGCTTATTTTGCAACAAGAGAACTGTGTGCACGGGCCTGTTTGTCGTGAAGAAGTCACACACCACCACTCGGTTTTCCCCGCTTTTTCTCTTAGATAGAAGCATGTAGTCTGTGCAGTAGGCCAGCATAGTACTCCTGCATTTACTGTGGTGTTCCTCTTCTTAAAGTCAATGAAGAGTATTCCTTCACAGTCCCAAAAGATTGTGGGCATGATCTTTTTGGTTAACTGAGTGGCCTTGGCCTTTAGAGGCTGTGTTTCATCAGGTTTACACCACTCATTTGATTCTCTTTTGGACAAGGGATCATGGTAGAAGATCATATTTTCATCTCCTGTAACAATGGTTTGCAGAACTTCTCTCTCGTTGCTATGGTAGAGCTCCAAAAATACCTGACAACAGATGACTTGTTGCTGCTTTTGAACTGAAGAAATAAGTCTAACACTCATCTTACATTAACCTTATTCACATTTAAATGTACATGAATAATTCAAAGGACTGTTGTTTTAGAAAGATCCAATCTTGCTGCTATTTCTGTAACTTTGAGTCGCCATTCTTCCATAATTTCTCCTTCAACAAGAGCTATGTTTTCAGGAGTGAGCCCCTCCAAGGGCCAACCTACATGTTCTTTGTCTTCAATGCATTCTTGACCCATTCGAAAAAGTTTGCCCCTTTCTTTTACTGTAGAATATGAGGGGAATGCTTCCCCATATATATCGTTCAATTACTGTTTAACTTCATTAGGAGTAAGTCCTTCTTTTGTGAAGAATTTAATAACAGCTCGATACTCCATTTCGAACATGTCACAATCTTCTACTCATGCCTTCTTTATGTAACTATATCTGAAAAACTGAATGCAGCGGAGCAAAAATTACAGCTGCAATTATTTACTTAACAGATAATGTATAACAGATAATGCTTTTGTGAAGGCAATACTCCTTATCGGCGAGGTCAGAAACTTATGGACCTACCCTCATATATATAAATATATTGTCTTTTAGCCTTAGAAGAACTCCAGAAGTTGAAATATAGCGAGAGATAATTTCTGTATATCTAAGTGTTTTTTCCTTTCTCTGCTTCACTACCTATTGTATATATTTGCATGTGCAGTGCCATTGCAATGCATATTTCTCATTGCAAAAGTGGGAAGCCATATGCTGAGAAATAATTCATTTAAAAATATTTTCATATATGCACATATTTGCTTTACTATACATTTATTTCTTCTTCTTTTCTTAACCTTTGACCATCCTGCTTTTCCATTGTTCCCTCCATCTTCATTTTCTTCATCTTCTTCTCCCTTATAAACTTCCCTAGTTCTTTTCCTCCTCCCTGTTTATCCCTTTTTTTGTAAATTCCCTATATTTTTCTCTTCTGCTTCTTATGTTCTGGTCTAAGTTTTTCTTCCATCTCCCATTCAATCTTATATTCTATTTAAGGTTTGTGTGTGTATGAAAATGAGAAAAGAGAGAGGGAAGTATCAACATTTATGCTTTTAAATTTCCAGATGTCTCCAAAGGATGCCTTGGAGGCTATTATAGTAAATGGCTTAGAAATAGATATGGAAAATGTAAGAAATACAGTGATATTATTTTAATTATGGGCCAGCAGAGTGTGGCTGCATACTGGGAGAAGTCAGTTGTTAAAGTCAAATAATGCACATGCAGGTAGCAACTTGTAGTTACAGGGAGACTTTTGCAACAAATGATTGTGTGTTCATTGCTTTCATTGTGTGTGTGTGTGTATTAATTTTACTTCATTGATTATATCTCTAAATAAACGTATTATTGACGGACAAGCTTTTATGTATGATACATGTGAGAAAATGGATTCTAGTAGAGAAGTGGTAAGGCAGTTGACAAGAAAATATTCTGGCAATTTTGTTCTAGGTAAAGAAACTGTTCATCAACTTGTTAAAAAGCCATTGAAGACAGAATTTCTTAGTGACAAGAAAAGTGTTTTGAACTATCATGTTCTTATGGAAGAAATGTTAGAAGATGAAATAAGAATGTGAAGGAGAAGGTGAAGGTGAAATAGGCGAACTACTTGAATACAGCCCAAGAAAATCCCTACGTCAGCTTGCTAGGGAAGCCAGGCATTTCAAAATCATTTGTATGAAATGCCACTAAATTAATTATAATGCAATCTTATAAAATTACTGTGATTCATAAATTGTAACCTTGTAATTTCACAATTAGAATTCTGTTTTGTAACGGTATACTGGAGAAAATTGCTGCTGGCAGAATGATTTCTGAATTTATCATATTTTCAGATAAACTTTTTTCCAAGTTACATCCACATCATCTTACAAAGCACCCAATGTTATCTCCCCTGGAACAAAGAGTTTACAAATATTTGCCATCATCATCATGAGTGAGACTGTTTGAGACAAAAATATTCCTGCCTTCCATATTTTATCCTCTGCGGTTTATCAAGTAACTTTAAGGTATTCCTCTCATTCTGCTGCTTTAGGTATTAAAACAACTGCTATTGAAGCCCACAAAAACCCACACCCCAAGATAGGAGATAGCTGACAAAGAACCAAGAGAAGCCTACACTTAATTAAAATGTATTTGTAGATTCAGCATGATAAATAAAGCACATCTGGAACTATGAATGAATGAGTAAATATTTATTATTTCTACACATTACAATTACAGTTTTACAACATTTTCTTGATCCTTGAGAGCTTGTTAATTCAGGAACCTATATTGCAACATATGCTTTTTAATTTTAATTCGTATGTTTGTCATCTTTGTTATTATTCTTTCTTTAACAACTAACACCCTGATTATTGTGTACATGGATGCTACATTGCTCTTAACTATACATTTTATTGAATGAACTGTACAAACACTTATCTATAATTGAAAACATTTTTATGATACAATGGAACTGCGCACTCTTTGCTTTACTTACTTGTCATTATTGTAGACCGGTTTCGAGAACAGGTTGTTCTCATCATCAGTTCAAATCTCCGATTCTGTGAATGAACCAATTAACATTTTAGTTAACTTATCTATAACTTTATAAATATCTCTTCTATTTGGTATCCAGTCTGTTACTGTGTTACTTTCTAGCACAGCCTCTGTATTAGTTCTAAAAAGTTCTCACTCTTCATTTTTACTATATATGTAGTGTAAGTAAAATTCTAGATGACAGGCTGCTTATTATAAGCAGCATGCTGTTTGCCAAGGAAATTAACAATGCCAGTGTATGAAATGCAATCAAGCTGAACTTTGCTCATTCAATATAATGCATCTATATGTGTCGTTTCCCATTTATTTCAGCTATTTCCTTTATAGGAATGCTCATATATATTTGCTCTCTTCACCTCATAACTTCTGTTTTATTATAATTTTTCTTATTCTTAAGAGCTCTGGTTTCTTTTCCACAAGGTTAAATATAGACAATAAAATAGAAATTACTTTTGTTTTCAAAGCTTTTCTCTTTTGTTGTTTTTATGGCTAATTTTAAGTTCTTCAGAAAGTACAAAAAGTTAGATAATCAGCCAGCCACTATATACATATATCAATGGCATTGGCACAATGGCAAGATATTGGCGTGGTCATTGTTGTTCATTTCCACTTTTGATGCTGTATAAAGGAACAAAAAGAAACACACACAAAATTCCATTTTTTAATACATTTCAAAAGTCATATTGGGTAAAAATATTTAAAGTAGCCTTCCTTCATATTGTGGATCAACACATTCATAAGAATGTGGATTATTTTCCAGAAATATATTTTTCCTTAAATTGCATGCATAAACCGAAAGATTTTGAATTCATTTTTTTATAGGTAGATCATTCGATTGATAAGTTTTGGAATGCTATTAACTGTGTATTATTTCTCTGTATAAATATATTCTTTTATAGCCATTGGGATTCAGCCACCATTTTTTTTCTCCCCCTCTCTCTATTCCTGAAATGGCATAGAGAATGCAGAATGTAATATAAAGTTTAGTTGTTTTACAAAACTGCAAATCAAAACATACTTTTTATTTTCTTTATTTCTTTTTATGGTTTTCCTCTCTTGTTATTTTTTTAAGAAATTTGATGTGTTTTGCATTTTTAATCAGTTATATCCTCCTTAAGGGTCTTTTATTGGTTTTATTTATTAATTTAATATTCTCATATATTATACATTTCAGAGCTCGAAGTCATTGCCTATTTAACTTGAAATTTATTTTCATGTTACATGTTTGTCCCCATGCCTTATCCAGCAAATGCTTGTGTGCTGCTTTAATTTTCCTCAGGTTAACAAGTCGGTCCTGGTGGTGTAGTGGTTACCATACTTGCCTCCTAAACCCAAGATCGCGGGTTCGAACCCGGCCAGGACCGATGGATTTTTTGGGGCGTAAAAATCCTAAGTATGGCTTCCTTCGGAAGGGAAGTAAAGCCATGGGTCCCATGTCGTACATTTACGGCACAAAAAAGAACCTCAAGCCTGAAAGAGAGGCCTCAGAGCAAAATTTGTCGGCCGTTTCATGCCCTGTGTTGAATGGGACACTGATGACCTGAGCTGTTAAAGAGCGTCCATAATTAAATCATTCAAAAAAAAAAATTTCAGGTTGACAAGCTCATACTAATAAAAAAAGTGTTCATGAAATCACCCTGAAGAAAGAAACACTTAGGACACTTCAATTTCTGCATTATTGCAATTATTTTGAAATTGTGAAAACAGTTTTAACAGTTTTGACTGTGTAATTGTCACTTATAATAGCTCAAAATTGAAATTATCAAGACATGAGGAAAAGTTTGGCATTTATTAAGAAAAGTTATAAGTTTAGTTTTTACAACAGCAATAAAAGTGTTGGAAAAAGATGTGGAAAATATTCACTTGTTTCTTAACTTAAAGGGTATTAAACATCATTTGGAACATTTTACAAGGAATATTAATGGGAACATTAGAGGAAAACTGCTGGAAGAGAGCATAGATAACCAGACATTATGTGAAGTAGAAAAAATGCTGCAAGATGAAAATTTATGTCAGGATTTTTTTTCAGTGGATATTACTTTTTTCAAGTAGGATGTTGATCACCAGTAAATGTAAAGAACAGTTTTATATATTCACATTATATGTGAATAAGTCTGTGTTAAAGCAAGGTCGGGTAGAAAAATTATTTTTAATGTCTTCAAAAATATTTTCCAATCATAGAAATATTAATTTTCAGTATCTCATTGTTATTGTTTTCAAGATTTATTACCACATAAAGTTTTCAAGATTTATTGCCACAAAAATCTCTCAAATCTCAAAATAATCATTTGACTGTGCAGTAGTGAACATCCATTATTTGCCTTGGTGCGCTAAGTAGCCTAGTCCAGGAGGATGTCCCTACTTGCTTGGGTGGCCTAATGCATAACGTGAATGGCAGTTGTTCCGAAAGTCCAATGTTCGAGTCTCTTGAAGCAGTAATATCTTTTATTATTATGTAGTAGGAGTATGGTATCACTGTAGAAATGTGCTGTTTTTAGTCATGGACCATACATTCTCTAATGGAGTACTGTGATATGCATACTCAAGGACATGATTCTGATTGGTAAGTACAATAACAACTAATACTATTTCTTTGCTTAGGCTCACTTTGTTTAGTATGCTGCAGATTATCTGTGAGGCATAATAGAGAAAGTTTACCTTCTCTGAACCTGCAGATATGCATCTTCATGGAGAAACAAGAACTAATGGTTTAGCAGCTGTAGAACTGTACAGGCAAAGATATACTGATAGACAACAGCCATATCACACTACTTTCCAATGTATTGACTCAAATTACTAGTCTAAGACACCTACAAACTCTGAATTTATTTTGGTGTAGTTCATTAACACCCTATATAATATATGTATATTCAGAGTTTTCTGGTATCTCTGAGCTTCAATTATGTTTTAGTTAAGATTATAGAAAGTTATATTTTTTAAAATGTTGGTAATAATTAGTAATAAAAGTTCTCATTCATTTTTGGAACTCATGATTTTCAGACCATATGCTATTGCTGATTTCTATGATTTTTTTGACATTTGTCATGTGTTTCTTGAAACATAGAGTAAGTTTCTTTTGTTTTTACATGTGTATTTTTTGTTGTAGTCTTTACAGCTGATTGTTTCTGGGGAGATTCTGTCATTTGGGTGATTTTTTTGAGTTTTTTTTAAGCTGTATTTGTTTACTCGAGGCCAAAATAGTATTCTGTTCTTGAAATTGTTGCTTCTCCAATTCCTTCTTCCTCCTCTTTTTTCCCCTCCTTCTTTTAAATGATTTTTTTAGAGTGGTGACAGCCATTATTTGTTTTGGAGGATCAAGTTCCTCTATTTTTTTGTTGACCACATCCATTGTGTAGTCCCCTCAATTTTTTTTATTGTCTTAAGTTTATTAATCTGAATACAAAGTCATTAATTATCGCAAGTAATGATTTTGATTTATGGTTACTGTTCCTAAAATAAATATCTGTGTGGGTATCTTTTCTGGATATACCAAATTTCAGTTGTGATTAATAATGATTTTAAATCCAGGAAGGGGGAAGAATGTTATTGTTTTCCATTTCCATTATGAATCTAACTGTGCTGTCTTGTACATTGAGTAATTTGATAACATCATCTTTCCATTTTTTGTTAACTATTGAAAATGTGTGCTACAAAATGGTGCCAACTTTGAATTTTTGTGGGAAGGCTTCATCTTTGTTTTTCTAAGAAGCTTTTGTACATGTCTGCTAAAAATGGAGAGAGCAAATTTCCCAAGGCCAGACAACTCTTTTGTTAATAAAACTTGCCTCAAAATGAAAAGTAGGCTTGTTGATACAAACTTTTTAGGGCTAGGTATTCTTCTTTACTTTCCCAAATACAATTATTGATGTTAACCATTTTATAGAATAATGAGCAATTTTTCTTTGGGAATTCTAGAGATCAATTTGAGCGAGTTTTTATAAAAATTGTTGAATTATTGTTATAGCTCAATGTAAGAATTTCCACCATTCAAAACTTTATTTTTATTTATTTATTCCCTCTCTAATTGTTAAGCAAAATTGCTTCATGCATGTGAATCAGGAACATTCATAGTTCAGTAGTGAACTAATAATAATCATTCCTATCACATAAAATTACTATCATAAAAAGAACTATACAGGTGTTGCTGGCTCCTGGTTGACTGCAGTGCAGTGCAACAAGCAAGCTGAAGGCAGTCAGTATAGCTATTAATACGTAACTATATATGTAATGCAAATATTTATATTATACTTGTGGAATTAGCGTTATAGTCTGTAAAATATAGTTACACAAATTAATGAAAGTTCCCTTTGACCATTCATTTGCCTATGGCATTATTTTCTTTGGGTTTTCAATTATCAGTTTCCCAACACCTTTGCAAATTTCTGTTAGCTTTCTGTGCTAACTTACAATACCAAAATTCAATTTGCTCTTCTGTTCCTCATAGTAAATATTACTGCAATAATTGATTATTCTGCTCTGTGGAATGGTAAAAAACATTGAAAAAGTTTTACCAAGAATTAAAGCATTTAAGTTCAGGATTGATGTATGAAGAATATTCTGGAAATAAACTACAGATGTATTAAAAACAAAGGAAGATATCAAGTTATTTGGCCTTGGAGGGTTTACTGTATAAAAGTTGAGTAGACCAAATGATATATAGCAAAAATAAAATACTCTGTGTACACTCAGTGGTTCATATTTCATATTATGTCAGTAACAGTTTCTAAGCATGATATATAGAAACAAGATAAATGAAAATAAAATGAGCAATCTAATGTCATGTTATGCTGTAATTCAGTGATTACGCAGTACTGGTGATCTCTGAGAAAAAGTTCATCTTGTATTAGTTTTCCTTTTAAATTTTACTTCTTTATTTAAATAAGCATGTGAAAAACATATACTCACTGGATGTTTTATATTGAAATAAAAATTATGAAGTTAAACATATGAAGTTTTATATGACTGCTTCTTTTTTGTATTTATTATATGTATTCCTGTGATGTAAATTATAAGGGAAAAATGATGTGGGATTCAGTCTAAAATGTACATTACATGATATAAACATGTTACTAGAAAAAGCAAATATAAAGAAGGCTTTGCTTATTGTGATGGAGCAATGACAGTAACAAAAGAATATGTATAAAGCACTTGGTGTTTTGTTTCTATATATTTTATTGCTGGTATTTCTTTTTATCCAGTGAAGACTAAAACTTAAATAGTTTATTTCTCATTTAAATGCAATTTTAAAAATATTACTATTAGTTCATCTTGGGAGAAAAAAGAGTAAGAAAAGAGTATCTGCCCTCAACCACTGATATCCAAAACTCTAACTCATTTTTTGGGCATAATTCTACTGCTACCATCTTGTTTCATGCTTGCGCTGCTAGAAGGAAACGGCACTCGATCTTATGCTTCTCTC
Organism: Metallyticus violacea; assembly: GCA_030762175.1. Lineage (NCBI taxonomy): Eukaryota > Metazoa > Arthropoda > Insecta > Mantodea > Metallyticidae > Metallyticus > Metallyticus violacea. The sequence continues at coordinate 58,389,239 of CM060844.1, forward strand.
AACACAGTTAATGCCACTGTAGGTAAGGATTCTGAATAGATAAAGATGATAAAGCATTAAAAACAAATGGAAAATAAGGAATGCTCATTTTTAAATGGTATGTGTTTTTTTATTAATTTTTTTAATTTTTATTTTTTAAATCTTTCTGTGTAACATAATATTAATATTTGATAGCAAACATGAAAGTAAATATATTATTGTTGTGATATTTCTTGAAAAAGCATTTTTTTTTTTAAGCTGAAACATTATGTTTGTGTTCTATGTATAGTCCTTCCTTGCATTATATGAAAATAAATGTAAAAACAAACTGGAGATCCTACTGAAATACTTTCAAAATCAGAATATTCTAAAAATTAAATAGGGAGGAGAGGATTGCCTGTTAATAGTGAATTATTATTCTCAAATATATACATACCTTGATAGCTAATTTTTGTCATAAAAGTAAGTAGAAGATTTTTGAAGAAGTTGCTGTTTTGATAAATTTTACACCTCTGCATTCAGAAATAATCAGTTTCATAATTAGGTCTCAGCCTTAAGTAAATGCTGTATCAAAAGCAATATCTGTGTTGTTGCATTCGGGTTGCTCTGTAACAGTGCTCTAGGATTAGTAAATAATAAAATTAGTTACATGTGCTTAATAGCAATTTTGTTTTCATAATTAAAAATATTTTATCTTTCCAAAATATAATCTTAATCTCCCAATTCTAAATTAGTAATAGTAAGTTATTTCTTAGAAGAAAAGCAGCTTGTAATAATTATCATATGAAGGGAAGAAGAGAAACAGCTTCATAAAAGATATAGTCAAAAAAACATGCTTTGTGCAACTTATCCAGTGTTGCATTAGCATTGTATGATGTCATTTAGAAACTTTGAGGTGTTTTACCACTCAAAAATTATTTTATTGATTAGACTATATATATTTTCCATTCAGGCCTCTTCCTCACACTTTTTAAAGGGTGTGTTTTGATAACATTTTACATACTGTTTCATGTCACTTGGGTCACTTTCAATTTATTTCAAGTAAAAGCATGCAAGAGCTGGCTGTTGTTATTAATGTTTGTTAAAATTTGTGATTAATATGGGGAATAAAATATTCCATTATGTTTACTGTTGCATGAAGCATTTTAATCGTTTGTACTCCAGTTTATTTCTTTCCAACTTAAAACCAGTTTATTTCAAAAATATAATCATGGTTGTAGTAATAGATTACACATACAAACACATACACTAACACATATCCATCTTTGATTTGTAGTACAAAAGGGAGCATCCTTTTAAAAATATCTATGTACAAAATTACATAAATTTTCTTTGGAAGAGAAAAAATAATTCTTTTATGGAGCGTCGCATGTTCATGTTAGCTGTGTTGTGTTGTAATTACATTATTGATTGTCCTTGTTAGTGTTTTTAAACCTGAAATGTCCTATCTAGTAAGAAATAAGAACAAGGTTCAAATATGAGCTTTTTGCATTGTTTTTGTTATTTTTGTCACATAGCAATGATATTTAAAACATATTACCTAAAATCTACATTTTGTCTCTGGAATGTTATAAAATGCAGTATTCTTCTCTCCATTTGCAATAAATCATTTGGCATCCATTTCCTATTATTTTGGATACTTTTCTCCAAAGTCACATATATTTTATTTATCATATGCATTACTTATTTGGCTTTGTATTGTTTCATAACCAGCTGCCAAAACAGGGTATAGGCTCTAACTCTAAATGATTCAAGTTGTGTAGATTAAATTCTTTTCTGCAATTATTCCATTTTTGGCACCAACAGGTTCCAGGCTCATTTGCGTGATCTTTAATTAAATTATCATCTTGAAGGTCTTGGTAGCTGGCACAGAAAGTCAAGCAATTGCAAAAAGATTATACCATAATAAATGTAACTTTGTAATTCTCTTTATAAAGTGTCGGTCCTGGCAGTGTAGTGGTAACCATACTTGCCTCTTAAATCCAAGATCGCCGGTTCAATCCTGGCTAGGATCAATGGATTGTTTCAGGCTTAAAAATCTTGAGTATTCCTTTGTAAGGGAAGTAAAGCCTGGGGTCCCATGCCATAGATTTACAGCAAAATAAGAACCTCAAGCCTGAAAGAAGAGGTCTCTGAGCAAAATTTGTCCGCTGTTTCACGCCCTAAATTGAAAGGGATGCTAATGACCTGAGATGTTCATCTGTAAATAAATCAAATACGGAGAGCATCCATAAATAAATAAATAAGTAAATAAATCAAATCAAAGATCTTCACCAAGTATCACACTTTCATACTTAGGGTATGCATTAGACAGAGGATGTAAATTGAGTCCAATATTTAATTTGTTTATAGATGATTTCTTAGATAGGATCATGAAAAATGATAGGCACTGTCCAATTATTGCTTTTTGCTGACAATCTCATAATAGGAGCAGTAACTGTAATAGGAATACAACATGCTATTGATGAAATTATAGAATGGGGTCTATGGATAAATCGTAAAAAATCAAAGATAATAGCATTTAAAAAAGGATCAAAATTAAAGAAAAATGAGAGATGGTTTTTAAATACAGATCCAATATAGGTGTGAAAAAATATGATTATGGATGAAATTTATGAGTAATGGAAGATGGAAGGTACAGTCTAAATGTGCCCAAGCCAAAGGTAAGTTAGTTATGAAAGCTGTCAGTATAAGTTTGTTGAGTCAAAGATGATATATGCAGTAAAAATTTGGTGAGTGTCAAAAGGATAGACAAAAGTCAATGTACATAGAATGTTTTGTAGAGAAGTTCTGGAGTTACCAAAAAGTTTGCTGAGGGGGGTAAGTTTGGCAGACTAGGAAGAGTAGGAAGGAAAGATATAATTGTGGAAATAATCATGGCACAATTTTTAAAATTAGATAATAATAATGTACTAAAGAATGCCTTAAGAGATTAATTTCTAACATATTCATGCTCCTGGTCGAATAATATTTCTGATTGTTTCAATACATACTATAAAAGGTGTAAGAATACCAGGGTACCAAAGAGATGCATTGGGAAGAGAGAGTTGGTTTGAGGAGGTGGGGAAACTGTTAGAAGAAATTGGAAAAGGGATAGGTATGCTGACTGGGTGAAAGTAACATCAAAATTTGAAAAGAAGTGAGACAGAGCATAGAAGATATAGAGAAGTAAGAGATTTGGACTAACTTTGAGGATAAAAGTTCTTTGAACTTTTATAAAATAGTTAAAAGAAATTGGGAATGGGAGAAATATATAGATAATTGCGATCAATTCAGAAGATTAGGTCTTGCATGGATGTGTACAGGAATCTATTTAAGATTTTGGTATACAGTTTGGTTGCTTAAGGTCTGGCTGCCTCCTTCATGATTCCAGAAGTAATCATTGGAGGAGAATGATTAACCATAAGCCAAATCCATGTGGTTTCCTTATACATGGGGTCCACAATTTCCTTATACATAGGATCCCTCAACCTTCTGAGTATCCAAATTTCACTTGTTCTAAACTTTTGACAAAGAATTTGTAAAGAGAATAATGATAACCACAGTTAAAGGATCTATGATAACTTGATAAATTGCTGTAATGGTTCCTCTTACAGTAAATAACTTAAGTAATTAGTTATTGTACCTATTATTTAAACACTACAAATTAACTGAAAAATAAATAAGCATGTGAGATATTGATGGTGATGGTGCATTTTCTTTAATTTGTTGTGATTTTAAAAAATGAAATTATCAATATAAACTGAGATCCCATGTCCATGTGACTTAAGGCTGTTATACTATTATTCTCTTGGCTATAGGAAAGAGAAATTCTGTACTAGATAGGAGAGTATAGTTCTCTTGGCCATAGGAAGGGCAAGATAATAATAAACCAGTGAAAGAGATGTAAATGTCATCATGTGAAATGATTCTATATATTATAGAGATGGATGAAAAGATGTAATACATTTTAAACCTTGAAAATATATTTTAACAAAAATAAATAATTTGTACACATTTAATAGCCTTAACTAAAATCCCCAATTATTATGGCAAGACATATTGAAAGACAATAAATACAGTTGGTGAACAATTTTTGATCTCTTCACTTTCTTCCTTAAGCACTTCATTTTATCACTTTTGTTTTGTATAAATGGTAATTTTTAATCTCAGTTCCAAGTTGCAACAGTGCCTGACATTTCAGGGTATGGGGAGTTTGAAGATGTGCTGGTCTCTGACCTTGCACACAGTCCAAACCAGTTTGGTATAAGGGAGTCCATGCACTGTGGTAACTGGGCAGGTGTAAGTTTTAAACTGGTGTTTGACACAAAGTGATTGGTCATTGGGTTGCAATTTGAGCCTTTGCACATATGCATGCAATAACAACATACACTGAATATTTAAATAAATGCAATGATATTATTTTTATTTCATTCCTCTAAATCATTTTTTTTATTTTTTCAATTGCATGGTTACCTCAAAACATGAATTTTTTTAATTTTCTTTCATTGATATTTTAACCAAAAAATATTGTACCTATTTGGTGTTTACTTTAAGTATGTGTGAGAAAATGTTTAAATTTAAAAGTTAAAGAATGCTAGTTTTGCTTTTACATATTTTTAATTAAATGTTGAAAATTTCACTGAAAGAATCGTCTTAGGAAGTAAATATCAATATATTTAATATTATTATCATTCCTGTATTGCAACTGGTGCAGTGCAATCACAACCTCTTTTAGGCATTCATTATATAACAAATTGGTACTGTGGAGCAGCAATCACACTTCCCCTCGATTGCTAACCTACCATCCTTAACACTTGTCTGCACAGTAGTGTCATTTAGGCAAGTACAAGAAGTACGTGGTTGCCAAAATGTTCATTTGTGGTAGATTAGAGAAGTGTTTATAACATTTTTCATTATCTTATCAAGATTTCTTTCCAGTTCAAAAGATGATATTTCTACCTTTCTACTGGTATATTATAACGTCCAGTTCACTGTAAAATAAACAAATGTACAGTAAAAGCTCACTTGGCTTCTTTGTGATTAGAAAAATGTTCATAAACCAAAAACTACACAATCAGATATCAGTGTACTACTTCTCATCATACATTAGTAGCAAAAAGAGCTTTTGTTAACAAGAATACATCAGCAGTCCCAGTAAACAGGATCAAAAGCTCTTTTTTTTTAAACTCATTATTAGCATTTAGAAATCTATACTACAGAAGGAATGCCCATTACTCAAAAAGAAAACTTCCCATCTTTGAAATACTTTATGCATATGAGGTTATTGATAAGGTGACAAAGCCATTGAAGAATAACATTCTAGCCATATATTTATTACATATATAATATCCAAGTATGGCAACTGTCAAGGACCTCTGCATCCCAGGCATGAATCTTAGGTTGTACAGTTGGAAGACATAACTATATAAGTAAATAGGGCATCCAAAGAAGCATACACACATTCTGGAAAAATAGACATCAACAGAGCATTCCATCCATATTAAATTTAATGTTATATTTTACGATAAAGGCTAGAGAGAAAATGTGCGGTAACAGCATTATGAAGTTAGTCTTATTTAGCACATGTTATTTGAAAATTTGTCCATTGATCAGTGTTATTAAAAATGTGCAAATAATTCTATTTGCTAATGAAAACTGTAGTTGAAGGGGATGAACAATTAGATGATTCATATGACACTAGAAATGTAGGCTCACAGTTTAAGAGAAATATGTGAAATATTAGATAATTACTGAATAAATCAAAACTATAGCATTGTTACTTCTTCATATTCAAAATAAAACAAATTTTCTATCAGTTTAGTTAGGAATAAGCTAATTCTTGGCATTAATCTCATTTGTAGTAGTAGCTTGTGGGTTGCAGGTTTGACCTGTGCCTCGAACAAGAGTTCATTGTCAAATGCCATGCCACAGAGTTCCACCATTGTTTCTGTGTTAATAATAAAGGTACCCGCTGTTAATGAAAACTCCAAGCCAAAGAGAGAGAAGATAAAATATATCTTATGTTAAGAAAGGGATGAATTAAGTGAAGTGTTAAGACATTCCAGGAAAGTTTTTTCAATTATTATTGTCACTATTATTCTTGGAAAATTTTCTAAAAGAGGATTTAAAAAGTGTTAAACTTGCTATTAATTTTAATTTTATTACAATGGCATTTCCAAAATTTTCTTTGTCTACATTATCGTTACCATGCACATGGGCATGTAGGAGCATGGAAGCTAATAATATATGAATTATTAATGTACGTAAATTCTGTATGCCTTGAGTTTCAGTCAATCATATCAGGGAGGGAAGGAAGATGTATAGGAGCATGCAGTACAAAATAATTTGGGGATTGTTTGCACATATGCTGTCTTTTCCCTAATGCATGTAAGAAAGTGTGATTAATAAATCTTGTGCAAGATTGATGGTTGATTAGATTATTTATTTTTACAGAAATACTGTTTGTAAATATTTGATGGATTTATAGAAGCATGTAAAAATAAAAATTAATTTTAAATTATTTATAATTTATTTTAATGTTATAAGTTATTGTTCTTATGCAGTGATGTAAAAAATGTGTTTATGCAGGGTATGTACATTTTATGTAAGTTCAAGATATTCTTATCTACAAACTTTGTACCCACAATACAAAATTTGATACAATACATATTCCTATACAGTAGTAAATATCAAGAAAACTATTTTAATAACAATGTGCAATAATACTGCTATGTTTTATTGTACGCTTTAATTGAAAACAGGGTAATTTGTTAAAAGTGTAAATAATGTGTATAAATATCATTACTGAAAGCCTCTTTGTTTACTACTTAGATGATAATTTTTTATAAATAATAAAGGAAGGACAAAATCATTCTAGATATGATTATGAAATGACATAGCTCATATTTGATTTTTCATTTTAAGCCTATCCAAATGCTCCATTTTTCCTCCACTTGATATAATTCTAGTCAACCAGTATTTTAGGGATAAACATTCAAATAAAGTAATTTTAAAGAGTGTGTTTTCTATTTTCAGTATAATGAGCATTTGATGTCACCTCACTTAAAGCATTTCACGCCTTTTGGTCCAACATTCCACATGCACCCAGATATTAGCACCATCAGAATACAGATGATGTTAACTATGTTGTTACTAATGAATAACAATTTTGGATATTTATATGGGAGTGATCTATGATATAAGTAATTTTAAAAGAAGCCCATTAAACCATATTTATTTGTGCTGTACACATTTCAGAAAACTGAAATTTCACAGAAATGATAACTAAAAAGTCCACTTGTCAAGATGTTTTTAATAGTGTAATATAAAAATGAATGCACAAGGGTCTGCAAACCATATACAAATCTTACATTAATTCATATATAAATCATTATAAAGATTAGGGATGTATCTGCAAGAGGATTCTGCTAAACTTTATGCCTACTTATTGGGTCTTCTTGTTTACATTTGTTTAGCAGTGTGCTTTATTGTTCTGATAAAATTAAATTCACACAAATTTGTTTAGATATATATATATTCCTTGGTCATAGGAAGAAAAATAAACAGTTGTTTGTATTTATATTCATGGAATATTAAAAGATATGTGCCATTTCATAATATACTGTTTTTTCATTTATTATCACTTTTGTGATATAGCTTGTTCATTCAAACAAAGATGTTTTCTCTTGTCCGTCTGGGAATGAAAATTATGGTTTCTGAGTTCTGTTGTCAAGTTCTAAACTGAGATTAGTAATGATACCAATATAAACATTGGTAAGAACAAGAAGTTATTTCCAGCTTAATGTATTTTGTTAGACACTGAGTAACTTTATTGCTGGCAAATATTTGTGATTTCATTCCATTAGGGTAAATGAGATAGCAGCTTGGTGATATGCAACAACTCTAAATAGCCTATAAAGACAATAATACTTATATAATTAATGTTAACGTAGTTGCTGCATATGTACAAGAGTGCATGTCCAATTAATGTTTCTTAGCTTTATTTTTTACCTTTCTTTCCAGCAAAAATGGAAAAGAGCAATTAAATGTGACTTTTGCAAATATTAAAAGGAAAGCCGTAAGAATCAAGAACTCCAACATTTCTAAGATGACATTATTTAAGGCAAATTTTAAACTTCAGTTTATATTATGTTATTAAGAAAGAAAGATCAATTTTATATATACCTTCTTGAAGCAAAAGCTATCATTATTTGTCTTTAATGTCTTTCCCCTATTTAGATCTACAAATGAATGCATATTGAATTTGGATGTTAATGTTCATAATTTTTATGGTAAATTAATCAAAAGTGCAAAAAATACTAATTATTCACTCTTGAAAATGAAATAAAATGCTGTGAAAAGAAATCTATTCTAGGCAGTTGAAACCAGGCCACTAAAAATACATAAATATGTACATAGATTTCTTTTCCTAATTTTTTTAACTTAGATTATTTTGTAAAATTTATAGCTAGCATTTATGTTTTATATCTAAATTGTTTAATATATTTTAATGCCCATTCTAAGTATTGTGGAATTATATGTGCTGATTTTATTCGTGTATGTCACACTTTATTTTATATAATTTTACATTTTAACAATTTATTAGCTCTTTGCACAGACCTGTAAAAAATGCCCATTTGTTGTGTAAGTGATTTTTTGCAGAAATTCTCCAAACAGTGACTAGTGTTTTTTCAGTTAGAACCCTATGCAATATAATTAGGTTTCTTAGACCGAACCCTGCCTATGTTCTGAAATTGTTGTACAGCCTGGAATTTTTATAACTGGGAATCTCTCGTCAAATCATCTTTGAACTTGACAAGGTGACCAATTAACACATATAGATCATAACTGAATACCTGTTATGCAGTGGAAAACATGATCAATAATTTATTTTGCAATTAAATACAGAGTAAATCACACCTCATAATGACTGAACTGAACTTAACCACTATCATTCACACTGACAGTCAAAAGCTCAGTGAAAAATACCACAAGTTGGTTCATAGTTTGCTGGATAGCTCTGTATTTATTTTGAACTACATGAGCATGTTAATTATTATATCTATGATATAATTTGGTAGTGCTCTGGGGATGCCAAACAATTTGTAATACTAACATAAATGTGATTGAATACACAAATGAAAGAAAAAAGAGTTATTGGGACATGGATCATACAAAACGCAAATAAGTTGCAATATAAAAATTCTACATTGCTTTGACTTTTATCATACAGTTTGAAACTGGTCTGTAGAAACTATATTTGTGATGCTAATAGACTTGTGATTATATATTATGTGAATTTCACTTAATGCATATAACATTTGTGTAGAAAACAGTATGACTTTGAACTTGCATAACAAATCTAATTCCAGTTAGAAAATGGTAGATGCTAAGGAAAATATTCATTTCCATGGCATAAATTTTTTGGATTAGCTCAAATAAAATGTTTTGCAATATTTGGATTGGAGCCATGCAGCTTTAGTTGCTACATAATTTCAAATTTTCATATTATCAATTCTTTTTATTTTATTTTTTTATTTATTTGGGGTTTTTATTTTTTTTTTATTTATTTTTTTCCCCTTTTTTTTTCTCTTTTTTTTTTTTCTTTTTTTCCCTGAATAGAGGTTCATTTTTTATTTAATAGAAGACCTTGCCAGTTTAGATTGCTTTCATTCTTTTCTCCTCCCCTCCCCCCTCAATGCATGTGCCAAACTTCAGACAATACCTTTGGTCATTATTAAGAATGAATTGTGTCCCTGCATGAGCCCTGAAACTTGAAGCATGCATGACATTTATTCTGTGGGCAGATAGCAGCGTCTTATGATTATAATCTCATTCATGCAACTTAAACCAAACAATTTTAACCAGTAGTCTCTGATTTTTGTAGCTCTCTAAAGATTTCAAAAGTAAGACATTTTATCCTATGAAAGGTTTCTGTTGCATATTAACCTATCTGTTGGTTTTAATTTTTTCTGTTATTACTAAATAAATAAGTGTATGCTGTGATAAATGCTTTTCCCAGGAGCCTTACATGAACTGTAGTCCACCTCTGTCACAAAGTTTTATACCTCAGTCCAAAGTTAGCTGCAAAATATGAAGGACACAGTTTAAATCCTTCTTGTTGCCCAGTTACTCATTTCAGCTCAGTTACTATCATTAGCATTTATTCTTGGTAATAATCATACCATTAACCCTGGATTTAGGTATTGTACTTATAATGAAATAAATGTACTTAAACGTAAATTTCTAGATGTTACATATGCTCTCATTAAAAACCACAGGAACACTGCTTACAGTATTATAATTATATAATTTCTAAATATTTAATCAACCTGGTCAAAATCAGCATATCATAAAGAAGGTAACATGAATTCAAATAGCAATATAATTGTCATCAGTCCTTGCATGCTATGCAGGAAAAATGCTGTATTCTGCTGCTAAAATTAGGATTTATTTTTATAATATGACATCTTATGAACATAGAGATACCATACTATTAAAAGTTAAAGTCAGTGTGAAAAAATGTTATTCTTGTGCTATTATCAGATAATTCTTTAATATTGTTAGTGTGGTTATTCTGATCAACCAGCAGTTTATCTCAAAAAGTGTAAATATTGAAGAGTTTTATATAAAATCAGTAGCCAGAGTATAGCTGCTTTCATAAATAGGGTAGTGGAATGCAGTGGTACGATGTGTGATTTCATGTCCATATTTAGTGTTCAAATGGCAGTACGATTCAAAATCCATTAACTTAATGTTAAAGTTAAATTATGATATACTGGAGATTCTTAGGATGTTCCAAAAACAGTAATAACAGCATCCATGAAACATTTTGGATGCAGTCTTAATATATTCAAATTGTTGAGAGTTAGACATCTTTTAAGAAGGGTAGATATGCAGCGCAAGCCAGTTATGTTTGATTGTTTGTCCTCTCATTTCATATACATTTGACATTTTTGTAATATTTGAGTTCTTTTGCTTCTTGCAGTTCTCTTTAAGAAATGAAGGTGATGTTATCTAAAACACTAATTTTCATCACTTCATCTTTTAAAGTTTCTTGAAGATAAAAGTCAAATAGTTGAGTTAAGTAAGCTTCTTTAACAGTTTACCATCCTCCTATAATAAGACATGCCCTTTGGGACTTACAAGCTAATACCAGATCAATCAACTGCTGGGCAGCTAACTATCTCTTGGGCATGCATAGAGTACACATGCACACTGATTAGGTGATCATTCTAATGTTAGGGCCACCTCAAAGACATCACAAACACGCAAAAAATGGATAAATGATGAAATGGAACGTGAATCCATGGCAGAGAAACATTAACGCAGAATTGGCCTTCTGAAAATGGACTGAAGAAAATCTCAGTTAGGTTAATAGACCACAGAATTTGAACCGGGGACCACCCAAATATGAATCCCAATTACTGTCTGAGTCAATCTGTGTATAATCACTTATTTATATGAATAATTCTATGCTCATACATGGCACAGTTTGTCCATGAAATCTTAGCAGCACATCCTGTTGCAAAATACTGCTTAAAAATTTTGAAAATTATGCTTGCTATCCTTAACTGCCAAAATGTTGGGGAATTAACCGTTCTAAAAATGAAGACTATTATTGTCTCTGTTACTTATATCACATTATACTTCTTTTTCTGATCATGCAGGGGCTCTGTGTGAAGGGTATTTGGTTTCAGAGCTCCAGTAAATATTCTTTTGGATATTTACTTAATCTATGCAGATGGAATCATGATTTGGAAAATGGTTAGGATCAGTTTCCCCATTATGCACATTATTTAAAATAAACTCAAAATCTGCATCTGATTATAGAATCATTTCATAATAGTTCTTAAACCAATTTAAATTTGGAAGATTTTTAACCTCATAAGTGGTGTATCTCTTTGTACAGCATCCTTAAAAATGCCTGTTTGTTGCAAAAGATGATGAAACATGATTTGTTTGTATGGGAATTTTTCAAATGATATCCAATTCATCCACATTTTCTTCATTTTTTCTTATTTTTAATGCTTCCATCTTCTGGAATCTATTCTCAAGATAAACATGTAGAATGTTAGTTCTTGAAAATCTTTCAAGAAATTGTCATCAAACTTCAGAACATAACTATCCAACATAATCAATTGCTCATTACTGTGCTACATTTCATTTTAAAGCATTTTATGTTTATATTTTAAAGTATATGTAAACATAAAGCTGCTCTTCCAGACGTTTGAATGCACATGTATTTGTGTCATAAAACTTGTATGAATGTAACCTCAGGAGGTTGCAGGACTTCATACATCTTATTGCAGCTCATACTTTTACACTTGATTTGCTGGCTTGAAGCCCAAAGTGTATTGGATCTCCCTTTATAAACGACATGATGATATGTCTACTAATGCTGTTGAATTGTTAGCTAAATAATAATAATACATTTTGCCAACTTATAAAAAAGCATTGAATGGCATAAAAAAGAATTTCAGGTTTTCTTAGAAAACTTATCTTAATGAAATTTGTAAATTAAATCCACTGCATATAGTAAATTGCCTTCTATATTAACAACCTACTATTCATCCTCGTAGACAGCCATTTGTGTATATCCTAAATTAAGTGTATGTTTTGAGTATAGCAGAAAGAAATACAAAAGAAATATTTATTTTTTTGTTATAGTGTCTGATACAGACGCAGTGGGGTCTGACACGGTGGCTGCACAGGGGGTTCATCCCACCTATGTGCAATATGTAGAAGGTTCAGCGGACCAGGCCATCTATGCAGCCACAAATGGCCAGATGTGAGTACTAAGTAGTTTCTTCTCTAGGAGTAATCAAGTATGAGGCTTCTGTAAATAAGCAGAGTGTGAGTAGCAAGAAAATTTTAAAACCTAGAAAGTATTTGATAAAATATTTTGCACATAACAAGAGCAAGAACATTTACTTTGAATTTGCATTAAGAAAGCATTGTCTTAGAAGATGTTGAAAACAGAATTTTTAAAATAGCTTCAATCTGGATGCAAATGAAATGCGAAAATGATCCAAACCCAAACTGCAATCCTTGGCTAATATGTGCTATTCTGTTTAAGCTAATTATGAACTTTACCCACCTTACATGTGAATAATTATTAGTCATTTACAATGAGAATTTGGGATAGCAAATATTACTGCCATGATGCTGAAAATGACAAACTCTAAGCATTTTTCAGTTATGAAGCACTGGATACCAATACTTTAAAAAAACTTTGAATATATTTTAAAGCATTAACTGTTAACACTATATTTGTTTCAAAATTAGCTAAAAAAGAACTTTTGTAATCAGTATATCTGCTAGTATGAATGAATGAATGAATGAATGCTTTATTCTACATATTTCCTTTACATTAACTTTTACAATGTGTACAACTATTCTTAGAGTAAAGAATTTAATATAATTGAGTCGAATTTGTAACACTTACATCACTTATTATTTAGAGGAGGAAAACAAGTTTCTGGAGCTAATCGCTCCCATCATCACTTCCAGGTCAACTGCCTGCCTTGTTCTTCATATTGGTTTGGCTTGTCTCTGGTGGTGGTTGGATGAACTTCTGTATTAGGATGTCACTTGGCTTGATTTCAAAGTTAAAAACGTGGTTTGTGTTCTTCCAGATATAAATGTTTTCCCATATTGTAAGTTCTGTTTTTTCTGTAATATCTTTAAGTAGTTTGGGATTCCTGTTAATACCATGCTGTTCCTTCCAAAAATGCCAAGCCACTGCTGATTTTTCTTCCTATTTTTGATTTATGTTCCCAATGTATTCCTTTGCTTGTGTTTTTATATTGCTCTTGGTCTTTCCAATGTCAATTTTCCGACAGTCATTGCAATTTATCTGAAAACCAGGAATATATCAGATAAATTGCAACAATTGTGAAAAAATTGGAAAGACCAAGAAAAATATAAAAACATGAGCAAAGGAACACATTAGGAACATAAATCAAAAACAGAAAGAAAAATCAGCAGTGGCGTGACATTTTTGGAAGAAACAGCATGGTATTAACAGGAATCCCAAACTACTTAAAAATATTACAGAAAAAACAGAACTTAAAATCTGGAAATCAAAAACCACGTTTTTAACTTTAAAATCCTGCCAAGTGACATCCTAACGCAAAAGTTCATCCGACCACCGCCAGAGACAAACCAAACCAACATGAAGAACAAGGCCGGCAGTCGACCTGGAACTGATGATGGGAGCGATTAGCTCCAGAAACTTGTTTTCCTCCTCTAAATAATAAGTGATGTAAGTGTTACAAATTCGACTGAATTATATTAAATTCGTTAGTGTATACAACATCAATGTTATAAAAGTTCACCATGCTTAACGTATTCTTAGAGTGTTTGTTATTTAGGACCTTATACAATTAACACCCTGATTATATATGTACTTTCCCCAAACTACACATTTCATTATCATCTGCATAAATATCTTGTTTTAATTTAATCATTTTCTTCTGCTACTTCTCTCTTACCTTCCCTACATGGTTAACAAATTTTCTCAAAAACTCCTTGCAGCCAATCCCAAAAAAGTTTAATGTCAAAATTTCTATGATCCCAATTTCTAATTCATACTTCTTCTCTCCATACTTCAGCTATACAATGCAGATCTTTTCTATTTTTCCAATAGAAAACACGCTTCTTTTTTCACTTTTAATCTACTTAACCCTACTATTCTTGCTCTGTCCCAAGAAAATCCCTCCCCCTTCTGTTACAAACATTTGCATATTTTTCCTGCCCCCATTCTTTCTTAAATTTCCTATAGTATTTCAAGATATTTCTTGTAAACTTCTTCATATTTCTTGCTTTACAATATCATCTATTCTTTGTTTCACATTATTCCATAACCCTTGTCCATTATTAATTATCTGTTGTCTGTTTAAATTTCTATTCCAATCTCTTGGACTATTTTCTTTATTTGAAATAACCAACTTCTTTAATCAGTTTTCAACTATATCTTCTTCCCTCCTTTTTTCTATCTTATATCAATATTTCAATATATTAAGGTCTTTGTGTGATTAAGTCGAACTAATACTCTTTTGCTCCACTTACTTGTTTAAATATGTAGCAAAATAGTGTTAGTTCTACTGAATCACACAATGATCTTAATACGATTAGCTTCACTGTGCAGTGTTCCAATTAACAATTTTAGTTTTTCAATATATGTTTAGTTACCAAACCTTTCCTGCCAACTCTTCCCTCTTCACAATTAGCTTCCCTAAGCTAATGCTACCCCATTTGGAGCCTCCCTTGGTAATCAACATCATTTTACAAAATATTCTTATGAATATGATCAATATACTCCAACCATTTCTCCATTTTCAAAATTTCAACCTCATACATGATTTTTTATTCAACCGTATCTGAATATCTCTCGAGCCATGCTAAATTAGTGTTTGGTATCAATCCTGGTGGTCTAGTGGTAATCAACTTGCCTCGTAAACCGAAGGTCATCGAGATTTGACCCTTCCTCTTCAATTAATGATATAGTTTTCAATTGATTAAGAACTATTTTAGGTCATGGGTTAAATCTCAGCCAGAGTCGATAGATTTTTTTGGATAAGTATGGCTTCCTTCAAAAGTAAAGTTATTGGCCCATGTCATAGATTTATGGTACGAAAACAACCTCAAGCCTAAAAGAAGAGTCCTCTGAGAAAAATTTATTGGCCGTTTCATGCCCTAAATTGAATGCGACACTGATGACCTGATATGTTAAAGGGCATCTGTAAATAAAACAAACCAATCTACTCATGCTTGGTATCTTCTTCAAATAGGTTTTTAAAACATTAGTAGTTAGTTTTCCCTTGCCTAATGTATTTTTCCCCTGATCTGCTCATCTTCCATTATTATTTATCCTAACTCCTAAATAATCCAAATTGTTTAATACTTCAATTTCATTACCCTCAAGCCATCATTTCCTTTTAAGCCATCTCCTTTTAATTTATTGTCTTTTTTGCATACCATAATTTTTTATTTTTATTTATATCTGCTAGTAAGCATGTCACAATGCGGAAAAAATAACAATTCATGTAAAAGTATTGTCATAGTATCAATCATTTAGGAGAAATAAATTGAAACTGTGAAATATAAATTCAACAGTGATTCTGATAATAAAACTAAGAAACTTAATTTTTATGTCCAAGATAAATAGCTGTTTTAGTTAAATTCAGTTCAAATTCAATATATGAGAGTCACTTTTTAATTTTTGATAATTTAAAGAAACTATGAGAGATAAAAGTTTCCTGTTGACAGTACTGGAAAAGGTGTGCCTTGATTAATAACTGTAGCACAGGTTAGTGTGCAACTGCAGAAAAATGTTACTTGTGATCATGCATTTGCTTGCTGAAGTTCTAAGATGGAGGTGACATGAGAACATTTTTGTATGTAATTTTATACTGTAATTATTAATGCAGCCTGAGCCAATAAGAATGGATGGAAAAAGTACAGAGGTACTCTGCTCATTCATGAACAAAAGTCTATAACTGGTTTGTAGAATTTGAATGAGGAGCACAAGGGGCGTCCAGCAACAGAACTCTCAAATGAAAACATCACTCATGTAGTAAAAATGATCTACAATTGACTTACTGAGATATAGAACAGTCCCTAACATTCATTTGCCACAGGTATCAGAAACCCTGCACAACTACATTGTAAGGGATCTTTGTCGTTGGGTTCCCCATAATATCACAGAAGGACAAAAACAACAAGAACTGAATGGTGACAGAAAATAGTTAAGTCACTTTGGCATGGTAGTGCCCAAGATGTCCATGATATCTTCACAGGTGACAAAAGCTGAATTTACCAATACAATGTGGATCAAAGAGGAATTTGGCAGTCTGGATCTTCCCAAATGATATCCTTTCAGTGAAAGTTAAGCAATGTCGACTATAGATTAGAAGATAGTTGCTAGTTTCTTCTCAGCAAGTAGCCTTATTCCAATCCAAGGTGGGAGAGAGAAAAAAGAAAGAAAAAACAGCCACTGCCAACTGATAAGCCACAATTTGCATTCCCAGGATCTTTAGAACACTAGTATAAAGAAGACTGTGTCTGGGTTGTTGCTTCACTGCACCAATGCCTCTGTTTATATTACTTTGAAAGTGCTCCCTGTGACTTTTTCCTAATTCCAACTGTCTTACAAAGAGGAGATAGGAATCATTTTTATAGTAGCATGTTAACTTTGCAATAAGAATGAAGAAGACTTATTTTAAAAAGAAATAGTGGTGAGTTATAGTTTTCTACTTAGAAGAAAAATTAAATTGCTGCCTTCATATGATGCTTAGAATTGCCTTAGGGTCCTATCTGATTCCAGGCTGTGGCAAAGATTGTAATTGTATATGCTTAAAGTAGTGATAAGGAATTTTTACATGAAATTTGCAAAATCTGTTGTGCATACAAGTAGGTGCTGGTCAATCTCTCTCTCTTTACATATATGAATTATTTTCTTTATATAAAAATGAATGATTATATAACAAATGAAAATAGTACAGTTATATTTTATTTCCTGTTAAATACTTATTTAATTTGTTATTGTATTCTTATAGTTAATCATTGCAAATGGTACTTTTTAGTTCATGCAAATGAAGTTCTATACTGAGTTATTACTGATTCATTTGATGTACTTCACATTTTAATGCACTTGATGATGTAAAGAGATGAATAATAATACATTTATTTGTAAATTAATATAGTTAAAAGGGAATTTCAACAGTATAGAAACTGCCAAGGGTGGCCAGAGGTCATTAAGGTGCAGACTCATGAGTGGGGTGTCTGGGGTTTTAATCCTACCAGGACCGTTATCCCTTATATATATAAAATTTCCCAATATTTCATTTTATGTATCATCAGTGTACTGCCTAACAGTATTTCCATACCTCATCTATGATGGAAAAAGGATATTCTGTCAGATTTTGGCAAACAATGTTGTTGATTTGTTTTATTTATGAACGCTCTTTAACATCGCAGATCATCGGCATCCCTTCAAATCAGGGCATGAAACGACCGACAAATTTTGCTCAGAGGTCTCTTCTTTTAGGCTTGAGGTTCTTTTTCGTGCCATAAATGTATGATATGGGACCCACAGCTTTACTTCCCTTCCAAAGGAAGCCATACTTAGGATTTTTACGCCCCCAAAAAACCCATTGATCCTGCCGGGTTTGAACCCGTGATCTTGGATGTAGAAGGCAAGTGGCAACAATAGGTGAAATATATTTTAATGAGTAAGCCTATATAATATTTGTACATTTGACTGAGCTGGAATTCTATTAAAGACAACTACACTTTAAGCTTTTAAATTCCGATAGTTAAAGTATTTATGGGTCATTGAGATTTTGTTTAAACCAAGTAGTTGCACTTTGTGATAGAAATACAACATTTAGGATGTTAATTAAATTAACTTCTGCAATTATTTCACAAGAAAATAAGTGCCACCTGAAGTGTATGTTCAATGGGAAAGACATAAGGCAAAAGTTTGGCAGAAAAATCAAAGCAAACTGACAGCCTAGTTTATCCAACCTTAGCAGCAATTTCTATGTAGATTTAACCAGGGCATATGTAGTTGCCAACATTCCATGGAATGCAATTGAAAATCTGGTTTTTTTACATAAATATCCTCTCTGAATCTACCATAACAAAAAATTATTTGGACATGTTGTACAATAAAACTTTAGCATCCATTTGGGAGGATATAGGTGATGGTTAATATATGGATCTCTGTATATGAAACATCATATCCTATGAATAGATATATAGCAAGCAAGATATAAGGAAAACTTGACCCTAATGAACCTTCAATTCCACATCTTGTATGTGTTAAGGAACTTCCAAAAGTGAATAGCAAAATTATGCTTATTTTGTAAACAAAGACCTACAGTCATTGTACTCTGGAAACATAGAAGATGATTCTAAAGTTCTATTGTTTTGTACTAATGCTGCCTTATACATGGTTGCTGCAGCTCAATTTCTTAAAACTTTTTATCCTAACTCATTCATGTAACCGGTTTCTGCACACCCTTCACAGGGTTTCTGAAACAATCGGAAACAAATTCCCTCTTGTCAGTTTGTTCATTTCCAATATGAAAAAATGTTTTTACAAACCCTCATCCAGGATTTCAATGCTCAGACAGAATTCCACTCCTACCTCAGCCTGTTGTAACACTATGGGGAACATGGATTCAATCAATGTTGTATTATTCTAAAAGTTTTAAAGAAGTATTATGAATTATTCAATTAGCTAAATCCAATACTGCAGGGTGTGTAAAAGGAATGAAAGAGTATCTGAATGACCTGTAATTGAAAAAAGTTATTGCCTGCATAACATCAAACTTTTAATTCATACTTGCAAGCATTGAACACTTAAAATGTAAAAATCAATCAGTCAATAGTGAATGATGCCCAGGGGGAAATATATGCATTGTCTTTGGGGGAAGCTGGGGAAAAAAATTAAAGGTAAGTATTTGCTAAGTACGAATGTAAGATTTTCATTGTTTGAAAAAGTGTCAACAATTTAGAAAAAAATTCTGGCAATGTACTGTGCCACGAGAGAGAATGATTATGGAACTTAATTTCAAAATCTTAAAAAGTATATTTATTTTTACAGTATATATCTCAGTGAAATAAATAGGCTTGTAGCCTTAGTCATATGTGTTTAAAATGCCTCACAGAAACAGGGCCTAATTTATTAAATTTTGAGCTTATTTAGGTACCTAAAACTGCAATTTTTAGTGCATAAAAATCTTATGTCTGCTGATAACCATTCAATTTTTCGAGGACCTTGTCTCAGTCCCCTTCCTCAGGGAGTTATTAAGTTTTACGCTGCATAAGCCGAAACACTTTAACCATGAAACTTTGACTGTAAAAAATCTATATCATATATGATTTATCGTATGTGTGTGTTTTTTTTCTTTTTTCTCTCTCTCTCTCTCTCTCTCTCTTTTTCTTCCCCCCCTTTCTTCTCTCTCTCTCTCTTTAAAGGAACTTGACCTTCTAATTTTTTATTTTTAAATATGAAATGTATTTTAGAATTGCATGTAATTAATTCCTTAATCAACATTTGCAGAACTAGATGCAAACCATTAGATAATATAAATGCATTCTTAATTAATATAAATCACATTGATATAAGAATAAATTTATTTTAATTTAAAATATATTAGCGTGTGTGTATTTAAAACAAAGTCTCCAGAATATAAACAAAGAAAAATAATTTGTAATGGCATGAAAGTTATATCAGAAGGAAAAGTCCCTTTAGTGCAAGGTTAGAACATCTCTTTCTTTAAGTAAAAAATGTACTTACAAAGCTGTAGACAATGGAGTGGTAATATATCCTACATTAATGTGTCAAATTGTTAACACTAACTCCACTTACTTTTTTAAAACTTTGGACTAGTTTCGGGAGAGGTTCCTCCCATCATCGGCTGCTGTTGACTGAATGCCATTGTTCGAAACGGGGGATGGACGCCCGTTCGCTCCTGTGGTGGTATCTTGTGGTTCTAGTAGAAACTTGCTGAGTTCATCCAGCGGCGGAAAATCAAAATTCATTAAGTTCTTATTTTTTTAAAATGAAAATTCTCTCTCATGTGGATAGTTCTATTAGGTTGTGAAGTTGTTTCAGTAATTTAATTTCTGGTTTTATTTCATGATTTTTGTTCCAAAAATGAGCTGCTATTGCTGATTTGTCTATCTGTTTCAATCTAATGTTCCTAAAGTGTTCTTTTCTTTGAATTTCTAAATTTCTTTTCGTTTTCCCAATGTAGCTCTGCTCACAATCTGCACATTTAATCTGATATATTCCTGATTTTTGCTCTGTAGGTATGGTATCTTTCATCGTGCAATGTACTAAATTTTTTATTTTATATTTGTTCTTTGGGGCTAACATAATTCCATGTTCTTTGAATATCTTCTTAAATTTGTTGAGGTATGTGAAACTTTTGAATTTATATCTTTCTTCTGTGTTCTGAAGTGTGGAAACTTCCTTAATGGATTTTTGTTTTTTAGCTTTATTGATGATTTTTGTTACTGAGTCTGTGTTGAAACTGTTGGTTATAGCCGTCTTCATTATGTGTTGGTGTTCCATTTTGTACTCAGTTTCAGTCAATAGGATGTTGATTGGTCTGTGTGCTAAACTGTGAAACACTGCATATTTATGTGGGATGGGGTTATAACTATAATTTTTTATGTAATTTTCTGTGTGTGTTTGTTTCCTGTGAATTCCAAATCTAAAGCTGTTTGCATTTCTTATTATTTTTAAATCTAGGAATGGGAGACATCCATTTCTCTCTTCTTCTATGGTAAACTGTATAGATTTATGTTGTAAGTTAAGGAGTTTCAATGCATCTATAGAATGTTTTTTTGGTATTATTGTCAATATCTCGTCCACACATCTATGCCATGTCTTGAAGATCAACAGGATTTCACAAAATAAACCTATACAGAAAATTACATAAAAGTTATAGCCCCATCCCACATAAATATGCAGTGTTCACAGTTTAGCACACAGACTAATCAACATCCCATTGACTGAAACCGAGTACAAAATGGAACACCAACACATAATGAAGGCGGCTATAACCAACAGTTTCAACACAGATTCAGTAACAGAAATCATCAATAAAGCTAAAAGACAAAAATCGATTAAGGAAGTTTCCACACTTCAGAACACAGAAGAAAGATATAAATTCAAAAGTTTCACATACCACCCAACATACCTCAACAAATTTAAGAAGATATTCAAAGAACATGGAACAAATATAAAATAAAAAATTTAGTACATTGCACGATGAAAGATACCATACCTACAGAGCAAAAATCAGAAATATATCAGATTAAATGTGCAGATTGTGAGCAGAGCTACATTGGTAAAACAAAAAGAAATTTAGAAATTCAAAGAAAAGAACACTTTAGGAACATTAGATTGAAACAGATAGACAAATCAGCAATAGCAGTTCATTTTTGGAACAAAAATCATGAAATAAAACCAGAAATTAAATTACTGAAACAACTTCAAAACCCAATAGAACTATCCACATGAGAGAGAATTTTCATTTTAAAAAAATAAGAAGAACTTAATGAATTTTGATTTTCCGCTGCTGGATGAACTCAGCAAGTTTCTACTAGAACCACAAGATACCACCACAGGAGCGAATGGGCATCCATCCCCGTTCGAACAATGGCATTCAGTCAACAGCAGGCAATGATGGGAGGAACCTCTCCCTAAACTAGTCCAAAGTTTTAAAAAAGTAAGTGGAGTTAGTGTTAACAACTTGACACATTAATGTGGGATATCTCTTTCTTTGTTTAGTGGAGGTTGACCTCTTTGGCATTGAAAAGCCTTATTGTAGTACACCTTGGTTTGTATTGGTAATTTTTTTATTTTTTCAGCTCATTACACAGAAAGCTTATTAATAGAACTTTCATTTGATATATAACAAGCACCATTGTTTTCAAGATTTCCTGCTCCTCAAAAATTTTAAATTTTCTTTTTGATGATAATGAATTTCTAATTAAATGGAAATGTTTTCATATGTAATGGTAAAGAAAGTCTTTCTTCTTAACTGAGCATACAGATGCTTTTTGTCATCTTCTATGGGGTAAGCTGGTATGTTCTCCCTGTAACTGTAATTGGATCCATTTTGCAAATAGTAAAATTACTGGCATGGCGAGAACATCTGGTTTCTTAGGGTAACAAATGGATGTAGCTGGTCCAGCTGGGTGTAAGAATATTTTAACTCCATGTTCAACAGCATCAGTTGAGAGAATACATCCCATCTACCATATGTTGTCACAGGCACTGGCACGAAACTAGTCATGTTGTCAATGTACTTCTTAAAATCTGCGAGTGATTTTAATACAATGTAAAACAAAAACAGTTTCTTCAAAAGCTGAATTTGCTTTTGTTGCTAAATCTTCAGTTAACACTGGGAGAAAGGCATGAAACTGATGAGTTACGGTAACACCAATGCTTCATCAAGTTGCACTTGTAAAAATATCTGTTTCCAATTATTGTTCATCTGTAGTATACAAAAATGTTATTGGAGGGATGTTTGCTTTCTCCCTACTCAAAAGCTATCAAGGTGTTATGATTTGATTTGAGAGAGGATTTTGAAGACTGACTTTTGCTCCAAATCTCGTAACTATTCTTTCAAAACCATTATAAATTCCTTTGCCATGTGCGGTGACATAAAAATGTCACTCTACTTCAATACTTTAGAAATTGTTATTGTGATTGCACAAATTTTCAAAGCTTTTCCAATTTTTTTATTGTTCTGCCGAACCATCTGAAAAGTAAAATATCTTTTTCAAGTTTGGGAGCAATTCTGTTCTCAAAAGAGCAAGAAGTTTTCTTTGGAAGGTGTAAACAAGTATTATGTCATGTTTCATACATCCTGAAAAGAAAAGAAAACTCTTATGTTTCAGTTCATTATTTTCCTTACAGTATACTACAAATGAATGAACTGTTGCCATTGAGTTGTTTAAATGGAATAACTGGGCTTTGTCCTGTGCAACAAATGAATAGTTTTCACAGAAATCAATCACAGCTTCACTAGGGTAAATTTCAATTTTCTTCTCATGAAAGAACACAGATTGATGTTTAGCGATGAAATTATACTATTTTAACATGTGGAGCTCATTTGAAAACTCATCAACAAAATCCCACGTGAACTTACAAAAAGTTTCAAATGACAGTTGTCCATTGAATTTTCTCCTCTGAATCATTGTTAGTAAACAATGATTCTTTGTAGGCTCTCTTAATTATTTTTGCAATATTTCCTAGAACTGTTTCTGCTTACTAACTGTAGATTCATTAGTGGAGATGAAAGAGGCATTTAAGTGCTTATAGCTGCATCTGGGTCCATATACGCAACCTCCTTAATATGACTAGGATTTTGAATACCTAAATCCTTAGCAGGAATTTCCTTTTCCAGCTTACTGTTATCCAAGTCTTTTCCTTTCCCAGCTGCAACCTACATGAAATGCATATTTTTGTGTGGTTTGATTTCATAATTTTGTGAAACCACCCAATCAGTTACTTTTCTCAAGTGTGACACTTATTCTCCTCCATATCTAAAACTAAACAAATCTTATCATAAATGTATTAAGCGTAACAAAGATCACTTAAGACAAAAATATCTTTATATTATACTGGCCAATATCACAGAAATTTGAAGGATGAATACACACAGCTCCACTAAATACACACTATTCAAACAAATTGAAATGCACATAAAGAGAAACAGCTCTGAACTGAGCTGTGAAGCAGGATAAGAGGAAGAGCACATGACCACATATCTGAGCTTGTTTAAAGTCAAAGGGCAAGATACTCCCACCCCACACCACTCTTTATCTCCCTCCAATTTCATTATGAAATTAATCAAATTATAATTTTATTAGAATAATTTAAAGTTCACCATACAATTTTTATCTACAGAAATGGTACTAAAATAAACATGAAGCATTTAATTTCTTGTCACTGCCAAGAAGAAGTTTAACTTTTGAAGTGAGTAGCTAGAAACCATGTACCTTTATGTATCTTTTTTTTTTTTAATTTAAAAATGAAATTCTCTGAAAATTCAAAATACAAAATTTTGAGAAGCAATCGCTTTTAAAAAAAATCCATAATGTTGTCATGTTATACATCAAATGAAAGCCCTATTCATAAGGTTTGAAAAGACAACTTGGAAATGTACCTCTTATAGTTTTCAAATAACCAATATTTAAGTATGTGGCAGTTAGCAAATTATTATTTTTTTGGCATTTTAAAAAATGTATATAATAAAAATGGGTAGTTGAAATTGAAACAAAATAATAATTTTACTTATCTTATGGTAAGATACAAAATATACACTTATAGTTTTCAAATAACCAATATTTAAGTATGTGGCAGTTAGCAAATTATTATTTTTTTGGCATTTTAAAAAATGTATATAATAAAAATGGGTAGTTGAAATTGAAACAAAATAATAATTTTACTTATCTTATGATAAGATACAAAATATACAAAAAATTAACGGAATCCATGCCACCATGTTCCAAAATTAAATTTTCATTGGTTGATTTGACGTGGACTTACCCTATAGAGATAAGTATAGTGTGTGTATGGAGAGAAGGATATCTGGAATAGTTTATTAAAATATAAAGAAACTAGATTATTGGAGAGAAAAATCACTTATGGAGAATTTCCAGCAGAAGTAGTTAGGAATAACATAATGAATTTAAGCACAAATAAAAAAACTGTCATGAAATAGTAAATTATTTAGGGAAAGTAAGAAATGGTTGAAAGCGATCAATAAATAAATGAGCAGCAGATTATTAGAGATGACAATTTTGAATTGTGCTAATGGATTCAATATCCTAATAACCAGTATTGTGGATTTTGAAACAATTGGACAGTCAGCAACTTAATTGAGGTAAAATATTAGTAGAAAAATGTATAATTAATAAATACAAAATAGTATAGGTGATTGATTGACTCTGTATATTGATTTTGTATATTGTAATTTATTTTGTTATGTATTCAGTACTGAATAAATTCATTCATTCAATTGCTGATTACAGTAGCATTTAAAGAAAATAAGGCACTAAATAACTTCCATAAATTAAAAACACTTGAAAACTACATACTTAGCTAATTTTAGGGAAGGCATTTGTAACTACTAACCTTTACTGTTTACACATTTTTGGGCATCTCTGTAAAAACCAACCCATCACTTGTTGGAATTTTATTGATAAATGGACATAATCTCCAAACAAATAATACGTTTTGTTTCTTCCAGGGTGCGTGAGGTATTTTACATTCTCTTTTAATTTACCTTAGAGATTCAAATCACAGAGAACCAGAACAAGAAGACAGCAGATGCATATGAACTCTACTTTGCTCTTAATATTTTCTAATTTCAATTTATGGAAACATTAAATTTTAGACTGTTAGTGGAATCTTGTTAAAAAAAAATTAAAACAAATTCCATTTCTGTAGTCTAAGCTTCTGCCTGCTAATCTTGAGTTCCAGAGTTCAATTTCTGGTCTTGTCAATTTCATAGTCATGCTTTCAGGTGTCCCAATCTCAAAACCAGCTTTGCACTCATTAGTTTGAGGGGGGGAGGGGACTCATGAGCATAGGCCCATTTTACTTTTCAATATAGTTACCCTTTATTGCAATACACTTCTCACATCTTTGAATTCAATCCCTCCAAAAACAGCCAGAAGTCTTGTCTGTGAAATGAGCATAAACAACATCCATCACTTCTTTGTCACACTTAAAATTCCTCCCTCCAAAGTCCTTCTTGAGCTTTGAAAAGACGAAATAGTCACTGGGAGCTAGATCTGGGCTGTAGGGTAGATGGTCGATCTCCTTGAAGTTACATTTCTTCGTGGCTTCCTTTGAAACTAGAGATGTGTGCATAGGCACATTGTCATGAAGAATGCGCACACCACTACTCCTTTTCTCACTTTTTCTCTTTGATGGAAGCATGTAGTCTGTGCAAGCGGCCAGCATACTACTCCCCATTTACTATGGTGTTCCTCTCCTTCAAGTCAATGAAAAGTATTCCTTCACAGTTCAAAAAAATTGTGGCCTTGATCTTCTTGGTAGACTGAGTGACCTTGGCCTTTAGAGACGGTGCTTCGCCAGGTTCTCTTTTTGACAAGAGATCATAGTATAGGGCAATAGCTTCATCTCCTTTATCAATGGTTTGCAGAACTTCTCTCTCGTTGCCATGGCAGAGCTCCAAAAATGCCTGACAACAGATGGCTTTTGCTGCTTTTGGACTGAGGAAAGAAGTCTAGACACCCTCTTCTAACTTTATTCAAGTTGAAATGTTCATGAATAATTCGAAGGACTGTGGTTTTAGATAGGCCCAACCATGCTGCTATTTCTGTAACTTTGAGCTGCTAGTCTTCCATAATTTCTCCTTCCACAAGAGCGATGTTTTCAGCAGTGAGCACCTCCAAAGGCCAACCTGCATACTCTTCGTCTTCAGTGCTTTCTCGACCCATTTGAAAAAGTTTGGCCCATTATTTAATAGTAGAATATGAGGGGGATGCTTCCCCATATACACATCCAATCGCTGTTTAACTTCATTTGCAGTAAGTCCTTTTTTGTGAAGAACTTAACAACTTGATACTCCATTTTGAACATGTCATATCTTCTATACATAGCGTTCTTTAAACAACTATATGTGAACAACTGAACACTGCAGAGTGGAAGTTACAGTTACAATTATTTTCTTAACAGGTAAGGTATGACACCAGATAAGGCTCTTGTGAAGGTGGTAATCCTTATCGATGAGGTCAGAAACTTATGAACCTACCCTTGTATGTGTGGTGGTGTTAGAAAAAAAAAGTAATTTAACTCTATAGTTAAATAATTGTTTTCTCATAAACATTTCTACTATTCTTTTGTTACTCTTGGCAAACCATACACCACCATGTTCATGAAGGTGCAGTGCATGAAGGAAATTACGGGTTTTCAAAACAACACTAATTTATTTTGTGAATTTATAGAAGCAAGTGGAAACAAGCATAGCTTTGGGTCTATTTCTCCAATATGTGTGTACACATTATTCAAAATCCATGTACAAAATCTGTAGCTAAGCTCAGTTGTAGGTTTTTGCATCACAGCAGTATTGTATGGCCTTAGCTTTGATAATTAAAGGGCTTTTTAAAATAAATTTTCATCCAAAGTTTCTTCAGATGGAAACCTACAAGACTTCATGGATTTTATAGTATCAACATTTCCTACCTCCTGACATTCACTTTTAAGATAACTGATTGCTATGATTTTGAGAAATCTTTCTTTAAACTATCTTTGAAATTAATGAGCAAACTGCATCAATGGGTATGAGTAATAGATAAATACTTGCTCTGTTGGAAAATAATTAAAGGGCTTTTTAAAATAAATTTTCATCCAAAGTTTCTTCAGATGGAAACCTACAAGACTTCATGGTTTTTATAGTATCAACACTTTCTACCTCCTGACATTCACTTTTAAATAATTGATTGCTATGATTTTGAGAAATCTTTCTTTAAACTATCTTTGAAATTAATGAGCAAACTGCATCAATAGGTATGAGTAATAGATAAATACTTGCTCTGTTGGAGAATGAATACTGTGACACAACACACTTTGTAGTTACATAGAAATATTCAGTTCATAACAAAGCTAGCCATCACTTAATGCGATGACTTTGCTTGCTTGAAATACAGTGTATCTTGCTGCATAGAATGAGTTAACTGGTACTGGACATGGATCAAATTTCCCATTACTCACCTGTTGTTTTAGAAAGTGTAAATAACCTTTGTGTGGCTGGTATTCATCTCCTTCTGCTGTAACTGAATATTATGTTCAGAAAGAACTCATATTTTTTAAATGCTTTTAATTGTAAGTGATGAATAATACTATATATGCATTTTCATACATTTCAGGGCATATCCTGTTTATACAGTGGGGGAGACAGGGACTATGTATACCCCTGCTTCTGGGCAGTACTATTCAGGCAACACCACTGCAGTGACATATAGTCAGGTGAATTTATTTTAAGTTTTAAATATACTTCACAAATGGTGCATAGTAATTCATAACGTTTGAAACCGCCATAGGTGGCCAAGGTCATTAAGGTGCAAACTCATGAGCGGGAGGTCTGGGGTTTTCCGTGACTGAGGTATTTCCAGTACTCATAAATGGCAAATGCTGGGGAGGTACCGTAAATTTAGGCCTGGAACATTTCCTTCCTTAAAAAAAAATCCTTTCCTAGTTTATCATTTCATTTCATGTACCATCATTGTCCACCGCCTGTGGTGTCTCAGTAGTAAAAACGGGTGTTAAACACCATTCAAAAAAATTAAATAAACACAATAAAATAAAATTGAAGCTTATTTGGTCTTTAAGAAACATACAATAAATGCCATATTTATAATCAGTTATTTAAGCTTTTGCGGAGAAGTAGGAAATGGGTTAACATTCTGTAATAGTAAAATTTAAAAATTTAATCTTGCATCTCATCTAATGAAAAATTCCCTATGCTGCAAGAAATGTGGAGCTACGAATTGCAGCTATAATTAATAAGAATGGGGGGATGATTAATTAAGCCCCATGTCCCAGTTTGTGGCAGTAATAAAAAGAATGTTTATTAATTGGGTTGGAATATTAATTTTGATTTAAATTGGAGTGGATCTGATGTTGTCTGGTGATGTAGAATGTCACTGTCATGGATTGAAAGTCTGCATCGAACACTCCTCCGGCCGCCATTGGAGAAATGTTCTCTCAGGGTATCTGAAATTACTTCAAAGCTTTTTCTGGAAAGTTTCCAGGGGAGGAAGAAGATGCGGAATAAGGCTTCACAAATGACAATACTATTTACACTTCACTATTAATTTTATTAGTCATTTTCCTTTAGCAACACCATTTGCAAGGAGATGTGAAATTTTGAGATATTTCCTGATGCTGTAACTCACAAATTCTCTAGTCGTTTGCATATACATATAATCTAGATAGGTTTGAAGTGATTATTGTTCGCTACTTGCACTAATAATTACTATTTATGAGACATTTAAACTTCAATTTCTCTTGATCAATTTGTCTACACAAAATTATGATTGTTCCATCTTCTACCAAACAAATTACACCATTGATATCTTCTAAGCAAATTGAGCTTTATGGTTCCACTTCACAAGTTATATTTCTCATAATCTAAATTGAACTGCCCTATCTCACCTCCAGAATGGAAATGTTTCCTAGCTTTCCATAGTGATCTGTCCTATGTCATTTCCCCAAGCGAACTGTGTTGTGTCGTTTCCTCAAGCAAATTGTGTTGTATTATTTCCCCAAAAATGCTTTTAATAGATTTTCTACACGTTTTCCACGAGAATTCAAATTTTCAAACATTCCAGATGTGTAATTGATTTCCATCTTGATTGGCTTAATCTCTTCCTGCTGGAAGTTTCTTAAAGAAACATTTTAAAATTTGAGAACTGATTGGTTAGATTTATTTATTGTTAGTTAGCTAGTGATGTTGTACAGGAGCGAAAATTTCTCTTTTTAAGGGACATTTGCCCAAGGTGAATGCTATTCACCACAGTTTTTCCAAGGACTTATTTCATGGAGGTGAAAAGGAAGGTTCCCTTGGTATTGAATGGCTGATCTTGCAGATGGCACCAAGATGCCTCTTTGTATTACATGAAAGTTTTTAACTTTATAACAGAGATTTCTATTTCTTGACCAAGCTACATCATACTATATAAATGCATTATGAAATATATTAATCTACAGAAATACACTATTATAACAATTAATTATATGGTATTAAATCTGGATGTCCCATTACAGAACAAAAATAAGTAAATAAATGAGTAAAATAAAGTATCTGAAATAACAGGTTTAGCAGCTATGCATGAAAATAAATAAATTAATAAAGTATAGCGTGGCAGCAAAATCCTTTCATACATTTCTGTTCTTCAGCTATCTATGCTATGCTATCTTTGCTCACCTCTCCTATGTTCCCCCTTTCATGGGTCAGGTGTATGTTGTCCCTTTGGATAGCATTCCTGGAATCTTGCCATTATGAATCTGTAACTTCTGTGTTTGCTATAATGTAATTTGCTATTTTTCCTTCCTGTAAGCTTTATGGTAATTTATGATGTAGCTTGCTTGCTACCTTTTTATTACATGCCACTAACATTGTAGACTTCTAGTAAATGCATGCATATAACTCAACCCATAATTTCTGAGTCATACCTTCATGCCCATAAGACTTATGGTTAAATTTATGTCAGCATTCAGTGCAGCTATAAAAGCTTCAGTCTGTGAAATGCTAAATAACCATAAAACATGCCTGTGTTATCTTTCAGGTTGCAGGTAACTTGACACAAGGAGCTGCTACTGGTCAGCTTTTGGCTCAGGGGAATGGTGCCTATCTTATTCAGCAAGGAGTTGATCCTGAAACAGCTCATACTTTAATTGCAGCACAAAGAGCAAGTCCACAAACAGTAACAGCTGTAAGTTTTGGTTTTTTTTCCCTTCATGTTTAGTAAATTTAAAAATGGCAACTGTGCATACATAATGCACATAAGTGTACAGTTTACATATAAAACTATTTCCCAAGTTTTAGAAACAGGTTTTATAAAATTGTTAGAGCTTACTAGTAATATTTGTGAGGGAAACAGTAGTTTTTGCTTATGTCCAGAAACAAGCATGTGAGTGATGTTTAGAATAATTTTAACGTGGTTTCTCTATTCTTTATTTAAATATTCCCAGATTTTGCAATATGCCAGTAATTCCAGTGGATATTTGTGATACTGTCAATCCTTTGATTTATTAAAAGCTTGGTGCATGGCTTAAATTATCAAAAACCATGACTTATTACGAGGGTTGCTATTTAAATAAGGGCTGACATTCTTTTCCTTACAATATATATATTCAGGATGACTGAAATTTAATGACAATGTAAATAAATGTTTCCTTTACATATATTTTTACATAGTCCCCAGTAACTTATGTGGCTTTAAACCAGCATGGAACAAGTGTATGTACATCCTGCTGATACCCAGCACTTGTCCTGTGCATGCAGCCTTGTCCAAACAGCTTGAATTATATTATCATTTTCAAATATTATA
This sequence comes from Metallyticus violacea, assembly GCA_030762175.1. NCBI lineage: Eukaryota > Metazoa > Arthropoda > Insecta > Mantodea > Metallyticidae > Metallyticus > Metallyticus violacea. The sequence goes on from CM060844.1 coordinate 58,420,820, forward strand.
CTGCGGATAGCATCTTTACGCAGCCCAACAAAATGGAAATTGGGAAGTGCAAGGTCTGAACTGCAGGATGCATGGGACAGCATGTGCCTAACCCAGTATGGCAATTTCTTCATAGATTCTGATATTCATAAGATGGTCATGCTAAAGTTTTTAGCTGCTTCTATACTATTAGTTTGATGACATTGAGATTGCTTTCATTTAAGAGAGCATAGATCTTTGACCTTAAAGCATGTACACACTGCTGCTCCCTCCTCTGGTTTTCACATTCTGGTATGAGAACTGAATCTTAGTGCTAAGTTAATCTGAATATATGATGGAGCTTTTGGGCAGTAACTTTCATGCTATTATTTATTATAACTACAAAAAGAATTCAAAGTAGGAGAATGCCATTCTATTTAGGTATATGTTTATGGTGAGTCTGCCTCTTCTAGGGCAACAGTATGAGATGATTCCATGAAATTTTCAAGAGGTCGGCAGTCTCTCAATGATAAATTTCATGCTGGTTGCCCTGCAGTGACTACAGAAATGTTGAAGCTATGAGGAAAATTATGATAGAAAATCCTCAAATATTGGTTCAATATTGGCACAAATCATGTTCACAATTATTTAGACCCACCAAGAGATATACCCATTGGTTGCCATTTTATGCTTGAAAAATTTTATGGAGGATGGTCCAGGGAAACCTACATCATTAAACATAAATGAGACATGGGTGTATCATTATGATCTGGAAACAAAGAGGCAATCTTCCACATAGTATTATCCTAGAGAGGGATCAACAGTTTGAAGGAATCAGTGCTCTGGAAAAAAATGGTGGCAAGTTTAAGATGGATCATTTCACCTGTGACTGGATGCAGGTAATACAGTTATTGCTGTTAAAGAATGCCTTATCAAAGTCATTGCCACATGCAGGTCATAGCATCTAAACCTGAGCAGTGCACATTATAATATTAGAGACATTTCTGAGAAGGAAAAAGCAATGGTATTACTGCAGCCACCCTATTCACCTCATTGGTTCCATGTGACATTTTGTTCCCAAAAACCAAGGAAAAAATTCATGGGCAGTGGTTTTTATGTGATGAATCCATTGCATTATACAAAAGTGACCTCTCAAAGTGAGGGTAAAAGTGGTGTGACCCTCATCATTGTCATGCAGGAGTAAAATTTTTGCCAAATTCTTATAAAGTCAAATTTGCCAGAAACATCTCTTGAAGGATTTTGGGTTAGTAATAGAATTGATAATTGCACCTCTTGGCAAGATCAACAAGAATGACCTAATTACTGTCCCAAGATGATTGTCATATTTTTTTATTTGGGTTTAAAATTCTTTTGAACTAAATGATATTATTTAGTAATAGATAATGAGATTAATAAGGGTATGAGGATGTAGTTAAATGTATTGCATGGATAATAAATTTTGAGGAGTTGGAATTTTGTTTTTATTATTTAGTAGAACGTATATTAAATACAAGTGAGTTATGAATTGTTTTGGCAGGTATGACTAGGAGAGCTCAAACTCCTTTTTCAGCATGATTACCTGCTGCTATAGCAGCTCCTACGCCTTTGATTTTTTCTTTCTCAGTAATAAGAGGATGATGCCACTCAATTGACAACCTTTTTGTATCTAAGTATCATATACAGGCTTTGTCACCAGTAATGATCTGAAACAGAAATATTTCTCCTTAGCATCAAAATGTTCCAGAAATTAAAAAGAAATTGTTTTCCCTTGAACCCAGCCCGTCTACTAAAAGACTTCATGGAACCTATCTTTGAATTTCCAAGAGCCAAGACATTTGCAGTCACACTTTCAATACTGACCAAAAACTGTAGGACCAGTTGAGTTGTGGTGCACCTATCGTAACAAGTAATTGCATCTGCATGGTTGAACATGCTCAGAGTGTTGGCTATTGCAGGATATGTTGAATGCAACATATTAGATCATGGAACTCAATTTCTGAAGTTTTAACTCTCTTGTCCAGCGCTGTTCCTCTCAATGCTTAACTTCCATAACAAGCACACAAGTGTTTGTGTATGTTTAGTACAATATGTTTTTCCCCAACAAGATTTGAATTGCAGTTCCCTCCCCCTTTTTAAGGAGAGTCGTACAAACACCCTTTTTACATTTAAAATGATACACTAAAGGTAACTTATTTACACACTTCACTTACTATATTTTTCTAAGTTCGAACAATGTTTCAAACCAATAAGTGAAGTGTGTAAATAAGTTACCCGTAGTGTATCATTTTAAATATAATGACTTCACTGTAAACAGCTTCAAAAATTATACATATAAACCATTTTTACAGTTCACTACAGCTCTGCCATCTGTTGAAATCATTTGAAACCCTGTGTCTAGACAAGGAAAACATCAAATTTGAATATGATATACAGCACTTTTCTATCATCATTATTTGCAGAGAAAAAAATACATTTCATAAGTGAGCCTCATACAATATTTGATATTTATTGAAATGCTTTAAAAAAAAAAGTCAAGGAGGTCTCCACCTATCTGGCCCAGCGATTCTTAGGTGTGATCCCCACAAATACAATTAATATAAATATTGTACTTATGAAGCTGTTGACAATGGAGTGGTAATATATCCTAAACTTACATATTCATTCCTCACACTAAACTCCACTTACTTACATAAAATAAGACATGTTTTGGGAGAATCTCTCCCATCCTCAGTTGCTCACTGAACTGCTGTTACTTGAAATGATGGCTAGGCACCCAGATGTTCCTGTGTTGGCATCTGTTCGCTGAAGCAGGAAATTGCTGAGTTCATCCATAGGAGAAAACTCGAAGTTCAATTTCATAAAATATACTAGGGCATTCAGAAATAATAAATGCTCAAAATCAGTGCTTCTAGCAATGATTATTGGAATATTTTATTACTATAGAGCAGCAATTGTTTCACAAATATGCAAAATTGAAAATCTTTAACCATATTTTTGTTAATATAGCAACTGTTTCTGATTTGTAGTAAATAATATGCCTTAATATATTCAGCAAATACAAACATGGGTGTTTCATAAACATTCAAGTTTCAAGAGGGAAAAATTCAACTCAGTGCTTTAGGGCATTACAAAATCCTACTAGGAGAGAAGGCCTACCATAGCAAACTAATGCAAAATGGGCTGAACCATTTTGTCAAGGAAGGAATAATTGTGAACACAGACCAGGTACTGGAGACCCATTGCAACAGACTACTTCCATGTTTAAGGGTTTATTGGAAGAAGATAGGTACCACATATGTGTGGAAATTTTCATGGAAAATTTGGTATTGCATCATTATTTGTTCAAAAAAAATGTTAGTAAAGAAGCTGAAAATGTGTTCAATTAAAAATTAAATTGAAACTAGAAAGTGGTAGCAATTGGAGACAGCAAGACCTTACCTGCAGTGATATGAACATGAAGGTGAAGCCTTTCTGCAAGAACCCTCGTAATTATGACTTCAAAGATCAAAGAAACTCTGTGAGTCATTCAGTTTCAACACGAGAGATATTTAGAAATAGTGCTACATATATAGGGCCAAGGATTTAGCAATGTATTGTTGGCATGATAGGGAACTATATTTGAAGTATGTTATGCCAAAAAGGATCTAAATAAATTTAATATGAAACTGTAACTATAGTACCATTGCTTTCCAAATTCCCTAGTAATTAAGCTTTCAAGCAGGATATTACATCACTATGATGAAAATATTAAATTTTATTGGAATCATATAATAAACTTACGAAGTGGGAAAAAGAATTATTTCAATTATAGTTATTGTCTGGTTTAAGCAGGCAAATCTTTATGATAACAGAAGATAAAATAAATAAGACAAAAATAGCATAATTAGTCGATAGGTTGTTTCAAGAATAGCTCAGCTCTGTGTGTCCTGAGATCAGGAGTACTGTGCAGTTTTTAGTTTATTGAACAAATAATTTTTAACTTATCAACACAACAAAATGTTAACACTGAAAACTTGACAATCCGAGAGCAATTAACAACCCAAAATACAGAAGCAGAAACATGAGAGTTTAGAGGATGTCATTTAATGGAAAGAGTTTCTTATTCTTTTTTTTTGACTCATTAAACAGCTACAGTACCACAGGTCATGTGCACAGCAGTACTGATTATGGTGTGTAACTGCATCCAGTTAGATATCTTTCCCAGAATAATCAGTAACAAATGATGGTTCTGTCTCTTAGGATTTATGGCACCCAAGATGTAAAATTAAATGCATTGTGTGCTGTTTATAATAGATTCAGTTAAAGCAATACCAAATACAATACAAATTTACAAAATATGCAAATACTATACAGTGAAAGTTCTAAATATAACAGGCATATATTTAAAAGCAAAAATCAATCAATGATGAGCAAATTCATTCAATGAGAAAACAAATTATAAGCCATCATATTCACCAATGCAATACATAGCTTTACTAATAAGCCACATTTTTTTTTATTTGTTTTTGAACATTTTTATAATTTTAATTTCTAATTTGTGTTGTAACTAGTATATTATGATGCATAAAATTTTTTGTGTGGCACATTCAGGTCACTTATCTTGCATTGTGATTATCAATTTATGTGAGCGAAACAAAAGTAAAATTGTCCTTGATATAAAGATTATGTAAAACATAGTAAAGAAAGTAAAAATTTTACATTGCCAAAAAACCAGTTTACATGTTTAAATAAAAGACAATTCTGTATTGCAAATAATAATCTTCTTTTACCATATTGCATATGTATATGGAAAAAGCATAATAGGCAAATAGAATATGTATATCACCAACACAAAAATTTAACTTATTCTTTAATATTATGTCAATAGTTGGGATTTGTGCTCTGTTAGAGGAACCCTGTAGCTTCAAACCTCCCTGCTTAGTATCAAACTACTGTTTCTCTGGGCATAGCATTACAATTCTTTGTAATAGCATTTGTTGCAGTGTATTGTTTATAGGATCAAACATAGAACAATGAAATCACTATAGTACATGATTGTATACCTTTAGAAGGAAGGGAAAAAAATAAAAAAGAAAAGGCAAAAACCATGTCCAATTCGGAAAACATCAGAAGAATTTGCTGACACTGAGTTCACAATGCTACCTTCAGTTCATCTCAAGTTAGGCCATAAACAGGAAATGCATTTGCTTGAACCTTGTACTTTGAAGGCTGTGCAGACAAGAGCATGTGTCTAGTAACAATGAGTATTACATTGGTCAAAATCATCATTATGCTTGATTTTTTATTTGTTGGATTTTGCAAGTACAGCAGTATTATATTGAGGATCTCGTGCTAGAACGGCATATGAGCCATAAGGTAAATTTTACAGAAGAAGCATTTGAAAATGTACCAAATCTTCTTCCTCATCTCTTTATTTGTGTATTCACCTCCCATTCTGGAGCTATAGAATAGAATGTTTATTTCATTCATTCATTACAAAACGTTTAACAAATACTTTTACCATTGTTCCCTTAGTGCACATTTCTGGGATCCACACCATGGCTATATATGCATAGACCCCACTCTCCCTGTTTCCTTCCCAGTTTCCATGTATACATTTTTCCTTAACTTTTATCACTCTTTTCCACCATTTTTCTCTTACCTTCCCAATATAACCACTAAATTTTCTGTCGGTCCTGGTGGTGTAGTGGTAACCATACTTGCCTTCTAAACCCAACGTCGCAGGTTCGAACCCGGCCAGGATTCGATGGATTTTTTCGGGCGTAAAAATTGTAAAGTATGGCTTCCTTCAGAAGGGAAGTAAAGCCGTGGGTCCCGTGTCATACATTTACGGCATGATAAAGAACCTCACGCCTGAAAGAAGAGTCCTCTGAGCAAAATTTGTCAGCGTTTCACGACCTAAATACAATGGGATGCTGATGACCTGAGATGTTAAGGATCATCCTTATATAAACAAATAATTAAAAAAAAAACTAAATTTGCTCAAAAATTCCTTGCTACCAGTTCCAAAAGTTTTTAGTATCACAATTTCTACCTGTAAATTGTCCCATTTCTTAATCCATACACATTCTCTATTCTGTAGTTTGTGAACATTAAACTAAACAATGAAAATCCTTCGCTATTTCTCCACATAGTGGATACTCTTCCTCTTTTTTTTTTCTTTTTTTTCTTTTTTTTTTTTTTTTAATCCACCTGCTCTACCTCAAGAAAATCCCTCCTTTCCCCTTTTATTACAAATATTTTTCCCATCCCCACTCTTTGCTGTAGCTATATATGTATTTAAGATTGTGATTAATACGTTATTGCTAGCTTTATTTTCTTGTTTTTTATGTTTTCTCATCCTTTTGGAAATAGCGATTTTAACTGTTTTTTTTCTCTCATTTTCCTATTGTGATTTTTTAGCATTTACTTTAATAGGAAAATGAACTTTATTTGGAAACAACTTATTTTCTTTTTCATAAATAAAGTATTACAATCAACATTGCACTCTATAATAATTCCTTAACCTGTATCTTTCCTCAACTTTGAAAACATTAGTTTAAGGCTTTTTCTTCAAGACTATCTTAATTATATGCCATGGGTGGCCAAGGTTGTTAAGGCATGGACTTGTGAGCAGGAGGTCTGGGGTTCGATTCTTACCAGGACCATCCTGCCTGACTGAGGTTTTTTCCAGGTTTCCTCAATCCTCATAAATGGCAAATGTCAGGGAGGTAGCCTAAACTTAGGCCTGGAAAGCTTCCTTAAAAAAAAAAAGAAAATGTTCCTATCCCAATTTATCATTTCATATATCATTGTCCACCATCTGTAGTGCCTCAGTAGTAAAAATGGACATTGAACACTATTAAAAAAAACTTAATTGTATTAAGTTTTGTGTCTCATTATCATCATTCTGTGCATGCTTGATTCAGAGATTTTTAAGTTCCTATGGAAGGTATAATACTCATGGGAATTGATTGCTGTTTTGCAAAGGCTTTGTAAATTATCCATTTATCTATTATATTTTTATGTTTAATTAGAATGAAATCCATATAAACTTGATTGGGCAATGTAATGATGGAAGCTGAGTGATCATTCATCAACCTTCTTTGACTGTTCATAGCTGATTATCCTTGAATTTTTCCCTTTACTCATATTTGATAAAGAAAACATCCTCTCTCTTGAATAGGAAACATTTCACATTCTTCGGGTTTAGAGCAGCCCCATTCTCCAAAACTTTAAAATTGATGACAAATTTTTCTTTATATATTTTGAAATCTAGAAAATACAGAAAATTGATTTACTTCATATGGTTTCCCTTCGCTTTCTGCCAGATGAATCACATTACCTCAATCATAGGCCAACAAAACTTAACATGTTCACTGACTTTTTCAATTGTGGAATTCATGGAATCACTCTTCATGTAAGTGTGCCTAGGTTCAGGGAATTTCTTGAGAATCTTACTGCAAAATAGCACATTGCTGCACATACAATACACTCACAGGTTTTCTTTGTTTATTTACGGACACTCTTTAACATCTCAGGTCATCAGCGTAAACTCATAGGAATGTCATAGCCATAATCCTATTTCAATTTTGACCAATAAAGATTAAGAATCTTAAAGACTGGTGAAATACTGCCCAGAATAAATGTTTGCAAACACATTGCTATTTCATTTGCTCCTTGCAGACTATTATGCTTATCTCACAGAAAACAAAGTACTTTAAGCCTGGCTGAAGATGGGAACTAAATGTTCTTGAAACTGGTTCCATACATTTATGAAAAGTAAGTGAAGCTTTAAGAGTGTGCAGTTCAATTGAATCATACAATGATATCAATTAATATGATTAGCTTCACTGTGCAAGTTCCAATTTACATTTAAGTTAAAAAGTACTTTAATTTTTGCAAGTTCAAAAACAGTAAAATTGAAGATACTAAATAATTCTTTTGTAAAATGGAGGGCTTTCTGAATACAACACAGCCTGAAAATTAAAATTAACTGTCTCTATTGTAGAATCACTTAAAGTTGATACTGTGGAGTTCTTTTGTTCAAATTGTACAGCCTCCTCATTTATATTGAAGCAGAAGTAATATAATGGTTGTATATGAGAGAGATTGATTAGTTGATTGATTAAATTGGGACTTGTGATTTATTTGTTTAATTAAGCCCCTATTATGTACTTATGGGGAATATGAAGTCCTTTGGCGACAATTCTTCTCTTCTTCTCTGGTCGGCTTTCTTGATGATGAATTGAGATTACTGACCTGACTCTACTAGTGTTTTGGAGATAAATCCTTATCTCGGGGAAAAGGAACTGGAGAGGTTATAGTTAACCGCAAATACTTTTGGTGCTGATTAACTATAAGGTTTTATTCATATTTAGGTTGATCCCAGGGTTCAGAAAATGTTTGTATAGATGAGAAAAAGCCTTCAGAGCTCTCACTTGACAGCAACACCAGGTTTAGGAAACTTTGTCTCTCGTCACTCCCTATACAAGATCTGGGCAAAGGTTTGACCCTATCTCCTGCAAGCTACAAGTGCTCTTGTTTGTTCACTTTTATTTTATTAAACAACCGAGAGTTGATGCAAATATCTGCATGGATCACAACTGAAACAACTGTTAAAGCTGACAAATTAAAAACACTGATCACACTTTTGCAACTGCTGCTCGTCATACTGAAAGATGGCTCTAAAATACTGAGAAAAACTGATGAAAACCTATGTGATGCATTGCAAAGATTGGTGTTGGCCTCGAATTCCAGCTTGCTTTTTGTTCAATCTCAGTCGATCGGTTATTGTCCTAGAAATCTTTTCAACTAAGATGCATTTTATCATTATAATTATTTTACTGACTCCTTATTGGCTGGAAGCCCTACACATGAGTTATAGAAATTGTCTGACTGGCTTTTTATTAGCGCCCTTCTCCCCTCATGTTTACTTCTCAGGAAAACAGTTGCTTCCTCATGGGTGTGAGTGAGTCTAAGATGATTCAACATCATAACAAATTTCTCTGCCAGGCACTTATAAACAACCTTCAACTTTTAACTTCACAAAGGCTGTTGTATCAGCTTCCTTTTTTCAGAAATCTCTCAAGGCCTATTCTCCTTACAAAATTAAAAGTCCTTCAGGGGTATATGTGAACAAAATAACAGAATTTGCACATTTCCTTTCCTGCATAACTTGAAAAAACTTGAGGTTTTATGGGCCTGGGTTGCCATAAACCTCCCCAAATACATCCTAATAAAACTCTCGCATCTCTAAAGATGTCTTCTGAAGCATGTGCAATAAGACAATAAATGTAAGATGAACATGTACCCTAAGTATGAACAATACTGTATACATTATATAATTTAGTCTAATTATATAAATGTAATATAACTCTGGCAATGATCGCTGCCTGGGGGTTCAAAGCTGGGACAGGTCCTGCCTCAATATATAGACCTTATTCTTCCCACATTAAATGCATTTCCTTTTAAGATTGTTTTCATGAATGTAATACCTGCATTGATTCTGTTTAGGTTTGTAAAAAGCAATGTTTTTATGTAAATCTTTTCTTTGGAAAGAATTTTGCAGAGTCTGCATATATGTTTCTCTACAGTGCTCTTTGCTTTAAGAAACAAACTAAATGAATCATATTCTTACTCCTTGACATAAAAATAGACATGTTTTTCTATTGAAGTTTTCTAAGCTGTAAAATACACTGACATGAATGCAGTTTACCTAATATCACAACATCCTAAAGATTAGACTAGTACAACAATCCACAAAACAGTATAATATTTTTGGTTGTTTTCAGTTTCAATATTGTCAGACTGAATATAAAATAAAGCTGTATATACCAATAATATAAAAATAAAAAATTTAAACAAATTTAATATTTTATGTCAAAATATGCAAATGTCTTTAAAATCTGTAGTTACACTAACAAGATCACCTCCTTGGTGTAGTGGTTAGCATTGCTGGTCAAGAGGCCTGGGATCAATTCCCGGTACCTGCTTAGTAATTTTTCTAAGTTATGGAGGTCTGGAATCGGGGTCCACCCAGCCTTGAGAGGACAATTGGGAAGCTACCTGATGGAGAGGTGGCTTTCATCTATCGCAAAAGCCACATGATAGGTGACCTGTGAGGTGCTTGCATGCTGATCACATGCCCCCTCCCTTTAATACTTCCCTCTATCAATGAAGCCGTAAGTTGAGATAGAGGAAGCAGAGGTCACTGCAGCAGGTCAAGGCTCATCCCGGGCTGTAGTGCCAAATGAGAAGAGAAGTTAAATTAACAGATTTATTATCAGGATAAAGAACAATATTATGCTAAAGGCATATAAGCAATTGTTACCTATTATAATATGTGCTAAAAGGGTGAAAGAATACACCTCCTTTAGCATGTTAATAAGTGTATATCATGGTTGATACACCCAAATGGAAATAGTCATAACCTTACTACCCATTCTATTTATCTACTGGCCCTTCTGGCACAATATGAAGCATCAACTATTTGCCCTACTGAGGCCTGGTTGCATAAAGCTCTAGATGCCTACACCATATTCCATCCAGCCAGAATGTAACCTTTCGATAACCAGTGAAGTTCAGAACTGTCCGACAGATGGCAACTTGTGTATTTTCATGTAGCTTTTGTAGCTGTCAGAAGTAGTTTGTACTGTATTGTATTGAATCAATAGAACATAAAACACAGAATATAAGGGGTATACTCCAAGAAAATATTGTCTAATATATTATAGATATACTAATACAAATACTTTTAAAGTATGGAGTGTAACTTTTTGTTCCACAGAAGAATTAAGTGCTAAACTGAAGATTCAAAACTGGAAATTTAATTGGTTTATGGTTCTCCCTCAGATATTAAGTGCACAGAGATATAATGTGAATGCAATGCTCTCCAAATAGATTTATTCAAGTTTTCCCACAATATAAATTTACAAGCTGTGACTCTACATGTTTAAAATACTGTATGTTGTTTTACACATCAGACATATCAAAAAGATATATATGGGGTTGGTTTTATTGGTTTTAACAATGAAGAATAACTTCAAGCTTTGCTTTGTAGAGCGAATACACATCCATATAGTGTTTGCCACTTAAATTTTACTGCACTGTTATTACGCAGAATGTTGCTAGAGTTCAATATCCAAGATGGTGCATTCTTTGAGAAGATGGAAGCTCATGTGATAATACATTTTCTATTTTTTGAAAGGGGGGGGAAAACCAAAGAAATTCATGCTCAGCTGGATGCCTAGTAGGTAGACACTGCCCCACAATATGGCACTATGGTTAAGTGGCGCAGGCATTTCCCAAGTGGATAAATAAGCCTAGAAGATGGCAATGCAGCATACATGTTTGGTGTGGCATTTTGGGATTCCATATAATTGGACCATACTTCATTGAAAGTAAACTTATTGGGCAGAAATACAGAAATTTTTTGGACCAAAAACTTCCAGTGTTGCTTGAAGACATGCCCCTTGTGGGCTCCAATATAGTATCAACACGATGGTTGTCCATCTCATTACTCAGCTGTAGCATGAGAAATATTAAACAGAGAGTATTCTGGTCAATGGATAGGATGCAGAGGACCTGTCCATTGGCCTGCCCATTCCCCTGATATCACTTCTCCAGAATTTTTCTTATGGGGATATATTTAAGATGAAGTTTATGAAGAAGTATCAACTACACCTGGTAAACTACATCAACAAATTAGGAATGTCTGTGCAAGAATCAGCGAAGAAATGTTGAAACATCTTCATTGATCCTTTGAAGCACATTTTTGGAAATGTATCTTTAATAGTCATACTTTCGAACATTTACTGAATTGAAATTGGTGTAATGTGAACAGACATTGTTTCAGTTATGGTTATAATTGCACTGTACTGTACATAAATTGATACCAGTAAAGTGAAACTGAGCGAAAAACATTTACTGTCTTATTTGTCCAATATCTCATCATCTATCACCCCTAACTGATAAATGTACTAGAACTTTTATACTGAAAATGAATGCTCCTTCCATTCCTGGGAAAAAAATAATTTGGCCTTGAAATTACCTTGAGGATGGCATTTCAAGCTGAGTTAAGGTCGCTATCTTTTGTCCCCATAAGAGTACTTCAAATTTTGTCTGAAGCATTTTATGATTTTACTCTTCGTTTTGGAGTAAAATGGTCACGATCCTATAAATGCCTCACCTGTATATATTAAAAAAAAACACCTTTCCCAATTTATCAATTTATCTGTGTATCATCGGTGTTCACCATCTGTGATGCCTCAGTAGTTAAAACTGGTGTTAAACACTATTAAAAAAACACATGTTTTAATTGCATTATATATTAAATATTATAAATTAATAAATAAGCAAATTTATATTTGCAATCTAACTTTACTTCTTTATGTGAGCATTTTGTTTATATTTTAATAAACATAAATAAAAATAAAATACATAATAATAACACATAAATGGAAGAGTGTAATGGAAATAAAACAATGAAAATAATACAAATATTTGAATGAGGATATTAAAGGGTTTAGGGTGATAAAATAAATTTTTCCTTTCTCATTTGTGGTTGGATGGTTTCAGTTAGGATGACTGGCCACTGCCTAATACTTCCAATGCGCTTCTAGTGGTGTTTTGTAATGTCTGAAGAGGTAATCACCATATCAGGATATATTGAGTCCCGAGTATAGTGAATAAAAGTTTTGGGCTCATTGTTTTTGTATATTAGAATTTATTGCATTTCCTTTCAAAAATTCTTCATTCTTTTTCCTACTGCATTGGAGGTATTGTGCCCCCACTGTTTTGAATGTCCATTCAGGTTTCTATTATTAGGATATTTTGTTTAACTTCTATTAAGCCAAGTTAGTGCTTATTTGGGAGAACTGTATAAACCAAAAATGTTATATTTTGCATTCTGTAACCATACTTCTAACCGAATGGAGCTTAGTCTGTGGAACTCATAGATGTTTTACTTACAAGGGAGTTTCTGATTCCTACTAGTATCCCACTTGTCGATGTTTAAATAGACAATATATGTTGTAGTTTTTAAAGTTATAAAGCTTTTTGTTTTCATTAATAGCTTCAAGAATTGTAGGAATTTCTACGTTATATTTATGTAATAATATTTCAATTTGTGACTTTTACTGTGTGAAAGTCACCAGCATTCCAGTGTAGTGTTGAAAAGTGATGTTGTGTATTAGAGCTCTTACATCTTGGGAAGCTTGCCATGGCTGTAATCCTCTTAGCATTATGCAGGTGCATTCTGAGGAGGTGGGATTACTACATACATGTAATTTACTATGCAGTGTAAGATAGTAGGTTACACACACCAGATATTTTTTGAAAATTCATAAAATATAAGAGCAGCAAAAAGCATTGTGTTAGCACAGACAGATTAAAAGAATAGTATAGCTAAAAAAAATATATTACTAGGCTTAAATTTCTTTGATGGTGTACTTCCTTCTTAGAATTCCTTGAAGAACATGGTTCTGATGTGCATGCTGAGTGAAGTGCAAGGTATAGTAGACAGGCCAAAGGAAGTTTACATCTGAAAAACTTTAGATAAGACAGTAACACAAAAGTTATAAAACAGTGTTCTATATTATTGTTCAGCATGTATTTATATGTAAATATATTACCTGTGTACTATTATAACTGTTCTTTATTTCCTGTAATGGAATTTCACTAATGGCATGTTTAATTCATGAGGCTTTTTATATTTTTCAATCATTTACAATAATAGTATGTTTTCCTGGCATTGTATACATCTTTTTGTGGTAATTTTAAACCATTGGGTATCTTTGGAGAGAGACAGGGAAAATATTCAGTATTTTAGAGATTTTTGGTTAACTGATTGGGATGCTTCAATTTATGGTATTTGAAATAACTTTATTAATAACAAAAACTAAAAATAACTTTGTTTTTTAGTGTATTGCACATATGTCCTATGCAGAAATGATCAATAGTTATCCAGATATAAAGCACAATCCTTATAACTTTGTGAATGAATTTTATCACTGAAGCCATCAAATATATTATAGCAATATGGCCATTTTATTGTTGGTGCATCTTTGTTCTTACCATTTCTTTTAAGCAAGAAACTCCTGAAATTAAATCTTAGTTTACATTAAAATTGTATTCTGACCAATATATCTTTCTATGATGACTCAATTACTTGTATCACACGTCAGTTAAGGGGTTCAGTTTGATTACTGGTAGGAATTTCATAAGGTTTTCCTTCAAACTGACGTAAAAGAGAGAATGCAACATCAAATTTACTCCAGGCTCATTTGTGCTCATTATTATTTTGCTTTATTTATTATCTCAAAGAGCTATGGCAATTGGTAAAGAATTTTAAGAATTAAAGTTAAGTTTATTCAGCTTCTAAAATATGGTAATGGAGGTACTCACCTCTGGAGTAAAATATAGTTTTTGAAGGGAGAATAGTCTCTAAAGATTGTGGAATACTGGATGTTAATAAACTATATTGCAATAATTTCAGAGATTGTAGACGGGTCTTAACTGGTAATTTCAGATAGCAAATCTCTATTTCACAAAGAAAAATGAGCTAAGCCAAAACTGATAAAGGATTTCAATATTCAATTTGGAATCTAACACAGTGCAACATGCATCAATAATCTCTTCTTAGTCGAACTATTTAGAACACTCTTTATGGCTTCACTTAATTGGAGATTTATCAGGACATGTTTCATGAACCCTCGTCTACATCCTCAGCTGTTAAATGACTGTTGAATAATTTGTAGAAGTTGTGTTGGTAGGTATCTTGGTTAACTTTTTTTGACTTGGTTGCTTTTATGATAAGCTTGACTAAAGTGTTGTGTGCTTCTGGAATGTCAAAATTCATTAAATTTTGCTCATTTTTTTAATATAAATATCTAAATCCCTTCCCTTGTGTTTAGTTCTTTTGGATGTTAAACCATTTTTAATAACTTGATGATTTTTTCTATTTCATGGTTTTCATTCCAAAAATGCGCTACCAATGCTGATTTTTCTATTTTTGTGGTAAATTCCAGATTGTCAGGATTGTGCAAAACCTATGTAGGAAAATAAAGAGAAATATAGGCATTAAGTTGAAGGAACATTGAAGAAACATCCATTACAAATAAATATGAGGGAGCTATCATCTGACTGTGAGTCTTAACACTAGAACACCAGCGATTTCAATTTACCTACAACATCCAACACTGATCAATTTGACTCTTGCTATTTGAAGGTTGCATTTTGAAATTATATATTCCTATTTTGTAAATTAGTGTAATACATTTCTTTCAGTAACACTAGGAACTAAAAAGTGACCCACATTTACAACCGTGCAATAATTATAATTTAAAAATAGTAATAAAACACCAAATGCAGTAAAGAGAAAAATGATTTTTACAAGAAACATTTTTATAGTTTTTACAAAGATAATATGTGTTATTTTGAACACAATGTTAATTTTTTATCTAGTATGTGATGTATACACAAGCTATCAAAATTCTCAAAATTATACATTTGGCACAAATATATTGCACTTTCTTGGTGCACTTCCCACTTTGCTTTATTTCACTTCGCTGATGTTTCGGCTGGTCATAATCAGAACTGTCAAGGGACTTCCTTTGAGGTTGCATTTTCTGGTATTCAGCTCTAAGTTCTTTTATGAGTTGTTGAATGTATTCTTTCCATTAGCATTTCTTCCTGTGATAGCTCTGAATATAAAACTGTATTTACTGATGCTAAATCATGAATATTGTAGAATGTGTGCAAGCCACCATATGCATGAAGCCTTTACAGTGTACAATGCCTATGCCATACTTCATTCCATTATAATAATTGTTGTTTCAGGAGTTTTCTGTGGAGGGTTCTCTTTACTAGTACATTTTTTTGCCTTTTTCCCTTGATACACAGTCAAGGTAATATCATCA
The DNA here is from genome assembly GCA_030762175.1 of Metallyticus violacea. NCBI lineage: Eukaryota > Metazoa > Arthropoda > Insecta > Mantodea > Metallyticidae > Metallyticus > Metallyticus violacea. The sequence goes on from CM060844.1 coordinate 58,436,677, forward strand.
GTCTTCATTATTGTGGTACAATGCAATGGAGGTTTATGGTTTGATAAATTTAGATATTTCTCTGCTGACTCTGTTTACCGTACCTACAATGGTAGTCGACTTTTCATTCAGTTTCTTTCTTTTCTTTGTCAGTTATTACACTTCTGCCTATAGGCAAATATGGCTCCACAAGTTTCATTACAGCATAATCAGATATTCATTCTCAGGTTGAATATTGTCCTTTTCCAGATATGGGAGACCATTTAGAATCAACATCCACAGTGAGCCAACAATTTTATCCATACTTGTCAGGCTTAAAAGCACCTAGCTGTAATGGGAAATAACTATTTATCAGTTGTAATATTTATTCCAGGTTTGAAACAGAATTGAAAGTTATCTGTAAATTGATTCCATGCTTCAGAAATTAGTACAATTTTTCTACCTGTAATCCAGAAGCAGGAGTAGATTTTATATCAAATCTCAAAAATCTCATTATCTTGCAATATCTAGACTCTTTACAGTAAGGCAGGCTCCAAGAATCTGACCATTGGCTGTGGAGTTTCATGTCCTTACAGCCACTGATACTTTTGGCATACATAATGACAATATTAGCTTCCAATTTTTCAATTGTCAAAGACTAATTATTGTTTCTTAACACTCTGTGTGCCTCAATTACAGTACATTTCTGAATATATTGCAGCATCCACATATAAATAACTAGCCACCTCTAATTACTTACATTTAATGCAGCCTGGGGTGTTGGACCAGGGATTTTTTTTTCCCCTCAGAATTTTGTGATTAGATCTTCCAGGTTATTTATTTATTTTTAATTTTATGATGAAGTGTAATCATATATAAAATGTAAAAGTAAATAAAAAAGTAATCAGCAAAACTTGAACTCACTAACAATCATTTGTTTTTACTTGATGCCAGTATCATACCTACTGCATCAATGGGTCATGCTTCACAATATCTATCCATTATTATGTGATATTATTTTGAATAGAAGCTTGATTAGTTGGTGGTGCACTGATCCTTAAAACTAAATACCTAACTTTGAAATTTGAACAGGGAGACTATACATTTCCTATCTGAAATTATTGTGGTGTAGTTCATCAACATCTGCTTTTCATAAGGGAGCTAGGGAAGGTAATATCTCTATAATTAACATTGTTATGAATTCAACTCCAATGTAGCCAGGTCGTTCAGTCACAAACTTATGAGCAGGAGGCTGGGTTTAGATTCCTACCAGGACTGTTCTCCCTGATTGAGATTTTTTCCAGGTTTGTCTAAGTCCTCATAAATAGCAAAAGGCCTGAAACACTGGTTTCCTTTTAAAAATAAAATCCTTTACAATTCATCCTCTCATGTATCACAAGTGTCAAATGCCTGATGCACCTAAGCAGTAAAATGGGCATTAAAAAGTGTTAATAAATCTTCAATGAAAGGGAATGCAAAAACTTTCCAAAAAATATTCATGTTAGAGAAGTGTTAGTTGAGCATAATTGTTGCTAGACTCCTTTTATATCTTTTTATCTTGAGTTTTTCTCTAAATAGTGTAAGTTGCAAACAACTTTTTTATGACAACAATACATATTACTTCAACCACTTGGAAATTAATATATACATAAACAATTTAAGGATATTTGGTTTCTGTTTTAAGTTTAGAAGGCAGCAGCCAAATAGCTTGTAATCATGTTGCATTTTGGTCTTTATATTTGTACTTGGGAACATTAACTATTGTTAATGGAAAGTACAATCATTTATGTTTGTCATTCTTGCTCTCAGCACAATCACCATCTTAAAGTGTTGTGTAACACACTAAATTATATTTAATTTTATTTAATAGCAAATAGATTCAAGGTAACTAAATTAATATTGTTTAGTACTCTAATTAATTGTTTATCTGCTGTTTAAATTCTCTTTAATTAAGATTATAGCATGACAGTCGAACACTCTTAATTTCTCCACTTGTTTATATTTAGAACATTGACAGTTACCTGAAGATGCTGACCATGTTACATGTCTAAACATAAACAAGTAAGTTGAGCCAATAAGAATGTGTAGCTGGATATACAATAACCTTAATTATATGATTTGCTTACTGTACAAGGTCCAATTAGCACTTCAAGTATTGTATTTTTATCACCCTATGTTACATTTTATGTTAGCAGTGAAATGTATCATGCCAGGAAACATTCTTATATCTGGAATATATTTCTTAAAACTTTATAAGTGTCCTAACAATTGTACGCAACTTGAATAACCCCAGCAGGATGCTGGTGGGGTGACGTATATGGTCCCAGGAAATGCATCTACTAATCCTTCTTCTCTGGATGGTGATGGGCATCCCAACCTATCACATGCCACCCGCGTCTCACCAGCCACTGTAAGTCCCTGGCTCTAACACTTTCTGGCTAACACAAGCATAATATTTGCTTAGTGCTGCACAAAATAGGTGTTCTGTTAGTTGTTACCAGTCTTTGTGTTGTGTATGTAGCAGTCAGGCTTGCATATCCATGTATTGTTCACTGTATTATTTATTATATGCATATTCTACAGATGTTGCTAAAGTGTTTGTTATTGATGCTGTCAGAGAATGATGAAATCAATCAGCATTTGTTTTTCATGCTGCTAGATGTAGTGCTTAAATAGCTATTTTTGTATCTTTTGCTGTATTTGTAAAATGTAACCATCTTTATGTGTACATCTGCAACTTTAAGTACCTTTGGTAGTGTATTTATGTTTATTTTGTATGCTTATGTAAATTATTTCATTTTTTTAATAGTTAATTTCATTAAGCACTGCTGAATTTGTAGTATGATAAACATTGTTCTGCATCACACCAAAGCATGTTATTTTATAATGCACATGCATTTATCATGTGATATTTTTATATCTCTATGATTTATCAGCAACAAAGTTGATAATAGAGTGAATGTCCATAAATTGAATGCTAATACTTACATTGTATTTTATTATCTTTTTTTCTTTTTGGCACCATTTAATATCATTTTGTTACATATTTATTGAACATATATCAGCACAAATTCCAAAGAAATTCTAATTTTTATAGATATTTTAAATGTTTTATTCTTTGTAATTGCAGTGTTACTTTGCTGATCCATGTCTCCTAAGGTAAATTGTGAAAAGACAAAACTGTCTCTTCACATGCAGTCTACCTTTAGTCAATTCTAAGGAATAATCCACAGTAGTTAATTTAAGTCATTCTGTGTTAAATGGGAAATGCATTGTTGAATATTTAAAGTTGTTATTTATAAATGAAAATACATCTTGTGTAAAGCCCAACAGTAATGATATCAAACCTGCAAATCTATTGCAAAAAAATACTTAAGCATTAACAACAGAAAGCAGTAAAATAATTACTTAGTGTTTTAGAGAAGGTGCAGAAAAATAAAGCCTAATATTACCATCCCTCACCATCTAGGATTTGATTTCAGGTTACATAATTAAAATTTTTTTGTCTTTATCTATTAAACTTAAATGAAGCATTATAAGGATATTGGATCAATGATAAATGCATTAGTATCTCTGCATTACCAATGTTATCAAAAGATTGCAAAACTGAGAAAAAAATGTTTTAAACTATATGGTGCATCATTCTGAATTTGCAGTTTAATTCTGTCTCACAAAAATAACACCTCTAGTAACATGCCATTTTCTTTGAATGGAACTAGAGGAATAAAATGTGCACTTCATACTGTGTTTGAACCGCTCTATGTGTTAAACCTGTTCCGAAAGCACAGTTTAGCTGAATTTTTAGTGTTATTTTATGTTTTTACTTTAGTTATATTTAGAAGCATGATTGCTTTTCATAAAAATATTTTTGTTTTCTTTCAGCCAGTTCTGTTTTTTGTTTACTACTGATGCCTGTATTCTTGTAATATTAGGACAGTTATTATATGTGAGTTGTGTTTCTATTCATGCTAAGCTAAATTTATCATTTTGCATTACACAGGTGCAGTGGTTACTTGAAAATTATGAAACAGCTGAAGGTGTGAGCCTACCTCGGTCTACATTGTACAACCATTACCTCCGTCACTGCAACGAAAATAAATTGGATCCTGTCAATGCAGCTTCTTTTGGGAAACTAATTCGTTCTGTTTTTGTTGGGCTCAGAACTAGAAGACTTGGTACAAGGTAAGTTATTAACATGACTAACAAATAGCTGTTTTTTGAAAATACAGAAATGTGTTCAGCCAATTCCTGTTTATTCTTGATATGTGGTTTATTCAGAATATTATATTGATTGTGTGTTCCGCAGATGTAATAGCAATTGTTAGCAGTTTGAATGCATTCAGCCTCTTATAAGCTCATTACCCCCATTATACAAATGAGTCAGTATAAGGTAACACTAAAACTTCACTAACCGGTTAATTCTTCAGAACGTTCAAGAGCGTTTGCTCTCATCTTCAGCTGGGGACCGACTAACTCTAGCAGGTGACGTAGTGGCATCTGGTGGTTCCATTAGATAACGAAACAGGAATTCCGTTAGTGGAATGTCAAATTCATGACTCTATGTTTATTTTTTAAAATATAAATCTTTTCCCATATTGCCAATTCCTTGGGATTGGTGGTAGCTTTTAACAGTTTGACTTCTCCTGCGATGTCATGATCGTAAGTCCAAAAGTGATGTGCAACCGCCAATTTATCCATTTGTTTATATCTTAAATTTCTGAAGTGTTCTTTGGTCCTTGTCTCCAAATTTCGTATTGTTTTGCCTATATATATCAGATCACATTCCAAACAATCTATCCGATACACTCCTGACTTCTTGCTGGGTGGAATAACGTCTTTTATGGTGCTGTTCAGAAGCTTTCCAATACTAAATTTATTTTGTGCTGAAAAACATATATCATAATTTTTAGAAATCTTCATGAATGCCCTGTTTGCCCACGAATGATATGTGAATCTTTTAAAAACCATGTACTTTTTTATCATGGAGAGAGTTGTGGTGTTTTTAATATCTTTCTGTCTTTTGAAATGTCTGATATTCTTATCAACTAAAGAGCTGCTGAAGTCATTGTTGAGTAGGATGGTTACCAATCTATGGACAAGGCTGTTTATAATGGCATGTTGGTGTGGTTTAGGGTTGAAACTGTTATTCTGTATGTGATTACCTGTATGTGTAGATTTCCTATATATGCCGAATGAAATTCTGTCGTTTCTCCTGTATATTTTTTTTTAGGTCCAAAAACAGTAAATAACCATTTTCCTCCAATTCGATAGTGAATTTAATATTTTGATCCTGCAAATTTAGTAATTTTAGGGCATCTTCTGTTTGTTTTTTTTTGATACTATTGCCAGTATGTCATCCACATAACGAAACCATGCTTTGAAGGTGAAAGGGAATGCCTTAGTAATGTGTGTTTCTACAGCACTCATGAATAAATTTGCCAGAAATGGAGAAAGGGGGTTACCAATAGCTAAGCCAGCAATTTGTTGGTAAATTTTCCCATTGAATGTAAAAAAGGTTTTGGTTTATACACAGTTTTCTGAGATTGGTATAATCCTCAATTTCTTCTACTGTTAAGTTCATACTTTTTAGCCAATTCGGAAGATTTAGGAACAATTTTTTTGTAGGAATACTAGTAAACAAAGATGTAATATCTAAAGAGACCAAGGCATCATTCGGCGAAATCCACTCATTTTTAAATTGGTTCACAAGTTCAAATGTATTAACGATACTTCTACTTTCAAATTGTTCTAAAGTTGTAAATTTCTTTACCAACCACTTGGCCAAATTGTAGGTTGGTGAATTGATGTTGTTATTATTGGGTGCATACTCTTGCCAGGTTTGTATACCTTCGGCAGGCCATAAATCCTGGGCAAATGTGAGTTATTTGTTTTAATTTTCCATTTTTCGTTTTCTGACAATGTTTTGATCTGTTTCAAGGAGGAGTTAAAAGCTTTAATACACTCTTTCAATGGATCATGGCTGATCACTGCATATTCAAGTGTGCATATTCTGCATACGTTCGATGTAATCATCTTGGTCCATTATTACTAACTTGTTCCCTTTATCAGCTTTGATATATACCACAGGTTTACTGTTGAGAGAATGAAGTACACATTTGTAAAGGTATTTTGATTTGTTTATTTAAGGATGCTCTTTAACATCTCGGGTCATCAGCATCCCATTCTATTTAGGACATGAAGCGGCCGACAAATTTTGCTCAGAGGCCTCTTCTATCAGGCTTGAGGTTCTTTTTTGTGTTGTAAATGTACGGCATGGGACCCATGGCTTTACTTCCCTTCCGAAGGAAGCCATACTTATGATTTTAATGCCCGAAAAAATCCATCGATCCTAGCCGGGTTCGAACCCGCGACCTTGAGTTTAGAAGGCAAGTATGGTTCCACTACACCACCAAGATGTAAAGGTGTTGATTCTGATGGTTCTTGCCATTTTGGTTGAATTTATTTAGTACTTGTCCGCATTGATTTATGATGGTCGATTTTTTAGAATCATTCAAACCCGCGATAGCAGTCTCTATGTCTATTAAAAAATCTTCCAATCTGTTGGAGTAACACACACACATTTTTAAGCCTTTGTTTAAAAACTGTAGTTCTTCATTGTCCAAAGAGTATCCAGATAGGCTAATCATATTATCAGTGCTGCATTCTTTAGGTTGGCAATGGTTTGTTTTTTTGCTTGAATGTGTTGAATTTTTTCTTTAGTTTAAGTGTTTTATTTCTCATAAACATGGTTAATTTACTGTGGATATATCTTCTAAGTTTTTCCAAATTATATGCCCCAATATTTTTGATAATGTCAAATGTAAGGAATATAACTTAAGGTCCAACTGCCCCAAAGTTTTGTACTGGTTGTTCATTTCAACTGCTGACACCTTCCTTTCGATCGCTTTTTGAATGTACTATAATTGTTGCATTTAACGAACTTTCTTAAAAAGTTTGGAGCGATTTTGGAATTGGAGGAAAATGGTTATTTACTGTTTTTTGGACCTAAAAATATACAGGGGAAACAACAGAATTTCATTCGACATATATAAAAAACCTACACATAAAGAATAATAGTTTCAACCCTAAACCACACCAACATGCCTTGTCCATAGATTGGTAAACATCCCACTCAACAAAGAAGAGTATTCAGCAGAATATCGTTATATCATCAAAACAGCCCTCAACAATGGATTCAGCAGCTCTTTAGTTGATAAGAAGATCAGACATTTCGAAAGGCAGAAAGATATTAAAAACACCACAACTCTCTCCGAGATAAAAAAGGACGTGGTTTTTAAAAGATTCACATATCATCCATGGGCAAACAGGGCATTCATGAAGATTTCTAAAAATTATGATATATGTTTTTCAGCACAAAATAAATTTAGTATTGGAAAGCTTCTGAACAGCACCATAAAAGACGTTATTCCACCCAGCAAGAAGTCAGGAGTGTATCGAATAGATTGTTTGGAATGTGATCTGATATATATAGGCAAAACAATACGAAATTTGGAGACAAGGACCAAAGAACACTTCAGAAATTTAAGATATAAACAAGTGGATAAATTGGTGGTTGAGATCACTTATGGACTTAAAATCATGACATCTCAGGAGAAGCCAAACTGTTAAAAGCTACCACCAATCCCAAGGAATTGGCAATATGGGAAAAGATTTATATTTTAAAAAATAAACATAGAGTTATGAATTTGACATTCCACTAACGGAATTCCTGTTTCGTTATCTAATGGAACCACCAGATGCCACTACGTCACCTGTTAGAGTTAGTCAATCCCCAGCTGAAGATGAGAGCAAATGCTCTTGAACGTTCTGAAGAATTAACTGCTTAGTGAAGTTTTAGTGTCACGTAATACTGAATCATTTGTATATGTAACAACTTCCTGTTCCTAACTTCTTTTAAGATTACAATTTCATTACCACTTATTTTTCGAAAATTCCATTTGCTTGATTCCATGAATAATCATCACATTCTCTGAGCTTTGCATGTTTTATAATAAAAAAATTAGGCATATGGGGTATTATGTAAATTGTACTTTAAGAAGCTATAGACAATGGAATGTAATAAAATTTTATAGGGTATATGGGATGATGATGATGATGATGATGATGATGATAACATCATAATTAATGTTGCTAAATGATATTATGGATATGAAATAGTTAGGCACTATGTCAGTCTTTCTGAAATTAAGCAATTCATTACAGTCTGTTGCATACTCTTAGAGCTAATTTCATCAACAAATGTTAAAAATGCACTAACATTGGTTAACATTTTAACAATATGTTAAGTTTCCTGAGTATTGCAAATAGCACGGATCAAAATGTCATAACCAAAAGATTTTTGAATGCACTCCAATGTACTTTTGTTTGCATAGAGTATTTGAAATATATGCTCAAGCAAAGAGTATTAAAAGGAATAGAGGCAAAGAGATGTTCTAAACTCTGTTGTATTTCATCTACAATCCTATGACTGCTGTTTTTCTCATTCTGTACCTTTGTAAAATTGCTATTTTGTGTAAAAGTCACTGTCTCTGAGAGCCCTTTCTCTGTTACAAATGACTGTATACAGGGCATTAATGAACTGCACCAAAATAATTTCAGAGAGTGTAGAGTTGTCATATATAAACAATTTGAGATAGGCAATGTATGGTCCACAACTAAACATAATGCAGTTTTATGGTGTAAACATGTTTTGATTCAGATACTGATAATTCGGTGTTAAAGCCAAGCTGGGTGAAAAATTGGTTTAGAATGTCTTTAAACTGTCTTGTCAGCATAGAAATTATCGATTTCCGCAGCTTATTATCAGCATTTTCAAAATATAGTGCCATAAAAACCCCTCAAATCGTGAACTAATCATGTGACAGTGTGACACTGAACATCTATTAACTGCCTTCTTGCATTATGTAGCTTCTCTAGAGGTAGCTGTTAACTGCTTGTATGGCATAATGCATAACTTAAAAGCTGGTGTTCTGCAGGCCACAAATTCAGTTCTTGTCATGTGTTTATTTTTTTTTTATTATGAAGTGCTGCGATACACATACTAAAAAATCATGAATTAAATTTATTTAATGCTTTCAACTTTATTCTCTTTCTCAACAATGAATGTATTATTAACATACAATAGCTAATAAGCTTACTACTAACATGATGCCTAAAGCTCAATTCATGTAACTCAATTCATGTACTTAACAGCCTTCTTGCATTATGTAGCCTACTCTAGAGAGAGCTCTTTAATTGCTTGTGTAATATAATGCTAATGCAAAAGCTGATGATCTGCATGCCGCGGGCTCAATTTTAGCCATGCCATACAATTTTTTTAATATGAAGTATTGCAATACACACACTAATGAATTATGAATGAAAATTAGGTAGCTTCTGAACATCCACCTCATTAAGATACCCATAATTTTACCTTTTGTAAGCAAGGGTTGTAATTTATATGGTTTGATATTTTAAGATTTAAGTACATAAATTGAAACAAAATCTTAAAACGTAGGCTAAACACTATTATTAGGCCCTAGTCAGAAAACTGAAAAAAGAAGCGATGAAAGAGACTCAAACTGGAAAACAAATGACCACCTCATACTTGAAAGTTAATGTCATAACTATGGCTCCAGGGACCTTCCTTCGTTTTTGATGTGTTATGCTTTCGAAGGGCATTTTCATTAGCAGTAGTATGCTAGTGCTTTAGAAACTTATAGCCGTAACTTTGAAACTTGAACAGATAGGTCATGCATTATCTATCCCAAATTGCTTTATATATATATATATGACACCGCCTACCTGCCACAGCTCAGTTCATTCTCAGCACGTGACCAAGAGCCAAGCTCGAAATATCGTGTGGTTTGTGTTCAGTTTTACAGTTTTTATTATGAACTTTTTATGTGAACTTTTTATGTTGCATTATGAGTGGTTTTTTTATGCTTTTAAGAAGTTATTATTCCGTGAATAGTATGTGTGTGTATATATATATATATATACACACACACGCGCGCGCGCACACACACCTCTACACTCTGAAATTATTTCGGTGTAGTTCATTACCATCCTGTATATATATATGTAGCATTGTTATATTTCTCATATATATAAAGGCCAGGACCGATGGATTTTTTCGGGCATAAAAATCCTAAGTATGGCTTCCTTCGGAAGGGAAGTAAAGCTGTGGGTCCTGTGTCCTACATTTACTGCACGATAAAGAACCTCGAGCCTGAAAGAGAGGCCTCTGAGCAAAATTTGTCGGCCATTTCATGTCCTGAGTTGAATGGGACGCTGATGACCTGAGATGTTAAAGAGCATCCATAAATAAATCAATCATATATATAAAAAAAATATAACACCCATTTTAAGTACTAAGGCATTACAGGCGGTGTACATTGATGATACATAACAGCAACAACAACAACAACAACAATAATAATAATAATAATAATAATAATAATCTGAAGTACTACATCCCAGTACCTTGTTTCCTACACCAGAACGTATATTGCAAACTTTTATACTTTATTTATAAATTACCAAATTACATTCTTACATTATTATTTTCCACATGACACTTATACCTGGTTATAGTTAGAAATTTACTATAATAATAAAAACAACAAATTCGAGAAAAAAAAAATTACATTCCCTTCAGCTACTTCCTAATTCCTGTAAACCGGCAATATTTGAGTAACTGGAAATCAGCTACTACTTCTACTACTCCCACTACTTTCACTTAATCTTTAACTGTAAATTATTAAACTGCTTTTAACTGGTATCTGGTAGAAACTGTACTGGTGACCATATACTTTTACTTCATTATTACTTATACTCATATGTATCTATTCCTGAATACATTTTTTGTATAAATATATATTATATATCTATTGATCTTATGTATGTTTCTTTATTTTCAATATTGTTTATCATCTTTCTATATTATATCAAATTTATATATTTGTGTAAATTTCACATTTATATCTTATATTAGCCAATTTTTTCAACACTAATTATATTGTTTGTTTGCGAATCTAATTTGACATTTACCAATGCAACATTTACTCCACCAATTCATTACTTTGACATGTTAACAATAGTAGTAATAATAATAATATCATCACTAGTAGTATTAATTATAATTATAAGTTATTATAACAAGTTTTATTATATTTTACTTTACTTCTTCTTTATCTTCCTGTTCATTTTCTTCTGCTGATTCTGTTTTTTCTTCACTCTTTTGCCATACCTTTTTTCCACAATCACTTTACCTTTCTCTCATTCTATATATATAACACTGTTTTATATCCTATAAAAAGTTCCCTTCCCTACACCTTTACACTTCTCTATTGCATTTATTTATCCTTTATACTCACATTATTACAAATTTAAAACTATTCTTACAATTTTCACCACTACCTTCACTTCACTTCACCTCACCCATATCTACTACACTACTACATGCCAATATATTAAATCCCTCTCATTTTTTATTATACTTCTCCATTCTTCCTAAAGAAGCTCCTCTAACGCCCAGCCTCTGCATTTTCACTAAGGCCCCCAACAATTCCTTCAGCTCCTGTTGCCTCATCATATTCTTTTCTTCTTCCTCTTCTCACTGTACCTTCTTTCTTTGAACTGTAGTTTTGTCTATTATATAACTTCTACCTCTTCCTCTCCATCTCCATCATCTCCCTTTCCTTCTTCTCCCTCTTCTTTTAATGTGATTTGAATCAAGTTTCATTGTTAATTGGATGGAAATTATTTATCTGGCTGTCTATTTAATATTCTTAATCTTTTCGATCTTCTAACTTCCAATTCTTCTGCTTCCTCCCTTGCAGCTGGAATCTCTTCTTGCTCCATCCTTTCTTCCCATGTTGTTTTACTTATTTTATGGGTTAAGGTTTCAAGATGTTTGTATAATTCTTTGTTCCTTAAAATATAGGTTACACAATGGCCTCTGAAATTCCTTCTTTTTTCTGAAACTTGGTTCCTATAACGTGGACATTCAAACAAAACATGCTCTGGTGTATTCTGTTTTTCACATCATAAGCATGTGTGTCCTTTTAATTTTGTGCCAGTATGTTTTAGAAGGACTTTGTCCAATCAAATAATGTATCAATCCTCTAGTAGGTTTTACGTGCCTTAGTTGTAATACTAATGATACACAAAATGAATGATAAAATGGTGAAGAATTTTTTTCCAGGCCTAAGTTTAAGGTACCTCCCGACATTTGCCATTTATGAGAACTGAGGAAAATCTGGAGAAAACCTCAGTCAGAGAGGACGGTCCTGTGGGAATCAAACCCTGGACCTCCTGCTCACAAGTCGGTGCCTTAACCTTGGCCAACCATGGCAGTATTTTGAAATTTGCATTTGCATACTCATGTATATAGGTATATGTAAACATAGTGCCCGGACAAAAATAAAAATAGTAGCACTAGCCTCCAAATCTTTTATGTTCCAAAACACTTGTCATTCGTTAAAATTCATGTGTCTCTGAAAAAAAGCAATCTCTTCTCTGTAATACAAAGGGTTGCTATTTAATTTTGGGGATCTGAAGAAATTATGAGAGGTAGAAGTTTCCTGTTGGCAGAAATGAGTATGTCTTGATTAGCAACCATAGTGGAAATTTGTGCATGGCACTGATTGTTGCAGTTGCAGCAAAATGTTTAGTATGGTCATGCACTCACTGTCTGATTTTCTAAGAAAGAAGTGACTTGAGAGATTTTGTCTGTCAACATAATTTTTATGATTATAAGTGCAATCTAAATTAACAAGAATGGCCTGGTAAAATTACAGAGAGCTTTTCCAGACTGCTACTTCACATTCAAAAGTACATAGCAGACTGCTACTTCACATACAAAAGTCTATAAACAGTTTTCAGAGTTTATACTTGGAAACAACCTTAAAAGATGAGCATATAGGGCACCCAGCAATAATAGTAACAAATGAAAACATTCCTAGTGCAGAAGCCATTGTGAGGAACAATCCACAAATGACTTATAGATGTTGTTGCTGTGTACCCTACACCGTCACAGAAGAACAAAACGTAACCAAGAGCTGAATGGTTCCAGGAAGTGGTTCATTGTTTTGACAGTGGCAGCCTCTGACATGTCCATGATATCTTCACAGGTGATGAAAGCTGAATTTATCATTACAACCTAGAATTAAAAAGGCAGTTGGCAATATGGTCTTCCCAAATGACAACCTCCTAGTGAAGCAATGTCAAAGTATAGGCCATAAGATGGTTGCCAGTTTCTTCTCAGCAAGTGCCATATTGCCATTCCACTTCAGGGAGGGTAGGGATGAAAAAAAAAAGGGGGGTACTGCCAACTGTTATACCACAGGCTTCCTCCCTAGGCTCTTCAGAAGACAATGTCTGTGTTGTGAGTTATTTATGGCAATATCTCTATGCAAACTACTTAAAAAAAAAAATGGAATTTCTGCAAAATCAGATGTGACACTAGTGAACTACCTAGCATAGTCATATCTGGCTTCTTGCGACATTTTCCTGTTTTCAGTTTAATCAGTTTGGAATTTCAGAAGAAATTATTGCATCCTACAAAAAAGAGATTGTATCATCTCTAAAGAAACATGGATGGTAGCTACCATGATTGATTTTGGAGGATGCAACTTTGTATCGAGAGTGGAAAAGACTACTTCAAAAAGTAGGCAAATTAGTGACTTGTGGCCTTCTCCAAAAATTAAGTAGCTACCCTTGTAAATCATGTTCATTATGCCAATTCAAGATTTTCTGTAAAAATTACAGCGTCTAAAATAAAACTTTACAAATAACATAATTTATGGGTGCACACAAATGATTTGAGCAGTTTCAAAACATTAATATTGCTCTATTATTTGACATATCATAAAACTGCATAGTCAGATGAAAAAAACTCACAAAGTTTTTACAGGGGTTACAAATCTCAATATGTTCTGTATGAGAGACTTTACATGCATCAATTCTGTAGTCAACTTCGTCCCACATTTGAATTAGCATGTCCCTGTCAATATGTTCTGTATGAGAGACTTTACATGCATCAATTCTGTAGACAACTTCGTCCCACATTTGAATTAGCATGTCCCTGTCAATTCAGCAAAAGGTGTTGATGCAGGCCCACAGTTCTGGCAGTGGAGTGGAATAGTGTTTAACGCCCATTTTTGCTACAGAGGCACCACAGGCGGTGGACACTGATGATACGTGAGATGAAATGATATATTGGGAAAGGAATTATTTTTAAGGAAGGAATCGTTCCAGGCCTAAGTTTAGGGTACCTCCCCGCATTTGCCATTCATGAGGACTGAGGAAAACCTGGAAAAAACCTCAGTCAGGAAGGACGGTCCTGGCGGTATTCGAACCCAGACCTCCCGCTCACGAGTCCGAGACTTAACCACCTCGGCCACCCGTGGCGGTCAGTTCTGGCAGATTATCTGGTAATAGTGGCATGAAAACTACATCTTTCACATAATCCCATATGAAAAAGTTCAAGGGGTTAGGTTGGGAGAACGTGCAGGCCATGACATGAGTGCTTTATCTTTGTTCTGGTACAGCCAATCCATTGGTCTTGCACATGCTCAAATGTTTCTTCAGGCACACTCGGCCTACCCATTGATTTTCCCATATGCAGGCATCCCATGGTTTTAAACTGTTTACCATCAATGAATGGAGCTGGCACTGGGTGAATCTTTCCTGAACTTCGTTCTAAAGTTTTGCCACAAGTTTGTCACAGGTTGATTAAAGTGAAATTCAAGAACAGCATAAGCTTTATCATTGTTTGTCACCATCTTAAAACTGTTGCAGGAGTAGGAGATACAGCTGTTGCACTCTCAAGATTGTAGGAAGAAGCATTATGTCTACTGGGGAATTCAAACGAAACTTTGAGGAATACTTATCTTATAGCATCATACACAATCACCATATCTCTAATAATATGTTCATAATACTGCTCCAATCATTTGTGTGCACCCTGTATTGCTTTGAAAAAAAAAAAGATTTGAAGGCCATTATTTTGTAATTTGTAAATGTGATCACCATTTGTCTATTTTGTTATAAAATGAGTGAGTTAATGATGATGAAACCTTATAAAACATTTGAGTGTAATAAATCATGTTATTATGAAGAGGTATCCTTGGAAATGTTGCTCTCTTAAATTGTACATTCTTAATAGCAAACATGCTAGCATTCAGAAGGAAAGCAGGAAATGAAAAATATTATTTAAGACATGTAGCATAAAAAATGTAAAAAAAATGTTAGCATATAGTGAAATGAATTTCCTGGGAGCGCAGGACAAAGCGGAATATGCTCATGCTTAATCAGTGTATTTGTAAATTGTGTTTAGGGTCGAAGAGATACAGCATGTAACACCTCTGACTTTTTCAGGAAGATAGTTCCTGCTATAGAACATTTGGAGATCACAGTTACAAATGCTGGTGTAAAAAGATGTAGTATAGAGCTGTATTTAAACATATTTAATTCACTGAAATACTGTAATTACTTCAACTTGTAATGCACTTTCAGTAACTGTATTCAGATTTGCTCTCGTTGTTTACTACTAAAAACATCCAACAGAAACCTTGTATTTTGCGTGTTTATTTTAAGATCTGCATTGCAAACAAAATACAAGCATGGATAAAAGTAAGCTAATTAAGCCAGCTTTACAAGGCTCTCAGTCTATAGGAATTAGTATCTGTAATTTTAATTTGTAAATCACTTTCAGTCTTTCAATTCCAATTTGAATATTTTAGGGGTAATTCAAAGTACCATTACTATGGAATTCGTGTTAAGCCGGGCTCTCCATTGAATCAGTTGATAGAAGATGGAACTTCAATGGCTGTGAGGCAGCAACCATCATCGCAGAAGCGCTACAAGTTCCTGTCAGGCTCAGGTGGTGGTAGCAACCAGAAAGTGGAAAGCCAATATGAGCAAGGCAACACCAACCATTCTGGTAGCTCCAACCACTCTAGTTCTTCACCCCAGGTTTGGATTATTTCATTGATAATTAAAAGTACTGCTTGTGCATGCTTTTCATTTAAGGGATTATAATAATCAATAAGAACACTTTTATAACATGCCATTACTACTATTGTAAAATAAACAGCACATCCTGTGTTTTTTTTTTTAATTATGGCACTTAGTGGTTATGGGGATGTGATTATGTGGCAAAAGAACTTATGTGCTATTGCAGTACCTTTCTTAGTGCAATTCTGTATTAAGTATGATGTCGTGCAATCAATTTTGTTTTCCTCCAGAGCGTACTGGTTATTAGCTAATCAGCTATCTGCTGGGTCTCAGTGATTATTAGGAGGGTAAAACAATAAAACCAACTACACAACAATAGGCAAACTAATTTAAGAGGCTATTACTTACTAAGTTAACAAATGAGGTGTTGAAACTGCCAGCCTTCATTCTTCACAAATTTTTGGTATCTCTTTAGGAAATTATTCATTTCTTGCGGTATTCATTTTGAGACTTTGGACAATTTCTTGACAAATATTATCTTCTGAATTCTTGTATGGTGTGCAGGCTCATCTGTATGTCATTTTTAAATTTACCTTAGAGATAATTGAATCTGTGATTTGAAAATGGAAATAAGTCCACATTTTTGGAGAAATGAGTTTAGATATACATTTTGTTTTTCAGTCCTTAAGCTATATATATATTAGTGTAAAAAAGGTAAATGTTGTGCATTAATTGTGATTACAGTACTAGGTTGAAACTTCCATTGATTTTAAGGGAAATAAGTCCTGGAATAGTGTCCCTGATAAATCATAGATTGCATTGAATGCCCATTGTTTTATTATTGTGTTGGTAATATCATTTATTTCCTTGAAATTAGACTGTTGGTAATATTGTTATTTATGCTGCCTATAGTACATATTACAATCTTATTTGTTATTTTTGTGCTGTTTATAATGAATGGTTCTGAAAGTGAATCTCCAAGAAAGAATAAGAGGAAAGAGGTTTGAAATACTGAGGACTATGCTCATGAGAAGAGAAAAAGAACTCATTTAGCTGGGACAGAGTATGATACTGGGAAGCGTAGAGTTATGAATACTGAGAAACCAGGTCCTGATTGCAGCTGCCAGCTGAAGCATACAAATAAATTTTCTGATGTTGATAAAGTAGCTATTCTATCACAGACTTAGTGCACTACTAAAAATGATGAAATGCCTTCAGAATAATGGAAAGTAAACCAGTACAGAGAACAGCCAAGAAGAGAAAACTGTGCACAGACAAGAACATTGTCATTCATACTTCATGTGCTGTTAGGTTATAGAAGAGTTTGTGTTTGTAAAGAAGTATTTCTGAACTTATATGCTGTTTCTGAGAAATCTGTATATTGTTTAACATCCCTGTTATTTCAAGGCAAGTCTCCTCTTGTTGAGCATGGGAAACATGTTAATTATAGCAATACATTTCCTGAAGCAGCACTTCATAGATAATAGGTTAAATAGATTAACCTATCAGGGCATTTCCTAGAAACCAAACACATTACTTAAATAAGTGTCTCTCATACCTAGACCCCTAACTTAATGTTAGAAAGTTGTATCAACTCTTCTGTGAAGAGACCAGAAACTTAGCAAACAGTGTGAAGTATGAGTACTTTCAAAAGTATGGATTTAAATTTGGATTCCTCAGGTGAATGAGCGTTTGAAGTGCAAGGATTTAAATGTAAAGATCAAGTCTGCATTACTGAATGAAAATGTTAAAAGTGCAGCAGTTACAGAATTAATGGTACATAAAAGAAGAGCAGCTAAATGGTGGCTGATTTATTTTAAAAAGATACCAAAGCTATTTCTCATCCTGGCAGTTCTCTTTGTGATTCTGGGTACTCTTTCAAATAGGCAATAGGTAATGCAAATTCAGGTCTGCCTTCCTAAAAAGTATATGGTGCAGCTGATGTTCTAACCAACAATATGAAAATAACAGACAGAAAAATAGTACAGTTTATCCCAGATGAACATCATTACTTCTACTAGCAAATTCTCTCATGGCCAACATCAGGACATTGGTCCCGATGACTAACCTTAGAAAGTTATAATTTGTTGAGTGTATTTTTTTATAATGTCTGCATAGCAGAATACTTAATCAACTTTAAGAGAAATATTCAGAGCATTATTTTGTTTAATTATAATGAAATTAAAACAATGAAAACAATATTTTGTTACTTTCCACAAGAAGTTATAGAATTGTTTTATAAAGGAAACAAATCCTAGACATAAAGGTATTCTGTAAGTCAGACTAATCCAAAATCGAGATCAATGAATAGCTCAAACAATCAACAATGATAAGTTCTACAAATTTGCTGTGGAATATAATTTTAGGTTGAACCAGCTTTGGAGTTTAAAAATATTTTTTGTATTTCCTCAAAACTATAGACTCCGGACTTGTTTCCATTTTCAAATCACTTGTTCAATTATTACAGGCTGTTAAATCGGGGGGCCAAGAGGGCTGCAAATCCCTGTCTCATGAAAATGCATTGTGAGTTGCTCTCTATGTATTTGCACTGTTAGCAGTAACAGAGTCCTGTTGAAAAATGTATGATCACGCTCTCTGCCAGTTAATTCTCTAAAAAAGGGGTTAGTATGGTATTCACACAAGTAACAGAATCAACTGTATGCTCCAAAATAATTGTCCCTATGATTCTTCCACCATTAAGTGAACACACATGAATTATAAACAAAGACATACTGTACCATTTTAAACACATCAAGCATAATACACTCTTATGTATATTGTTGAATTAAGAAATGAATAACACAGTACACATGGGAACCTCTGCATTATGACTGTAACAGTCAACAAGTAAACAAGGAGGCTACCCCATCTATGGTATGTCCAACAAGTGAGAGCTTACTCATAGGAAAAACCCAATGCCATGGGGGAAAACATCACTGATTCCACTGTATAAGGAATACTTGCGACGGAGGTTTATGAGGAATACAAATTAATTTATATATTTAAATAATATAAATATATTTCTAATATAAGGCTGCATTTCAATTGTTTCCTCTTTCAGAATCTCAATTTCTCATACCAAAACATCTAACACTAACAAAGCAACAAATACTAAATGGAATTATTGGGGGGTTGGGGATACTTCGAAATAAGAAATCAGATAAATCATTAAAAATTACATGAATCATTAATGGGGTAAATTACTTTTAATTCATGCAGATTTGGTATTTCTTGCAACTTATTATTAATGGATTAATGAGCTGCCTTGGACGTTTAAAGTTCAAATCATACAGGTCCAGTTCTTCTAGGAAGTAGGTGAAAATCCTCTTCAAAGCATGTCCTACTTTCATTATGTCCTTGAGGATTGTACTTGCACTCTTTAAATGGAATTGGAAGGCAAAATTTTGAATATTTTCATATTTTTTAAAAAAATGAATTAATAAATTTCCTGAATTATGTTATATAATATGCAGCCAAGAAGTAGTATTTTTAATATTTGAAAATACATCTGCATAGATTAAAAAACTCCTAATTTGGATACTATCCATCTCAAAATTATATATTTTTCAAACAGTTGAAGTAGAAGGTTTTGGTTTCCATTTGTTTGAGGAAATTTTGCTTTTGCTGTTGGCTCTTCTAACAAGCAGGTTGAACAGAATAAGGTATGCATTAGGTTCTGAATTGGAGGGAGCGAGTTTTAACAATTTTGTCTTTAAAATTATTGTATGATTGAGTTCAAGTGGAGTGTAGAGCACGTTCCACATTCTCAGCTGTCGACCATATATAAACAAGTGGAGCCAATAAGAGTGTGTAGTTGGACTCTATCATGCAATAATCTTAATTATATGATTAGATTCATGTACAAGCTTCAGTTAGCATTTCAAGTTAATTTTGCCTTTGTTTGCAGTTTTCTCAAAACTACATTTTTCTATATATATGTACCTTTAGATAATAAAAGCTGTTGCATCAATTGCCTTGAAATTTTAAGGTGTTTCTAGACATAACAGTGAAGCTAGACTGCCTCCATGGTAGTTTATGCTCTACAGCTAATCCAGAGGTCGTGGGTTTGAATTCCAGTCAGGTCAATGCCAGATAGCTTTCAGGCACAAAGTACTCCGAGTTTGCCCCATCATTAATTCATTTCATTCTACCCTACAGACTTACACTTATAATATTCAGTACACAATCTGCAGATGTCACAAGAAGACCAATGCATTCCTAGTGACAATAAACAAAACAAAAACAAGAAGAAAAAGATACTGAAGCATAATTAATAAGAAAAATTTCATAACATATGAATTACAGAAGTTTTTGTACATTTTTGGCAAAATAGGCTCCAAATAAAAAAAAAAGTTAATTTAAATTCTAAATATAGCAAAGAATTTATGAGGAAATCAAATTTCACTAATTTTGTTCCACTTATTTGGACGTGCTTCTAAGGTTGTCGTCTTCATCAGCTTTATTTCACTGTCAGCTTCATAGCAAGATATTAACATGTTGCTCTGTGCATTTTGTGGAAGATCAAATTTTCCTTGCTTTTGTTTATTATCTGTTTTCTCACACTGTTAATTCTATGGGTTTTTGAAAAGCTTTTAACAGTTTTGATTTTATTTTGGAATTTTGTTTTGTTTAATATATAATGGTTTGCTACTGCAGATTTTTATGCGTATTTATATTTTACATTCCTCTGCAATGAACAAGTGCAATTTAAAAAACCTCCTAACAACCACACAAAAGACAAAATTCCACCAGGAAAACAATCAGGCATTTACGAAATTAGTTGCAAAGACTCCAATATGAAATGTTTGCTTAAAACTAAAAAAATACCCTATGGAGATAATTTTGTGATTAGGTCAAACTAACACTCTTTTGCTCCACTTATTTGTTTAAATAAGTAGGACCAATTTCATGAACCCTTCTTTCACATCGTCAGCCCCTATTCGACTGGATAATAAACCATTAAGCTGTGGGAATGTGTGATCTGCTCTGGTGGAGATGTGATGAACTTAAACTTTATGTTTTCATCACCTGAAGTGTCAGTTTATTAAACTGTCTTTGTACTTGTAAATGTAGAGTTTCCCCCATGTTGCTAATTCTGTAGGTTCTGTTGCTAATTCTGATTTTAATAATTTTGTTTTATTCAATATGTTGTGGTTTTCTGTCCAGAAATGATTTCTCCAACTGCTTGTATTTTATGTTTCTGAAATGTTCTTTTAACCATGTGCCTATATTTATTTGTTTTAACAATGTACATTTTTTCACATTCTGCACAACTTATTTATAAATACCTGCTTTTTTCTCTTGTGGAATACTGTAATTAACATTATCAATCAGGAGATTTTTTAACATTAAATCTGTTTACAGGTTCTAACCTGATATTAAAATCTTTAAGAATATTTTGAAAATTTTTTAGCCCATAGATGATATGTGAATTTTTTAAAAATTAGCGTATCTTTTTTTGCTGGAAGTGATTGTAGTTTTTTTAATAAATTTTTGCCTCTTGAATTTCAGTACTTTTTTGTGTACTAGTTCTTTGTTATATCCATTTTTAAATGCAGTTCTTTCTGTTTGTTTGCATTCTTTAAAGTTTTCTCTTTGCTAATTTTAAGGTTAACTAGCCGATGTGTTAAGCTGTTTATAACTGCATGTTTGTACATTGTAACTGTCCACTTTGATGTGATTGTCTGCATGAGTATTCTTCATGTATATTCTAAATTTCAGGTTTTCTTTGACGTTTCATTATTTTTAAGAAATGTAACATGTTATCTGTTTCAGTCATATGTGAATGATGTGTTTTTATCCTGTAAATTCCAAAGTTTTATGGCATCACTAATGAGATTTTTGTTAACTATGGCAAATATATTGTCAACATATCTGTACCATATTTTAAATGTGTATGGGAAAGCTGAGATAATGTGTCTTTCAAATCTGCTCATGAAGATGTTAGCTAGAAATGGAGACAAATTTAATAAACAACAAGCCCTGATTGTTGTTTATTAAATTTGTCCTTGAAAGAGAAGTAGGACTGGTTTATGCAAATTTCTGTGAGATTCATTTATTCTTTTATTTATGTTGACTTGGTTTATTTATGCCTTGCTCTTTAACATCTCAGGTCATCAGCATCCCATTCAATTCAGGGTGTGAAATGACAGACAAATTTTGCTCAGAAGCCTCTTCTTTCAGGCTTGAGGTTCTTTATCATGCCATAAATGTACAAGAAGGGATCCATGGCTTTACTTCCCTTCTGAAGGAAACCATACTTAGGCCCAAAAAATCCATCAATTCTGGCTGGGTTTGAACCCATTTAGAAGGGAAGTATGGTTACCACTACACCACTAGACCAGACTAGACTGTATACTCTTTTTTATGTGTGCATCATTAATTCCACTTGTTCTCAGCCATCTTGCAGTTTATCTTTAGGTATGCTTGGAAACAGCGAATCTACATTGAAATATATTAATGTGTCAGAAGGTTGCAATTTTATATCCTTAATTTTTTTTCTATTAACTGAAATGAATTATTTATGTACCTGCTTTGAAATTTTGGTAGTGTCTTATATCTAACAGCTAGCCATTTTACTAAATAGTATGAAGGTGTATTGATATTGTTAATGATGAGTCATACATCATTTTCAGTCTTATGAATTTTTGGCAAACAATATATTTCTGCTATTGTAGGGTTGTTCTGTTTTATTTTATATTTTGTTCCTTTTGGCATAACAGTGCAATTTTTTAGAGCCTCATTGACTAAATCAATACATTCCTTGAATGGATCTGAACATATTCTTTTTTATTTAGCAGATCTAACATTCTATTATAATAATCTTCTTTATCTAATATTACTATTCTGTTCCCTTTGTTGACTTTTGTATAAACTATACATTTTTCATTTACGATTTTATTCTAGTTAACCTCTTCATGAGCATATTTGAATATGCTACATACACTAATAATCTCTTCTGAATTAGAATATTAGAACACTCTTTATGGTTTCACTTAATAAAATTTTCTCAGGACATATGTTTCGTGGACCTTTTATCCACATCATCAGCTGTTCACGACTAATGGATCATTTGTAGAAGTTGAGTAGGTAGGAATCCTGGTGGACTCAGGAGGTCTTGTGAAGAACTTAAATAATGTGTTGTCTGCTTCTGGGATATCAAAATTCATAAGGTTATGTTCATGTTTTTTTTATCTAAATCCTCTTCCATTTATTTAGTTCTTTTGGTTGTTGAACAGTTTTTAATAACATGATGCCTATTTCTATTTCATTGTTTTCATCCCAAAAAGCTGAATTATCTATTTGTTTGTAACGGATATTTCTCCAATGTTCCTTCAGCCTAATACCTTTACCACCTGTGGTGCCACTGTAGTAAAAATGGGCATTAAACACTATTGAAAAGAAAGCCTAATACCTATATTTCTATTTGTTTTTCCTACGTATATCTTTTCACAATCCTTACAATTAATTTGGTAAATACCAGATTTTTCCTCTTTGAACCTGGATTTTGTTTAATTTCAATAAATTTTTTATACTGTATTTATTTTGAGGTGCTAAGATAATATTGTACTGCTTAAAATTTTTTTTGTAATTTCTTATTAGCTGACAGATGATAAGTGAACTTTTTAAGTTTTTTCCTTTGTTGAATCACTCAAAGTTATTTGTTTAATTCTTTTTTGTTTTTGGAATCTTTTGATTTTTTGGTTAATCATTTGTTTGTTGAAACCCATTAGATTTAGCTGCTTCTATTATGTGTAGATATTCATTCTAGTATTCTTCTTTGTTCAGTGGTATATTTATTAATCTGTATATCATGCTGTTGAATGTTGCTTCCTTGTGTGATCATGGATTGAAACCATGGGCTTTGATATAATTGTCTGTATGTGTGTCCTTTCTGTAAATGCCAAATTCAAGTTTATTCTTACGTTTTACTATCTTCAGATCCAAAAATGGTAACATGTAGTCTGCTTCTGTTTCGACAGTAAACTTACATTGCATTTCATTAATTTATTCCATTATAACATCGTATGTTTTTGCTACTGTCATTTAAAGTTGAAGGTCCCACATGTCAAACTGGGCATCAAAATGAAGAGCATTCACTATGTCCAAGCCTGTATATATCTATAGTCCAACTGCTGTAAGTTATCAATTTACAGAATCATGTGAAGTTGGCATACTGTTTCATCACTTGCAATGTTGTTTAGTAGTTTACAGCTGTTGACATAAGTATATTGAAATTGCTACAACATTTAAATTAAACAATAATATGTAAATTAATTTCTCATAATTGACCTTTGCTCTCATATCCTCCTTACTATTGTTGCTATTATTTAAGTATATTGTGAATTGTTATAAAATTGAAGTTAAGAAACAATAACATTTAAATTAATTTCTCTTATTATAATTGATCTTTGTTCTTATATCCACCTTGTTGCTGTTGCTATTATTTATTTACTTTTAATATGTACTCGCCCATTTTATAGAATTAGTGCACATCATCACAGCCAATATCCATTCCAAATTTCTCTCACAGACTAACTCATCATTAACATAATTATAAGAGAGGTATTATTAGTTTTTTATACTTTCTAAAAGCATTATCTATCTTCTGTACTTTTATTATTTAATTACATGCATGCTTCATAGTTAGATTTCCAAAATTTAACAGAATCACTTCTTCATTTCAATAAATTGTTTATCATTTGTCAAATACAAACTATTTTGCTTTTCACAAAAAGGATCAGTCCTCCTCTTTCTTTCCATCACCTATTAACAGCATTCCTTCCCATAAGTGATTGTTGCTTTGCAATATAAAATATTAGTATTTTTGGGGTAATTTAATTGAAAGCAAGCAAGTTTTTATACTGCAAAAGAGGGCAATTTGAATAATTTGTGATGCCAACAACAGAACTGCATCTAAAAATCTATTTTAAAAATGAATATTTTGACATTTCCTTGTGGATATACACTTTTATTATGAATTTTTAAGTTAAAAATTAAGAATACTTTATAAAAAAATATGGTAATACATAATATCAATGCTAGACAAAAGCAAATCTTTATGGACCCATTGCTAATTTATCTTGCTATCATAAGGGAGTTCATTATAAATGCATAAGAATATTTAATGCTCTCCCAAATAATTTTAGATCAGCATCATCTGGCAATAAACAAAGATACCAAATACAAATCAGCTCTTACAGAATAATTGAATAACAAAGCCTATTACGAGGGTTATTTGATAAGTAACTTGGTTTGATATTAAAGAGAACAAGTTAGTTTTCAATATTTTCCTCTTGAAATTCAACACACTTGCCCCAATGTTTTTCCAGGTTATGATTCCCTGATAAAAGCAGATTTCTTTGAGATCCTCAAAATACTTGTTTACCTTCTATATGACCTCTTTCTTTGACTTAAATTTGTGTTCAGCCAGGAAAGTTTCGAGTTTTGGGAACAAATGGTGATCCGACGGAGGGATGGAGGAAGGGAGGTGAATATGGTGGATATGAAAGCATTTGAACTCTTAGTTAGACCAATTTGTTCTGAGTGGCACAGTTTGAATGCAGTGGTGTATTGTCACGGTGAAACAACCCCTTTTTGGCCATTCCCAGATATTTTTCCACAATCGGTCTTTTCAGTCTCTTTAAAAGTAATGTTTTCCCCAAGCCAAGTACTCAATCAGGAGAGTTCCTTTTGCATTATAAAAAACTGAAGATGTCACCTTTTCAGCGGATGGAATGCATTTCACCTTTTTCAGAGCCACTTTGCCTTGTGCAGTCTAATATTTAGACTGCTCTTTCATTTTTTGGTGTATAGTAATGGATTCACGTTTCATCCATAGTCCCAAAGTGCTGTAAAATATTAGTTGGATTTTAATTTTAGTATATTTAGGAATCAATACAGTGAAAACAGGTATAAGATCTTCAGTAGATAAAGTATTTTAAAATTCTGATAACATTTCTGTGACTTCATTTCCAATGAATACAGAAGCAGTCTTGAGTTAAAAACGTTTAAAATATTGATACAATGATAAAACACTCTTAATGTTTCGCTTTCAAAATTAAAAAATTTAGGACATGTTTCCTGAGACCTTTGCTCACATTGCTTCCGTGTTCATTGGAAGTGAAGCCACAGAAATGTTATTAGTTGGATTCTTCTTAAACATTCTAAACAGTCAGCCGATGTTTGCTTGCAATTCTCTGCTTTGGAATAAGCAGATGTAATATCCATCTTATACAATGTTTTTTCATGTGTAATTCATTGTGCAAAATAAAATGAGTCTGCTCATTTGAGATGCCCATGGCCTGTGCGAACTTGTGCACATTCATTGGTCTGTCAGCCAAAACATTACCATGAACTTTATTGATGATTTCTGACTTCACAGTTCATTTGGTTCTCCAAGATGTGGTGCATCTTTGATGCTTGTCCTGCCATGCTTGAACTCATTTTCTCAAATTAGAATGGTTTCATAGGAAAGTCATGCATCATCCAAAGTAGGCAAATTTTATTTCCTAAAAATGTTAATTGGAACATTCACAGTGAAGCCAATCATATAATTGAAATCATTTTATGATATAGTCGAACTACACACTCTTATGCTTCACTTACTTGTCACTATTGTAGACCGGTTTCGAGAACAGTTGTTCTCATCATCAGTTCAAATCTCCGACTGCTGGATAATTCGTTGTGTTGTGGGTATTCTGCTCTGGAGGAGGTGTGATGAACTTAAAGTTTATATTTTCCTCGCCGGAAGTGTCAAAGTTCATTAAACTGTCTCTGTATTTGTAAATGTATATTTTCTCCCATGTTGCCAATTCTGTAGGTCCTTGCACTGATTTTAATAATTTTGCTTTATTCACTATATCGTGGTTTTCTGTCCAAAAATGAAATGCCACTGCTGATTTCTCAATTTGCTTGTATTTTATGTTCCTGAAATGTTCTTTTAACCTTGTGCCTATGTTTCTCTTTGTTTTTCCTATGTATATTTTTCCACATTCTTCACAACTTATTTTGTAAATGCCTGGTTTTTTCTCCTGTGGAATACTGTCATTAACATTGTCTGTGAGAAGATGTTTAACATTAAACTTGTTAATCGGTGCCAACCTGATATTAAAATCTTTAAGAATTTTCTGAAATTTTTTTGTAGCCCATGGATGATATGTAAATTTTTTAAAAATTTGTTTATCTTTCTTTGCTGAAAGTGTTGTGGTTTCTTTTATAAGCTTTTGCCTCTTGAATTTCTGTACCTTTTTGTATACTAGTTCTTTCTTAAAACCATTTTTAATTGCTGTTTTTTCTATATGTTTGTATTCTTTAAAGAATTCATCCTTGCTAATTTGTAGGTTAACTAGCCTGTGTGTTAAACTATTGATAACTGCATGTTTGTGAGAAGTGGGGTTAAAACTGTCAGCTTTTATGTGATTGTCTGCATGTGTATCTTTTCTGTAAATTCCAAATTCTAGACTTCCTTGATTTTTCATTATTTTTATGTCCAAGAATGGTAATATGTTATCAATTTCTGTTTCGTATGTGAACGATATATTTTTGTCTTGTAAGTTCAAAAGTTTTATGGCATCCTCAATGAGCTTATTGCTAACAATGGCAAATATGTCGTCGACATATCTGTACCATGTCTTAAGTATGTATGGGAAAGCTGTAGTGATGTGTGTTTCAAATCTGCTCATGAAAAGGTTGGCTAAAAATGGAGATAAGGGGCTGCCCATAGTGAGTCCTGTTTCTTGTTTATAAAATTTGTCCTTGAAAGAAAAATATGATTGGTTTATGCAAATTTTGGTCAGTTTCATGTATTCTTTTATGTGAGCATCATTAATTCCACTTGTTTTTAGCCAATCATGTAAATAAATCAGGAGTTTTTCTTTTGGTATGCTTGGAAACAACGATACTACGTCAAAAGATATTAATGTGTCTGAAGGTTGCAATTGTATGTCTTTGATTTTTTCTATTAATTGAAATGAACTGCTTATGCTTCTGCTATGAAATTTTGGTAGTATCTTGAATCTGTCAACTAGCCATTTTGCCAGGTAGTATGTAGGAGTATTTATATTGTTAATAATTGGTCGCATACCATTTCCATAGCAGAAGCATAAGCAGTTCATTTCAATTAATAGAAAAAATCAAAGACATACAATTGCAACCTTCAGACACATTAATATCTTTTGACGTAGTATCGTTGTTTCCAAGCATACCAAAAGAAAAACTCCTGATTTATTTACATGATTGGCTAAAAACAAGTGGAATTAATGATGCTCACATAAAAGAATACATGAAACTGACCAAAATTTGCATAAACCAATCATATTTTTCTTTCAAGGACAAATTTTATAAACAAGAAACAGGACTCACTATGGGCAGCCCCTTATCTCCATTTTTAGCCAACCTTTTCATGAGCAGATTTGAAACACACATCACTACAGCTTTCCCATACATACTTAAGACATGGTACAGATATGTCGACGACATATTTGCCATTGTTAGCAATAAGCTCATTGAGGATGCCATAAAACTTTTGAACTTACAAGACAAAAATATATCGTTCACATACGAAACAGAAATTGATAACATATTACCATTCTTGGACATAAAAATAATGAAAAATCAAGGAAGTCTAGAATTTGGAATTTACAGAAAAGATACACATGCAGACAATCACATAAAAGCTGACAGTTTTAACCCCACTTCTCACAAACATGCAGTTATCAATAGTTTAACACACAGGCTAGTTAACCTACAAATTAGCAAGGATGAATTCTTTAAAGAATACAAACATATAGAAAAAACAGCAATTAAAAATGGTTTTAAGAAAGAACTAGTATACAAAAAGGTACAGAAATTCAAGAGGCAAAAGCTTATAAAAGAAACCACAACACTTTCAGCAAAGAAAGATAAACAAATTTTTAAAAAATTTACATATCATCCATGGGCTACAAAAAAATTTCAGAAAATTCTTAAAGATTTTAATATCAGGTTGGCACCGATTAACAAGTTTAATGTTAAACATCTTCTCACAGACAATGTTAATGACAGTATTCCACAGGAGAAAAAACCAGGCATTTACAAAATAAGTTGTGAAGAATGTGGAAAAATATACATAGGAAAAACAAAGAGAAACATAGGCACAAGGTTAAAAGAACATTTCAGGAACATAAAATACAAGCAAATTGAGAAATCAGCAGTGGCATTTCATTTTTGGACAGAAAACCACGATATAGTGAATAAAGCAAAATTATTAAAATCAGTGCAAGGACCTACAGAATTGGCAACATGGGAGAAAATATACATTTACAAATACAGAGACAGTTTAATGAACTTTGACACTTCCGGCGAGGAAAATATAAACTTTAAGTTCATCACACCTCCTCCAGAGCAGAATACCCACAACACAACGAATTATCCAGCAGTCGGAGATTTGAACTGATGATGAGAACAACTGTTCTCGAAACCGGTCTACAATAGTGACAAGTAAGTGAAGCATAAGAGTGTGTAGTTCGACTATATCATAAAATGATTTCAAATTTTATTTCCTTTGCTGTTTACCCTTCCAGAAAGAAAAAAAATGAATGACAACACGAATTGAAATCTTATTCATTTTTCACTGTCACTCAAAATGCTTATGTGTAAACACTGCTAAACAATTAATTATTTATATTATAAAGACTTAGAAAAATAAGACTTCATATATAGAAAGCAAACTTTATGATCACATATACAAATTTTGCTGTTGATCTTTATTAGTATGCAAACAAAGTTGTCTATCAAACCACCCTCATACTTTGCAATAGAATTCATAAATGAATAATTTTTTTTTCCTTCTTTGATAAAATATTGGCTATGTTTTGCAAATTATTTTTCATATACTTTGAAGAGGTATTGCTTATAATAATATTTTAATAAATGTAAGTAGAATTTTTCTATGAATGAGCATTGTATAATACTTTTTTTCATATTAAAATATAAATAATGCATGTACTACAACATATTTTGTATAATACATATAATTAATTATACTGTACAATGGGTATCATTTCAAACAATTTACATTAATTGTTGAATATAAAATTTAACATATTTATGTTCAAAATATTTTTGTACATGAATCCCTGGAATACAATTAAGTGTTATAAGTCTCTGAAGAAGTCATTCATGGGTTGTTGGATGTAACATCAGCATTTTGAAGGGAACATTATTTAAATGAAGGAAGGGGAAAATGACATAGACCACTAGAGGGCATGTATCACAACATTGCATCTTTTCTAGTCCTTTTGCTAATGTCTGACTTCTAAAATGATATTCATGTTGGCTTAGCCATAGTAGTTTTCATTTGTTAGTAAGCTAGTAGTCAACTTAAATCAAAGCTAGCAAATGATATATTATAGTGAACTGATTGTAAATAGGAAGGGCCACTCCTACTTTCCTTACCAAAAAAATTACAGGTAAACCTCCAGTACTCTCTTTGGGAGCTGCATTACACAGTATTCATGGGGGGGGGGGGATATGTCAGGAAGGTGTGAAGACCAATAAAAAAGCAGATGCCTGGAAATTTTATTTTGAGCAGCTGCAGTATGATAATGATGATAAAATACTTTTCACCTAGCTATAAAATGTACTTCTTATTTTTCTTTTTTTTTCTTCACCAAGCCACAACCAAAATATTAATCTGTTTAGACACAACCCTACATGGTTGGGAATCATGCACAAGAGACAGGGAATTGAAAAGTAAATTGTAAATGGAACTGATGGGCTGAATCTTACATGGTATCATAGAAGTTATCCAGTTGCATTAAAATACATTGTATGGAAGTAAATAAGAGATATAGCACTGTATAAAATATAGTAAGCTCACCCAAATAATTTGCAAACTAAAGTATGATCATTTTTTGTTTTTTTCCAGCATATGCATCATCACCAATATTTAGGTGATGGATCCGGAGCAATTCCAGATTTCCCAGAAATTGAATTTGCTCCAGGCCTAGCTTTGCCAGAAGACTGTACTTTGGAAGATGTAGACACATTGCGTAGTATTTATAGGGAGCATTGTGAGGTAATAATTGCAGTTATATGGTTGTACTTGGGTTCTCATAACTTCTTATTGTCAAATGAACATTATTTTTGGCATCTTGCAGTTCCCATCATGTAATGCTCATGATACCCAACATTACCAACTTGCTGCTGCTAGGAGCCAGTTAGTCACAGATCGAGGAGAAGATGAAGAGATCTCCTGCAAAATGTTTCCATCAGTATACAGCCATTGGCCATTAAAATGGTCAGCTCGCTAAAATAATTATAATTATTTTGCTTATATTCACATTCTCCAGCTCCCAGTATAGAACCATAGTTGGCATTACACCAATAAACTTTTAGATCTCCATTTTCCATGCCTTTGTTTATGAGCAAACATATTTTAACCTAAACTTAGGTATTCATTTTTTACACAAAAGTAAGACGCATTTCGGGAGAATCTCTCCCATCTTCAGTTGCTCCTTCAGCTTCAGTTGCAGATTCTCCCGAAATGCGTCTTACTTTTGTGTAAGTGAATGGAGTTTAGTGTAAAAAATGAATACCTAAATTTAGGTTATATTGCCACTCCATTG
Source organism: Metallyticus violacea (assembly GCA_030762175.1). Taxonomy (NCBI): domain Eukaryota; kingdom Metazoa; phylum Arthropoda; class Insecta; order Mantodea; family Metallyticidae; genus Metallyticus; species Metallyticus violacea. The sequence continues at coordinate 58,468,206 of CM060844.1, forward strand.
TCAACAGCTTCGTAGGTACAATATTTATACATATTTATATATATACACCAGGCACATTCTGAAAGAGCACATTCAGGAAATATTCATTTTTCAGAATTGCAATTCCACTCAAGAGGAATAAGATAGCAGTGATTCCTCTCTTGGAGTAAGACCTTAACACCTTAAACATAAATACTATAAACAAAATATAAATATCTACATCATAATGTTATCCAAATTTCTCATATGAGAGATTGATCCTCCAAGAGAGGAATCACTGCTAACTTATTCCTCTTGAATGGAATTGCAATTCCAAAAAATGAATATTTTCTTGATGTGCTCTTTCAGAATCCCTTCATTCTTCCAAACTTTGTTCAGTGATATTTCAAATTTTTTCACAACTTTAGCACAATCATCTGTACTAATAGCTCAGATCCTTCGTGTTCAGTTGATCCAATTTTGACAATGTAAATTTCTTGTTATTTCAGGCTATGTAGCTTGCCTTTTGTTCCCATATTTTAGTGGGGTTAAAAAGAGCATGGCTTTGTGACCATGTTTTTTCACTAACTCATTTATCTCATGAGTGGAATCTTTGGGTATAAATGTTTACAAATGTTCCATCATTTTTAAGGGTCTATTTGAACACTCTGCTTTGCAGTTATATTCTTCTCCACCCATGAGAATATGTTTGACATATTCCACTGCAATGTTGGGCCTTTTCTAATATTACCAAAAGATCCATTTTGATGATAGGAGTTCAGTGAAATGTGAAACATTAGAGAATTTACAAATCAATTTGTGAAGAATTTTGCATTTGCTTCCTCATGATAATATTTTGTTATTAGATCTAAACATTAGGAAACCGTATGAAGTAAAATGTCTAGAATATGGACAATGGTGCATTCTTAATGCTTTGTTTGCTATAATCATTTTGCTGAAAGTATGCCTGGCTTTGACTCAAGTCTTATCCAGCCAATTCTGTGGGGTTTCTAACTACCTTTGAAGATCTAGTCTCTGATTCTTCCACTTCTCTGTCTTTTTTTTTTTCTTTCCTTTATTTATAATTATACTTCTGCTTATTCTAAATGCAGTTGTTGTCCTCTTCACCACTTTGCTTATGTGAGAGGTCTAATGAGAGGTCCCCGTTCCTCTCTCTTACTCCAAATACATCCTTAATGTACATCATCTCATAACTTCAACCAGGAATTGCTGTAGTTTGTCCAAGTTTTGCAGTTTTTTTTTTCTTTGGGAAATATGTCCTTGGCCTCCTTCTCCACATATACTCAGGATGAGACATTCACACACAAAAGAGTGTAATAAATCAGGTCTCTAAACTATAAAAATTGATAGCAAACCAAAATACTACAATTAGCATCCTGCACAATATCTGTAATTCACTAACTAAATAACTACAGGCTTACTGAAGAGTTCATTGCACTGAATTAATATAATAATGGTCAAAGAAACAAGTGATTTATTGGCTTAGTGGAACAGCAAAAGAGAAACTGGTCATACTTATAACAATCCCATCTAGTGTTGATCTGTGTGATATGTTCATTAAAGTGACAACATTGCTCACAAGCATAGTCAAGTATAGAAGAGTAGGAGGATGATGATTGTTTTACAGCTCAAAACTGCTGAGGTTATTAGCACCCGAGAGAGAAGAAGAGAGTTGATTAGTTACTTCCAAAGTTAGTCTAGGTTTTTGTAACAACAGACCTATAAACCACGTGTTTAGCACTTTCAGAAGCCAAAAGTAATGTTAAATATCACTAAGTTATTCATACTTGAGCAGAATATAAATCCTCAACATCAAAATTAAATTAATCTGTAAATTAATGATATATGGTTAAATTTTCTGACCCTGAAACTTTACTAACTTTTTTATGTTCTATACTTGTTTTGAATTTTTGTTTTTCATCCTAAACTGCTTTCTCAAGTTGTTGTTGCCTATCACTATCTCCCTGTCACAATTGTCTGATGAACTTCCTAATTAGATCATTCTTCATTCGGATTTCAAAATTTATTGCACATTTGTTTTTGTGTATAATTTTTTTTCCCCCAAACAGTTCATTATGGTTTCTTGATGTTTTTAATAATTTTATTTCCATCTTTCATGGTTTTTTAACCAAAAGTGTACCATTACTGCAGATTCATCTGTTTCTTTGAATCTGATGTTTCTGAAACACTCTTTTGTCTTTATGCCTAATTTTGTTTTGTGTGGCCAATATACAAATTGCACTCTTTGCAATTTATTTTATATATGCCTGATCTATTGTGTGTTTTTTTTTCTTCCCAATTTTCAATTTTAACTTTTAATAACTTACTTACACAAAATTTATTCTGGGAAGCTAGGACAATGTCATATTCTGTTAGTATTTTCCTAATTTATTGTCTGCCAAAGGATAATATGTGAATTCTTCGAAAATTGTTTTTCTCCATCTTTCTATTTCCAAGTGTTTGTGTTTGTTATGTCTTTGGTATTTTTTATTCACACAGATTTGTTAACATATGCTTAACAAAGAGTACCAAATAGAATGATAAGATATCAAGATTGCCACAGTAATGAGTTTAAAAAAGAACATGGGTAAACTAATAAAAAAAATACCAGACAGAAAGACATAAACGACACAAGCATTTTGGAAAATGAAAAAGATAGAGAAAAACAAGTTTTTAAAGAATTCACGTACGGCCCTTTGATAGACAATAAATTCAGAAAAAATGTTGAAGGAATTTGTCATTGTCCTAGCTCCCCAGAACAAATTTAGTGTAAGTTATTAAAAAGATAAAATTGAAATAATAAATCAGGCATATATGAAACAAACTGCATAAAATGCAACCAGAAGTATCTTGGCCACACAAAACAAAATTAGGCATAAAGACAAAAGACTATTTCAAAAACATCTGATACAAAAAAGCAAAAAAAATCTGCAATATCCGTACACTTTTGGTCAAAAAATCATGAAATAGAGAAATAAAATTATTAAAAACATCAGAAACCATTTAGAACTAACCATTTCAAAAAAAACAAATTATACACTAAAACAACATGCAATAAATTTTAAAATTCCACTGGAGGATGAATTGATCAGAAATTTCATCAGACAATCGTGAGAGGGAGATAGCTATGAGGCAACTACAGTTGGAGAAAGTAGCTGAGGATGAATGAGGATGCATATCCAGAATATAAAATAGTTAGTCAATTTCCAATGTCAAAAATCCAACCAAATATTTAAAATAACTTCAGTATTAAAACTCTCCTTAGGGGAAGAGAAGATTTACCTCTGTACTGCCAGAGGTACAGATTTCCTCATTGATGAGTGGTCAGTGTTTCTGCCTTCTGGTCACCCAAAGGCGGAATACTGGCCACTGAAATAAGAATTTAAAAGATATTTGTGATTTTATATTTCTTTATATTTCACAATTTGTCATTTTAATAATTGTAGTGGTCTGTAGGAAAAATAACTAGAGCCAGAACCTATAAACTTTTATTTATTTTGTATTTGTCTTAGTACTCAATGACTGCTGGAGTTGGCAGTCCCCAAACAAATAAAAAGCCTTCCTAAATACCAAACTGATATTACTTTTTATTATTTTAGTTTAATTGAAAAATTAAACTAAAATAACAGCAGCTAAAGAAGCATTTTAACAGCAGCTTAAGCCAATGTAAAGTATATGTAGGAAGATTATTCAATTATTTCTGATATTATCTCCTTTTTTCTGTCATATTATGGGGCCAATTTTCAAAATGCAAGATATTGCATTTTACTACATAATGCTGATAATGTGCATTTTTTATTGCAGGCATTTTTAGATGCAGTTGTAAACCTAGAATTTCAGACTGTTGAAAGTTTATGGAGGGAATTTTGGCGTAGTCAGGATAACAATAATGGAGATGAGTGTGAAGAAGAAAAATATTTATCTAAGTATGTATATATAAATATAGAAGTGCATATAATTTAGCCATTCATAGAACAAATTCTTATGAGGTAATGTGTAAGAAGAAAGAAAGAAAATATGTGATAAATGTTTACAGGACAAAGCTGTACCTATTATGCAAGTGTGGGCCAGTACAGCAATTTGTTCGCCGTGTAGATTATCTCTTCTACCAGAATCTAGTCGAAGTTCTCATTCCTGATGTTCTCAGACCCATTCCTAGTAAGTATTAAGGAATAAAATAATTTGAACTGATAATATAAATTACTTTAAGTTAAAATGTTAATTGGAACTTGAACAGTGAAACCAGTCATATAATTGATATTAGTGTATGATGAAAACAAAATGTTCTGGAAACCCTATGACAAATAAATAAAGCATTAAGAGTGAGTAGTTCAACTAAATCATATAATAATATCAATAAATTACTTTTCTTATTTGGAAAGATTAGCTAAATAATGCAAGTGAGAAAAAAATATAAACCAGAATTTTTTTAATATATTGAAATCAAATGAAATAAAAATGGGATACATCTCTTTTTTCCACATAATTTCTCATTTTACAAACACACTTTCCCAGCAAATAAGAAGCTTCTTAATCCCATTCTGGAAGAAAGAATGGGTTTGGGTTTCCAGCCAGTTGTGCACAAATGCTTCCACACCTTCATTGTTGCTGAATCACTGAACCTCTCAGTGCTTCTTTTAAACATTCAAACATATAGTAATTTCAAGGAGATAAGTCTGAGCTATAAGGGGTGTTCCAATGTCCAGTAGATTTCCTCATGTTTTTCCCTTGTCAAAGCAGCTCTATGTAGACATGCATTGCATTGGAGGAGGGAGAAGAACTTCTTTTGTCGGTAGTGGACACCTTTTTTGCTGATAAACACATTTTGCCGTAACTGGAAGATTGCAGTGATAAATTGCATTGACTTTCGAACATTTGTGAACAATATCAATGAATAAAATGTCTAAAAGTGCCAGAAAACTGTCAAAAGAACCTTTTACTTTAACAGGCGAGTTTGTTTTGACAGGAGTGGATTCTTCTCTCTTTTTCTCCACTCCCTGCTCTCTTGCTTCAACTAAGAAGTATAATGGTGTAACCATGTTTCATCACAGGTTACGATTATATGCGGAATTCTTGATCTCAGTATTGAGCCAAAAGCCCCTGATGCACTCCCATAAGAGCAGTCTTTTTGATCCTTAGTGGAAATTCAAGGAATCCATATGCTGAGACTTTTTGGTAGTCAAAATCATCTGAAATAGTGAATTGAACAATTTTGTAACTTGCCCAAACATCAGAAGTGATTGCAGAAATTGGCAAATTTTGGTCCCACATGATAAGTCCAAACAGCTCAAATGTTTATTTTCATTACATTTATATGATGGCAACATTGGTGACTTTTATTTTCCCCCAGTTTCTCATCCTGTAGTAAAACTTTTATGTCACTCAAACACTTGTGTCATAGACAACATCTTATCCCCAAACTGTGGCTTTATTCTTTGCAAAATTGTAGCTGGCTTTATGCCCTCCAATATAAAAATTTAATAGTAATGTTTTGCACAATCAACAAGTACTGCTTGCTCAGACCTAATGCTACTGGCAAATGAAATGACTGTGTGAGGCAAATTGGTTCTCCCCCCTCCCCTCTATTCCTGAAACCTCTATATATAATATCTTAAGGGCATGTTTTGCTCCTTAATGCTCACAAGCAGTAATAAAAAGTTTGGCATGGATTTGATTCACTCTCGTACATAATGACAAGACATAAGGGGGAAAGAAAAAAAGAGTTAAAATAATAGAACATGAATAGCCATACAGTAAAAATGGACTATGTATAAAAGCTAGTATATAAAAATGTCCTGTCATATTTTGCAAAATTGCTTTTTGGTGCTGCTGAATATTGGTGGTAAAGTAAAGATTCTGTTCAGATATACTTGTGCTGGAACGTACAGTAATGAAAAAGTCTTTGCCATAGTTAGGGTTTCATAACCCCTCATTCTCACCTGTTCATTTGAGAAAATTACTTCAAATTCAGTGTCTATCATTTACTAGTATTGCTAGTATAGTATTTATTTCTCATGCATCAACATACAGTATTCTATAATACAATGAACACCTATAAAAAAAACATTAATTTTAAGTATAACAAATGGGAACAGTGCCTTTGGCAATTCTAGAAGGCACTAACTCTGATCAAATTTATTCCAATTTGATTGGCTCAGACCCCAGTCCCCAATTCATCAGCAACTACCTACTGGGATATCCAGAGGACCAGGCTCCGATCCAACCAAAAGCAAAACACAACACAAAAAATAATTTATATATTCAATGTAACTTAATACTATATTCAATATAGTATTAAGTTACATTTCATACAATTCTAAACCATCTTTTTTTAATTAAAACCATTTGACTAAATTTCTATCCCTGAGAGTTGCTTATTCCTTAGAACCTTATACACACTAACACCCTGGTTATTGGTGTTTAAGAATCCTGTTTAACTAATGCTAGATAACTAGTCCCATTTCTTTCCCTACTCATTTCAATCTCCTTTCACTATCTGACAATTGTATATCATTTCTCAAGCGCCTTTCCTAAGTATTTTACACCCATAACCATTTTGTCTTATCTTACCTATGTATTTTCTCAGTTTCTTAATGTTTTTGTCTCATGTTAAATTTAAAATTTTTCTGCCTGTTATTTCATTTGATAAATTTTCCTCCTTTCGTAATGGGAACTGTTTCCTCCAAAACTTGGTTTGCTTACATTCTAATATACAATGCCAAGTACTATCTGATTCTTCACACACAGGACATACACCTTAATATATCAATTTTTTAGTCCACTTAAATGTTTTATTCTTGTTCTAAACCATGCCAATCCTTCCCTTCCTGCCATATCAGAAATTTCAATATATCTGTCCTCTCCCCACACATTTTTAGTGTACTATATAATTTCAAAGATTTTTGGTGTTAAGATTTGCCCATATTTCCTGTTTTTTGATATTCTCAATTCTTATTATATCTCTTTTCAAAATCATTGATCCTATACCCACTTCTTGTAGATTTGGATTTTAGATAACCAAGTTTCTATCCCCTTAATTTTCCCTTGTGCTACTGAACACTGATTAATGATATTCTCCTATTCTAATCTCCCTATTCTATACCAATATTTCAATACTCTTTCTATGATCTTGCTTTTATAGCCCAATCTTCCTAGTTACATTAGGCAACCTCATTAGGCGAAGATCTAGTTAAGCCTAGGACAATTCTATAAAATAGTCTACTTATCACCTTTATCCCTTTCCATCCTCCGTCTGGCCTCAAATTTCTATTCTATACAGCATTCTGCTCTCCACTATTGAACCATATATTCTCTCTAACCATTTTTGTTTATACAAGATCTGATTACACTCTGGCTACCTTTACTTCTGCTACTGTTATCCTTTTTTGAATTGCTCCATTTCCCATTACTAGACAATCTAACACCTAAATAATTTTCTTGACAATTTCAATTTATGAAACCCCCTCACCACCATTTTTAAGCCTTATTTTATCACCATAATCTCTTAGATTTGTTTTTATTTATCTTGAGACCCCATTCTATACAAAATGTGCCTATAGCTTCTAATGATTATTTTAATCCTATACTTGTTAAAGAACCTGTTACCAAATCATCTGCAAGAGCAGACCCGGTATCTCTATATTATTTATAGTTGGCAGGCAAATGTACATTATCTTTATTAATTTCTTCTAGAACATCATCAATAAATAGATTGAAAAGAACTGGGCTTAATTTACATCCTTATCATAAACCTAGAATAAATATGATTACAGCAACAAGTGAAATTAAAGATCCAGTGGATGATACCTTGAAATCCTTTAAACAATTCTGCCAGTAATTACTTTAATCTTTATTGTTTGATATTTTATCTGTAACCCTCCCCCTTTCACATTTAACACAAAATTTGTTTTCCTTATAAATATTGTGAATTACCTTTATAAAATTTTGGCTTATCCTTTCTTTCTCAGTTTCATCCAAAGTGTTTCTCTAGAAATTGTGTCTTTTTATAAGTCCAGAAATAACAAATAGATTCTACCTCTTTTGTTACTAAGATATTTATTGACTATTGTTTTAATTGTAAAAATATTGTCAGCTGTTCTTTTGCCTTTCCTAAAGCCTTATTGAAATACTGAAATTTTCTTTTCTTTCTCTGCCCATTCTTGTAATCTTTTTGCTAACACTCCAGTGAAGACTTTTCCAATAATTAAAAGTAAACTAATTCTTCCATAATTTTCTGGGTTCCTAATATCTCCTTTATCTTTACAAATTAGTGTTACAATTCTACTCTCCAATTTTTTGTATTTTTCCTTCTTCAAAGATTAAATTCAATAACCACACCAGTATATTTAATCTCTTAAGGTCTCCTACCAAGCTTTTCAACATTGCATCTATTTCAAGGGCTTTGTTAGGTTTTAACTTTTTGATTTGTTCCAAAACTTCACTTGAAGTAATTTCGCTAGCTAACAAGTCTATTTTCCATATATTATCAATATTCAAATTATCAAGTTTTTACTCCCAAAAAACCCTGAAAAAACTTACACCACTCTGCTGGTGGTACCACCATATCTTCTTCCTTTCTTTTGCACTTTTTACTTATCATTGTTCAAATTTCCTTGTTATCATTCTTCTTGGCTGCATCATTTAACTTCTGGCTAAGCTTTTCTTCCCACTCTTCCTTTTTTGCCTCTAATAGGCCCCTGTATCACCATCTTTCTATAAGGTAATTGCCCCATATCTCCTCTTCTATTTGTCTCCAGTGTTTTAGCTCTCTTTGTACCCTTCTTCTTGTTTCTGAACATTCTTTATCATACCAGCTGTCATTGGCTTTTAGTCTCCCCTCAGACACTTTTATATTGTTTCCTGCTCTTTTAGAGGCCTTCTCTATCCTAAAATGCATTCTTCATCTTTTCTATACTCTAATGATGCTGACAAATATCTCTCCCTCATACATTCCACTTCTTGATTTAACTTTGTATGGAACATTTCAGCTAATCATTTATCCATCTGTAATGTTTTAATTAGATAAAAGATAAAACATAACCTATTGTGTCCCATAAGGGCAAAGGCCTCCTAACAAGTAGGGAAAGCTCACTTTTTCCTAATGGGATAAGCTGTTCCATGCTAGTTTTTCATATGCTGTTTAAGACGCTGACTGATTTGTTTTCTGGTTACTCCATTTCTCACTGCACTAGTTGCTTCTCAAGAAGTTTCCAGTTTTCTCTTCCTCTTGCTACTCTTGACCATCTGGACCTGCATGTTCCTTGAAGAGGTCTGTCCATCTTCTTCTGGATCTGCTTTGTGTCCTTTTTCCTATACGGGGATCCCACATGGAAATCGTGTAGGTCCATCTATTGTTCTGTATTCTTGCGACATTACCGCCCCATTGCCATTTGCTTCTGATCCATTTATGCGATGTCTGTGTCTGGGGTAGCTGATTTCTTAATACTATAGTATTTTGTCCTTCAAAGTTATTCCCAGGATCTTGCATTGCATTTTTCTTTGGCATATTTGAATTTTGTTCTTTTGTTTTTCTTTTAGCAACCATGTCTGCCACCCATATAGTAATACAGGGTATACACAGGTTTCAAGCATCTGGAATCTGATTTTCTTAATTACTATTTTGTCTAAGAATATAAACTTATGGACCCAAAATGCTCTCCAGGTAAATGAGATCCTTCTTTGTACTTCTTTTTCATTTTATCATGGAAGGAAATCTGTTGTCCCAGGTATGTATATTTGCTCACATATGTGAGAACTGTTCCATCTATTTTTATTGGGGTTTCAGATTCATTTGAAATTAACTGCATCTTCAGTTTGTTTAGTGACAGCTTTGCATTTTTGCTATGCTCACATAATTGTTCAGCATAGTTTGTAGTGCTTTCAGTGTTTTGGCAAAAAAGACCACATCATCAGCAAATCTTAAATTTGTCAGTTGACTGCCGTGTATGTTGATTTTGAAATTATTATGCCAGTTCATTTTCCAGCATATATCTCCATTGCACAAGTGAAGAGTTTGGGAGAGACTGGATCGCCTTGGTGAACTCCTCTTTCTAGTCAGAATGGTTGCCCTTCTTCTCCTGTTTTTTACTTTCGCAAAACTTTGACTATTGATTTTGTATACGAATGTACTTTGCCTCTATTCTTTGAGCTGCCAGAGAGTGTAATATGCTTGTATGTTCAACTGAGTCAGAGGCCTTACTATAGTCAATAAAGGCGATATATAGTGTTAGATAGAATTCCTCTGCTTTCTCCATCAGCTGGTTTTTAGTTTGGAGATGGTCTATTGTACTGAATCTTGTATGGAAACCCGCTTGTCTGGAGTTGATTTTCATCTAGAATCTTCATTATTCTTTTAGTTAAGATTTTTATAAATATTTAATTGCATACCTAACCCAAAATTTTGCTCCCTCCTACTATCTTCTCTCATTTGGATCTCCATTTTTAATGGAAAATGATTACTTGCACTTATATCCATAATCTCAAAGCCGATCTATCTATCCGGATCTAAGGTATATAACGTATAATCAATAACATTTTGCCCATTTTTGTTTACAAAAGTAAAATCTTCCCCCCTCATCTTTCCCTTTTACACCATTACACATCAAGAAGTTATTCTCTTCACAGAACTCTATTAGTTTTTTGCTCACATTTTTGGAAACTTTATTATTATTACAACACTTCTCTTTATTTGCTTCTATTGGGCCCCAAGCATTGAAATCTACCCTAATCTATTCTTCCCTTATTCTTGCATTAAGATCACCTACTAGCATTAATTCTACATCTGTATATTTGTCTTGTAGTTTTTCAATGTGTTGTCTCAGTTTAATTAACAAATTTGAATCATAAAAGCTTGAAGAGCTGGATGGACTATAAACACACTTGTATACTTCTTCCACATAAATCACTGAATATGCACCACAGCAATTTATCACCTAAATTCTTTTCAACCTTAATGTTGAAACTTTTATCCCTTTTCACAAATAATCATATGCCACCAGACACCCAATCTTTTCCTTTAACTTTCATCCCTTTTTTTCCGTAATAATCATACCCAGTGACATTGATGACAGAAACCTTTAATATCCATGTCTAACCACTGCTAACACATCTGCCCACTTGATTATCCGATGAATCCATTTTGTATTTTCACTATTAACTCTTCAACATTGCAGCATACTATAGATAAGATACACATTCCCTATACTGAATCCTATCTCCCAAACCTATAGTGCTCCAACTTCGCTTTGCTTCTTGTAAATCTTGCAGCTTTATCTGACATGACTCTTTGTTCTTCTACCTGCATAATACTTCCCCCAGGCGTGGAGACTACACTCAACCAGGACTCTCTCCACATATTCAGATCAGTCATAGAACCCAGTGCTTCTCTGCTGGCATCTTCATGCAGTTGTTCACTGCACAATGCATTGTGGTGATGTCGCCAGCTGTTCATCTTTCTCTTTCTCTCCTTTTGATGTTTCTTCTTCTCTACTGCCGCCTTGGTTTCTTGGACTTTGATCCTCTCCGCTGGCTGGGCCCAAGCCATCGTATTTCGTCCCTTCATGTCCTGTTTCTTTCTGTCTATGAAAAGATTCAAACCCCTAATGTAGGCTATATTGCCTTCTCTGACTTTTTTCATTTGCTTCAATAAAGTATCCGTATATTCCCTTTCTTCTTTCCGATAGTCTTGCTGTATGAATATCTTCGTACCCCTAAGTTATTTTGTACTTTCCAGCACCACAAATTTAAATTTCGCAGGGGTAATTTTGACAAGTATTGGCGTGAGTTAAATTCCTTTTCTACCTATTCTAAAGAAGTCACATATTTCCCAGCCCTGTAGTTGGATCCCCACTTTAAATATTTCTTCAACCTCTTGCTTATTTCTCTTTTCTCTATTTTCCTGAATTCCAAAAATATTAATGTTTACATTTCTATTGTTTGCCTCAACTTTTTCCAGCCTCCTTATCCTTCCATCATGGTTCGCGAGATCATGTTCCACTCTTTGTTGATAGCTTGCAACAATTTCTCTCATATCTTCAGTTAATCTGCTTATTTTCGTTTCTAGTCTTTTCTTCATCTTTCTCAATTCTGAAATTTCTTCTGATATTGACTTTTATTTCCGATGACCTGTTTCATTTCTGGACCAGTATTTAGTTTCACTCTGCCAATCATTAATAACCCCATCAACACAAAGCTGGACCAAATTATGGTCACTTGATCATTGAAACCATTTTCTCCAGCCTTAATTTTTCTTTTATTAAAAAGGCCAATTCTGGTGTGGTAGATTTCTGTTGATACACCAATTGTACCTCCTGCTATCAAAGTGCTTGTAGACATGTCCATCTTCAATCAGCGTCTAATGGCAACTTCTATTGTTTAAGAAAATCAAAGGTTGTGCTCCTGGAGTTAGAAGAAAAATGACACAAGAAGCTATGGTAGTGGAATTGTCAGTATATATAACAAGGACAGGTCTATTCATGAGAATGAAAATTAAAAAAAGAACTACAAGAGGAAATATGGTGATGAACTGTATACTATTGGGAAGTGTTATATTAATGCTACTAGTGATAGGAATTGAACAAAATCCAGTTCAGAAGAGATACAGAAAATTTGGAAAATACTCTGAAAAAATCAATAAAATGGAAAGTATGGAGCAGCAAATAAATAATAATTTAAATAGAATAGCTAAAGAAATAAAAGAAGTCTTTGGAAAAGAAATTCAAGAAATAAGAAGAAAATTAGATGAAATGAAATGAAAAATAGAAAGAAGATGTTTAATTTAGTCCGTATAGGCATAAAATAGAGAAGAGGTTTTTGGCCAGTGAAAGAAATTACTCAAATACTGAAAGACAACTTGGAAATGGATTTAAATGGCTGGGAGATTGTGGAAGTTAACCATGTAGGAAGACATATTGGGAAAAGACCATTTATTGTACTGTTCTCAACAACAAAATTAATTTACAAATCCTAGGGAAACAAAAATGCTGAGGGGCTCAAACATATATATTAACAAGAACTTAATGCCAACCCAAAGAGATTTGAAACAAAATTTAATCCGGCAGATAATGGAGGCTAGAGCAACAGCTAAATGTTCAACTTTGGATTGAAGATGTGAATGCAACTTCCACAAGTAAGAAGGACATATGGAAAAGCGGGCCAGTTTGGGAGGAAATAAATAATCAAAAATACAGCAATGTACAGGAAATGCAAGCATCATTAGCAAGAAAAAATGGTACAAAGTCCTTATTGAGGGGGGAGGTAATGAAACACGGGAGATGATGACAGTGTTGGCAATATCAGCAGCAAGCAGAAATGATATAATGTCAGATGTGATGCCTGCCAATACATCATCAAGAGAGGAAAAAAAAAGAATAAAGGATTGTGCCCGCAGAGGGAGGAGAGAAAAGCATCATGTATGATGGCATAGAAGGGGAAGAAGTAGTGACAACATCATTGGGTGAAGGTTAGTGGTCAGGAGGGAGAAGCAGCAGGTGTCTGTGCAAGAAGGGGAAGACAGGAGAGGAAGCAGAGAAAAGCCCCACAGAAGAAGGAGGTAGCAATAGCACACTACTGTCCAAGCAAGGTATATTATTGGCAAGATGCATCCAGCAGGAGGGGACAGGGAAGGAAGAAGTGTAAACCAGAGTGATGTCACCAAGGAGGCATGATGCAACAGACTATAGAGAAAGAGCAGAAGAGAGGCCTTGTAGTCAGCTGAGAGGGAAATGCGCAGAAGGGCCAGTGTCACTAGGCTTAAAATGATGTCAACTCCCGAGGGTAGCATAATGGAGATAGCTACTAACAAGAATGTGGCTGTGGGCAATAGAAGAATGAGGCATGGAGTGAAGTTGGAGAAATTCAGAGGAGGGCAGAGTGGTTCAAGATAGAAGTTTGAAGGACTGGAAGGCAGTGTTATGCAATTTAGAGGGTTTAAGGTTGAAAATAATAAGTGGGGAAGTGTTTAAAGTGCTAAAGATAGGAGACATATAATAATGGGTGAGACTTGGTTGGACAAAGATGAAAGTATAGAAGTGGAAGGATATGATTATATAGGTGAGCATTGTATAATTCTGGTGGTGTAGGGGTGTTTATAAATTTGTTTAATGAAGTAAATGTGAGTGAAATGTTATTTACAGAGAAGGGTAAGTAATATGGTTAAAGTTAAAAGGAGGAAGTTGAAGTATGCAGGATTAGGTATAGTATATAATCCACCTAAGTCATCAGAGTTTTACATTGAAAACTTGTATTTAAAATTAAATGAAAGTATTGAGCAGACAGTACCCTAGTATGGAGCTTATTGTAGTTGGTGTGGGTTTAGAAAATGAATGTGTATGGGTGAAAAGTGATAAGGAACATAGATAAGGTGCTCAATAGGTGTGTTGAAAAAATAAATTTTCAAATTTATGACAGTAATTGGATTAAAAAGTTGCATTATGATGTTATAAGAGAGCACAAAAAAATTAGGTAAATAAATTGATTTTTCACTGAAGAGCAATAGCTTTAAAGTTACAAAAATTGTAGGCATGCCATGCTGTTTAATTTGTTTTAATTAGACATGTAACGGAGGTGCAGATTGCTGAATCAAGGTGTGGATGCTGACTCAGCATTACTGAGCTTTCAGATTCTCCCCCACAAGTCACTTAGCATATAGCTAAGGGATGGTAAAGTGCATATCTTGACACATTCCTCATCTCAGGTTCAGTATTTTGTGAGCTGAGTTAAGAGAAGTTGCTGTTGCAAGTCAAATAATACAATCATTAACCATGGCTAATTTAAGTGTGAAAATATGACTTAAACCATGTAAGAAATATGAAGAAATCTTCAGAACTTCAGAACCCTCCCTATATATAATGAAGTAATGCATTGTTATTTATTGATACATACTGTTCTTATAGGTGAAGAAAGCAAAGCACTATCAAAGAGTAAAATTCCATCTGTGGTTGCTAAGAAAGTGGAGGATGTTTGGAAACATGCCTCATTCCCTACAATTTCCAAGAACGGAATATATAAAATAATCACAGATTATCATATGAAAGTGAATAATATCTTGAAGAATAAATGAAGGGACAATATTAATTTGGGGAAGATGGTGTCAGATTCACTTTTTGGTATTGCAGCATGCAAATGCACTTCATTTACAGCCTGTGCTTGTAACAAAGCTAGTAAAGTTCCTGTTAAAGAGGGGCAATTTTTAAATGACCAGAAAACTAACAGAAAAATGGTGATAGATGGCGTGGATATTGTTACCTCTCGTAGAGCATAGAAAACAAAGCACATCATTTCATTGAATTAGAAAGAGCATGCAAGATTGTATGATAATAGATAGCTATACAACTTCTTCAGGGACAGATTTAGACACTGACAATGACACTGATTTTAAATTGGATAGTGTTTCAGAAATACAAGCTAAGAAACCAAGAATGCAGAAACAAATGAGAGTATCAATGCAACAGCTTGCAAAAATTAAAAAGAAGACAAATATATCAGCATGCAAAGTTGCTGTTATCACCAGTGCTGTGATGGAAGATCTTGATGTTTTGTCAGAAGAATATCTCAATAAGATTATAGACGAGAGCAAAGTACAGAGGGAAGTGTTAAAATTTTGGAGAAAAATTTGTGAAAAAGTGCCAGAAGAAAGTGCTAAACCATTGGGTGCATACTTTGATGAAAGAAAAGATCAGATTCTTAAAACTGATAAAGAAAGACAACAAAAACTACTGAAACTAAGGCTTAAGATCATGTAATTGTAAAAGAATTTGGAAGACTTATATTGGTCATGCTTCGTTAATTGGCCAAGCAGCTGCAAAAAACATTACTTCAGCCATACGAAAAATGGGGGAGCATGATATAGAAATAGACATAGGTAATTTAATAACAATAGGGTGCGATGGAACTGTAGTTAATGCAGTACTGAAAGGAGGAGTCATTCAACACATCAGGACTAAAATAGGATGTCCTCTCCATTGGTATATTTGTCTTTTGCACTTTGTTGAGTTACCTTTGCACCATTTATTGGTACATGTTGACTGGTGCCCTGCAGGACCATCCACTTTTCAGGTGCTATTGGAAAACTCTTAGAAAACTATGAAGATCAGCCTTCAAAATTTTGATCAAATATATTCAGAACTTCCTGATATAACTGTTAAAGATCTTAGCTTTAATCATAAATATTTACTGGAAATTGCCCTAACTTAGTTACTGGAAAATGTGAATCAAACTTAGAAAATAAGAAACTAGGGAAAGGTGAGTCATGCACGCTGGCTAACAACAGCACCAAGACTGCTTTGTCTCTACATTGTTATAGGAAAACCATCCAAGAGACTTAAAACTTTGACAGAATTTGTTGTAAAGGTTTATGTTTCTTTGTGATTTCAGATAAAATGTGTTCCTTATTGAAAGATGGTTCCAGATATATTTTCTTAGCTATTAGTCTATCCAGATTTTTCAGTGATAATTACAGACATATAGTTCATTGTGTAATATCAAGAAATGCCTTTTATTGTCATCCAGAAAATATGTTGTTAGTGATGCTAACTGATAACAGTGATGAGATTGCTAGCAGTGCAACAAATTATTCAGGCAAGAGCTCTGAAAACAGCTGAAAGTAATCTAAAGAAATTCGTACCTTCCAAAACTCGAAACTAAGTTTTCAGCTATATGCTATGTAAATTTTATTGATTGGGAAGAGAACACTGACAGAACCTCCAGCTTTAAGCTAGATCAAAATATGCGAGTTTCAAGAATTCATGAAAAATGGATCTGTACCAGACATAGAGATTCCAGCATTCTCATGCCATACTCAAACTGTTGAGAGACTTGTTAAAGTTGTTAGTGATGCTGCATTATCTATATATGGAGATAAAGAAAGAGACTCGTATATATGGTTGAAATTCGATTCAGGAATGAAACTGCGTGCACCATATGAGAAGAAAAGTGATTACTTTGGCTTGGGAAAAGAAATTAATCATTCAGTGAATTAATATTAAAGTAAAAATAATAGGTGGGTTAGTTGGAACTGGAAAGCAGCCACCTCCCCTCGATGAGTTCTGGGTTGATGTAGCCTCTTAACACATGTTAGTCATATAAAACAGCCTGAAACCACAGACCACATTAGAGTTACAAACTACATCAAGCAAAGAACTACAAAAAACAGACATTACATTAGATTATTCAAACTGTTAGCAATAACTACATTCGCTTACATAACACTTGACATGTTTTGGAAGCCATTTTCCATTTCATCAGCTGTTGACCGACTACTCGAACTGGCTGGGTGCTTTTGTGGCTGTCTCTGGTGGTTCTATTAGGTTATGCACTCATTGTTAAAATTTGGGAAGTGATTGCACTTCAGTCAAAATGTTGTTTAGGATCTCCAAATTTTGTATACATAATAAAGAGATCCTTATGCAACTTTTTAACTGATTTGAATTCTAAAATATATATTATATATAATGGCGTTATATATATAACTCCATTTTCGATACACCCTAGTGTCAATAAGGAAGGCAGAAAATTGATCAAGTTCTGTGAGTTGAATACTCTCATTATGTGCAATGGTTTAAGAGGTGAGGACCAATAGGGAGAATCCACATTTATGAATATAAATGGACAGAGTGTGATTGGCTATTTTCTATGCAGTGAAGTAATTGTTCAGGTGCTGATAGATTTTAAAGTCTTAGATGTGATAATAAAAAATAAGGATGGGCCTAAGGAAATGTCACACGTTAGAGGAAGCAATAGAGCTGAAATATATAACATGTTTTAAATGGAGGAAAGGGAGTATGCAGAGTATTTCTGAGATAATTTGATATCCAAAATAGGGGAAATGGGGAAATAAAGTATGGAATTTTAGAGGCACTGAAAAAGGAATGATAGAGGGGCATTAGAAAGGGTTGAGTCAATGGTAAAGTGGGCAGGAATTAAAATGGATGTGAATCAAAGAGGATTAAGAGAATTTGGATGGTTTGATGAAGAGTATGTAAAGGCAAAGAAAGAAGTGTGCAAGGATTTAGCAAGGTGGAGAAGGTCAGAAGAGGAAGATGATAGGCAAATATTTTTGTTAAAAAAAGGGCATATAAGTGTCTAGTGCAGGATAAAAAGAAAGAGTGGTAGCAGAATATGGGTAAAAAATCAACAAAGCATGTTAGCTAAAATAGTAAACATATTTAAGGTCAGCAGTTAAGGATATTTTGAGAAAGAAAAGTGTAGGAAATAAGATAACATTTATGGAATGGAAATATCACTTTAGAAACCTGTTAGGTGTTAGGAAGGTTCTGAGTTATGAATTAAATTTAGATAGAACTGTAAACAGGATAGAATGTTAAGATAAAGAGTTTACTATGAATGAGATGGGTATCAGATCAAAATATTGAACAGAAAAAAGGCTTCAGGAATAGATGAAATTCCAGGAGAGTTTTGTAAAGCATTTGGGAAAATGGAATGAGGTACCAGACTACTAACAGAGTTATTAAATAGAATTAAGGAGAGGAAGGTAATAACTGAGAATTGGAAAGTGAGCATGATTGTACCCATTATATAAAGGGAAAGAGCAATACAGAGGTAATAGTCTTATCAATTTTAGGTAAAATATACATTGATATTTTAGCAGGAAGGTTGCATGAGTGGGCAGGAATGAAGTTAATTATCAGAATTTCAAACAGGTTTTAGGAAAGGAAAAAGAGTGTTAGTTAATGTTATGATAATTCATATGATAGTGTATAAATATTTAAGAAATAAAAGGGATAGAGTTTATATTTTCTTTGCAGATTTTGAAAAAGCATTCATTATAATTAACAGGGATGACTTACAAATTGAGGTGCAAGGAGGTCAATACAGAATACAGAATTTATTTCAGGACTTCAAAAATTATATGAAGGAATGAGATTTTGTGTCAGATGTGGAAGTAATAGGACCGATTATAAGAGCCAGAATTTGGGTTTGAGGCAAAAATGTAAATGAGCCCAGTATTGTTTAATTTGTTTATAGATGACATCCTAGATAGGATATTGAAAAATAAGAGGCACAGTCCAATTATTGGAAAGAAGGAAATACCAGGGCTGCTTTTCTCTGATAATATCATAATAGGTGTAGCTGCAATAGGATTACAACATGCCATTGAAGAAATTACTAGATTTTGTGCAGAGTTGGTCTCAGGATAAATAGTAAAAAATCAAAGATAATAGTATTTAAAAAAAGGTCAAAATTAAGGAAAGGTGAGAGGTGGTTTATAAATAGAGATAATATAGAGGTAGTGAAAGAGTTTGACTATTTGGGGATGAGATTTGAGAGTAATGGAAGATGGGAGGTACGGTCTAAATGTGCATAAGCCAAAGGTAAATTAACTATAAAAGATGTCAGAATAAGTTTGTATAAAGTTCCCACATTGCCAATGAAATGGCTAAAGACTACATGAGACTGTGGTTGAGTCAAAGGTGATGTATGCAGTAGAAATTTGGAGAGTGTCAAAGGGATGGACAAAGGTTGATGTAGTACATTGAATGTTTTACAGAAAAGTTCTGGGGTTGACTGAAGGTCAACTAGTTTGATAGAACTAGGAAGAGTAGGAAGAAAAGGTATAATAGTGGAGAGAATCTTGAATGTTTGAAGTTAGACGATAATAATATACTAAATGAATGTCTTATGTACCAAAGAGAGAAGTGACAGTTGATTTGGGGGAGTGGGGAAATTATTAGAAGAGATTGGAATGGGGGATGTGTGGCAACTGGGTGAAAGTAACTTCAGTGGACTTTGGAAAGAAATGAGACAGAGAGCAGAAGATATAGAGAAGCAGGAGATTTGGGCTATCCTAGAGGATAAAAGTCCTTTACATTTATATAGAATTATTAAAAGAAATTGGAGACAGGAGAAATATATAAGATAATTGTGATCAATTCGAAAGAATAGGTCTTGCATGGATGCGCACAGGGGTACTATTTCTACAAGGATCAAGAAAAAAATTTAAAGAAAGATGTATTATATGGGGGAAAGTGGAAAACATCTATTTTATGGTTTAATAGAATGTGAAATGCTAAAAGGGTGGAGGGAATAGTAGCTGGAATGAAAAATTGGATAAATTACATGATATAGTAGCAATTAAAATATCAGATATTAGGACAAAGAAAATAAACAAGATTGGGGAATTTTGGGAAAATTAAGAGATAGGTGGAGAAGTTTAAGGAAGGAACTTGTGGGCACATAATTAAGGAAATGATTTATTATAGGGGTTCATTTACCATGTATATATAACCATGTGGTTAAACTATTGGAGAACCTTAGTGTTGGTATTGTAAATCTCTAGGTATTTTGTTTGTTTATGTAAATTTAATTATTAAAAATTGTTATAAAAATAGTGTTTTGTTGCGTGTATTTATGAATATTGTGTGTAGTGTACCTGAGTCTTCAGAAAACTTCATTAAATAATCACAGATGAGCTGAAGACCAAGCTATGGTGGGTAGTGATTTGAAATTGTTAACTTGTTTATATAGAGATATTGGTAAATAAATTCAATTCAATACCATCTTAATTATAAATTTAAATGCAATATTTTGGACAACATAGCATCCTAAAATGACTCAAGGGGGGAGAGGTTATACAAAAAAAGTGACTATTATATATTACATTTAATTCACTTACTTCCAGGCTCACTAACTCAGGCGATTCGTAACTTTGCAAAAGGCTTGGAATCATGGTTAACATCAGCCATGGTGGGCTGCCCAGAAGAAATGATGCACATCAAAGTATCAGCTGTAAGTGCACTGGCACAAACATTAAGACGTTACACTTCTTTAAATCACTTGGCCCAGGCAGCACGTGCAGTACTGCAGAACTCATCGCAGATCAATCAAATGCTTGTGGACCTAAATCGTGTTGATTTTCACAATGTGCAAGAACAAGTAAGTGTCCTGAACAGCACTATATAATCATTTCATGTCATAAAAAATGACACTCTAGACTTATAAAATAGAAATTTTGTTGGATATGATTGTCAAAGATGTAGGATTGCTATTGCAACATAGATGTCAATTTTATATTAATTTGTTACAAGTAAAAGTTGTACCTTTAAAAGAGGTAATAATTAGCAGTTGCAATACAAAATAGCATTTAATATTTTTGACAGAACTGCCTTCATGGTGTAGTGGTAGCATTTGCGACTACTAATGCAGATATTCTGGGTTCAATTCCCAATCAGGTCAAGCTGTCTGATTTTACCCCCCTCCCACCCCTTCCTTACTTTGAGAAGATGAATGCCAGATACTTTTAAGGCACCAAGGACTCAGCTGATTAATCCATTCCAACTGATTTTATTTTAGATACCTATAAGTTTAAGGACCTCTCGGGTGCCTATATTTCCATTGGGACAGTGTAGCAATACCTGGGTGTCGTGGCCTCAGAAGTCTTTTACAAAAATGCTATACTAAAGGGGCATAAGAACACTGTTCTTTGGAGGGGGTAGACAATCAAAGTTTTGTAAATACAAGATATTGCACTGATCTGTTGGTGCATGATTTTAAAGAATAAATGCATTAGTTTATACCCATCAGTTTTTAAAATGTCCATTATGTTAATTTTCTCAATAAACATTTAAAGCTTTGTTCACATTAAACTTCTTTATAAAGCTCAATTTGAGTTTTATTAAGAGTAGCTGCAAAACAGGCTTACCAAAGCAATCTGTATCAGAACTTGACATTACTTAGATAGATTTGCTCTAGCATGAACCTAGATGACTATTGTGTTGCTGGCTAACCAATTTCACTGATACAGAATTCCACAGCTTCCATAAAATTTGTTACAAATATAAGTTACTAAATTTTTGTTGGTATTTGTGAATACTTACCTTTTGTCAATGTTAATTTTCTTCTGTAATTTTTATCAAAAAAAAGTACAGAAATAAGTTGAATGTTGATCCCAATAGACTTAAATTTCATCATTTAAAAGCAAACATTAAGGAACTGTGTTTAGCTAAACAAGCACAATCTTCGACTGAAACAAAAGTGTGAGTCAGAAATTAGTTATATTTTTAAAGTTAATAGCTTTTACTGATTATAAATCTGAGTACTGGAGTACCAGTATCAGTAACATATGTTTGTCAAAGTTTATATTTTCATTCATTGTATTTTAACAAAATTAATTTTTAAGACATTTCACAGAACAATCCATTTAATGGGAATAGATTGAACAGTTTTTTTCTCCAATAAATATCTAATTCTAAATATTATATACAAGAAATAATTAAATAAATCACTAGTATTGTTATAAATAAAGAGAAATGCTTATTTTGACCCTTGTACCAGGAAATCACGCATTTCCCTCTGCAAATGTGCTTACTGGATCATTTAATATCTTGCATATAATGTAATGGTACATCATTAGAAAAGAATGAGAACCCCTGCTCTATATAATGTATGTGTTTTAGTTCCTATTCCAAGGTGGTGGGCTCACAAGTGTGTTTTGCTTGCTTATTAAACATCTTTATAATGCCACAAGCCTGGGAGTAACATTCTACTGGATCAATGCCAGCCATGAATGCTTAATTGTATACATTCAGTAAAACTGTTGCCAGCTTTAAAATTAATAGGAATTATGTAACATTATTAATGGTTAGATTTTTATACTATTTATTTGAATTTATTTCCAATGAACATAAAGGACATTACAATAAAATTTACATATTTCCATTATTTCACAGTAATCAAATACAATTTTAATTTAGAACCCTGATCCCTGGTTCTTCATTAGTAGCCCTACTGGGATATCTACGAGGGGCATCCAGAAAGTAAGTCCCAATCGCGCCAAGAGATGGCACCGCTAGTCGGATAGGAATGCGCCTGTGCAGGAATAGAGAGGAAGTATGTGGTAATAATGCAGTAAAATTTCAGCCTTGTGACGGCCGTGGTGTGCTAGGAGAAAATGGGTGCTCTGATATTGTTTCCTGCCAACTGCGAAGTTCGTGCAGTCATCCGAGGTTTGCACACTCAAAAGCAAAGTCCAGCAGAGATCCATCGCCAATTGTGTCAAGCTTCTGGGAGAGAATTTCGTGCACAAGGGAGCGAGACATCTGGGGAATTGACAAGAGGGTTCTGAAATTGTGAAGCGCCGGTTCTGCTCAATTGCTTGCCGCACACTTTCCAACACTTCTGCCGCGTCACCGCGTCACCGTCACCAGACGGTCGGCCACTACGGTCGTCGTGAATATTGGTTCGTCCTTCAGTGAACTGCCTGCACCATCGTCTTATTGTAATGTCGTGTCCATACACTTGACACAATTGGCAATGGATCTCTGCTGGACTTTGCTTTTGAGCGAGCAAACCTTGGATGACTGCACAAACCTCGCAGTTGGCAGGAGACAATATCAGAGCAGCCATTTTCTCCTAGCACAGCGCGGTAACCACGGCCGTCACAAGGCTGAAACTTTACTGCATTATTCCCACATACTTCCTTTCTACTCCTGCGCATGTACATTCCTATCCGACAAGTGGTTCCATCTCCATGCGCGATTGGGACTTACTTTCTGGATGGCCCTCGTAATAATCAGGTTACTGTGCTAACCAACATTACAATATACATGTATATTACAATATGCATTCCTAATAAAATAACATAATAATAATAATAATAATAATAATAATAAATTTATTGCAATGCCAAGAAAAGTACATAATAAATACAAACTATTAGTAATAAGGGGCTTCCACCCATCTGGCCAAGGCCATTTTAGGTGTTATATCTTATATTTAAAAAGTTTGGATACAATAATTAATTTTGTATTATCCCATTTATCTAAATTCTAATAAAACTAAAACAAAATACAAAATTTCGATGTTATTTACTCCCCGGTTCATCAGCAGCAACCAACTTGAATTCCAGGGGGCCGAGTTCTGACCGATTTCCACCTCTTTCTAATACTAATTTCATTAAAGCACTACAACATATGCTTACTACCACATTCTAGAACACTCTCTCCTAATCTATTGTTCGTTTCTTCTCTTCAAAGTCCATTTTCATTTATTTCTTATTTTCTCTAAAAATTTTCCTATATCCTTACAGTTTTTTTTTTTCTATTATTTTGTTAACATTACTTTTCTCCCTAATGTTTAATTTTATACTTTCTTTTCTCCAAGTCTCAGTTTCTTTGCATTCATAAATTATATTTTTTACATCTTCTTTATCCCCACGTAATGGGCACTGGCCTTGTGGGTATCCATTTCTTTGACCTTTTAACCTCCATATTCCTGCTCTTAGCCAGACTATCCCCTTTCTACATTATTAGTGTTATCTATATATCTCTCTCTTTCCCAGCTATTTTTCATTAGACATTAAAAACTAGTGACCTTTTCTCAGATAATTGACTAAATAATTTTTGGATCTCTATGTCCTCGAATCTTTTCCTAACTTCCTTCCAGAAACTTTTGTGATTTATTTCTCTTTTTCTCCATATATCCCCTAATCCATACTTTCTAGATTATATCTCAAGTTACTAACCCAACCTGTGTTTTGTAAATTAGTTTCTTGATATTGTAAGCATTGTTTCAATAAATTATCATCAAATAAATTTAAAATCCTATACCAGTATTCTAAAACCCTCTCCATAACTATTTCCTTTCTTGTACTTCTTCCCATTTCAATCTGCGCAACTTTGTTTGCTGTTGCTATTGAGAGCCCTAAAACTTCCTTACAAAGTATGAACATGATCTACAGCCTCCCAACCTTTCTCAAGTCCCTAAATTTCAGTTCCATAGAGCATTCGGGCCTCAACCACCAAATTGTACACCCTTTCCAGCCATTTCATCTCCATCTCAGGCATTTTATATAGGCATCCCTCTTACAGCCATCATAACTGATTTTCCTTTTGCTAGTGCTGATTTCATTTGTTTTTGCCACTTCCCCCTACATCTATTCTTATACCCAGGTATGTACAATCGTGCATAACTTCATATTCGTTATTTCCCCTCTTCCACTTTTCATGTTTACCTAATTTAGTGCCTTTCTTAAATGCAAGAATATGGGTTTTCTCTCTATTTACCTTTAAACTCCATTCTATGCAGTATTTATCTACCTCTTGTAATGACCATTTTAACCCATTTAGAGTAATGGAGCCTACTACCAAATCATCTGCAAAGAGAAGTCCAGGGATTTGCAATTTATTTATTACTGGCAAAAGATGATTATTATTGCTTATATTCTTCAGTACGTCATCAATAAACAAATTAAATAATATGTTTACGGAATTTCGGAATCCACACAGTGAAACTTTTGTTAATCTTATTTTGATTTAAAGTAAAGTAAAGTAAACACTGTGTTTGTGAAACTTAAAGAGAGTTTTAATGTGACGACATGATTTTTAGTGTTTTACTTTAAATCAAAATAAGATTCAATTAAATAATATTGGACTTAGCTTGTAACCGTGCCTTAATCCTTTTTCCTGCTGTACTTCCCTTGTTATTGCTCTTTCTTCATATTTTATGCAAAAGGTATTCCCTTTATACAATCCTTTTAGAATAGTGACCATTTGTTTACTCACCCCTTTCTCTGATAGCTTATGCCACAATAGTTTCATCTCTATTTGGTCAAAGCTTTTTGTAAGTCAATAAAGGCCATATAAATTTTACCTTTTTTACCTTTTAAATATTTGTCCACTATAGTTTTTATAACAAATATGTTATCAATCGTCTGCCCTGCTTTCCTAAAGCCCATTTGAAATTCCGAAAGAATGTTATATTCTTCTGCCCATTCCTGCAACCTATCAGCCAATATTCCTGTATAGATTTTTCCCACATTGGACAACAGTGCTATACCCCAATAGTTACTAGGTTTATCCAAGTCCCCTTTACCTTTGTATATTGGTTGTATAATTGCTTCCCTCCAACTTTGCGGTGTGTACCCCTTTTATTGTATTAAACATCAGTGTTAGTACCTTGAGTCAATTCTTATCTCTACTCCATTCTTTAAGGAATTCCTAGTGCTTTGTTTCTTTAGTTTCTTTTTATTCTTTTATCTGCTTCTCTACTTCTCTCTCTGTTATATCCCTAGCATCTCTACGTAGTAATTTTCTATCTCTGGAATTATCCTCCCTTTTATAGAGCCTTGACATGCAAACAGAAAGTCTTTATACTCTTCCATATTTTGGTTACATTATTATCTGCAATAACCTTGGTTAATTTATTGATATTTCTTTCCCTCCATATACGTTTCTTGCTTTCTAATAATTTATTATAGTAATATTTAGTTTGTAAATACTCCTCTTTTGATTTAGGATCCCCTAATTCCCTCCATTTTACTAGACTAACTTTTACAATACATTTATTGATTTTACATTCGTCATCAAACCAGATATCACTTTTAATGTGACTCTTGTTTTTACTTTCATCCCTTTCCCATCCCAGCACATAATAAAATTCAATATGCTGATTACATTTTCAACTTCATATATTTTTAAGTTATAAACTATCCCATGTTGACGTATTTTTCCTATCTCAGATTCTAAAGCAAGATCAAAGTTAATCTTGCATTCATCTTTCCATTTAAATCTAACATATTCTCTTACACCAGTATTCTCTCCCCCAATTTGGTTAATAAATGCATTCTGTGATTTAATATTTATATCCGTTATTAGTGGAAAATGGCCACTACTCTAGCTTATATTTGGCATATAACGAATTATTTATGAGGAAGTCACTCAAATTTCACGTATATACAAATATCCTCACATTCAGATTAACAAACCTACAGTAAATGAGACAGAATACAAATTGGAGTACCAAAAATCATGGATATAGCACAGAAAAATGGCTACACAACAGATCTGGTCAAGAAAAAGAGAAAAATTCAAAAAAACAAATAAAAGAAATCACCACACTGAAAGGTTACAAAGGAGAACAGGTATATAAAAAATTTACATTCCATCCATGGGCACACCAAAAATTTCAAAAGATTTTTAAAGAGGCCATCATTATTTTGGCTCCAGTGAATACATGCAGTTTGAAAAACCTCCTAAAAACCAACTCAAAGGACAAAATCCTGCCAGGAAAGCAATCAGGCATTTATGAAATCAGTTGCAAAGACTGCAATAATAAATATATAGGTAAAACAAAAAGGAACATTACCGTACGGTTTAAGCAACACATGAGAGGTGTAAAATATAAACATATGGAAAAATCAGCAGTAGCATATCATTTCTGGCAAAACAACCATGAGTTCCAAAATGAACCAAAACTCTTAAAAGCTCTTCAAAAACCCATAGAATTATTGGTATGGGATAATATATTCTTGGATAAAAACAAAGAAAAAATTTTGATCTTCCAACCGACAGCAACCTCATCAAAAAGTTTGTAAAATCCAAAGATTGACATCTTAATACCACGATGGAAAGCTGACAGTGGAACCGTATGCTGATGATGAAGAAAATTTGTCTTTGAAACATGTCCAAGTAAGTGGAACAAAACTAGTGAAATTTGAGTGACTTCCTCATAAATAATTTGTTATATGGTACTATATTTCACTGTGACAATCCCAAACTATTCATATTTATATTTAACACTTTAAAGTTACTTATCATATGAGTAATATTACTTGACCATAATACAAAATCACTTACATTCTGTCCATTTTTATTTATGAAGGTGAATTCTCCTTGCTCATCCTCCCCACATTTACCATTTAAAATATCGAGTGCATTTAATTCACAGAAAATAATAAATTTCTCACTTCCTTTATCTTCCACCCTGTCCTTACTGTGTCTAATATTCTCATTTTTTTCTATTACATTATTATTTTTCCACTCATTGATTTAAGTTTACATCAAGCTCACCAATTTTTTATTAAAATCTTCCACAATAATCTCAATGTTCAAATATTTATCCCTTAACTTCTCTATATCTCTGTCTAGGATATAATACAATTCTGGGTCATGAAATTGTGAGGTGATGGGGGGGTTATATACAATACCTAAACATATTATACTTTTATCTAACACTTTATCTTCCAGTATGACACAAAATACTTCCTTGCACCTAGACCAAGTGTCTCTAATGGTTTTACTCACTCTTAACAAAAAACCCTAGCCCTCCTGATGGTCTCCCTTTCCTTGCCATTGTTTCAGCCTTTCTCCCTACATATTTAAAATCCTTTATTGTAATCTCTTCATCTTTTAACCATGTTTCTACTACTGCAAATTAATCCATAGTACCCAATAAGTATTGTAAAGTTCCTGTGTTAATTTTATTTTTCAAACCTTCACAGTTCCAGTAACCTAATCTCCTCACTGTCTGTTATTGTGATCCCACTCTCCCCTTGGACCACATAAACTTTTCTAGAGTTTTTTTACTTCTTAACTGAATCCCTTCATTTGGGGTTTTATCCTTCTCCACTATCAAAATACTTCCATGTGGAGACAAAACTATACTATCTCCCCCTTCTTCCGTATTCATCCCACTTTCATTTCCCACTTCTTCCCCACTACGAATAGTTTGCGTCCAACTCAGGTCCCCTCTCTCCACTAATCCCCGCACTGCTTCCACCTCCTATTTCCTTGGCAACACCTTTTTTTTTCTTTCTGCCACTGACTTTCCTGACGTCATACCACTCCCACCATCATCTCCCGCCTGAAGATCAGCTGCTCGGCTCCCCCTAATCTGCAATGTGAGCAGTGATGATGTAGCATCTGATGCAATGGTTACTAACATGTCTTTTGTTTCATCGATTCTCCCTTAAATACCAGACTTTGGATCCTTAAAATTTTCTGCTGCTATGTATATGCTGACTCGTTTCCTCCTGCATTGATTTGCTGCTCCATACATCTCTCTTGTTCATAGTGTATGCATTCACTCCTTAAATCCACAGTTGAAAATTCCTGATATATGCTCTTTTGCCTGCTGCTCTCACTTCCATCATCCGTCAAATTAAATTTTGTTTTATGTGTCTTTGAGCAGGAGTCAGGTCCTTATTAATAAATATGTTCGGCCCTTACAGCATCTTTGCCTTTCTGAATATTTCGTAAATTATTCGGGTTGTTGCGAATCAAACTATTATTGAATTGAATCTGTTGTCTTAACACTCTTCATGCTTCGCTAACCTTAAAAATATACGGAACCGGTTTCAAAGATATGTTATCTCCATCTTCGGTCATGGATGACTGGTGTGAAAGGTTGTTGTTGCATTGTTGACCAGTCATCCATGGCCGAAGATGGAGATAACATATCTTTGAAACCAGTTCTGTATATTTTTAAAATTAGTGAAGCATGAAGAGTGTTAAGACAGTAGATTCAATTCACATGAGCTTCACTGTGGAGTTACATATGAAAACTTTTTTAAAGATTTACAATTTTTAAAAAAATTTAAAACTATTATTGGTCTCTTCCCCATGTGCCTTCCTGTTCTGTATGCTTCGACAATCTCCCATCCATGTAATTCTATTTCCAAATTATTTTCCAATATTTTGGTTATTTCTTGCTCTGGCCAAATACTTCTTCTTTCTTCCACTCCTATAAATACAAGATTGAGTTTTCTTCTCCTCTCATCTGCTCTTTCCAATTCATCTTCATTCTGTCTATTTCTCTCTTGATTCCTTGAATTTCTTTTCCAACCTCATCTTTTATTTCCTTAGCTATTTTATTCAGATTATCACTTAATCTTTGCTCCATACCATCAAATTTTTTCAAAATTTCCTGTGTTTCTTCTGGGCCTGGATTTAGTTCAACACATCCTATAATTAGCAACATTAAAATAATGCTTCCCCATATTAAACCATGTGTGCTCTTGCTTTCTCCTTCTCCCTTTTTTTTCAATCTTCGTTGTCTAAACATTCCTATCCTTTCTCTATACACTGAAATTTCTTCTCCCATTGTTACTTATGCCACTTTTATCTCATACTCTTAGAGCTCACTATAAACACGTCTTTCTGCTTGCCCTACTCACTTGGCAATCCAATAAAATAACAACTGAATACAATCAGCTAATTTTAAATCACCCATATTTGGCCAAAACTAATTAATATTCACCAAAATACTTTTTTTGCTAAAGTTGCTTGTTAACATTCTGGTGCCAATACACACAACTCCAGTTTTTAGTGTATTGGTAACCATTATATTACTATATTATTCTATCAATTTTTCCTATTCTGATCTATTGTCTTCTAAGGTCCATTTTTATTCCCCTATAAAGTCTCAATGAGCTCTTTTCACCCAAACTACCAAATATTTCTAGTCATTCAATATCTTAGGGTTATTCTTTCCAGAACCTTCTGTTTTGGTTTTCTCTGTTTATCCATACTTTCCCTATAGCTATCGTAAAATTTCCTGCACTTTGAAATGATTCTTTCCACTTACATTTCTCTTGTATATGACTGCTATGGGTGGCTGAGGTTGTTAAGGCATGGACTAGTGAGCAGGAGGTCTGGGGTTTGAATCCCGCCAAAACCGTCCTCCCTGACTGGGGTTTTTTTCCAGGTTTTCCTCAGTCCTCATAACTGAAAATGCCGGGGAGGTACCCTAAACATAGGCCTGGAACGCTTCCTTTCTTAAAAATATCCTTTCCCAATTTATCATTTCATGCGGGCTCTGCAAACTCTTGAGTACCCATGGTACTTGTGACGTTACTAGAAGGAACCGGGCCGGACTTATTCGAGCCCCTCTCGTTGGGGAGTTATCCGGATTGGGTTGGACTCAGCTTAGCAGTTGGTCCCGGAACACGTGGGTAATTGAGGACTCGCAAGAGAAGTGTGTCCCAAGGGAGTGCTGCTGGCGTTGGTGGCAGGTTTTCCTAAATCACCATTACTGTGAGGATGGTGGTGGCTACCTTCATGCTGGGGTGACTCACCTCTTAAAAATATAAGTAGGTCTATGCTAAACGTGACCTATCCACCAGTGAGATACTGGAAGCTAAGTTCGCTTAGTGCGCTTGGGTGACGAAATCGTCTACGGCCGAACAGCAGGTCTTTTAGACTCTAGGTACTGTCCTAAATGGAAAAAACCACTGGGAAGCACAGACCTCTGTGTTAAGAATTCCCCTGGTCTGGGGAGGGATCCCAGCTCTGCATACATATCATCAGTGTCCACCCCTGTGGTGTCTCAGTAGTAAAACTGGGTGTTAAACACTATTCAAAAAAAAAGTCTCTTGTATACTAAAACATTCTCTAATAATGTCACTCTCTTCTAATGTGGTAATTCTGAGTAAGTATTTCATAATTCTTGTAATTATTTTTTTCTTGGTGGAATACCTACCTAATTCTAGCAGTGCTATCATTTGGAAATGCTGTTGGTAAACCTAAGATCATTTTACAAAAACTTCTATTTAGATGGATAGATAGATGTCAGGGTGATATGGAGTTTATCCTATTTACACATTCTGCATCTTCATAGAATCCCACTTTCCATAGATGTATCCTAAAGTGACTATGTTCAATAATTAACACAATTACTTTCCTTATTCCTCTTCTGTCCAATTTTAGAAGAGATGTGGAAAGAGTATTGCTGGAACCCAAGACAAATTGCATTTGTCCAGGTTATTCCCAATTCATTTTTTAACCATGGTCTTGGCTGTACATATACTGATTCTATATTGGCCCAAGAGAGGTTACAGAGAAGGGTATAAAGCAAGTCAGGTCCTTTCTGCAATAAAGCAGGAAAAATGCCATCTCCACTTAGCAATTTAAATAGGTAAAATTTATTAACTGCCCATTTAACACTTTGTTGTTACAGCTTGAGGCGAAAATTCCCAGTTCCTCTGCGATGCTCTTGGTATAGAGTATTCACAGTGGTCTGTAGATTCACAGGTGTTGTCATTAAATATGCACCCAGAGAAGTGTACCTCAAAAATAAATTTGATAGTTTCTTTAGCTGAGCAAGTAAAGCCTCTCATAGGCTTGAATATTATTCCTTTGGGGTTTATAGGACTGAAGGCCAAGGCTGTATGAAATCTGACTGTCTTTGACAGGCTGTATATTTCTAGCAGAAGGCTTGCCAAGAAGATCTTTTGGTCTCATTTATATCTTTATCACAGTCTGTGAGGTCTGTATTATATGCTCCCCAGTTACCAGTTCTTTTTGCTATGTTAAAGAGATATATTCAAAGTCTTTAGTTCACCATGACATTTTCTTGGATTTTATCCATGATTGCATGGGGCAATTATCATGATAACTATCAAATATAGCCTCTTGGATAAGGTAGGCAACCTGGTCGATATCACCAAAATATCTAATCTTGTCAATCTGCCCAATCTGCCCTGAGAGATCCTACATGTAGCACTCCCATTAAGTTCTCCTGGGATTCCTGTAAAGATTGACATATGAATAAATTCATGTGATATAAGTCGTACTAAACACTCTTATTGCTTCACTTACTTGTGTGATTTTTGGAACCAGTTTCGAAGACCGTCGTCTTCATCTTCGGCCAAGGTTACGATTGATTGGAGAATCCAGCAGCTCTGTAGAGATGAAGCACTGCCCTGGTGGTGTTTTAATGTACTTAAAGTTGGTGTTTTCTACCTTTGGAATATCAAAGTTCATTAATCGATCTCTGTATTTATGAGTGTAAATTTTTTTCCAAGTATCCAGTTCTATATGTCCCTGAGTCTCTCTTAATAAATCTACCTTCTTCACAATATCATGGTTTTTTGTTCAAAAAGTATATGCCACAGCTGATCTATCTGTCTGTTTATATTTTATGTTCCTGAAATGCTCTTCTAAACGTGTGCCTATATTTCTCTTTGTTTTTCCAATATAGATCTTTTCACAATCTGCACATGTCATTCTGTAAATACCTGCTTTTTTCTCTTGTGGGGTCTTAACAGCCATTTTATCTATTTTATTTATATAATAAAATAGAAGAAACGGCAATTCAAAATGGCTTTAATAAAGATCTGGTACATAAAATAAGTGGAAAGATTTAAAAGGAAAAAACTTATCAGAGATACCACCACATTATCAGCAGATATAGAAAAACCAATTTTTAAAAAATTTACATATCCAAAAGCAATGAAAAATTTTCAAAATAGTTTTAAAGGTTTCAATATAAAATTAGCTTCCATCAGCAGATTCAATTTAGGAAACATCTTGAAAGATAAAACGGCTGTAAAGACCCCACAAGAAAAAAAAGCAGGTATTTACAGAATAACATGTGCAGATTGTGAAAAGATCTATATTGGAAAAACAAAGAGAAATATAGACACACGCTCAGAAGAGCATTTCAGGAACATAAAATATTTACTGAAAGATAGATCAACTGTAGCATATTTTTGAACAAAAAACCATGAAATTGTGAAGAAGGTGGATTTATTAAGAGAGACTCAGGGACATATAGAACTGGATACTTGGGAAAAATTTTACATTCATAAATATAGAGTTCAATTAATGAACTTTGATATTCCAAAGGTAGAAAACACCAATTTTAATTACATTAAAACACCACCAGGATGGCGCTTCATCTCTACAGAGCCGTTGGATTCTCCAATCAGTTGTTCCCTTGGCTGAAGATGAAGACGAAGGTCTTCGAAACCAGTTCCAAATATCACACAAGTAAGTGAAGCAATAAGAGTGTTTAGTACGACATATAGCACATAAATAAGTGAATGCACATGAATGAACAACTTGGCTTCGCTGTGTTAGTTCCATATATATTTTTTAAAATAATTTCTTTTTTAAAAGATATGTCTTAATAAAAATTGACATGTTTTACATCAACATCAAATGACATATAGTTATGGTCCGATAGTAATGGTTCGTCTAAGACCCTTCATTCTGGAATCTGAGTAAAAAAAATAATGTCAGTAACTTCCTGCTGTATGTAATTGGCAAAGGCAGGCTTGTTATCAACATTAAGTATATATAGATTACTGGAGACAGAAAATGTAAAAGGCAGTCATCTGTTTTGTTGATGTCCTTACTGCCCCAGATTTCGTGACAAAAGTTGGCATACACCCAAAGATGGTCTGGTCCCGTTTCTGAGTGCAGTGTATGTTGGGCACAATTGTCAAGCAGCACATCTACAAAAAAATAGGACTCTATACATCCAAGAAATGAAATTTGCAAAGAAAAAAGCAGTGTGTTGAACACCAATCACTTTCTAGTGCACAAAGGACTTAACCAGGAGTTACAAAGAATTAACTTCACTGTACTGTATTGTACTGGACAGTAAGGAAGTTAATGGAGGAATAATAAGATGAAGAATTTTTAACTTTTGTATTTATTCATGAATAAATTATATTATCTTATATCTAGGATCTCTTAGACTATTGATAGTGCATTTTAAGAACAGTTTTAGCAAATATTGATCCCTCTTTGCAGTTGCAAAGACTGCAATAATAAATATATAGGTAAAACAAAAAGGGACATTACCATACGGTTTAAGGAACACATTAGAAGTGTAAAATATAAACATACAGAAAAATCATCAGTAGCATACCATTTTTGGCAAAAATGACATGAGTTCCAAAATGAATCAAAACTCTTAAGAGCTCTTAAAAAACCCATAGAATTATCAGTTCGGAAAAATATATTCTTAAACGAAAACAAAGAAAATTTAGTTAATTTTGATCTACCAAACAACAGCAATCTAATCAAAAAGTTTATAAAATCCAAAGAGCGACATCTTAATACCATGCTGGAAAGCTGACAATAAAGGAAATTTGCCTTTGAAACATGTTCAAATAAGTGGAATAAAACTAGTTAAATTTGAGTGACTTCCTCATAAATAATTTGTTATATGATGCTACATTTCACTGTGAAAATCCCAAACTATTCACATTGATCCCTCTATTTTTAATTTTTAATTTTGAAAGAAAGTATCAATTTTAGTTTCCAACTTTCTCCTCCTAAATTCTGGAAAATTCCAATCCTATGTCAGTATTCTAACAAATGATTAATGAGAATTGTCTTCTTTGATCAGTCACCTATAGCATGCTTGATAAGAAGGGAGAGTGTTAGCTAGAAATCTTGAGACAGAAATATAACAGTGAATACCAACAGGCTATTTAAAATGGGCAGTTGACACATTTACTGATTGGCAAAGTTTAAATAAAAAATGCAGTGTCAGAAACTTTTTGAGATCAACAACAACTTACAAGTTTCCTGTTTGGCCAACCATTGTGTGGTACTAACCATATCTTATGCAAGAATGTAGATCTCCAAAATGGCTGCATAGTGCCATGTTGGATGAAAGGTATCTTGTATGATCATTTAATAAAATGTTGTGTTTGTGTGTGAATATAGAGGTATTTGCACAAAATGAGTATACATAGGAGGGTTGTCTGAAAAATTCTGTCTCTACCATAGATGGCAGTGCAACTGCAAAGATTTTTGCTTCTAAGTTGGTACATCTGTTATAAATGTCTTTGAGAAATAGGAAGTCATTGTATCGTGTTGTTTGTTATATACAGCTGCCTGAAGTAAGAGATTTGTCTCTATTATATTGAAATGGAT
Source organism: Metallyticus violacea (assembly GCA_030762175.1). NCBI lineage: Eukaryota > Metazoa > Arthropoda > Insecta > Mantodea > Metallyticidae > Metallyticus > Metallyticus violacea. The sequence goes on from CM060844.1 coordinate 58,503,587, forward strand.
AAAATCCAGTACCATGCAATAATAAAATTCTCCATAAAAGAAGATTTGATGCTGAACAAAATTCATGCAAAGTTCATTAAAGTGTATGGCTCTTCATTTCTTCACCTTAATTTTCAACAATAATACAAGGTTTGTTAAGTGTGATGGACTTTTGTAAGAGTGATGTTTAATACACCAACAAATTTAATATAGTTGAACCAAATTTGTAACACACTAATTGTTTAAAAGTATTATCTAAATAATAATAAGTGATGTAAATGTCATAAATTTGGCTCAACTATATTAAATTCGTTAGAATAATAAAAGGACTGTAGATTTTAAAAGTGGCAGCACCAGCCTCAAAGACTATCCAGGTGAAGAACATCCAAATTGAGGAACAATATCATATATCATTGAAAAAGTGTACCATATGGTGCCGAAATGCATTAAATTGCTGAGGCTACAGGCATCTCTAATGAGTGCAGGATTTATTGTGCATAAAGAGTTGTGGGTTAAAAAACTTAGGCAAGATGGGTGCCATGTTTGCTCACAGCAGACCAAAAAGCAAATACGCATGAGAAGCTCTGAGGTGCTTGGAGAGTTTTAACAGGAACACAACAGATTTTTTGTGCCAATTCATTACATGGATAAAACATGGATTCATTATCACATGCCAGAATCCAAACAGCAATCAAAATGGGCAAAAACTGGTTGTTCAGTGCCAAAGAAGACAAAGTCTGCTCCATTAGTGGGAAAGGTTACGTTTCAGTGTTTTGGGATGCTAAAGGCATTTTTCTCGCTTGAAAAGGGCAAAATAACCGGGAAGTATAACTCTCATCTTTTAGTGATACTAGTTGCCAATATTTATGATAGCAGACCTGATTTGCATAAGGAAAAGGTTATCTTTCACCAGAACAAGGCTCCTGCTCATAAAAGCATTCTGGCAATGGTAAAACTAAGGATCTGCACTACAAATTGTTGGAATATCCACCTTGCTCCCGGATCTGGCTCCCTCCAACTTCTATCTCTCCCCAAAGCTCACCCTCGTGGGACAGCATTTTTCTCTGAATCAGAAGAGGATTGCATCTGTAGATGCCTATTTTGTAATCCTTAAAGAAAACCACTTCAAAGGTGGGAGAATAGTGCTTTAGCTTCCCTGGAATAAGTGCATTGTTCTTAAGGAATATCAAATATAGGATATAAAAACACTTTTGGAACAATAAATTTGTTTTTTGTTAGGCCTAGAACTATTCATATTATTAAGAATAATTGAGCTTCCATTTAACATTAAAAAAGATGGGCTCTATGAAAAGTGTGAAGTAGGGCCTTGTACACTCATTACTCATTTTTCTCCTGCCTCAAATCTGATTGTAAAACATGACATTAGCTGTGCAACCTTCCCCCTGTTCACACAATGGCTATTGTATATTTTATAATAGCTATTTGTATGTTAAAATTATTGAGTACTTTTAGTGTTCAGTACACAATTTGACTTATTTTTCTATTCTTTGTTGGAAACAAAGCACATTTGAAATTAGCTTACAAGGATATGATGTTAGACAAATTAAAAGGGGAATTTTTTTGGTGAAGGTGTGTTTAAAATGAAAATACTGTATGTCAACATTCTCTTCCATAAGCCCTGGATGTACTGAAAAAAAACTTACCTTGGAAATAGTGCACTTTCTCGTTACATCTTTCCCTTCCCAGTTTGTGCTGTAAGTTGAAGGGGTCATCCCCTTTCTCTCAAAGGTCTGGAATTACTGTCCATTAAGTCACAATATTTTCTATGTAGTATTAAAAATGATTTACAAAACCACTATAGTTTACAGTATCCAAGAACAACAGAATCATGAGCATGACTAACTATATATTCATGGCTGCACAATGACTGACCAACAATGTGTACAGAGTACCAGTCAGTGTGATCTGATGCATGAATGTACTAAATGGCATAGTGTGAATGAAATCCATCTAGGACATTTATTCCTTGGATGAGGCGCATCTAGGAGAAAAACTCAAAAGAGGAAAAATCATATTATTTTAGACAATGTTTCATCTTAAAATATTTGAAATAGCTAAAATGAAGGAATGTGCTACTGGAGAAAATTGCCCAAAAGTTGAAAGGAATAATTTTTTGCTGATCCAGGTTCTTTAAGGGATTAAATTAACATAAAGATATTTGTGTTTTCACCTATATGCATCACAAAAATTCCCTGTTCAATCTGTGACATGTCTGACAATGTCTCTTTGTTAGTAACAAAATTTATTAAAATCTTCATAAATGTATATGGATGGTATATTAAATTGCTCTTAAGCCTTGCTGGTAGCCTTTCATGCCTGATGTACAAATTGTTAATTATGTTGTAGAATATTTTTTAAAATTTTCTCTAGGTTAGACTCTTGCCTTTCACCAAGGTGACTATGTGTTCAATGCATTTTAAGTATAGTATTATATGCTGAATTAACTGGGCAGTTTTCTGCCAAGTACTCTGGTCTTTATAAACAAAGTAATACAGTTTTTTTCACACTAACTCCATTCACTTACATAAAATTTGGAACATATGTTTCGGGAGCGATCCCTCCGATCTTCAGCCTGTTGACAAACTCGGGAGGGATCGCTCCTGAAACATATGTTCCAAATTTTATGTAAGTGAATGGAGTTAGTGTGAAAAAAACTGTATTACTGTATTACTTTGTTTATATGCCACTCCATTGTCAACAGCTTCGTAAGTACACTTAATTGACTCTGGTCTTTGCTACCATTCATTTTGCCATTTATTGTATCAACATTTTCATTTCCATCATCTGCATCATTCAGCATCATATAACCTCACAAACAGATATAAGCTTAGAAAGTAGAAACATTCCTCCCCCAGCCACCATGGTACAGAACATCAATGCCAGCTTGAACGAGTGAGTGAACAGTAGAATCATCAGCTAAGATTTCACCAAAATAAAATGCACATTTTATCAGTAGGCATACAATGCTGTTTACAGGCATCATGGGTTTGTCAGTGTGATGATGGAATGGTGCAGCGATTAGAAGCAGACTTCAAACTAACACTACAGCAACAGAACTCATTGGAACAGTGGGCTGCATGGCTCAAAGGTGTTGTCACACAAGTGTTAAAACCTTATGAAGGAAAACCGAATTTTGCGAAGGCTGCAAGACAGTTCTTACTCAAGTGGTCTTTTTACAGGTAAATAAGTTTCTCAAATGTTACTTTCAATAGATTTAGAGCAATTAAGAAAAAATTTAAAACAATTGCTGGAACTTAAACCATGAATCATTTTCCTTTTAAGGTCTTTACTACACACAGCTTAGAATAACAAAATAGTTTCCAAATATTATGTAATCCTGTGATACAGTTAATGAGAAACGTGTGCATTTGAGTAACCCTCCTTAAATCTCTTTCAGTGAAATTATTTAGGACCCATTCACAGTGAAACTGTTAATATTAATGTAAAAGCATAAATGTATGACATGAACTTAAGATTCACTTACAATTCACAATACCAACAGAACGGTAACCTCAAAACAAAATAATTGAAGTGAGTAAAGCAAATTAAAAAGGATGCTTTAACAAAGAATGTTGATGTAGCAGTGCAATTTAAGTTTCTACCAACTGTATTAACTTGTGTGTAATGTAGTGCTGCAAATGATTCCATTTTCCATGCCTCCTTTTTAGTTCTGTTTTATCTTGAATTCCATTAATGCAAATATGAAAGCTATTGGAGTATGCAACTTTCATGTTAGTGACTAACATAAATATTAATGTTTATGTTGATGCAAATCATTATGAATGGCCACATTAAATAAGCTGGGCAAGCTGTTGTGTTCACTTTGCATTTACATTTACTTTTCATTGTGAATGGACTCTTAGGGCTTCCAGTATAAAGAGTCAGATAATAAAGAGTATAACACTATATTAAGGGAGCATAGTTTAATGATAGAGTACAGTGAAAGAAACAAATGGTCGATGGTTGTAGTACTGGCCTTAGCTTGGAACTTGTCATATCTATAATTGAAAACATTTTATGATACAGTCGAACTACACACTCTTATGCTTCACTTACTTGTCATTATTGTAAACCGGTTTCGAGAACAGGTTGTTTTCATCATCAGTTCAAATCTCCGACTGTTGGATAATTCGTTGTGTTGTCGGTATTCTGCTCTGACAGAGGTGTGATGAACTTAAAGTTTATATTTTCATCGCCAGAATTGTCAAAATTCATTAAACTGTTCTCTGTCACTGTCACTGATTTTAATTAAAATTAGTGCAAGGACCTACAGAATTAGCAACATGGGAGAAAATATACATTTACAAATACAGAGACAGTTAAATGAATTTTGACACTTCCGGCGATGAAAATATAAGCTCTAAGTTCATCACACCTCCTCCAGAGCAGAATACCCACAACATAACGAATTATCCAACAGTCGGAGATTTGAACTGATGATGAGAACAACCTGTTCTTGAAACCGGTCTACAATAATGACAAGTAAGTGAAGCATAAGAGTGTGTAGTTCGACTGTATCATAAAATGTTTTCAATTATATGATTGGCTTCACTGTGAATGTTCCAATTAACATTTTTAGTTGTCATATCTAGTTCATTTTTCCAGATTTTATATATACTTGACAAATGTACAAATTTCATAGAATTGGGAAAAAGATTATTTTAATAATTTATAGTTTGTTTACCAAGACATGTAATTTTTACACTTGAATGTTCCATATAGTAGGACACAATATATGCTTACATTGTGAAACTTGTTAGAATGGAATAGAAAAAAAGTATTAACCCATTATACAAATATTATATATTGAAGAAAAATAGTAAAAAATTATTTAAGCAAATATATTTAGGAAATAAGGAATTTTATGAAGTACTGGGGGTGCCAAAAAATGTATACACACTTTCACAATAGATTTCTATTTAATATATTTCAAAGTTGGGCCAAAAAGCAACAGTAATGTGTAGTGTGATGTTCTTTAAACAGATGTGACCCACATACCCTTATGATACCATTGCTATGAGTATTAACCATTATATAAAAGTTATGTATTGAACAAAAATAGTACAAAATTATTTAAGCAAATCTATTCTACATGCTTTTATATCCTCTTTACACCCATATATATCATTTCCATACAATGTGGTTACATTATTCTATTTAGACAGTGGAACATTGCTTGCTATTTTATAATTCCATTTGTATCTATTTACAGATGTCTGTACACGTCTGTCTTTATAGTATTTACACTTCTAAGCCTATATTATGTATTTATACTCTTTTTTTTTTAATATATATTTATGTCATTATTACATTGAAAGCCTGCTGAATTTTTCTAAATCTATTGATTTAACAAAGTCATGAAATTATTTTGTATATTCCTGAACTAATTTTCTTTTTGAATATATCCATTTTCCATAGTTTCTTATCATTGCATTCTTGAATATACTTCTTTCTTTCTTTCTCAGTATCGGGACTTCAAAAAGTAGATGTCCCCTGTTTGTTCATCTGCATTTCAGACTATCAGTTAATTTAAATTGAAAGAAGTGCGACCTTAATTTGCCATGGCTGGTTAGGAATGTCATGATGTTTCCAGGCAGAGGTATTTTCGTTTTCAGTCTCTCTTTTACGGTAGGGAAAAATTATTTGGTAACATCTCCCTTTGAAGTTGTTTGCCATTCACTCTCCCGCTTGGTCAAACTTCCCTGATGTCCTTATAATGATGAATCATGCTGCAAGCAGTCAAAGCTGTAGTGGCTGCTTTGTGCAGGTTACCATTGACTGGGGTGACTTAGCCACTGAAAAAGTGCAACATGCAGTAATGCAGAAGGGTACACAGGCTTCTGGCTTCTTTTGTAACAAAGCTGAATCCCAGAAAATTGGCTCATAAAGTGACTATAACAATAATTAAAAAAACAATAATTCCAGGTTCAAATCAGTTGAACTTTAGCCTGGCTGAAGATGAGAACTAAGTGTTCTCGAAACCATTTTCATACATTATGACAAGTAAGTGAAGCATTTAGAGTGTGTAGTTCAACTGAATCATACAATAATATCAATTATACGATTAGCTTCATGGTGCAAGCTCCAATTTACATTTTAAACTGAATATTGTTATGATAGCAGAGCAATATTAGGGTTTATATACCATGTCTTCTGTGTATCATTATGTCTTTTGTTTCTTAAGCGAAGTCATTGTAAGACAAAAATATATCAAGCCAATAATGTCAACTCCACAATACTAATGAATAACAGTGTACTGATTTAATATTCTCCATCTCACTAGAGCCACTTTTTAAGTTTCTTATAAAATCCTCCAAATAAAACTAAGGGAAGAAAAACATTTCATTAAAATTCTAGCTTACCTACAATGAAAAGTGCAAAATGCCCAAGTTTGTAATATAGTGTTATCCTAGCTGTAATCTTCCACCATAAACACGTATACTAATTTGATCTAAAGTAAAACACTAAAAATTACATCAACACATTAAAACACTCTTGGTCAAGATTCATGATAGTTTCACTGTGTGGATTTCAACATAACCTTCAAACATAACATATACTATGTTTTTGCTTTGAGATTTTATAATTTTAGTAGCAGCTGAATTCCTTTTGGAACACAGCAAATTTTTTTTTCTTTTAAAAGAAACCTTCACATCAAGCTGAGTTGGTAATCATTTTCAGGGAGGAAAAAAAAAATGCAATATTTGTTACAGCTCAATGGTCATCCGAGATTTGACTCTACGTAGTGCAGCAAGTTTTGGTTCATTTCATCTGATACGTCTGCTGTATGATGAATACATGTTCTTCCTGATTGAGCACCAAGTAGCCCTAGAAACAGGAGAGACACCTATCGCAGTCATGGGGGAGGTGAGTAGGTGCAAAAGATTTTGGTTTCTTGAACATTAATTCTTAACTGCTCAAGTTCAAACCTTGTTTTTTGTTCTGAAGTAGTTACAGAATTACAGAAAGTAATTACAGAAAGTAGTTACAGTAAAGTACTTTCTGTAACAGTAGTTACAGAAAGTTTAGTAATTTATATGTTCCTTAAAATTAGTATCAAAACTCTAATGAAACCATAAAGAATGCTTAATTGTTTGTGCATACCTACCTTTACAATTCTCTGACTTTTGAAGATTGGATAAACAATACATTTGTGAATAATAAAAAAAAGAAAACTTTCATTGTCATTCTGATTCCTCTTATTTATTTGAAGGTTCAAAAACTTTTAGGTGATTCATATTCTAGAGACTATGAATGTCATCAGTTATTTCATAGCATTATAGAAAACTAAATTTGTTAGGCAAGTTACAGCAAGCTTTTAGATGGAAAAAAATAATGTAGTTATTGCAGTGACCCAAGATACTGAATATATATAATGGTACTTACTGCCTTTCAGAAAGGTTGCTGCTTAGTGTTTAATTGTTAATATCTAGTAATGATGAAAAATGAAGAGCTAAAACAATATCGAACAATTAGGTATTCAACTTGCTTACATAAACTAAGACATGTTTCGGGATTAATCACTTCCATCTTCAGTTGCTGACTGACTACTGTTACAGGAAATGGTGACTGGATACCCAGATGCTTCTGTGGCGGTGTCTGGTGGTTGTAGTAGGAACTTGCTGAGTTCATCCATAGGAGGAAAATCAAAGTTCATTAATTTTCTTTATTTTTTATGATGAAAATTTTTTCCCGAGCAGATAGATCCATTGGGTTGTAAAGCTGTTTCAGCAGATTAATCTCTGGTTTAATTTCATGATTTTTGGTCCAAAAGTGAGCTGCTACCGCTGATTTTCAACCTGCTTATACTGAATATTCCTAAAATGTTCTTTTCTCCGAATTTCAAAATTTCTCTTCATTTTTCCAATGTATCTCTGATCACAATCTGCACATTTGATTTCATAAATCCCTGATTTCTGTTCTGTTGGTATGGTGTCTTTTACTATGCAACCTAATAAATTCTTGATATTATATTAGTTCTTTGGGGCTAACATTCTTTGAAAATCTTCTTAAATATGTTGTGTTAAGTTGGATGGTATGTGAAACTTTTGAATTGATATCTTTCCTTAGTGTTCTTCAGTGTAGAAACTTTTCTCATGTATTTTTGTCTTTTAAATTTATTGTTAATTTTTATTACTGTGTCTTTTTTAAATTATTGTTTATAGCTGTCTTTATTATCTGTTGGTATTCCATTTTGTACTCTGTTTCTGTGAGAGGGATGTTGGTTAGTCTGTGTGCCAAGCTGTTAAACACTGCATATTTATGTGGAATGGGGTTATAACTATCATTTTTATGTAATTTTCTGTGTGTATTTCTTTTCTGTGAATTCTGAAGTTTAAACAACGTCCATTTCTTATGATTTTTAAATCTAGGAATGGGAGCCAACTTCTCTATGGTAAATTGTATAGCTTGTAGATTAAGAAGTTTCAGAACATCTGTTGAATGTTATGCTGGTATTATTGCAAATATGTCATCCAACGTACCTATACCATGTCTTGAAAAATAAAGGGAAGGCTCTGGTGATATATAGTGATATATAGTTTATTTATTTATTTATGAGTTTCTTTGAAACTCATAAATAAATGCGCTAGAAATGGAGACAAGGCATTTCCCATAGCTAGGCCCAAAACTTGTTCATAATATCTCTGGTTGAAACTGAAGAAATTTTGTTCAATATTAATAAGTTTCAGCAAGTCTTCTATTTTTTTCTGTTTGTAAATTTAAGAATGTTAACCATTTCTTTAACATATACATAAGCTTCTCTGTTTTTCTGTTTGTAAATTTAAGAATGTTAACCATTTCTTTAACATATACATAAGCTTCTCTGTTGGTATGCTCGAGAATAAGCCTTTATGTCAAATGACACATTATATTTTCTGCTGTAATTTGGTATTTTTAAGTTTTTTTAACTAAATGCAATGAATTTTTATGCTCAAACTTTGAAATTTTTAAAAGAGTTGAAAATGTTGACCAATTTTTTTGCTTACTGGTATGTGGTTGAATTTATATTTTTGATTATTGGTCTTGTGCTGTTATCATTTTTATATATTTTAGCAGGTGCATAAAGTCTGGGTAGTACTGATTGCTCTGTGTGACTATTTCAAAACAGAAGCTGCATACTCTTTGTCTTCGATGGTTTCTCGACTCATTCGAAAAAGTTTGGCCCATTCTTTTACTAGAATATGAGGGGGTTGCTTCCCCATATACACCATCAAATTACTGTTTAATTTCATTTGGAGTAGGTTCTTATTTTGTGAAGAACTTAATAACAGCTTGATACTCCATTTTGAGCATGTCACAATCTTGTACACATAGCCTTCTTTTTTGCAACTATATCTGAGCAACTGAACACAGCAGAGCAGAAGTTTTCAGCACTACTATCATCTATCAAAGCAAAATATGATTAGCAAAGAAAAGAAGGACATTTCTGCAATATTAAAGTATTTTGAAGTACTGGATGATGCAATTTAATTCTGTTCTAGGAGACAACAAAAAATCTGATGATGTCTAGATATGAGGCTAGGAATGTTCAATATTGTAGGAATGATACAATGATTGTAGTAGCTTAGATTATTATACTATATCATTATTAAGGGTGATAAATAATTGCATGTTAACATATTATTTTTTTAGTTGTATTTTTGTTATATTTATTCTGTATAAAGTTAACAAAATTAAATTGAAAAATATAAATGTTAAATAAATATATAGTGTGCACTAAGTAGCAATGCAGGCTACTAATAAGCTATAAAACATTTATGCATAAGAATTATTGTAATAATAAATAAATAACTGGTTGTAAATTTAAAAAATAAACGAAACTGTAACACATAATTAGAGCTACTTTTCGCTCTTATGTATATATGCATTTATCAACTTTTGAAAAAACCTAATTAAATCATCCTATAATCCTCCATAGTGCAAATTTTGTTACAATATTTCTTCTAGGTTGTTTTATTTAAAACAATAAGATCTAAATATTGTACTTACGAAGTTGTTTACAATGGAGTGGTAATATTTCCTAAACTTAGGTATTCATATTTTTACACTAAACTCCATTTACTTACATAAAAGTAAGACGCATTTCGAGAGAATCTCTCCCATCTTCAGTTGCTCACCAAACCACCGTTACTCGAAATGATGGCTGGACACCCGGATGTTTCTGTGGTGGCCTCTATTGGTTGAAATAGGAAATTGCTGAGTTCATCCATAGGAGGAAACCTGAAATTCATTGTTTTTTTTTTTCTATTTTTTAATATAAAAATTGTTTCCCAAGTGGATAACTCTAATGGGTTGTGAAGTATGTTTCAGCAGTTTAATTTCTGGTTTTATTTCATGGTTTTTGGTCCAAAGGTGAGCTGCTACTGCTGATTTATCTACCTGCTTAAACCAAATATTCCTAAAATGTTCTTTCCTCCGAATTTCCAAACTTCTCTTTGTTTTGCCTATGTAGCTCTACTCATAATCTGCACATTTTATTTACAGAAATCAGGAATTTACGAAATAAAATGTACAGATTGTGAGCAGAGCTGCATAGGCAAAACAAAGAGAGATTTGGAATTTCGGAGGAAAGAACATTTTAGGAATATTCGGTTTAAACAGGTGGATAAATCAGCAGTAGCAGCTCACTTTTGGACCAAAAACCATCAAATAAAACCAGAAATTAAACTGCTGAAACATCTTCACAACCCATTGGAGTTGAACCACTTGGGAAACAATTTTTATATTAAAAATTAAGAGAAAACCTAATGAATTTCGAGTTTCCTCCTATGGATGAATTCAGCAATTTCCTACTTGAACCAACAGAGACCACCACAGAAACATCCGGGTATCCAGCCATCATTTCGAGTAATGACGTTCGGTGAGCAACTGAAGATGGAAAGATTCTTCCGAAATGCATCTTACTTTTATGTAAGTAAATGGAGTTTAGTGTAAAAAAAATGAATACCTAAGTTTAGAATAAGATCTAATACTGAAGAAAATATTAAATTTGTCTAATGTTTCTCTCTACATGAAAATGAGAAAACCATTTCCTGAAAAATTCAATATTCTGCATTTATCCAGTTTTGAAAAAAATGCTTCTCATTTATTCAAATAATTTACAAAATAGCATTATTGTATCAGTAAAAATTGTTGACATAGCACACACTTTGAAAATATATAATGCCCATTTGCAACAGATAAAAAGAAAGTAGTAGCAACACATTAACCCCCTGCTAATTAACAATAGGGCACTATTGCTCCCATCACACGTACTCAGTATCACTGATGTACTATGTCTATTTGTAAACAAATGAATATAAAACCGTCAAATAATGATATAGAACTTGGGCAACCTTAAAGCATTGTTTTCTAATAGTTAGCAACATGCATGGATTTTTTTTTTAATTCCTTTTTATTTACTGCATGCTCCATTACTATAATTATTGGTAATACTACATGCATTGCTATCATTTCATTGTTACATGTTATCCTTAATACTATTTTTGAACAGTTTCATTCTTATTCTAACCTAATCATATTTTGAACATTGCGGAAATTGGTTATATATATGCTTTTACATTATCATTTTCAGTCACCACATTTTCTACCGTTATTAGTCAATTTGGTTAATTTGAAAACTATCATGGATTGAAATTGAAATGGAACCAAGAGTTTCTTGTGGTCTCCTAGAAACCCATAGCAATGAAATGTTTAATTATTGGACAATGCCCAGTGAATGTCGGCAAATACACACTAGTGTGAAAGATGCACCATTTACAGGTCACACTACTCTTGAAGCTGAGTAGGACCATATGAATGTTTCTAGAATATCTTTTTTTCTTGCTCTAAGGAAAAAATGGTGGCATTTCGGCATATGTGCGCCTATTATTCTTCATCACAATGTTGCTCCTGTAAGGAAACCATTCCAGGGTGAGAGTGGAGGGTACTGGAACATCCATATTCCCTTGGCATGAACCTCTGCGACTTATTTGTTCCTTAAAATGAGAGGATAGTGATTCCATGCTAGAGATGTCATCCTACAAGCAGTAGGGGTACTGTTTCTCAGACATCAACGAAAGCAGCTTAGTTACAGGTATCCCCAGCATCTTCCAGAAGTGTTGCAACAGGTGATAAATGTGGCAAGGAGTTACATTAAGGGAACATAAAAGTTTCCAGATTCTAATGTTAGTGCTTTGATACTTATAGATGTTGCCATTGTTTTCTTCCCAGCTCATATGCATAAAATGAGAGTTAAATGTTTATAATGAGAATGTTGTGCTCTTATGTAGAATAAAAGATAACTATGTACAAATATATAGGAAGAGAGCAAAAAGAAAGAACTAAAGTGGGCAGGGATTCCAGAAAATGTAGCAGTGGGAAAGGGGGAAAAAAAGGTAAGGTATGACAAAAACCAAGATAGTTAGATGCCATTCATAAAAATCCAGCAAACTTATTAAAAATATAAAGAAAACTAAGACTGAATAATGTATTGATGAGGTAGACTTGGGCATGGGAACTAAAATTTTATTGTGTTCATAAGCATGTATTAGGTTATAATGTGACATCTGGGAAGTTTGAAAGCATGAAATGGAATAGGTCCAAGGATCAAGTGTGTCAAGAAGGACATCAAAAGAGAACTTAAGAGTAATGATTACAGAATTTTAATTATTCTTTGATTTCCTTTTTTAAGATTATGGGCTTTGTATCATAACATACAATACAATTAGAACTGTCACAGTCAAATGAATCACATAATTAATATTTTGTGATGTGTCAAACTAACACGTGTTTATAATGACTTAATGGGAAATCAGCCAAGTGATGTTTATGTTAAAACCCTAAGCTTTTGGCCATCTTTCATCCATGGCCTTCTTCAGGGTACTGTTGCGGACAAGCATCTGTTGATTGTTTATAGCAAAATTTAATACTTGTGGTTGGCTTGCAATAATTAACCAATCATACATCTGTATTATTAACCTAACATGCTGTCTTGTCATTGGCCTGTCATAAGGAGAGGGCTGGCTTGGTTCCATAGTGGTCCATGCCTGACTGTGTAGCTTTCTCCGTGTCATCACCATTTCTCCAGCTTTTGTATTTTAAAATAGCAATTGGTGGTCTCCAAATATTACTTAATTGCAGACCATTGTGTCACTTAAAAGCGTCCTTTAGCTTTATCTTGATAGCTTCCTGAATTAGTCAATCCCAGTAAATGGACCTTTTTTTACTTATCACCATAGCCTGATCTTATCACCATGGCCTGTTCAACAAAATCTGATACAATGTTCAGCTACTGCAGACTTGTCAGGAAGCAACTTAATGGCACAGGTGCTCCTTGCATCTATTTTCCTATTGTTTGGCTCATCTGTTCGATATAAATCATTCCATATTGGCAAAGTATCTCATATGCTCCTGGGGTTTTAGACTGAAGTCATGGCACAACATCTGCCTAATTTTCTTGTGAGGCCTATAGACTGTCCATGTGTTATAATGTAAGTTCTCATTATGCCCCTTTATTATATCCATTTTATTGTAATGTTTCAAAGAGATATTTAATTTCATTCTTCAAACTATACAGATCTGAAATGTTATGCCCAGTGAAATAGGGTCAGAACGCCTTGTTTTTGAGTTGGGTGGTAGTAGCTATTCTTATTTTAATATAAGTCTCTGTGCATAGACTTTTTATATATGCCATGATTCAAGGTCTTGCCATTCTTCCTGTCTACCAGCACATCCAAAAAGGCAGAGCTCCATTTATTTCCATTTTCATGGTGAAACTGATATTAGTGTGGATATTGTTTAAATAGTATAGAAAGTTATAAAGTTTGTCGATCGCAAAAGAAAGTATTATCCATATATGTAAAGAAATATCTTGGTTTTTTAGCTGCTGTTACATGGATTTAAAGCTCGAAGGCCTCTATATACAAAATTGGCTACTGCTGGTGACAAAACAGAACCCATTACTTCCATAGGTCTTCATAAAAATTCCCTTTGTATGTAAAATATGCTGATGTCAGGACATGCTTGAACAATCTGACCATTTCAGTTGGATACTGTGCTTCCAGTAAATGAATGGTATCATTAAGAAGTACCTTTGTAAATAATGATTCAACATCAAAGCTCACTAAAATATCCCTGGACTTCAATTTCATCGAGCTTAGTTTATTAACAAAATCTATGGAATTCAAAATAAGGCGAATTAGGGAATCAAACACAGTGAAGCAAAACATTAAACATCTCTTCTAAGTTAAATTTTTTTGGTTTCACTCATCTGAAATAAAATCAGGACATGTTTCAAGGAACCTTTGTCCACATTGTCAACTGTTAAATAGCTGATGGACCATTCATCGAAGGAAGTCCACCCAGATACCTACTTTTTCAACTTCAACAAATGATCCATTCCTAATTTGACAATTGGCAAAGGTTCCAAAACATGTCCTGATTTTATTTCATATTATTGAAACCATAAAGAGTGTTTTAAATATTTTAACTTAGAAGAGATTTTTAAAATCTGTGGAGTTTGTTACATGATGCATACATGACCCAATGAATAGTTTGAGTGTATTTGCCAGATATTTCACCAATTTGTATGCAGTCAAATCAAGCACTCACTATTGAAAACTGAGTTAATGTAAATATCATTTGACTGCAATTCTGTAAAGCCATTATAAATATGCCGAAAATGCTTTAAATCTTATAATACTCTTTTTGTTTCATTAACTTACTATTTCACTAGAACATGTTTTGCAAATCATCAGCTAATAGTCGATCATTGAGATTGTCATAATCTTTGGAGTACATATAATTTGCTATGGCAGCTAATTTTTGGACAGGAAATCGTGAAACTAAGAAAAAGTACAACTGATAAAAGTAGAGGACATACAGAACTCAACATGTACAACCACAAATACAAAAATGGGCTGATGAACTTTGATATCCCAGGGGAAGAAAATACAAACTTCAGATGCATTAGATGTGCACCAAAGCCAAACAGTACATCTTCTAAAGATTCTGGCACTCCTTCTGACAGTTGACAAGCAGCTGATGATGCAGCAAAGGTCCAAGAGACATGCTATTTTGAAATAGAAATTTGGTTAAGCTGCAAGAGTGTTAGTTTGACTCCGACACCATAATTGTGTATGTTCAAATTAGATGGTGATATCCTAGGCTCAGATTTTCACATGCTGTAATAATCTGGAAATTCATAATTTCTTTAAGAGGACTGTGCATTTTTTAATAAGCATTATAAAAACATTGAGAATAGAATGGGTACTAACAAAAACTGTGTTCTACAATAATGTATTATTGTAAGATATATTACCAGTCTATTATCTACAGCTTTGTAAGTAAAATTTATTTAAAAACAGTGTTATTTATTTTTATGTTTTTTTTTTTTCCCTTGCTTTGCAGAAATACAATAATAATCCGTCCAGTGTAAGTGGGTACCTTCAACCAGGTCCCTGCAATGGAGGTGTATCCCTTATGGGAGTTCCTGTCCAAGTTGAAACTAAAATAAATCCTGCACTTCTTGTGGGAGCTAATGAAGTTAGTCACCATCCATCAGCTACCAAACGTCTCAAAATCAGCTAACAACAACAATTCTAGTCAAGAGGAGATAAAGCTGTATTTTTGTTTTGGTAAAAGATTATATTAAAATATAATGATTTACCAAAACAAAAATAATGTTAAAATACAAAACTGAATTGCAAAAATAGTGATTGAATCAGAATATAAAAATAAATATATTTGTCTAAATACTGCATTGATATTGTGCAGAAGACACAAGAATGGAAAATATTTTACTTAAAACACAGTAACTAAAGTATGCTATTTATGTTTTAGTTAGAACTAGTTAATGGCATTTATAAAATTATTTTGTTACAAAATCATAGTGAAGTAGTTTTGGTTTCATGGTGCTGTAGAACATTTACTGATGTATACCTCAGCAATTGTTTAAAATACTTTTATCATATAGGAATATATATATGACCAACTTTTGGTGCATTTTTTGAAAGAGTAAAGTGCTTGTTTAAATAAGATGTTAGTCTTATTACTCTTGCAGATGCAAATTACATGTTGTACTTATGTGGTTCTTAAGCGTTGAAGCCTAACATGCTGCACATATTTCTAGAGGGTTGTGTCTCTGACACTGTCCTAAAAATTGCCCAATGTTCTAATTAGAAACACTGCTGTCAAACAAGCAGTCAAGTCACACTATAGATACATTGAAAGTGCCGGTGATTAGATTAAAATTGTGCTGTGCTTTATGAAAGTAATATGTTAATTTTAATAAACATTTCATTTCTAAAAGTTAATCAGGGATTTTTGCTGAAGAGCTAAGTTACAGATTTTGGAAAGATATTATGCAGGGCATTGGTTAGGAGTTGTGGCATAAAATAACACTGCTTACCTTAAATGTGTGATTTAAATTTAAAATGTGTGGTTTGAAGTAAACACTTTGCTCTCTGTTTGTAAGCATCATTGTCACTCATTTTTATGTGTGTGTGTGAAATCAAAGCAAAACAGCACCATGTTGCCAAATAACTATACAGTTAAATACAGGGAGAGTATTCAACTGTATTTCAATTTACAGAATAAATATAAAAAAAAAGTTTTTAAAAAAATTATTTATGGCACATTGACGAGCTTATTGAAAACATTGTCGAGTTAGGCACTTTCACACCAAAATCATGATCGAGCAAGAATTTGTAAGATTGACAGATAAAAAATATATATTCTTCCTGCTGCATTTTTGCTCAAGATTCCATCCATCCATAAAGTAAATTATTCTTTTTAATTGTTAATTGTATCAAAGAAAAAGGAGGATCTGAATATGTAGGGTTTGGATACATTCCTTAAAATACAAGTACAATATTAGTTCTTGTTAATAATATTAAAAAAGCATGTTTGTTAAACGATTAAGCATGATGATCCACATGAATTTTGTGTGTAAACTTTCTAAAATGTTCACATTGAGAACTTGAATTGTAAACATTGCATTTTAACTGTTACTTGTATCTTACATGGAAAATGTATTCTTATTATGTAAAGTGCTTCAGAAACTCTTAAAATGGCTGCTATTAATGAATGAAATGTATCATTTATAAAAGTCTGCTTATTAAAGGTTTTTGAAAGCTTTCACTTTAAAAATTGTATGCAATGTGTGTATATGCTAATTAAGTATTGTTTGCTTTTTAATTAAAAAATGCATGCCTAATATTTGAAAAATTCAGTGTAGTCATCATGCTGTGATCTCTTTGTGATGTTCTACCAATATTCATTGTTTTTCTTGAGGTCATGATCAAAACCTATTTATTCTTATTAACATGCTGTTACTTTCTACTTATTATCATCTCTTTCAAGTGTATTTTGACTTCCTTTGTTTTCATTTTCTATACTTCTTGTCATGTTAAATGTATTTTGTGTCTCTTGCAAGTATATTACTGTTTTCTTCTGCACTCAAGCTTAATTCTCTTCTTAATAGTGAAATTTTCTCAGATTTATGAATCTTAATTAAGGCATTAATAAGATAATATGGCACCTTTATCTGCATGAGTACTCTTCTTATTAAGTCAATACGATTTCAATGCTTTTGCATTTCTGAGATTAACTTAAATAAATGTATTTAGTGAAACAAGAGATATAGAAATTTTTTTCATATTATTTTCCAGCTAATTTGTTTAATATAGTTTACCAACTACCCAGCCTGAGCTTGGAATAGCTGTATCTCGGGTGACTACAGCACCGAGAGGATATTACCTTTTATATTAATTGGTAATATTACAAGAACTATAGACTCCAGAGATCTTCACAAAGATGGAACTGTGATCAAGATACTAATTAGTTCTCCTTTAAGATCACTTCTTTCAATATCTGGTCATGTTTGCTATATATGCAGTTTATTTCATTCTGTATTAATTTTGTGAAGCATGATCATGATCTATAAGACAAATATATGTAAGGCAGTGAATGTTGGTATTTAGTTTTATGAATGCTTCGGGCACCAGTATTCAGACATAGTTCAAGTAAGCTAAGAAAGTCAGGTTGTGCCTAGTAAATTCAGTTTTCAAACACATTATTTCTTTTATGTATGTTTATCAAGATTTTAGAAACCACAGTAGATAAGTGAAATAAAAGAAAATATTAGATTACTAAGGAATAAAATATTCTTCATAAAACGTTTTTGGGGGATATTTAAAGTGTGCTATATATTTACTACATGGATAATGCCTATATATTTACCAAAATCATTGTGTGTTCTCTGTTTCATTTGTTCAAGGTGGTTTAATGGTAAGTTGTGATACAATTGCTTATGAAGAAAAACTAATATATCAATGGAAGAAATTTCTCACAGTAAACTAAAAAAAAAGAACAAAAAAAATGCAAAAGCAAATCAATGTTTCAGTGTGTTGCATATAAAATACAGAAAGAAGTTAAATGTTTACTTGTTTATGTCCATGTCTCTGAGTTTTCAGAATGCATTATGAAAAAACAATTCTGTTTGTACAGCTTTATTACGTTCAAGAATCATGGAAATAAATAACAGATTTTAACAGCTTTATAAATTTATGTCAATTCACATTGCTGTGTGTCAAGATGGTTACATATTTGGCAAGATATTTGATCAATTCTTGTTTATAATGGAAGAAGCAAAGAAACACTTCATTACCTGCAAAAGGGTACAGATAACTGTTTGCCATTTGATGTTTCTATAATACATGTAAAATCAACTTCTTATTGGAACTTTTTTTTTTTTCTTCCCAAATTGATAAAATTGGTGCTTTTTGTCATTGACACATTATTTCACAGTTGTGGAATATATATATTTCCATAAAGTGCTTGGTAACTATTCAGTGAGATATATCCTTTGAATGTATTTATTTTTCTTTCATGAGAAGATTTTAATTATTTATTTTTGTATTAAAACTATAAATTGTAAATTAAATACATATTTGTTTTGCTTAATGGTAAATATAAGTTTATCCTTTCAGTCACTATTATGTGTTCCATTGAAAACAATTGTATTAATGTTAATTCTTATAATTGTAAGGAGGAAAAGAAACTAGTCATTAATTTTTGTTGGAAGTGTACATATATTAAGCTGTATATATATATGTACATATATATATTCACTTGTATATGTGTGAGTGTGTGATCTAAAATATTTTTTGTTGTGGATGTGAAGAGTATGTTAAAAGTTCATATGTTCTGTTTCATGGAAATAAGTTCTAAATAATAAATATTTAGACAAAACTTGACGGAAAGAATCTACCAATGCTTTGCTTCTTCCACTTCTTAATTGGTTATTTATGGCAGCATGTTTTCCCATTTTCATGTCCATAAAATTGATTGTGTGTGCCTCATCATTTTCACATATCATTAACAGAAAATATAAGCACTGAATGCAGTGTATTACTGAAAAATGGATGGAATTCCCACCCCCTTTTTTTGGCACATATTGTTTGCTTTTGTAAACTGCCTTGAAAGAAAGAGGAAAAAAATGTTATCCCTTCCTATTGTGATTTAATGTGTGTTTGACGTAGTTAGATCAGTTTTTGTACACTTGTTTGGTACAGTGGAATGTAAGCAAATGTCCACAAAGAATCACAGGCCTTTAATTATTTACCCTAAGCTATTCCATATCCTTTCTAGGCTTCCTTTCTGAATTTTATCTGAAGACTTTTTTTGATCTTCATTTTATTCACTTACAAGAATGCTTATGTATTTCATGATGGAAAAATACATGCCCATGCCATGGGACTTCAATTGAGGGAATAAAGAAGAAATTACTTTAACCTTTTGCCTAAAACTGCTTTTAAGCTACTTGTTTCTTAAGAATTTAAATCTATTTCAGACATGCTCATATGTATTTACTTAATTGATTTTATTCTCTTTAATAGTAATATTCAGCTGTTATGTTTTGAAAGTTGGGAACAATATTTTTTTCTTAAAAATTAAGATTAGTGTTCCTTCATGTTAAAACATGAAAATTTTAAAATGTTTGAAAATACTAGTATATAATGGTTCTTGAAGTGAATCATAAGCAAGAAAGGAAATTTCCTTGTAATGGAATGACATATTTTCAAATGAAGTATTTTATAGCGACTAATTCTGATGGATTATAATTAGTTTATAAAAAACTACTGCTTTAAAGAGTATGTAATGACAGTAATGTTGCAAAATCTTCATAATTTATTGTCATTTGTAAAGATAGAATTTCACACATGAAAATAGTATACAAATGTATCCTTTTCATTGCTCATATTACAAGCCTATACTTTTTGGATTATCAATGTTTTACAAGTTTTTGAACTCTTTAACATAACTGAGTTTTATTCTGCTGTTTTAGAATTGATCTGATCTGATTTGATCTGATATATAGAATTTCACATCATTTACCAAAGCAACCATTATAGAAATGTTGTTGTTGTTGATCTAATTTGGAGGATTTTAATCCATCAATTTTTCCTTGGCCAGCCAATATAATTTGTGTATTTTCCCGTCAGGTGCAGCTTTCCTCAGTTCTGTGCATTCCAATAGATGTTCTCCGTTTAGAATCTTGTCAGTATTGCAGATCTTACATTCATAAAACTAAATCTGTGTAGATGTTCTGCCAGACAATCATGTCCAGTTGCCAGTCTAAAATGAGCAACTGCTTCCTTCTTTGATAGATTTTTTTTATTTTTTTGTACTCTTTCTTTTATATTAGAATAATTTTTATTAGATATTTCCACTTGAATATTATGTTGATATTTTTTTTCTATGGTCGTTTTGATGTTTTGTAATTTTACATTTAATCCACAGGGCTTTATTGGTTTTGAATATAGTACCGCCCCCTTTTTGGCCAGAAAGTCTGTATTCTCGTTACTTATCACTCCCAAATGTGCTGGTATCCACGTAGTATTATTTGTTGAAATTATGTTTGGAGTAATCAATCTATAATAAGATCTCACGTCCCTTACATTGTAAGATTCATATGATGAACTATCATATCGTTCTATAGCTTGTATAACTGAAGCTGAATATGCAAGAATCACTACTTTATTTTCTTTTATATCAGTCCTATGGTATATCTGTTCCAATGCTCGTTATATTGCCACCATTTCACCCTCATAACTTGTGGATTGTCTAGGCAGTATGAAATAATGCGAGAAATATTTACAATATATACCACCTCCAACTTCTTTCTCTGTTTGTCTGCAGATGCATCTGTGTAAATTCTAAGCCACTCTGTATCCGGGAATTGGTTGTGTAAATGTTCAAGTGCTATAGTTCTGCACTGTTGAGTCTTCTTGTTTATTTAACTGCTCTGTCAGTTTTTTTTTTTTTTTTTTTTTTTTTTTTTTTTTTTTTTTTTTTTTTTTTTTAATCCATTGGATTAGTTCTTGAGGAAAATCGGATGTTCTTCTCTGCCAGGTTTAAATCATTGTAATTCTTCTCTAAGTAAGCTTTATTTGTGATTATGTTTTTAGTTTGTGTTCTTTGGGTAGTTGATGAAACCATTGATGTTTACTTGGGTTTGATTTTAATTTTATGTATAATTGTGCCGCTTGTGTTTCAATGCTGGTTTTCATTGGATTATTATTCGTTCCAGCCAGAAGTGCATTTATTGGTGTTGTTTTTACGGCACCTGTTATCGGTCTTAAACATTGATTTTGGCATTTCTCAATCTTATTAATTTTTTCTTCTGTTGCTGTTATTAGTAGCTCATATCCATGTTTTAGTACTGGTTTGATATATCTATTATATGTTTTATTTAAAACTTCCATTGAGCTGCCCCATTTAGATCCAGCTAATCTTTTCAATGTGTTACTTTGTTTTATGACTTATTGTGTGATATTTTGTACATGGTCTTTCATTTTTAATTTCCTGTCCAGTGCTATTCCCAAATATTAGATTTCTTCTGCATATTCTATTTGACTTCCATAATTTCAAGTTTTAAGTTTTTTTCCCTTTACTAATTACTAATGCTTTGCACCAGCTGGATGGCAAATTATCTTGTTCAAACCATATTTTATTAACAATTTCCAATAATATCTTTTTGGTCTTATTCCAAGATTCTTAATGTACTCCAGATGTATAAGGTCTGGTCCTGGTTGCTTTTTACTTTTTAGTGTTTTCACTGCCTGTTCCAATTTGAACTTCGAATCTAGAGATACTGTTTGCATTTTTTCTATTTCTATTGTGTTGCTTTTTTTAATGTTCTATTATCTTTAGTCAGGTGTTTTCCTAGTGTATTAACTTTCTATAATGTTGGTTAAATTCATTAGCTATATCTTTGTTTTTGTATATGTCTTTATTACCTTTATTAATGTACATACTTTTATTACTATTGTTGTACTTTCCACTAACATTATTAATGTGCTTGTACACTTTGGTACTATTGGTTCTATAGTTCAACCCGGTTAAGAATTTATCGTAGCATTGTCATTTGGATACGATTAATTCTCGTCTGTAGATCGCATCTTTTTTCCTCCATTCTATTACATCTTCCCTATTTTTATTGTTTTGTGCAAAATCTGTAGCACTATTTCTTTCTGCTTTTAGTGTTTCTAATTTTTTGTTCCAAAAAGGTTTATATTTTTTTGGTTTTCCTCTGGGGATGTTTGTCTTTGCTGATTTTAACATTATGTCATTAAATTCATTAATTACTTGATTTACGTTCTTTGTTAAATCTAATCCTTGTACTTCACTTTCGGTATATTTTTTTATATTTAGTCCAGTTAGCTTTTTTAAAATTCCAGGTATATCGTTTTTCAATATTTGGACTATATTTCTTAGTATCCGTGATTGTGATTATAGCTCTATTTCCACTTCCTCCATCTTCAGTAGCTAATCTTCTTGTGCTATTATGTAGGTCTTCAGATACTATTGTGAGATCTGGATTAGTGAAATTTCGTGTATAATGCAAGTATGTATTAGGATCTGTATTCTGATATATCAGCTGTACCTGTTTGGTATTTATAAAATACTGTAATAACTTTCCATCTGGGTCTACATCTTTATAGCCCCATTATCTTGAGTGTGCATTAAAATTTCCCAAGATAAATGTTTTCTTCTGTGGTTCTATTATCTCTATATTTAGATTCTGATTGCCAGGTGGACTGTAAACTGTATATTTTTTTCCATTTTTATATACATTTAGTTGTGTAATTATAGAAATGTCAAAATCATTAAAATTAGCATATTCTCACAGAAAATGGAGTTTGGTTGTAAATATCATTGTTATGGGATTTATATTTGCATGAGACTGCAAGGAAAGAGCATTATAAACAGGAACAATTAATTTTTATATTGACAGTAGCAAAGGATTGAATGAGAAGAAAGTTTCAGGTAAGAAATGATAATTGTATAGAAATGAAGGGCCACTAATTATTTCCAGATTTGGGAAACCTAAGAGTTAGAACTTCCTAATAACCATCAAGTCTTCTAAAATCATTTCTCTTCATGGACTTTGTAGTTATGCATCCTTTGAAACCATGTTTGGAAGCACTTGTGTTAGTCTTTAGGTATTTTTGGTAATTTGTCTTGGTATGCTTGAATAGCCTTTATTGCAATGCCAAAGCATCTCCCCAGAAGATTCTCTTTCACTTTTAGTAATAAAGAGAGTTATATGGCAATAGATTAGAACTATATGCAGGTTGAGTATGCATCTAGACACCTAACTCCTTCAGAAACTCAGTTGTTAGCATTACAGTGTGTGCTGGGGCATTCTCATGATGGACAAGAAGACCTCAAAGGCTCACCTTTGGTTTCTTCTCAGGGATTTTCTGAAAACTTTCTGGTAGGCGAATTGTTAATACCAATGAGCAATACCAACTATCTTTCTCCTCTCCAAAGAGATAGTAGCCATCATTTGCCAGCTAGTTCTGCAGATTGATATTTGTTTTGTAAATTGTACTGGTAAATTCAGCTTTCACCTCCAAATATGATTCTGTTTCAAATTGGAGGCCCCATTTTCAAATCTTTGAATCAGCAGCATCAATCCAATGCAACTTACTGCTGATCTTCTGATAGTAAATGTGGCATCCACCAGGAATAAACTTTTCTTGAATAAGTTGGTGCATGATAGCATGCACTTATGGCAGAGTGATGCTTTGTGCTAGTAGGTCAGGGATTTTTTTAATGCCCATTTCAACTACTGATACCGAAATGATAAATTGGGAAAGGGTTTTTTTTAAGGAAGGAAGCATTCCCCGGCATTTGCCATTTAAGGACTGAGGAAAACCTGGAAAGTCAGGGTGGATGGTCCTGGTGGCAATCAAACCCCAGACTTCCCACTCAGGAGTCCACACCATAACGACCTTGGCACCCGTGAAGGTCTTGGGGAACTGTACAAAGCATTTTCTCAACAGCCAGTACATTTTCATTAACTTGCCAGCCAGGGCTTGCTTCATCTTCCATAGATATTCTACCACATTAGAATCGTACAAACCACCAGTACACCTACATTTGTGATGCAGCATATTCTTTAAACGTTCCTGTAAACACTACAATGATTGCCCTTCTGTTAAACCACTTTTATAATCGTGAAAAAATTAATGCTCAAAAATACTTTATGGTAGGATAGCAGAGAGCTAGCAGAAGATGACAAGTGACATTTTATTACAGCTGCAACAATTGGAGCCTCCACTATGTTTGCCATTATTTATGGACATGATCTTTCCATGCTCTCAATATGAAACTTATATCTGGAAATTAAACTAGTGATCCTTGTATTGCTGTTTAATCATCCATAACACCTATAATGTTATAGCATCCCATTGAGTATGTTAAATGAGTGGAACAAAATGGTGGTAAACCTGTAATTACATTATAAATATATTTGGACTTGCTTTTTTTGATTAAGTATTCTTTGAAGGGGATGGATGAAACAGGATGGCCTCCTAGTTATTTTTTGAATGACTTAAAAGCATCCTTTACTGCTTAGCATCATTAATACCACTCCAAAATGTTTTCTTTGTATAGATGTGTTGATTTAAAAATATTTCATACTGCTCAAATGAAATATAATCAGGTCATCTATAATTATCACTTTTTCAACAATATTTCACTACTCATGTCGGAATGGCTTAAACTTCATTTTCATAATCTTAAGGCCTGTAATAAATTTTACAGGCCTTAAGGAAAACGGTTTGTCCTTTTATCTTGCATCCCATTCAAATGTGGTGGCAATGGTAGCCTGTCTAGTAGACCAGTTGTTTATTTATATTGTTGATGTCATGTCTGAGTTGTTAGTTATTGAAAATTAATTTTGTGTTGATGTGCAAACTACAAATAGTTTATGATGGGTTTAGGCTGTATTCTCACATCCGTAAATACTTGTAGTCTGCAGAATAATGTGAAGTTGAGAAACCATCCCATTTAAGCACCAGGTTAGATGTTTACAGTAAATAGTCACAAAATGCTCTTGTTGATGACATGTTCCAGCCATTTTAATCTAGTTGAACCAATTGGAAAAACTTTGCAGTTCGTTTTTTATTTCACCTCAAGAGCTGCCTATTACTCATCTCTGACAAAATAAAGAACCACATTTAGAGATTAATTATTTCACTTCAGGAAATAAGCTGCTTAGAGGATGCTGTAAAATAGACAATTATACGAAATAGAATTGACTCAATAAATTAAAAAGAAGGGGGAAATAGTAGCAAGTTTGTTCTTAAACAGAAGTAGTTTATTTGTAAATAGACTAGATTTTGATTGTGAAAATTTAATTAATTAATCTAAAGTTCAGCTTGTATTCTTAAAATAAAATATTTTAACATCAAGGTAAACAAGTAAATATACAATTAGTTGCACTTTTTAGGAACATTGCTTCTTGATGGTCTATATATAACTAAATTGAAAAAATGCCATTACATTAAGATATAAGTGTCAGCACGTGCAGCAACACTAATGTTTGGGATAATGATACTGACACTGCATGTGTCAAGCATTGTCCTATAAGCTGAGAGTTATCTTGCCCACAAAAACATAAAGTACATTTCAAATTGCAAAGGGCTCCATTATCTAGCACTTAGAGAAATCCCTTTCTTCAAATGTCACATTTTCCATCATAAGATATATTATTAATATTATCTTTCATATCTTACCTGTTTAGGTCATGCAACCCTATCTCAAATAATGAACTTGCTTGAAGGGAGTACTACAGTGAAAGGAATTACAACACTTCTAGTAATATGAATGTTCTGTTTCATAGTGTTTGCATATTTTATAGTCATGATGTTGCCAATTTATTTTTCTTAACAAACAACACTCAAATTAGCTAAATGGCAGAATCTTGTTCAATCACTTTATGGCAAAAATTGATTTATGTGTTTCTTTTACTATAAAAGTGTCAATAAAAATGAATTAAGAATTAAAATGTCAAATATATTTTTGCTTCAATTAAAAATGAATGTAGGAATCCACATGGTGAAACTATCATAATCTTGTTGAATTAAAAGTAAAACTTCTAAAAGAGAGTTTAATATTTTGACATATATTGACATGATTTTAGAAGTTTTACTTTTAATTCAACAATATGTTTGCTTATTTATACTAATGTAAAATTTGCAAAACAAACTATGTCACATGGATAATTTTATATTTTATCAAATGATACTCTCAACCAAAGGCTTTAAGCATTTGCATTTGTTTTGCTTTTTATAAAGTACCATGGTATGAATTTTTTTATTTGTTTATTTATGGACGCTCTTTATCATCTCAGGTCATCAGCATCCCATTCTATTCAGGGCATGAAATGGTCGACAAATATTGCTCAGAGGCCTCTTCTTTCAGGCTTTAGGTTCTTTTTCATGCCGTAAATCTATGACACAGGACTCAATTCCCTTTACTCTGCTTCCAAAGGAAACCATACTTAGGATTTTTACACCCGAAAAAATCCATCAATCCTGGCCAGGTTTGAACCCATGATCTTGAGTTTAGATTGCAAGTATGGTTACCACTACATCACCAGGACCGACTCTCTCCATGAATATGATCATAATAATTTTTACATATGTATGGTCAAGAGCAGTCACTATCTAACTTCCTCAAATTCAATGACAGTCATGGGTAACACCCTATATCATACAGCCCAGGTGGATAAGGCACCAACAGCAACACCAAGGTGCAAATTTTGCAAGTGGCTAAGTTTCACAATGTAGTGTGCAACCAAAGCATAACAATTTGTGATCTTTTGTCCCTCATACATGAACCTTAACCAACCACTCCAACATATTTCGTGGACAAACGGGCTAAGCAAAATGCACATGAAATTAGATTGTTGATAAATGCCACATCAGTTCTATCAAGTTTATTTGGGCATAAGTGGTGTGCTTTGATGCCAGAAACAATAAGACATTCACCCTCTCTGCATAGGAGGCAATAAAAAAAGGGAAACTAGAAGTGCGATGTTGCATGTGAAAAGAGAATTGAATAATTCTTGGAAATGGATGGCATCATTATTGTATGGACGAGCTGACTATTAACTTAGAGTAATTCCAGACATATTTCATTTTGGATAGGGAAGTTGGTAAGGAGAGAATAGAACAATTAGATTATGAGTAATTAATTGATTATGTTCCATAGCAAGTTACACATATATATAAAATTTTGAAGGTAAATAATTTGCAATTTTTTTAATTTAATTTTTCATTTGCAATTTTTTAATTCTTAGTTGCCTTAATTTGTTGCATCATGCATCAAACCCATTGAATTTTATTTTTCAAGAATAACTCGCAACCTAAGCAATTGGCAACTGGAAATCACAAAATTGGAAAAAAAGAAAGATTTTTTTTTTTATCTTTAAAATGTTAAGCTTTAAAATTTATATATTGTGCATATAGTAAATATTTCTACAATTCAGTTTAAAAAAATATTTTTAAAGTAGTGATTTAAAAAATACTTGAAAATATAATTAAAAAAATGCTGTTTAATGTTGAATAACTTTTTCTAAATAAAAGCAAAGCTATAACATAAGACTTTTTTGTTAAGACATTTTGCCCCCTTTCCACGTTGGTATTGGAAGCCATGATGGTATTGCAAATGTTTGTTTTAAAGAATTACTTTTGTGGCTTTCCATGTAAGTAAGTGGAACTTTGTAAATTCATTGCCAGATTTAAATAACTGTTTAAATATGTTAAATGTTGCAAAGATACCTAACTCAGAAATAAATTTGACAACTAGCTTTCCCTTGTGCACAGCACCCTCATACAGTCTTTTGTATCTGAAATGAACAGTTTATAGGTGATATGTTTTATTTTTTCGGAGAAATTTTCACTGTGATAAAAGATATTTTTTTGTATATAGTGTATAACAGTGCTCCAGAGTTCATCAAACACTTAAGAAATAAAGTAATGGGGATATAGTTATCCAGTACAGTAAGATCCACGTTCAAGAGTTTTCAAAACTTGTGTACATTGAAGCAGGGATTTCCCCTACCCCCTAAGATAAAGAAATCGGAAGTGATAACATATAAATTCATACATGGCATCAAATATTATTCTCACACGAGCGTAGCATTCACAGTTTCCTGAATACTACAGAGAAAGTTGCGTTGCACGAAATTGTTAAAGGAGGGTAAGAAATGTGATGGTTTATGGCTTGCTCTGACCCAAGGGGAGAAAAACTGAATTCTTTTCACAACCGTTAGGCTTCCTCCTCAAGGACAATGCAACAGCCCCTACGACATCCGTTGCGTAGTTAGGGCAGAGAACCCACGCAACAAGTGACAAAGGCATATTAGACACGAAATTTAAAGCACCAATGAGAGGGAAAGAGCAGCAATCAAAACGTTTGAATTTCAGCGAACTTTAAATAATCACGACGTCGGAAGACCGACCGATTCAATCTGAATAAAATCATCGGAACGCCGCGAGTTCGGGAACAGTCGATAGTAGTTCGTGGGCAGTCGATAGTAAGAGTTGTTCAGTGGATAGTAAGAGTTGATCAGTGGGTAGTAATCGGATAGTAAGAGTTATTGGTTATTAGACAGTGAGTGGGGTCACATTTATCAGATTCGTCATAGCGTTCAGAATTCTAAGAAGCGTGGTTACAGCACGGACCTATTCGGTTCAGCAACATATTTATTCACCATTCAATCCCTAGTGCCATTGTGAGAAAACTCCATTCTCGAAGAGTAAGATTAAAATTCGAAACCCCCAAGGTGGTAGTGGTTTCTCAAGCATAAAACGTACTTCAATAAAGGAACATATAAATATATATTCGGGAGTGTAACCGACCCATAGTTCTCATTTGGACTCACCCTTACAATTCTTCCCGTGGAGCACCCAAGGCGTCTCCCAAAAGGTACTAGCTTTCATAATTTAAGCCGAGGCAACGAGGAGATTCGCCTCGTCGTATCCAATTGGACCAGGGAAAGAGCCGTGAAGACAAGAAACGAAGAGAGGACAACGGGATCTGCAGAGGATATTACGAGGTCGTCAACTACCCGTAACCTAAAATCCTGCGACTGCACCCCTGTACAACCCCTGAGATTAACCTTTTATTTGAATCTTCGTCCTCTCCTTTAATACCAGATTTCCTTACCATGTTGACGAACAGCCATTAATCACCTTATCAAGTCATCATCACTTTCAATCCAGTCTTCACATTCGAAATTCTTGTTTCAAATGGCACCCAACGTAGTTGGCCCGAGAAAAGACGCTAGTGAGGAGATTGAATGAGGAACGACCAGAGGACGCGGAGAACAAATTACATCGGCCTAGGACTCGCCGGAAGGAACTGACTCACGACACCGTGAAAAGAACCGTCGGGGACACCACCGAAGAGGATCGCCGATCGACGCCGGACTGCAGAAGTACGAGTGACCGAGAAAATCAACGTGCCCAGGTAGAGACAGATTTAAACTTTCCTTTTGGGGGCAATATTATGCCGAGAATTCCTTCTTTGAGATACTACCATTTTTTGTAACAAGTGGAGTAATATTAGAAATAGTTCATGATATTGGGGAATAACAAAAAAACTCAATATGGCAGAACAAGCAAGGGCGAACGCATCAGTAGATGAGAGAGAGGTAATTGAAATACAGATGGAAAATGCGACTGAGGTAGAGGTACAAACAGTTAGTATCGGTGGTGCGAGTACAGGACGAGATGATAGGCTACTAGCTATGATACGCACGATGGTGCAGTTACAGATAAAGCAGTCCCGTGAAGAATCAGAAAAGGAGGGAAAAAAATGTTTTGGGTAGTTTATTACAAGCGAGCAGAGAAAGAGATCAAATTTTAAATGACAGGTTAAATAAAAGGGAACAATTATTGGATGCAAAATTAGACAAAAGGGAACAGCTGTTAGGCCAGCAATTAGACCAGCTGTTGGATGCCAAATTAGGCAAAAGGAAATAATTGCTAGGCAAGCAGTTAGGTCAGCTATTAGACGAGAAACTAAGCAAGAGAGAACAGCTGCTGGATGTACAACTAGACCAAAAGCATACTAAATTGGAGACTTCTATTAGTTCCAGATTAGATGTCCTTAGAGAAGCTCAAGCCGATGTAGTATTAAAATTTCAAGAGGGACAGAAGGTATGGGAGAGCGACCTTGGCTCGGTTAGACAGGAAACCGATAATGTCAGGAAAGAGTGCCAGGAATTAGACATGAGGATAGAACGGTGTGGAAGCGTTCGAGAAGAACTCAGTTCGGTTATTGTGTCAAAATGTTCCGGACTGGAGGAACAGGTTAATGCTGAACTCGGGTCTGTGAAATCATTAGTTCAAACCTTAGTAAAAATCAGGAAGAATTGAGCAAGAAAGTTGCCGAAATCGGGGAACGCGCATATGATGACAGGCCCTAGCTTACAGGAAACAGCTAATCGGAGTACAAGTTCCAGGTAGTTTGAATGACCTAACCCTTGGAAATGCCTGTAACCCTCCGTTTGTTTCGAACAAAGAAAACAGTACCGCTACCGCAGTACCACCCAGCCCGCCTAATCACAACGTCAACGTTCCAGAGATTTTTATGCCTGAGCGGAATTTTTTCTATTCTTTCCCTACTCACCTGCAGTATCAGTCTTAGCCACACCCGCTAATTAGAGAAATTAGTCAACCCGACTTCTACGAGGAACGAGCAGATAATCCGAAGCTTTTCTTGGAAGAACTAGAAAGTTATTTCAAAATAAAAAATGTGTCCAAGGAAATGAAAATTATTTTCCTCCGAAAGTCGTTAAAAGGCAAAGCAGCAAACTGGTATCGTCTAGCTCTCTCCGACTGCACATCGTTCAGTCACTTTAAGGTCCTTTTCTCGTCCAGATATTGGAATACTGCCCAACAGAATGTTATTAGGTTAGAACTGTCCAATAACAGGTACGACCATCGAATGAGCATCAGCATGGTTGATTATTTTCTCGCCTTAAGGAAGAAGGATGCTCGACCCACCAATGGGGGAAAGGGAACTCATTAATCTTGTAGCACACCATTTCCCTGAGAATATTTGACACCATCTGATTGTAGCGAAACCGAGTTCATTCTCAGACATGATCGAACTGCTCACTGCATTTGACATACAGAGAGATCTCTCGTCTACTTACAGGGGGGAAGAATGTTCTTATGCACACGAGGACGAATACCAACCGAGACGAGGTAGAAACTCAAGCCGCGAGATGGGATGCACCTATCCCGCGTAATTATAACCAAGGACCACCACGGACGCCTAGAAGACCTCAAATTAATTTGCTCCAAACATCGAGGAGCAGAGATGAAAAAACCAGACATTCCGACAACGACGGACACTGGAAAGGAGCTTACAGAAGACCCAGGAACGAACCCAGGACCTGGACGCCATCAAGGCAATACTGGCAGCCCCGAAGGAGAAACCAATATTGGAGATATTCCCCTGACAGGAAAACCACGAGGATGATACGGCTCGACCTCCAGATCCGCGTCATACTCAGGACGTCGCCGCTAGTTTACCTGCTCATGATGAAAATTCAGGACGATAAAAAAAAAAAAAAAAAAAAAAAAAAAAGGGAACCATCATTGGCCGATATAATAAAGTATTTTTGAGACCTTTTCGAATTCTTGACATGGAAGCGTAGAATTAGTTTGGGATACCACCAATGGACATGTAATAAATTTAGTGTATAGGACTGTTTGTAAACATAAAATATATATAAAGGAAACCGGTAAACGAGACGAGAGGAGAAAGAGAGGGAAAATATTACCTCTTAGAATATTTGTTTTGTTCGATAGTCATGGTCATGTATATGTTAAATAGAAGGCTCAGCTATAATGACCCTCAGATGTTAAACAAAAGGCAAGGGTAAACAAACAGAAGCCGCGAAGTGAAAGTGTTAATGGTTCCGGGAGATACTTTTCAGAAAAATAAAATTGCTAACACGTGAGAAGTGAGAGTGTATTTAAAATGTGTAGATTATCAAGGCTGAGAGAAATTTAAAAAAAAAATATACTTAAAGACAGAGAGGAATGATCTTAACTCGCATCGGAGTGTACTGTGCTTCGTATTAATTTTGTATTGAGTTCACGGGTATTGGAAAATGTTAAACAAAAAGTGTCCGGACAAAGAACCTTCGACTACATTAACCAGTGAAGAGTGGAGGACATACGCACTGTAAAACAGTAAAGTGTAAATAATGGAGGTTTCATAAGAAAAGATTTTATTATTTTCATGTATGTGAGAGGAACTGCTAAACATTAAGGCCTCCATGTTGTAATTTTTTTTTTTTTTTTTTTTTTTTTGTGTTGTGCATTAATTTCTAAGTACTTCATATATATTACAGGGCAATATTATTATGTAATCATGGGTAACCACTGCCACGTTTCTTTTATCATTGTTGTTTAAAATAATAATATAACGACTCACATTTCCCGCGAGATCTCCATAGGAAGTTTTTTGTATCCTTCAGATAAAGAAACCTTCCTATGTGGGAGCATATTTAAAACAGGAATTTCGAGTGTGAAGATGACTTGATAAGGCGATTAATGGCTGTTCGTCAACATGGTAAGGAAATCTGGTATTAAAGGAGAGGACGAAGATTCAAATAAAAGGTTAATATCAGGGGTTGTACAGGGGTGCAGTCGCAGGATTTTAGGTTACGGGTAGTTGACGACCTCGTAATATCCTCTGCAGATCCCGTTGTCCTCTCTTCGTTTCTTGTCTTCACGGCTCTTTCCCTGGTCCAATTGGATACGACGAGGCGAATCTCCTCGTTGCCTCGGCTTAAATTATGAAAGCTAGTACCTTTTGGGAGACGCCTTGGGCGCTCCACGGGAAGAAGAATTGTAAGGGTGGGTCCAAATGAGAACTATGGGTCGGTTACACTCCCGAATATATATTTATATGCTCCTTTATTGAAGTACGTTTTATGCTTGAGAAACCACTACCACCTTGGGGGTTTCGAATCTTAATCTTACTCTTCGAGAATGAAGTTTTCTCACAATGGTACTAGGGATTGAATGGTGAATAAGTATAATGTTACTGAACCGAATGTTATATAGGCCTGTGCTGTAAACACGCTTCTTAGAATTCTGAATCTGACAAATGTGACCCTACTGACTGACTGCTGACTGGATACAATGGCTGACTGCACTATCTGACTGATCTGACTGTCCGCTAGCTGCCCACTCACTGTCTAATAACTCTTACTATCCGCTTACTATCCACTGATCAACTCTTACTATCCACTGATCAACTCTTACTGTCCACTGAACAACTCTTACTATCGACTGCCCCTGAACTCGCGACGTTCCGATGATTTTATTCAGATTGAGTCGGTCGGTCTTCAGACGCCGTGATTATTTAAAGTTCGCTGAAATTCAAACGTTTTGATTGCTGCTCTTTCCCTCTCATTGGTGCTTTAAATTTCGCGTCTAATAGGCCTTTGTCACTTGTTGCGTGGGTTCTCTGCCCTAACTACCCAACGAATGCCGTAGGGACTGCTGCAATGTCCTTGAGGAGGAAGCCTAGCTAGCCTAACGGTTGTGAAAAGAATTATGTTTTTCTCCCCTTGGGTTTTATAGTCTTGGGTCAGAGCAAGCCATAAACCATCACATTTCTAACCCTCCTTTAACAATTTCGTGCAACACAACTTTCTCTGTAGTATTCAGGAAACTGTGAATGCTACGCTCGTGTGAGAATAATATTTGATGCCATGTATGAATGTATGTTATCACTTCCGATTTCTTTACCTTAGAGGGTAGGGGAAACCCCTGCTTCAATGTACACAAGTTTTGAAAACTCTTGAACGTGGATCTTACTGTACTGGATAACTATATCCCCATTACTTTATTTCTTAAGTGTTTGATGACCTCTGGAGCACTGTTATATACTATATACAAAAAATATCTTTTAACACAGTGAAATTTTCACCGAAAAAATAAAACATATCACCTATAAACTGTTCACTTCAGATACAAAAGACTGTATGAGGTTGCTGTGCACAAGAGAAAGCTAGTTGTCGAATTTATTTCTGAGTTAAGGTATCTTTGCAACATTTAACATATTTAAACAGTTATTTAAATCTGGCAATGAATTTACAAAGTTCCACTTTCTTATATAGATATTTCTGAAACGTTTGTTGTGATTGCATTGCTGTTAAGTTAATATGTATATCAAGTTTAATTCAAGTTGGATAAATACTTTGCGAGCTATAAATTAGTTCATATATTTTATTATGTAAATACGTCGCATAATCAAAATGTTCCACGTAGCTCATGAGTTGAGAAAGTTGGTTGAAATTTTTGCAATTGGAGCTTTGAACTGCATATAAAAATTGCGTAGAAAAATATTTTAAATATATTTGATGAGTGAACTGTGATAATGTTTTTAAATCTATAAGAATTTTTAATCTTTAAACATATTATTTTTTCATAGAAAAAATTTTTTAATTGTTATGGTGTTAGCAGGTATTTTGTCTTATAGAATATTACATTGAATACTTCTGCACATTCTGGGACACTTATAATAAACGGGAATGCTTTTAGACTACAAACGGAAGAAGAGAATCGGGAGGAAGGAGAAGATTTTTACCTATAATTCAATAACGTATATCAGCCTGATCCTCTGGTCAAATGCTGACCTCTTCCATTTGTTTACTTGTTCAATATTTAAACCGTAGTTTTGAATATATTGAATATATACGAAATGATCAGTTATTAAATAGAACAAGTATCGAAAAAAATCATGAAACGTTACATAAATGAAATCTCTGAATAAAATAAGCTTCAGTTAAAAGTTGATTTTGGAATATGATTAGTGCAAAAGCACAAAAAAAAAAAAACACAGTTGTTGAAATGTATTAATAGAAAATAGATTGTGTTACTTGAATTATACAACAATCCCAATGGATATAATTGATGTGAAACATAGATGACTAAAGAGAACAACACGCTGGACTTCAGACTAAGAGAGTACAGGTAAGTCTAAGACTTTGAAAGAAGGTATGAAGAAATTATTGATATAATCCAACTCAAAATATAGTCATAGAACTGAATATAACAAATTTATCTATAAACAATGTCACAAACTAATTTTCAATCACTCGCAAAGAAGAGCTGAAGCAAATTGACGAATCGCCAAAATTTTTTGGAAAACGAACAGACAAATTTGGCATTCTTTTGATTACTTTAGGAGAAAAAAAATGAAATAATTAAAATAATGATTAATTATCAACATGGAAACACCTTTTTTTTCTCCCATTCTAACTACTGCATATCATCAATCTTCTAATGCGCTTCATTGATGGTAATCTTACAGACTTACAATAAAAAATAATTGGATCTACACTCATTTTTAAGACTCTCTTAACCCACCTTGAAAATGTATAAACACGATGTAGCCTTTGATATTGAAATTACAAAATGAATAGTTTTTGGTCTACCCAAAGAAAGTAGCTTGACCTTGCCCATCCATGTTTGAACTTCGTCTAGCCATCTTTCATTCTGTCACTATAAACGTTTTAGCCACTAATTTTTGTCCTACTTGGGTCGTCAGAAATGTGTTACGCATTTCTGGAAGATGTGTTTTTATCTCACGTAGAATCTCAGAGTGCTACTGAAAATGTATGAAGCAGACAAACTCAAGATACAAACAGCTATGCCACTATTATTCAAGGAAACTATTTAACATCTAACACCATTCACTGAAGCTCTTCTAAGTTTAATAATCCTATTTTGAGTATTTATTTTTACCAAAGTATACGAAATGGAATAAACATTTTACTTTATGAGATAAAAGACTTACAGGGTAATAATATTTGGAATCTCTCTCGAACGCACGCATCAAAAATTGTCTAAGGAACATAGCATTTTCCTTAAATGTTCTAAAAATCATGAATCTCATCGCGGTACTTATAATAATAATAATAATAATAATAATAATAATAATAATAATAATAATAATAATACACAAATGTTCACAAAAATAACATTTAACCCTTGAAAATAACACACTTTTCCAATTTTAAACATTCTTGCACACAATCACAAAAATATGTAAAATTACTCTGGACTTCTTGTTAATATTCTGCCAGAGATGATTGGGGCAATGTGAATAGGTGACCTAGAATCTTGAAGTTTTCAGTATCCTCTAAAACTCTCTTTTAAAAGATATCCCATAAATGTTGGGTCATATTTCGATTTGGGAACAGAGCAGGCCACTATATTGTCTTTATAACTATCCTGGATCACATGCTTGAGCATTATCATGCATGAAAAGGAATTTAGGGTCAGATGCTCCGCAATTGAAAAGAACATCGGGTGCAAAATATCTTTAATGTACCTGTTTGCATTCATTGTTTCACAGGCCAAAACGAGATCTGTATTTATATTTGTTATTTATGCCTACCCAGACACGTTGAATGTGAGAACTTGCTGTATATGCCTCAATCTTTCTGCGTTATCTGCATATCTCCGTATGCATATTCTCCTGCAATCTGGAAGTAAGATGCTTCTATGAAGAGAAGCATCTGTCATTATTTCAGTTGCCATTTGACATGCCCAATTTCCATAGCAAATCGCTAGATGACAGGAATGAAGTATTATTTAGTGCAATCTGTTTCAAACAGTTAAATTGAAACAGTGAAATTGTGAAATTCCACAGAGCAGTTCTTAAAATTGCAGTAATTGGTCTCTTTTCTCTTACGGCCCTTAGACACAGAATTCTCTGTTATGCAGCAGTTGTAATCCTTGGTTTACCTGCATATTGTTCTTCTGAGCTGCCAAAAGCTTGATATTGCCTCCATATCTTGCATATAACGCCTCTTTAGAATTTAGAGCTCTAGCTCGTGTTCCACCATTTTGAAGCGGTTTTATATGCAGATGATGTCATTGGATGCATCCGAGGGTCTCACTTCATACCCCGGGTTTTTCAGAGGCCTGAAGTCGCCTTTCGTGTCTTAGTGGTCACGGGAGGAGGGAAATGGAAGGAGGTGGTTCAAATCACATAACCTTGCTTCATTGAACGCATTGAGATGTTTAATCACATTACATTTAGTTTTAGGCCACCTGGTTCGTTACCTGTATGATTTAATGATGCGTGTTACATATACTGCTTGAAATTGCATTTGTGTGCCTCTGGCAAAGCGATGTTAACCATCAAAAAATGAACGTGCTTATGCTAAGTTGTTTCCCCTTATATATGAAATTCAAAACGTCGCCACGTAATCACAAAAATCTCACAGAGTTCACAGCATAGCGCCCGCGGCTTTCTCAGCCTTTAAACTATTTAAATACTATTGGTGAGCTCTTGAACTCCCAAACGCGCTTACTTTAAATTCATCGCTTCTTCTATTCCTTATTGAGGATCATACCATGTAATGACAACATCGCCCACACCTGTTCCCCTTCTACCTTTAACGAATTTTGAAGCATCTTCAACAACTAAGATACAATGGATCTATTGTTCGGCCACCTGCATGGACTTAGCTTTGCCACAATGGAGAGACCCGTTGCTATAATCATTATCAGTAGAAGAAGCACGAAAGATTACAAAAGGCAACCTTTTCTGTATTATCATAGAGTTATACGTCCAGATAGCAATGAATAAATTTTCTTAATACATAAAATGATCCTGCTTGTTACTACTACAAACTATAATATTTAATAAGTTTTACTATTTGACTTATTTAAATGCATTCACTCTTGGGCATGCGTGTGTGTGAGGACCTATCACAATTTCTAATTATTCCGAACGACATATTTTATCTTGACTTAAATGACATAGTTGAGTATTCATTTCATTTATTAAAAACATCTCTTACCGTTTCTCCCAATATCTTAATAGAGAAGTTGCTAGACTACTATGTTACAAAGTACCTTATTTACTCAACTAAAAATTTCAACAAATAAAATTGAAAATAATAATTATTATATTCACTGTTGTGGAACTGTGGGCAGAAAATGGACAAAATATAAATATTTACTCGCTGTTTGTTTTTAGCCTAATTCTGGTACTGACTTCGGAACAGGTTACCTAGTAGCTGGTATTCCATGAAATCATCACCGCCTTAACAATAAAATTTCAAACAACGTGTCTATAAGAAAAAATTTAAATCGTAGCCCTAACAAGCATACCAACATTCAAACACGAGAATCGGTTTATTAAACAATGTTTTGAAACTACAATAACAATGCAATTAATTAATCAAATTAAATTTTCTTTCATTTAAAAACGTTAATCTTGAACCATCAGTAATCTCTATTACGCTAACAGAAAACTTCCTTAACCTTATTACATTGATTTTACTTTTGAATACACACACCAGAGCGTAATCTTCATTCTTTCCAAACACTCATGAAAATCAGCGCGTGAGCAAAAGTGAACGCCCTAAAAATTCACTGGTGTCACAATTACCAAAATTATACACTAGTTACATAAATAAGTATTAAAATATGTGTTATTTATTATAAAATTTTGATGTGTGCATTATTTTGTGTAAAAAATCATTGTAATAGCATGAACTCTTAAAACAAGTAAATTTATTACATTTAAAGCTGTTCATATCATCGTTTGGGACCAAAGATGATGGAAGGTAATGCAGTACTAAAAAATGGAGCTTCTTTCTTCCTGCAGTCCTATAACCATCTATAGCCTTCGTAAATACAGTTTTAATTAATAGTAAAGCGTGTGTGCTTAAATCCTTGCATGAAGTTAATTTAAATAGATCTGCTTGAAAATCTCACACGCGATTTATAGATAGCGTGTCTCCTCTAGTTTCTCCTTTCGGATTAGTCTCGGATATGGTAGAATAAACACATCCTTCATAGCCGCTTCCATTTTCGAAGTCACCACTACACCTGGAAAGTAGCATTGGTGATTTATTGTAGAGAAGTACATGCATTTGCGATCTTCAAACCAATGAAGAAAGCAAACCTACCAGAAGTGGGAAGCCGCTGTGTAGCAACTCGCGAGCTATGCCCTGGACAGTTCGAATTTTTTTCTCCACGTCCATGAGGTGTAGAATGAGTCGCTGCGAGTCCCCAAAGACTTCTCCTTGCACCAGCAGATATAAGAGGGACGGCGCCATCCTTCCCGCTGCAGACGTTATTGCAACTCTCAGAGGGTTACTCCCTAAATCCAGGAAAAGTTTAATATGTCAGCCTCACGCGCGTGAAGGCTCAGTGTCTTGTCTTAAAATTATAACACTTATGGCTGCAATTATCAGCTAAATTGCAAAATTATCTGCCAATTTATGGGAAAATAGGCAAAGATAAAAGAAAAATAGTGCTTTTTCATTGCAATAATTAAACAACTGAGGCAGAGGAGGTGAAGTTTTAACAACAAAGTATATAAAATTAGCTTATATACCGTTTTAAATTAAGGAACTAAAAAATATTCTGAAGATTGCTGAACCAGTTTCAGGTATGCTCAGTGTATGAAAAGCAGTTACATGTACACACCTCTCTCTATCTAAAACTTCAGTCTTAAAATTACTTATTAATTTGTTACCTTTACATTTTAAAAAATCAATGTCGCCTCTTGTGACTATTTTACCATAGAACGGCGCCATACAAATGTTTTTAACGTTTTGAAAAAGATGAAGTTCCACTCTTATTAACATAATTGACACTAAAAATTATTGGACACTGGTTATGAAAAGAAAAAGTAGCTCTGCTTATAAGTGATGGAAATGGCTAGTGAAATTGTGAGAAATTTTTGTTTATGGATAAACATATACAATGAATCAAAATCAGTCGAATATGAGGTTTTGAAAACCCACACTATTTTATGGGTAAGAATCGAAATCCCAAATTGTACACCCTTTAACCCACCCCCACCAAAAAAAGGTCATCCCCAGATCCTACGTGTCGATGGGAGAACTTCAGGGACCTCGTAAATGCTATATTCAAAACGCGCATGCAGCGACTGGCACGCTGCAGTGGATGCTTTGGCTGTAAAGGTAATGGTATCAATCGTAAGCACGTGGAAATAGAACATTAAGTAGAGTAGCGGTAGTCGAGCGGATTAGAAGCGTTAGCTCCTGGGTTTCAAATCCCACAAAACATCTTTGTTTTACTTTTAATTATATTTTATTAGTGTATATGTAGAACATCATGTTGCCTTAATATCATATATTTTGACGTTTCATTTGAGTTTTATGGCATTACTTATGTACACACAAAAAGTAATTATAACTAATGTATTCTTTACAAATAATTAAATGTATGGACAGAAACATTTACCTTCAAAAGTGAAAACACGTGTAAATAAACATATTAATTTCGTGTATGAACCCTCAGCAGTATAACTGCCCCCAATCTTCGAGGCATAGATGATGTCACATTTCTGTAATAGTGTGGACGAGAGGCTACAACATCCCAGACTTCTTGAATTTGTGCCCTAAGACATATTGTCCTTCGTGTATGTGCAGCATATTACATTTAGATAGAACAAATACTGAAGGAAATCTAATATTCGTTATAATATATATAATAAGTTAACGTTAAAGGTTGCTGTGTATGGAAAATAATGTTAAGAAACTAATTTATCTGAAATGTTACAAAGGTTTATTACAAAAAAAATGTTCATGGCGGAAGGCGAACCTGCGCTATTAATCACGGTATCACTGCACACTCTGCCATAGAGCTAACGGGATGCACACACTAGTTAGAATCTTTAATGCATGCCATATAATACAACTGCTGCAATAATCAGCTTTGCTGGTTGCCTTGTGAACTGCGGTGTGTAACGAGTAGGACTTAGAAGAATTTTGCACTCAAGATATTACTTTTTTTTCCGTCAAATGGTTTACCTGCATAGGTTCACCAGTGGCAAAAGTAGTAAGGAAAAATTAAGAAATTTGGTTTCAAATGGATGGTGTCTTGTACACAAGAGTTGCAATATAAGAAATATTTTAAGAGTCATTTTCAATAATAAAAATTGTTGGCCCCAACTATTTTATTTAATGGTTTGCACGATTAACTGATCTTTACCTAAATTATTTTTTCTTCTGGGGATATATAAAAAGACATGTTTGAGCGAGTGTTTATTGCAATTTTCCAAGAGTGCCACATTGTTCATTTCTGTAAAAATAAAAGTTTATGCAGTTGATATATGCATCGTTATTTTCTATATGTTATTACTACTACTATCAAACAAACTAAAAGGATAAATAGTCGCTTTAAAATAAATATTTCAAATGTTTACAGCCTACTACAATTACCATATATCCCACATCATGTGGTTACAGGGAATATTATTGTATTGAGTTGAGTAATTAATTTATATCTGTATCAGAATTAAAACTGTAAACTGTAAGTTTTCTGGAAAAATAGTTAGAGAAGCAGGCAGGCATTTCAGAATTTAAATTTTAACATAGAAATCTTTAAAGTACGTCCTCTGATGTTTAAAAAAAAGAATTATATATTACTAATTTACGTATTATAAACACGCGAAATTGACAATAATTATAGATCATTTATTAATATACTGTGTTGCTTATGAGAACTTGGAATTTACAGCAATCGGCTGAAAAGTAAGCTGGCAAAGTAAGTCGTTAACTGACTGCGAATACCTTGCCATGCCATCATGCGAACATAAATGCCAGTTGAGCCGTTGTTAAACGAGAAGCAGATATTAGCGAACGTATTTAAGTTGGCAACACCCCCATTCCTCCAAGTCAAGGTCAATTTTGTTTACTCCACTGGATGGCAGGACAGGCGTTGTCACGTGTAAAATAACCTGTACGTTATGGCCGGAGTCTTCAGACGATTCTTGTAATATAGTGGAATACTTTTTCTGTGAAGACGACAAGTCTATGGAAAGTGTTAATCACTGCATTTTCGTAATTCTAAATGTCAAATCGCGATGCGTGCCTGCATCAACGAAGTAAACAACTGCTGTGACAGTGGTGAGTGGATGTTATGTTTTGTTGTACATAGCTCTGAGTTTGTGTTGTTAGCCTCCACTCTCTTCACTGGAGTAAATTACACTGCATAAAATCTGACAGCTAAAGTGGAGATTGTGACAGAAACGATTACAAAATTCATACAGGATTAAGTGATAGGTTTTTTTCAAATAACATGTTTACTGCCACTATAATTAACAAGGCGATATGATAGATTTTCTTTTAATGACTGTTGTGGGTTTTATTTC
The DNA here is from genome assembly GCA_030762175.1 of Metallyticus violacea. Taxonomy (NCBI): domain Eukaryota; kingdom Metazoa; phylum Arthropoda; class Insecta; order Mantodea; family Metallyticidae; genus Metallyticus; species Metallyticus violacea. The sequence goes on from CM060844.1 coordinate 58,546,115, forward strand.
AGGGATATAAGTTTCATTAAGAATGTTACTTGTCAGGCTAATGCTTCCCGTAATCAGAGCGAAGATGAAAACAAATATGTGTGTGTGTGTGAACAAAAGAAAGGGAATGGATAATGAATTGATGGCCTGGTATAAGTTACAAGCATGTTATTACCTCCATGGATGTGAAAGAAGCCGTTAAAAGGAACAAAAAGCAAGAAAACAATGTTTTTTTTTTCAATAATATTTACTTACCCGAAGGGGAAAGCTAATTTACATGTCGGACTCAAATCGATTTAAACCAAATCTGCAAACGTGGTAATTGTCTTTAACCTATGGATTGGGGGGAAAAAAAGTAAATAGTGTAATGTTCTTTTGATGAACTTTTTGTTCACGTTTATATTCTGAAGTCATTAGAGAAATATCTACCATGGATGATGTAATATATAAAGCAACCCACATTATGATTTATTTTTTGTTAGTATGCTCTGTATTTTCGCAATTTATATTTAATTTTTCATTTGTCCTTTTAAGATAAATAATGGAACACAAATATTTTAAATAGCGTATTTCCTATTTATTAATAAATCCTACTTATTAATAATTTATTAATGATATTTATTAATAACAATTGTACTATAATAATTATAAGCTACAACTTTTTCATACCTATAAACAAAAATAATTACATTAAAAAATAGGGTGACTAACCAATTCAACCGGTTCAGAGGTGGTCAGGAAGAAGGGATTAAGGAAATCGATGACTGGCAGTTGTTTACATTATAACCAATTTGTTGATGAACAATCGAAGCATAATCTTTATAAACCAATGTTTTCTTACTCCTTTCCAACAAAAACTCAGTAACTATGTGCATTCATTTCAAAATATAATGCATGGTTGCTCCAAACATGGGTTAAAATCAATATATAATGTTGTATTTTGTGGCTGAGCAAGCCATCAATGTGAATGTGTCCTGCGTTTGGCCCAATGCTGTAATTAAGGGATGTTATTTTCATCTAGAAGTGATGGAAGAAAATGCAACATCTGGGTTTAAGTAAGAGCTTTTTGGATTATCAATGTTAAATTTAGAAGGGGTAACCGTTTTACCGAGGTCTTTATTTTAAGGATGCCACGATAAAAGTGTTGAGATGTTTTGAGATTATGTGCTAGAAAATTACATTGACGAAAGCGGCTCTTTTCCTTCTGTTATGTGGGCCGATTTCACGTGGAGCTCCGTCTGCACTATAAGTAATTACGTAAGTTTTCATTTTAAACGCAATGGTTTGTTTTACTATTCATATTCACACATATTTCAGTTAATACAAATCTTAAAACGGATTCAGTGTGGTACATACATTTTAATGAGAACTAAAATTAACAGATACAGGAAGAAAACTCATGAGGGGGAATATCTTTGACATAAAGTGGAGCATGAATCAAAAGCCAAACAAGATATGATTTTATTAGATTTATAGTTTATAAACACCTCCCTAAATGATGATGACCTGTTATTTTAACTATTATATGATGAATTTCTTCTATAAGAAACATTTTTAACCTTACCGGCAATAACAATGCCGACAGTCTTAAGGCTGTGTATAATAGGAAGGAAAGTGTTGGAGCCAAATTTATGTGTAACAAAATTTTCTACCTGTACAGCTGGGGGATGAAAAAAGGATAATTCCAGCCGAATTAATTAAACCCGAAAAATAGGTAGGTAGATTAGGTTTGGGTTAGCCTAGGTTAGGTTAGGACCAGTCGGGTCCGTCGGTCGGCCGGTTGGCCGGCAGTCAGTCGTAGAAGGCGTGCTCAGCGGGCAGACTAATTCCTGTTTCAATGGCATGTCCAATGATATGAGGGGTAGTCCATAAGTTTCCGGCCTAACCGTTTTCTAGGCATGATAGAAACAAAAACTATATTTCACTTTTCAATCGTTTGAATCCCCCCCCCCCAAATAATTAGAAGTCTTGTCTGCAAAATGGGCATAAATAGTATCCATCACTTCTTCGTCACACTTAAATTTCCTTCCTCGAAGGTCATTCTTGAGTTTTGAGAGGAGAAAATAATCACTGGGAGCTATATATGGGCTGGTCAATCTCCTTGAAGCCACGTTTCTTCACAGCTTTCTTTGCAACAAAGCTATGTGCACAGGCGTGTCGTCGTGAAGAAGGCGCAACCATCACTCGGTTTTCCTCGCCTTTTCTCTTTGTGGAAGCACGTAGTCTGTGCAGTAGGCCAGCATAGTACTCCCCATTTACTGTGGTGTTACTCTCCTTGAAGTAAATGAAAAGTATTCCTTCACAGTCTAAAAAGATTGTGACCATGATCTTCTTGGTTGACTGAGTGACTTTGACTTTTAGAGACGGTGCAACGTCAAGTATATGTCACTGCATTGATTCTCTTTTGGACAAGGGATTATAGTAGAGGACCATAGTTTCATCTGCTGTAACAATGATTTGCAGAACTTCTCTCTCGTTGCCACAGCAGAGTTCCAAAAATGCCTGACAACAGATGACGCGTTGCTGCTTTTGGACTGGGGAAAGAAGTCTAGGCACCCATATTGCACTAACCTTATTTATATTTAAATGTTCATGAATAATTCGAAGGACTGTTGGTTTAGAAAGGCGCAATCTTGCTGCTATTTCTATAGCAGCCGGACTTCCATAATTTCTCCTTCCACAAGAGCGATATTTTCAGGAGTGAGCATTTCCAAGGGCCGACCTCTATGTTCTTCGTCTTTAATATTTTCCCGACCCATTCGAAAAAGTTTGGCCCTTCAGTGGGATGCTTTCCCATGTCACCTTCCAATCGCTGTTTAATTTCATTTGGAGTAAGCCCTTCTTTTGTGAAGAACTGAATAACAAATGTAGACTCCATTTTGAACATTCGCAATCTTGTACATATAGCCTTCTTTATGCAACTACAACGGAACACAGCGGAACATAAGTTGCAGTTGCAATAATTTACTTAACTGATAATGATTTGTGAAGCCGATGATCCTTATAGGCGAGGCCGGAAACTTGTGGACGTACTCTCGCATCCAACGTTTCATTTCTTCTGTGAGTACTGTACGTGACTCTTTATCAAGAATACATCCCATTTCACGAAATATTATATACCAATCTGTGAATCGAAATTTACTTGGAAGTTGAATATCAGGGAATCTCTCTGTACGTCACGAGCAGACTCTGTATGTACGAATCGCAAATAAATACTCTTTGGGAAATGGAACACCTGATTTGTGCCATATTTACCTAATTTATATACCATATTACGCCGCCTAATGAATACATAATACACTGTTACACAACGCACAAGAACACGTCCATACGTTCCTACAGTTAAACTCGTACTGACCTCCACTCCGGCTCCCGGAGGGCTTTCAAGCGTGGGGATGAGACGAAAACAGCAGTAGTTCGCGCTGAGATGATCCGTGTTTGAAATGTATGATATGCGCAAGCTCCCTTACCGAATTATCAGAGAGTAAATTTTTCTCATGTTGTTTCACAACAATCACAAGCGTATTTCTCAACGATCTTATAACACGCTTTTTCATATTTTATATAGCTATTTGAGTGAAATTCTATAAAAGCTTAGCTATTAGAACATATCCGCACGTCGACGAAATGCATTAAAAAGAGAGCCATAAAACATTTTACTGATTTTTTAACCATGTTAGCAGTATTTCTGTACTTATTATTTTATTCCATGCATTATCCATCGAATTTTACATCAATATTTTTTGTTGGCCCGTTGTTTTAATAAACGCAAAGTTTTTAAAATGCTGTGAAAATATATTTAAACATATATGCTTTTTGGTTAGAAGGATTCTCCATTAGCAACAATAGTTGATAGAGGCAGTGCATGATAGACCAACTGCATGATATAGAATACGTGAAAAACAAAAGTAAAACTTAGCAGTAGATAGGTAATAAACAAATAAAATACTGTTTTGTAATGTATCTGACCCCCGGAGCAAATTACACACACGTCATAAAAGTGATATTTATAGGGTGAGCCAAATAAAGAATTTCTTTGCCAGTTGCACTTTATATTGAAGATCTGTTACAATTATTTCGTGATTAAAATCAAGGACATTGGTTAGTACCCATGTGCCAGTGTGTTTATTTTATGACCTCACATTGGTAGTATTTCAAATTCGCGTAAGTGGACTTGATATTCCATATGCCTCTAAAGTAAATTAAAATGCGTTGATGTGTAGTGCCTCCAAAATAAAAGTCTTTGTTTACTACATACGATAATTCGGTGGTCATTCTTTTGATAGTTTCTCCTTTATCAGTTTTATGGCGCTGATGATAATTGCAGAAGTAGACACAAATAAACTTGTTACGGCAATTAATTGTTTATTATTAGTTCATAATAATTATCAGAATATATAAATATATGTTGTGTAACACTAATTGCAACACTAATGATAAAACCATTAAATAATAATAATAATAATAATAATAATAATAATAATAATATAAATAATTTGTTAACAATACAAGAGATTGGTCTACTTTAAACGTGTCAATATTTATTGTGAAATACACTGAAACGTGCTACTTATTCATTGGGAACATTATTACAGATACTTCAGAAATATGAATTACCCTGATATATTTCACTTATAAAACGTCATCATAAAATTGACCAATGAAATTATACAACATTTTGAATTTTAATCAATCACAGCCAGATATTGCTGTGAAATTATCGAAAAGCTTTTCCGAATCCCTTTACCTCGAAGCGAATTTGTGTTCTGGTCAGTGTAGCCAACTCTATACTCCTCCCCCACTATAATTCCCGCGCTCGCAAGTTGTAAATTTAACTAACTTAATGTGCATTCATTCAAGCAATTGTTTTTACATAATCAGTCAAACAGTCTGAAATCATTTTGTAAATTATGTAACAATACCTGCGTAAGTTACCATAGATTGTAATAAACACGTTGTTCCGAATGATAAATTATTATCTGTTTTATTTTTCTCAGTTGATATTAGTAAATCGAACGGTATCGATTGTAATAGTCGACTTTCGTCTATTTCAGTTTCACGGTTTTTGAATAAAATTACAATTGTTAAACATTTTGCGCGAATTTCTAATATACATTACTTTTATTCTTATTCTATTCATGAAATAGTCCTAAACCCGTATTTGGCTCTTCTCTCTTTGCATTATTGACAATCGACATTCAGCTGTTGCAAGATGGCTTGAAAAGTTAAGTATTCATAATACAAATATACAATTATTGCAATATTGTAAGCCAAGTTAACGGGAATTATATTTAAATTCTTGTTTTATTCGTGAAATAGTCCTAATAAATATCACTGGACGGTCTGAGCTTTCCAGATAAATTCACTTATTACGTTCGTGAAATTATCAGTACTCTCAGACCTTGGTGATAATCTCAAGAATAAACATTTATCATTAGAACCTTTTTAACAACAAAGTACACGTTAAAGGCAAAGAATACACAACAGTTCAAAATACACCTACATTACCCTCTTCTGTGTAGTTCTGGATATTCTCGGCACATTTCAAGTTTCTGTAAAAGTATGTTAGTAGTGATATAAAATCGTTATATTTCTCCATGAAGACTGACTTAGTAGTTTCACCAATCATTTGCAGGTTTACTGGAAGCTTCAAATCTTGTCTCACATTTCCTTTTAGATTCATTTCTAGAAAATCATTTTCTTTGAACAATGTTGAAGTACACCACAGAAGTATTTTCTTGGCGCACTTGTGTTGAAAGCAAAACAGGTTGCTTACTTGTGGTTATCTTTCAGAATATAAATTGTGATGTTTGAGATATAATAATAATAATAATAATAATAATAATAACAACAATAATAATAATAGAAATCTGTAAGAGCTCCATTCTGGTGCCTTGTTTCTCGCACCGGGACATGTATTGCAAACTCTTACACTTTATTTCTAAATTATCAAATTGCATTCTTACATTATTCTTTTCCTCATGATACTTATACCTAGGTTACAGTTAGAAATTTACAAAAATAATAAAGATAATAAATTTGATAAATAACAAAATTGCATTCCCTTCAATTACCTCCTAATTGCAGAAAATCAGCATTATTCAAGTAACTGGAAACCAGTTACTACTTCTACTCTATATTTGTATAAAACTATATAGTATATATCTATTGATCGAATAAGTTTTTTAATTTTCCATATTATATCATCTTTATAAATACATTCGCGTAACTTTCACATTTATATCTTATGTTGACCAGTTTTTACAACACTAGTTAGTCGGTTGCGGTGGTGTAGTAGTAACCACAGTTGCCTCCTAAACCCAAGATCGCTGGTTTAATCCCGGCCAGGATCGATTAAAGAGCTTCCATAAATAAACCAAATAAAAAAAAACACTAATTATATTCTTTGTTTGCAAACCTAATCAATTGTTATCAATACAACATTTACCTTATCAATATCGTATCGTTAACAATAGTAATAATATCACTAGTATTTATTATAATTATAATAGTTATTATAACAATTTTATTGTATTTTACTTTAAATCTTCTTTATCTTACTTTACTTCTTCATCTTCTCCTTCACTCTTTCGCCATACCCTTTTTCCACAATCCCTTTACCTTCCTCTCATTCTATATACACAATACTGTTTTATATCCTATAAAATGTTTCCTTTCGCTGCTTCGCTACACTTTACCCTCCTCTCATTGGATTTGTTTATTTACCCGTATACTCACATTATTATAAGTTTAAAACTATTCTTACAATTTTCACCAATAACTTCTCTCCACTTCACCCATATCTGCTACACAATTTCACTCCAATATATTATATCCTTCTCACTCTTTATTATACTTCTCCATTCTTCCTAAACAAGCTCCTCTAACTCCCATCCTGTGCATCTTCACTAAGGCCCCCAACAACTCCTTCAGCTCCTGCTTCTCCTGCTGCATCATGGTGTTCTTTTCCTTTTCTTTTTCTTCTCGCCGTACCTTCTTTCTTCTAGCTGTAGCTTTGCTTATTATATAACTTCCTCTCTATCTCCATCATTTCCCTTTCCTTCTCCCTCTCCTTAACGTGATTCGAATCAAGTTTACATTATGAATTGGGTGTAAATAATGTTTCTGGTTGTCTATATTTAATATTCTTAATCTTTCCGGTCTTCTTCTTCCCTTGCAGCTGGAATCTCTTCTTGCTCCATCTTCTTTCTTATTTTATTTATTTTATGGGCTTGGATTTCAAGATGTTTATATAATTCTTTGTTCCTTAAAATATAGGCTACACGATGGCCATTTAAATTCCTTCTTTCTTCTGAGGTTTGGTTCCTATAACGTGAATATTAAAGCAAAACATGCTCCGCTGTGTCCTGTTTTCCGCATCGTAGGCAGGAATCATTTTGGGTCATTTTAATTTTGTGTCAGTATGTTTTATAAGAGCCATGTCCAGCAAATAGCGTATCAATCCTCTGTGGGGGTTTTACGTGCCTTAGTAGAACCTATCCTTATGTTTGAAAGATAGTGTAAAGATTTGTAATATCCTTGAAGTTCTGTAATTCCATATCGTATATATTGTATCTGTTTGAGTATTGACCAGCTAACTGTTGCCAAACTTTATAGTCCTCTGGGCCCTGTTCACTGTTACATTACAAGTGCATGGACTTGTAATTTGTAGTTATTATAGAATTCTGTTGCATAAAGAGTACTTCACAACTGATACTTACATATTTACTAGAGACTTTCTGTTGTTTTGTTGTTGAGTCGGTCCTGGTGGTGTAGTGGTAACCATACTTGCCTTCTTCGCGGGTTCAAACCCGGCCAGGATCGATGGATTTTTTCGGACGTAAAAATCGTAAGTAATGGCTTCCTTCGGAAGGGAAGTAAAGCCGTGGGTCCCGTGTCGTACATTTACGGCACGATAAAGAACCTCAAGCCTAAAAGAAGAGGCCTCTGAGCCAAATTTGTCGGCCGTTTCACGCTCTGAATTGAATGCGACGCTGATAACCTGTGATGTTAAAGAGCGTCCTTAAATAAACAAATAAAAATCGTTGTTTTGTTCCACAAAAGTATGATTAGTCGTGCACTTGTAACTGATATGGATTTCTCTGCAGGAATAGTAATATTGGTAATTTCAAATACTAGTTCAAATTTTAATCTATTTAATAATTTTAGGAATCGTTGACCTAAATATGTGAAATATTAGCTGAGGATAACGATGAAAGTAGGAGTATGACTAAAGAAAGAATAATTTAGAATATGAGAACAACAAAAAAGTATATTAAGTGCAATTAAAGTACGACTTATGGCATATTGGTCTTTCATGTTTCAAATGCATATTTCAGTCCGGTTTTTTTTTTTTGTTTCTTGTTACATGCTCGAAAATAATTTCGTTTCATTCCACATTCTCTTTTAAAATGACCTTTTTGGCACCATTATCCGAATTTTTTTTGCTTAGAACGATAGCATGATTGCCAAACAATATAAACACATTTATATAAATGGACCATTGAAGTAAATGAGCATTCGCAATCGGAAAGCTCGATTCTTCTACCTCAAGGTATGGAGAACGCGTGGCAAACAGCTCTTCCTTCATATTGCTCTTATATGACGTCACTTGTAATATTTTACTAATGCTTTACTAGTGTTGTACATTCTTTCGTGGAACAGAAAGTTACTAATCCATACTTACAAGTACTTGTACGTACTAATACACTGATAATATATTAGCCTATAGTGCAATAGGACCCAGGATACGGGTAATCAATTTTGCTATATGTGGATCCCAAGTCATATAGGAACACCTGGAAACGAAATGTAGATATTACTGTGACAGAACGGCGAAAAAAATTGTATCATCTAATGACCTAAAAGTACTTTTCCGACCTACTATCTTTATTAAATGGCAAAGAACCTGAAATGAAATTTTAGGAAACAAATTACGATAGATTAATGTGGTGCTCTTCGAGAAGTAGTTCCCATAACACGTTTGAGAATTGGTCACTCAAGACCAACCCACTCTCATCTGCTAAGGGCCTAGTTTGCACTCAAGTGGGAGATGTTATTAAAATTGGGCGTATTATTTTGAACTGCCCCAAGTTCTAGAAGAGCGACAGAAATTTGGCCTGGTGGCTGACCTTTTAACTGGTGACAAATATCGAATTGCTTCAGTTTTACATTTTGTACATATGACTGAAATCCATATAGAGTTTAGAACTTTTGCAGCTATTTACTATTTTATCTTTATTTTTAATGAATATTTCGTGTATTTCGTTTTACTCTACTAATGAATGTGTTATTGTCAGCAATTTCTAGCCATCACTCCTTTATGTTTTTAGGACTTAATACTGTTTTGCTGTACACGAGCACGTTTACTTTTTAATATACGAGAAACGCAATAACTGAGGCATTTAAATCCACTTTCTACCCAGAGGCGTTTTCTTCTTGAATGCAAGACATTCATTGGATACTCTCAGATTTCAGTCGGAAATACGGATGTTACAAGTTAACAGAAAAATGTAATATCGCTCTCAAAAGCTAGTTCAAATTTCCACTCTGTGGAAACAAAAGCTTCTGTTAGTTTCAACAAACCTCGACATGTGACGCTATGGTGGTCTCAGCATTATTCAGTGAAGACATTTGAACCCTGATTGCTGTCTGTAGAAAGGGACTTGGGAAAAGCCGTGCTGAATGCAAGATCAAAATTGCATTCACGAAATACGTATTGGTGGTGAAAATACAGGCACTTGTCACATCGTTCAGATAACAATTCTGTCACGCCAAAATTGGAGAAAAGACAAACTTCAATGAATGCAGCTGTCTTTGTCCTTTGGACGTTTGCTGAATTTTGCTTCAGCGGTTTTGAAACAATTTGGTGGGAAACGACACAATCATGAGGGAAAAACGACAAGATACTCTTCTACACTGGAGAACGAATATACGAGGCTTTATTATTATAAAGTATACACGCAGCTATTTTGTTTCATGGTTAGAATTGTCATCTTTGGAGCTCCTAGATTGTTCCAAATTTCTAGAGTTTTCTCATAAGTTTTGGGAACAATAATTCTTTTAGTTACAGAAAATATTTTTGAAATTTTTCTTCACATCTCCAAGGCTCCTGCTTTCTAGGCACAAAAAAGCACGAAAAAACTGTGTGTGTGTGTGTGTGTGTGTGTGTGTGTGTGTGTGTCTTTTGTTTTTTCTCAATGAAACTCGGCATATATCGATCAATTTAGAAATGATTCATCGAGTTTGTTAACAGCAAAATTGGACCATTGGGGGAGGGGGTAACCTAAAGAAAACTTTATAAATTACTCAGCGGAGCCTGAAATTTAAAATTGCCGGTCATACACTTGCACATATTTGGGGGTCAAATTTGGATTTGTTGGTCATTTTGTAAAGGACAGCTAGTTATATTCCCAGTATATATTTTAGAGCAATTTAGACACATTTATAGTCGTGGGTCAGTTTCTAATTTGACACCTCCCTTCTGAGAGGCATAGAAAGTTAATTTTCTGACTTACTTTACTGAATATATCCGCAACGGTAAGGCTGATGTTTATATTCTGTATGTATTCGGAAAGCTGGGGGCGTACTCTATCTACAAGGCATACCATACTTTTCTTTAATTTCCTGTTTATTTTGCGAAACGTCAAATTTCAAAACTTATATTTTTTGTAGGTCACAGATTTTATTGTCCAATTCTGACTATTTAAGACCATTTCTGCTTAGAGGATCTCCAGTTGTATTCCCAGCCATATTTGTATCGGTCCTGGTGGTCTAATGGTAATCATACTTGCCTTCTAAACCCAAGATCGGGTTCAAATCCGGCCAGGGTCGATGAATTTTTTCGGGCGTAAAATCATTAGTATGGTTTCCTTCAGAAGGGAAATAAAGCCGTGGGTCCCGTGTCGTACAGTTACGGCACGTAAAAGAACCTCAAGAAGAGGCCTCTGAACAAAATTTGTCGGCCGTTTCACGCCCTGATTTGAATGGGACGCTGATGACCTGAGATGTTAAAGAGCGTCCGTAAATAAACCGAATCTAACCAGTCATATTTTTGGGCGTGGCTCAGTTTCTAAATTAAATCTTACTCCCAAAAAGACAAATTTTCGGAAGTCCTCTGACGAATTTGCCCCCAACAATAAGGCAGATTCTAATATTCCGCATATTTTCCTAACGCTGTGGACAAGCTCATTAAGCAGGGCTCGTCGCTTTGTTTTACTTGGAGTTAGTGTGTGGTTTAGGTAGACTTGAAATTTCAAAATTGCCGGTCAAGACTAGCCATTTTTTTCGTGGTAAAACATCATATTGTTTAATTCTGCCTTTTTATAACCATTTCTACATAGAGGGTCCATGGTCATATTCTCAATATATATTTTAGGGCAATCGAGACATATTTGTAGGAGTGTAG